>CM038146.1:497481745-498081745 GCA_021437245.1 Aegilops speltoides
TTTGTCTTATCTATTGCTGTCTCTAGAGGGTGGAGCCTCAGACAACTCGATGTTCAAAATGCGTTTCTCCATGGTGTTCTGGAAGAGGATGTTGGGAAACGTAGTAATTTCAAAAAATTTCCTACGCACACGCAAGATCATAGTGATGATATAGCAACGAGAGGGGAGAGTGTTCGTCCACGTACCCTCGTAGACCGTAAGCGGAAGCGTTAGCACAACGCGGTTGATGTAGTCGTACGTCTTCACGATCCGACCGATCCAAGCACCGAACGCACGGAGCCTCCGAGTTCAGCACACGCTCAGCTCGATGACGATCTCCGCCCTCCGATCCAGCAAAGGCTCGGAGATGAGTTCCACAAGACGACAGCGTGGTGACGATGATGATGTTCTACCGGCGCAGGGCTTCGCCTAAACTCCGCGACGATATGACCGAGGTGGAATATGGTGGAAGGGGGCACCGCACACGGCTAAGGAACGATCCGTAGATCAACTTGTTTGTCTATGGGGTGCCCCCCGCCCCCGTATATAAAGGAGCCAGAGGGGAGGAGGCCGCCGGCCTAAGGGGGCGCGCCAAGGGGGGAGTCCTACTCCCACCGGGAGTAGGACTCCCCTTTTCCAAGTTGGAGGGGGAGGGGCGCGCGGCCCCCTCCTGGATCCTTCGTCTTCTCCCTCTTGGCCCATGTAGGCCCATTAACCCCTGGGGGGGTTCCGGTAACCTCCGGTAGATTCTAAGAAATGCCGATTTCAACCGAACCATTCCGATGTCCAAACACAGGCTTCCAATATATCAATCTTTATGTCTCGACCATTCCGAGACTCCTCGTCATGTCCGTGATCACATCCGGACTCAACAAACTTCGTACATCAAAACTTATAAACTCATAATAAAACTGTCATCAAACGTTAAGCGTGCGGATTCTACGGGTTCGAGAACTATGTAGACATGACCTAAAACCATTCTCGGTCAATAACCAATAGCGGACCTGGATGCCCATATTGGTTCCTACATATTCTACGAAGATCTTTATCGGTCAAACCGCACAACAACATACGTTGTTCCCTTTGTCATCGGTATGTTACTTGCCCGAGATTTGATCGTCGGTATCCAATACCTAGTTCAATCTCATTACCGGCAAGTCTCTTTACTCGTTCTGTAATATGTCATATCATAACTAACTCATTAGTTATAATGCTTGCAAGGCTTAAGTGATGAGTATTACCGAGAGGGCCCAGAGATACCTCTCCGACAATCGGAGTGACAAAACCTAATCTCGAAATACGCCAACTCAACATGTACCTTTGGAGACACCTGTAGTACTCCTTTATAATCACCCAGTTACGTTGTGACGTTTGGTAGTACCCAAAGTGTTCCTCCGGTAAACGGGAGTTGCATAATTCTCATAGTTACAGGAACATGTATAAGTCATGAAGAAAGCAATAGCAACATACTAAACGATCAAGTGCTAAGCTAACGGAATGGGTCAAGTCAATCACATCATTCTCCTAATGACGTGATCTCGTTAATCAAATGACAACTCTTTTGTCCATGGCTAGGAAACATAACCATCTCTGATAAACGAGCTAGTTAAGTAGAGGCATACTAGTGACACTATGTTTGTCTATGTATTCACACATGTATTATGTTTCTGGTTAATACAATTCTAGCATGATAATAAACATTTATCATGAAATAAGGAAATAAATAATAACTTTATTATTGCCTCTAGGGCATATTTCCTTCAGTCTCCCACTTGCACTAGAGTCAATAATCTAGTTCACATCGTCATGTGATTTAACACCAATATTCATATCTCAGATATGATTAACACCCATAGTTCACATCATCATGTGACCAACACCCAAAGGGTTTACTAGAGTCAATAATCTAGTTCACATCGCTATGTGATTAACACCCAAAGAGTACTAAGGTGTGATCATGTTTTGCTCGTGAGAGAAGCTTAGGCAACGGGTCTGTCACATTCAGAGCCGTATGTATTTTGCAAATATTCTCTATCTACAATGTTGTGCATGGAGCTACTCTAGCTAATCGCTCCCACTTTCAATATGTATCCAGATTGAGACTTAGAGTCATCTGGATCGGTGTAAAAGCTTGCACCTATGTAACTCTTTACGACGGGCTCTTTTATCACCTCCATAATCGAGAAATATTTCCTTAGTCCTCACTAAGGATATTCTTGACCAATGTCCAGTGATCTACTCCTAGATCACTATTGTACTCCCTTGTCAAATACAGAGCAAGGTATACAATAGGTCTCATACATAGCATAACATACTTTATAGAACCTATGACTGAGGCATAGGAAATGAATTTTCATTCTCTTTCTATTTTCTGCTGTGGTCGGGATTTGAGTCTTACTCAATTTCATACCTTTGCAATACACGCAAGAACCCTTTCTTTGACTGTTCCATTTTGAACTACTTCAAAATCTTGTCAAGGTATGTACTCATTGAAAATCTTATCAAGCGTCTTGATCTATCTCAATAGATCTTGATGCTTAATATGTAAGTAGCTTTACTGAGGTCTTTCTTCGAAAAACTCCTTTTAAATATTCCTTTATGCTTTGCAGAATAATTCTACATTACTTCCGATCAACAATATGTCATTCACATATACTTATCAGAAATGTTGTAGTGCTCCCACTCACTTTCTTGTAAATACAGGCCTTTCCAAAAGTCTGTATTAAACCATATGCTTTGATCAACTCATCAAAGCGTATATTCCAACTCCGAGATGCTTGCACCAGTCCATTGATGGATTGCTGGAGCTTGCACACTTTGTTAGCATCTTTATGGTTGCATCATATACAACTCTTCTTTAATAAATCCATTAAGGAATGCAGTTTTTGACATCCATTTGCCAGATTTCATAAAATGTGGCAATTGCTAACATGATTCGGACAGACTTAAGCATCACTACAGTTGAGAAAATCTCATTGTAGTCAACACCTTGAACTTGTCAAAAAACTTTTATGATAAGTCGAGCTTTGTAGATAGTAACACTACTATCAACGTCTGTCTTCCTCTTAAAGATCCATTTATTTCTTATGGTTTGCCGATCATCGGGCAAGTCCACCAAAGTCCACACTTTGTTCTCATACATGGATCATATCTCGATTTTATGGCCTCAAGCCATTTCATGGAATCTGGGCTCATCATCGCTTCCTCATAGTTCGTAGGTTTATCATGGTCTAGTAACATGACTTTCGTAACAGGATTATTGTACCACTCTGTGCGGACTGCACTCTGGAAGACCCACGAGGTTCAGAGTAACTTGATCTCAAGTTTCATGATCATCATCATTAGCTTCCTCACTAATTGGTGTAGGAATCATCGAACTGATTTCACCGATGAACTATTTTCCAATTCGGGAGAAGGTACAAATTACCTTATCAAGCTCTACTTTCCTCCCACTCACTTCTTTCGAGAGAAATTCTTCTCTAGAAAGGATCCAATTTAGCAACGAAAATCTTGCCCTCGGATCTGTGATAGAAGGTGTACCCAACAGTTTCCTTTGGGTATTCTATGAAGACGACTTCTCCGATTTGGGTTCGAGCTTATCAGATGAAACTTTTTCACATAAGCATCGCAACTCCAAATGTTTAGAAACGACAACTTAGGTTTATTGCTAAACCATAGTTCATACGGTGTCGCCTCAACGGATTTAGATGGTGCCCTATTTAATGTGAATGCAGCTGTCTCTAATGCATAACCCCAAAACGATATTGGTAATCAGTAAGAGACATCATAGATCGCACCATATCCAATAAAGTGCGGTTACGATGTTTGGACACACCATAACGTTGTGGTGTTCCATGTGGCGTGAGCTGTGAAACTATTTCACATTGTTTTAATTGAAGACCAAACTCGTAACTCAAATATTCATCTCCACGATCAGATCGCAGAAACTTTATTTTCTTGTTACGATGATTTTCCACTTCACTCTGAAATTCTTTGAACCTTTCAACTATTTCAGACTTATGTTTCATCAAGTAGATATACCCATATCTGCTCAAATCATCTTGTGAAGGTCAGAAAATAACGATACTTGCCACAAGAATCAACATTCATTGGATCGCATACATCGGTATGTATTATTTCCAATAAGTCAATAGCTTGTTCCATTGTTCCGGAGAACGGAGTTTTAGTCATCTTGACCAAAAGGCACGGTTCGCAAGCATCAAATGATTCATAACCAAGTGATTCCGAAAATCCATCTTTATGGAGTTTCTTCATGCGCTTTACACCGATATGACCCAAACGGCATTGCCACAAATAAGTTGCACTATCATTATTAACTTTGCATCTTTTGGCATCAATATTACGAATATGTGTATCACTACGATCGAGATCCAACAAACTATTTTCATTGGGTGTATAACCATCAAAGGTCTTATTCATGTAATCAGAATAACAATTATTCTTTAACTTCAAATGAATAACCTATTGCAATAAACATGATCAAATCATATTCATGCTCAACGCAAACGCCAAATAACATTTATTTAGGTTTAACACTAATCCCAAAAGTATAGGGAGTGTGCGATGATGATCATATCAATCTTGGAACTACTTCCAACATTCATCGTCACTTTCCCTTCAACTAGTCTCTGTTTATTCTGTAACTCCTATTTCGAGTTACTAATCTTAGCAACCGAACAAGTATCAAATACTCAGGGGCTACTATAAACACTAGTAAGGCACACATCAATAATCTGTATATCAAATATACCCTTGTTCACTTTGCCATCCTTCTTATCCACCAAATATTCATGGCATTTCCGCTTCCAGTGACCATTTCCTTTGCAGTGTAAACACTCAGTTTCAGGCCATGGTCCAGCTTTGGGCTTCTTTGCAGGAGTGACAACTTGCTTGTCTCTCTGCTTGAAGTTCCCTTTCTTTCCCCCTGCCCTTCTCTTGAAACTAGTGATCTTGTTAACCATCAACATTTGATGCTCTTTCTTGATTTCTACCTTCGTCGATTTCAACATCACGAAGAGCTCGGGAATCGTTTTCGTCATCCCTTGCATACTATAGTTTATCACGAAGTTCTAGTAACTTAGTGATGGTGACTAGAGAATTCTGTCAATCACTATCTTATCTGGAAGATTAACTCCCACTTGATTCAAGCGATTGAAGTACCCAGACAGTCTGAGCACATGCTCACTAGTTGAGCGATTCTCCTCCATCTTTTAGCTATAGAACTTGTTGGAGACTTCATATCTCTCAACTCGGGTATTTGCTGGAAATATTAACGTCAACTCCTGGAACATCTCATATGGTCCATGACGTTCAAAATGTCTTTGAAGCCACGATTCTAAGCCGTTAAGCATGGTGCACTAAACTATCAAGTAGTCATCATATTGAGCTAGCCAAACGTTCATAACGTCTGCATCTGCTCCTGCTATAGGTTTGTCACCTAGCGGTGCATTAAGGACATAATTCTTCTATGCAGCAATGAGGATAAACCTCAGATCACGGATCCAATCCGCATCATTGCTACTAACATCTTTCAACACAATTTTCTCTAGGAACATATCAAAATAAACCTATGAAAGCAACAACGCGAGCTATTGATCTACAACATAATTTGCAAAATACTACCAGGACTAAGTTCATGATAAATTTAAGTTCAATTAATCATATTACTTAAGAACTCCCACTTAGACAGACATCTCTCTAGTCATCTAAGTGATCACGTGATCCAAATCAACTAAACCATGTCCGATCATCACGTGAGATGGAGTAGTTTTCAATGGTGAACATCACTATGTTGATCATATCTACTATATGATTCACGCTCGACCTTTCGGTCTCCGTGTTCCGAGGCCATATCTGTATATGCTAGGCTCGTCAAGTATAACCTGAGTATTCCGCATGTGCAACTGTTTTGCACCCGTTGTATTTGAACGTAGAGCCTATCACACTCGATCATCACGTGGTGTCTCAGCACGAAGAACTTTCGCAACGGTGCATACTCAGGGAGAACACTTCTTGATAATTAGTGAGAGATCATCTTAAAATGCTACCGTCAATCAAAGCAAGATAAGATGCATAAAGGATAAACATCACATGCAATCATTATAAGTGATATGATATGGCCATCATCATCTTGTGCTTGTGATCACCATCTTCGAAGCACCGTCATGATCACCATCGTCACCGGCGCGACACCTTGATCTCCATCGTAGCATCGTTGTCGTTACGCCATCTATTGCTTCTACGACTATTGCTACCGCTTAGTGATAAAGGAAAGCAATTACAGGACGTTTGCATTTCATACAATAAAGCGACAACCATATGGCTCCTGCCAGTTGCCGATAACTTCGGTTACAAAACATGATCATCTCATACAATAAAATATAGCATCACGTCTTGACCATATCACATCACAACATGCCCTGCAAAAACAAGTTAGACGTCCTCTACTTTGTTGTTGCAAATTTTACGTGGCTGCTACGGGCTTAGCAAGAACCGTTCTTACCTACGCATCAAAAACCACAACGATAGTTCGTCAAGTTGGTGCTGTTTTAACCTTCGCAAGGACCGGGCGTATAGCCATACTCGATTCAGCTAAAGTGAGAGAGACAGACACCCGCCAGCCACCTTTAAGCACGAGTGCTCGTAACGGTGAAACCAGTCTCGCATAAGCGTACACGTAATGTCGGTCCGGGCCGCTTCATCTCACAAGACCGCCGAACCAAAGTATGACATGCTGGTAAGCAATATGACTTGTATCGCCCACAACTCACTTGTGTTCTACTCGTGCATATAACATCAACGCATAAAACCTAGGCTCGATACCCTTTGTTGGGAAACGAGTAATTTCAAAAATTTCCTACGCACACGCAAGATCATGGTAATGATATAGCAACGAGAGGGGAGAGTGTTCGTCCACGTACCCTCGTAGACCGTAAGCGGAAGCGTTAGCACAACGCGGTTGATGTTGTCATACGTCTTCACGATCCGACCGATCCAAGCACCGAACGTACGGAGCCTCCGAGTTCAGCACACATTCAGCTCGATGACGATCTCCGGCCCTCCGATCCAGCAAAGGCTCCGGAGATGAGTTACGTCAAGACGACGGCGTGGGTGGACGATGATGTGGTCTACCGGCGCAGGGCTTCGCCTAAACTCCGTGACGATATGACCGAGGTGGAATATGGTGGAAGGGGGCACCGCACACGGCTAAGGAACGATCCATAGATCAACTTGTGTGTCTATGGGGTGCCCCCCGCCCCCGTATATAAAGGAGCCAGGGGGGAGGAGGCCGCCGGCCTAAGGGGGCGCGCCAAGGGGGGAGTCCTACTCCCATCGGGAGTAGGACTCCCCTTTTCCAAGTTGGAGTAGGAGAGAAGGGGGAAAGAGGAGGAGGAGGGGAAGGAAAGGGGGGGCGCCGCCCCCCTTCCCTTGTCCTATTCGGACTAGGAGGGGGAGGGGCGCGCGGCCCCCTCCTGGCTCCTTCCTCTTCTCCCTCTTGGCCCATGTAGGCCCATTAACCCCCCCGGGGGGGGTCCGCTAACCTCCCGGTACTCCGGTAAAATGCCGATTTCACCCGGAACCATTCCGATGTCCAAACACAGGCTTCCAATATATCAATCTTTATGTCTCGACCATTCCGAGACTACTCGTCATGTCCGTGATCACATCCGGGACTCCGAACAAACTTCGGTACATCAAAACTTATAAACTCATAATAAAACTGTCATCAAAACGTTAAGCGTGCGGACCCTACGGGTTCGAGAACTATGTAGACTTGACCTAAAACCATTCTCGGTCAATAACCAATAGCGGGACCTGGATGCCCATATTGGTTCCTACATATTCTACGAAGATCTTTATCGGTCAAACCGCATAACAACATACGTTGTTCCCTTTGTCATCGGTATGTTACTTGCCCGAGATTTGATCGTCGGTATCCAATACCTAGTTCAATCTCGTTACCGGCAAGTCTCTTTACTCGTTCTGTAATATGTCATCTCATAACTAACTCATTAGTTATAATGCTTGCAAGGCTTAAGTGATGAGTATTACCGAGAGGGCCCAGAGATACCTCTCCGACAATCGGAGTGACAAAACCTAATCTCGAAATACGCCAACTCAACATGTACCTTTGGAGACACCTGTAGTACTCCTTATAATCACCCAGTTACGTTGTGACGTTTGGTAGTACCCAAAGTGTTCCTCCGGTAAACGGGAGTTGCATAATTCTCATAGTTACAGGAACATGTATAAGTCATGAAGAAAGCAATAGCAACATAATAAACGATCAAGTGCTAAGCTAACGGAATGGGTCAAGTAAATCACATCATTCTCCTAATGATGTGATCTCGTTAATCAAATGACAACTCTTTTGTCCATGGGTAGGAAACATAACCATCTCTGATAAACGAGCTAGTTAAGTAGAGGCATACTAGTGACACTATGTTTGTCTATGTATTCACACATGTATTATGTTTCCGGTTAATACAATTCTAGCATGAATAATAAACATTTATCATGAAATAAGGAAATAAATACTAACTTTATTATTACCTCTAGGGCATATTTCCTTCAGAGGAAGTATACATGAAACAACCTCCTGGTTTTGAGAGTAAGCATGCTCCTTCGTTTGTGTGCAAACTTGATAAAGCGTTGTATGGGCTAAAGCAAGCTCCAAGGGCGTGGTATGCTCGTCTCTGTCACAAGATGCAAGCACTTGGTTTTGTTCCATCTAAGTCTGACACATCATTATTTATCTACAAGAAGTCCAACACATGCATATTTGTTCTCATATATGTTGATGATATTATCGTGACTTGCTCATCTGATGAAGCAATCACAGGACTTCTTAAGGATTTGAGTGCAGACTTTGCTCTAAAGGATCTTGGTGACTTGCATTATTTTCTTTGGATTGAGGTAAAAAACACAAGGATGGACTTGTTCTCTCTCAAGAAAAGTATGCTACTGACTTGGTCAAGAAAGCTGGACTACAAGGATGTAAACCTTCTCTCACTCCATTATCCAGCTCGCATAAACTTTCCCTCGCAGAAGGTGAACCCTCAAGTCAAGAAGACAGCACCAAATACAGAGTCCGGTAGGAGCCCTTCAAGATCTCACACTTACCAGGCCTGATATTTCTTTTGCTGTTAATAAAGTCTCCCAGTTCCTCCATGCACCCTCTAATGTTCATCTGACAGCTGCAAAATGCATAGTTCGATATGTTAAGCACACTCTGGGCTTAGGACTGAACTTCAGCAAATCACCTTTTACTCTAGTCAGTGCATTCTCTAACTCTGATTGGGCAGATTGTCTTGATGACAGACGTTCCACTGGTGGTTTTTGTTGGGG
Organism: Aegilops speltoides; assembly: GCA_021437245.1. Classification (NCBI taxonomy): domain Eukaryota; kingdom Viridiplantae; phylum Streptophyta; class Magnoliopsida; order Poales; family Poaceae; genus Aegilops; species Aegilops speltoides. The sequence continues at coordinate 497,491,094 of CM038146.1, forward strand.
AACGTAGTAATTTCAAAAAAAAATTCCTACGCACACGCAAGATCATGGTGATGGTATAGCAACGAGAGGGTAGAGTGTTGTCCACGTACCCTCGTAGACCGTAAGCGGAAGCGTTATGACAACGCGGTTGATGTAGTCGTACGTCTTCACGATCCGACCGATCCAAGTACCGAACGTACGGCACCTCCGAGTTCAGCACACGTTCAGCTCGATGATGATCCCCGGGCTCCGATCCAGCAAAGCTTCGGGGATGAGTTCCGCCAGCACGACGGCGTGGTGACGATGATGATGTTCTACCGGCGTAGGGCTTCGCCTAAACTCCGCGACGATATGACCGAGGTGGGATATGGTGAAGGGGGGCACCGCACACGGCTAAGGAACGATCCGTAGATCAACTTGTGTTGTTGTGCCTAGAGGTGCCCCCCTGCCCCCGTATATAAAGGAGCCAGGGGGAGGGGTTCGGCCGGCCAGGAGGGGCGCGCCAGGAGGAGTCCTCCTCCCACCGGGAGTAGGACTCCCCCCCTTCCTTGTTGGAGTAGGAGAGAAGGAAAGAGGGGGAGAGGAGGAAGGAAAAGGGGGCTGCACCCCTTGTCCAATTTGGACCAGAGGGGGGCTGCGCCCCTCCTTCCTTTCGGCCTCTCTCCTCTATTCCCGTATGGCCCAATAAGGCCCATATACTCCCCGACGAATTCCCGTAACTCTCCGGTACTCCGAAAAATACCCGAATGACTCGGAACCTTTCCGAACTCCGAATATAGTCGTCCAATATATCCATCTTTACGTCTCGACCATTTTAAGACTCCTCGTCATGTCCCAGATCTCATCCGGGACTCCGAACTCCTTCGGTACATCAAAACTCATAAACTCATAATATAACTGTCATCGAAACCTTAAGCGTGCGGACCCTACGAGTTCGAGAACTATGTAGACATGACCTAGAACTATTCTCGGTCAATAACCAATAGCGGAACCTGGATGCTCATATTGGCTCCTACGTACATATTCTACGAAGATCTTTATCGGTCAAACCGCATAACAACATACGTTGTTCCCTTTGTCATCGGTATGTTACTTGCCCGAGATTCGATCGTCGGTATCCAATACCTAGTTCAATCTCGTTACCGGCAAGTCTCTTTACTCGTTCCGTAATACTTCATCCCGTAACTAACTCATTAGTTACAATGCTTGCAAGGCTTAGGTGATGTGTATTACCGAGAGGGCCTAGAGATACCTCTCCAACAATCGGAGTGACAAAACCTAATCTCGAAATACGCCAACCCAACATGCTCCTTCGAGACACCTGAGAGCACCTTTATAATCACCCAATTACGTTAGACGTTTGGTAGCACACAAAGTGTTCCTCCGGTAAACGGGAGTTGCATAATCTCATAGTTGTAGGAACTTTGTATAAGTCATGAAGAAAGCAATAGCAACATACTAAAACGATCAAGTGCTAGGCTAACGGAATGGGTCAAGTCAATCACATCATTCTTCTAATGATGTGACCCCGTTAATCAAATGACAACACATGTCTATGGTTAGGAAACATAACCATCTTTGATTAATGAGCTAGTCAAGCAGAGGCATACTAGTGACATTAAGTTTGTCTATGTATTCACACATGCATCATGTTTCCGGTTAATACAATTCTAGCATGAATAATAAACATTTATCATGAAATAAGGAAATAAATAATAACTTTATTATTGGCTCTAGGGCATATTTCCTTCAGTTTTGCAGTATTTTTTGGACCTAACTTGATATCATGGTGTGCACGCAAACAGGCAACTGTCTCCAGGTCCAGCACAGAGGCAGAATACAAGGCATTGGCCAATGCCACAGCAGAGATCATATGGGTTCAGTCCATGTTGAAGGAACTCGGTATACAAAGTAAACAGGCACCTTGTTTATGGTGTGGCAACCTTGGAGCCACGTATCTCTCTGCAAATCCAAAGGTTCCATGCCGTAACAAAACACATTGAGATAGATTTTCATTTTGTCAGAGAGAGAGTTGCTAGGAAGCAACTTGATATACGCTTTGTGCATTCTCAAGATCAACTTGCAAATGGATTCACAAAGCCCTTGCCTACAAGAAGTTTTGAAGACTTTAAGCATAATCTCAACTTGATGAAGTTGTGATTAAGGAAGGGTGTTAAACAGCCGTATGTGTCAACTCAATGCGCTATATGTAACGTATTTCCTCTGGTAGTTAGGATAGGAGGTTTATCTCTTTCTCTCAAACTCTATCTCTAGGTATCCTGATCTCCAAGTTGTAATCCCTCTGTATGAGATCTAAACTGCTTGTATGCGCTGCCAGGGTCTCGCACCCCTGTATATAGCACGTACGGCGTCCCCTCTCGTGAGGCAAGACGTTTTCCGCATCGCACACAGAGAAGCATAAAATAATATGTGATGGTAATTTTGGTACCAGTTTGGCATGTTCAGGCATATACAACTTCTAAATAAAACACCGCCAAATTTACCTGAAACATGTCGCATGTCAATCTTTTTTTTTTGAAGAAATATTCTCCGCGCTCATTCTGACAGCAATAATAATTGTTACAAGAGTGGAATACAGATCAGCTACTTCCAAATCACTAGCAGGGCAGGCACAAGGACACGATCAACATCATCCATGTCCTCAACTTCATTCATCGCTGCCGCTGATCCCCACGACCGTATCTTGCCTAGACGACAAAGTCATAAACCACAAGGGTAAAATTTGAACAAAATAGGTAAACCGCATGGAACAGGCCATGTTTTCTGAAGATTTCACTGCTGTATTAATGGTACTAGTCATTATATCTATAAATAATAGGAGTTCTGGACTGTTACCATGCTGTCCATGGTAGAATATCCAGGAATTTGTCTAAGGATAAAGTGCTATACAACGATACTACTCGTTTATTCTGGAGTGTCCAAGCCTCACTGCAACATATAAAAGGACATAGCTCTTGTTTTCTTTTCCTCAAGCGTACTAAAAGTTCTCTCTGTGTCATTTTGGGTCTGTATTTTCTTCCTTGTTTTTCTTTTTCGGTCTCTTTTTTCAGGCTAAGTGACTAGGTAGCTTTTTTGAGCAATTTTAGGCTGCAATTGCGATCGACTGATAGTTTGAGTTGATGAAATAGTACATCCTTTATCGAAAAAACAACCTTGTTTTCTTAGGGAAACCGGTGGGCTTATTAAGTTGGATGGTCAGCTACAATCGTTGCCCAAAACAGAGTTTAGAAAGCAGAGTAGCATAGCAAGACCAAAACAGAGTAGCATGCAGATGCAGGGCGTCGGCCAAGTCCTGAAGATGGCCCGTTCCTGCACCCTGCATGTCTCCATGGCTATCTCTGATGCAGAAAGCACCATCGACTTATGTACTGTTCACCTCCAGGAATTCAGCTGGTGGTCTATCTACTCCAGCGCTCCACATTTCAGTATGTACAGCAGGTGGTCTGCATAGATGTTCAGACTTGAGAGAACTCCATGCCGAGGCGCTGAGAAGATGACACGGCCACATCAGGAGTAGAGTGCATGTAAGTAGTTCAGAAAGAGGTGGCCTCCGTCCTCATCGAGGCTATGGTGGTCAATGCCGCGCCGCTGGAGATTCCTGCGGAGGGAAAGCTGCTGTGAGTTGTGAACTCGTGACCGAAGCACCAGAGAAACATGGAGTTGCAGGATCAAGAATTTAATCTTTCAGAGAAGTTCTCTGTAGAAAATTTTGTTCCAGACGAGAGAAGTATGCTTCAGATTATTTAACACATCACAATTCTCTGAATCTGAGGCATGTCCTCGCTTTCAAACAAACACTAAAAGCTGATGCAGTAGCAAAAGTTCAGCATATGGATGATGGTGCCTTCGTTTGTCCCCTAAAGCTTGTGGTCTGTATTCACTGTCGTCACAAGTACTGCAGTCAGGATTAGCAAACGCTAATCATTTTTGACAGTAATTGCCAGTCTTCTGTTCTTAAATTATATGTGCACTAAGAAGGCAACAAACTGGTGCCGGAATTGCCAGTCGTTCAAGCTATGGCTCTCGCCGCCTTGATCGACGCCTCATTCAATGCAATACTAATTATGAATCATGATACAGTACCATGGCCATGGCACAGGGGGAGCTTTGATGTGAAAGTGAGTGCTCATTAGTCGTGTCCTAACAAGACAATTGACATGAGCATAAATTGTACAAATACATGCATGGGACTTGTTTGTGATAACCGCAATCTGACAATAGTACAAATCGTTTAATACAAAGGAGTACACAACAGTTACACATTTGTTGGTTCAATCAAACAAATAGAAATACAGACATTGAAGACCACATGGTAGACAGACGTTTATCAACCATAGGTTAGGTTGCGTGGTATTTGTTCTTCTGACGAGAGAGCATACTGCAGGATATGATTGTAACGCTCATCTCTGCTGTTCGAAGATTAATTACTAACCAATGAATGTGACCTGCAAAAAGTAGTGTGCTGTAATCCCTGGTAGTAGAATCAAAGAGAGTTAATGGGTTGGGCAGACGAGGGAGGAGGCGGGCAGCGTTACCTTGCATCCTTTCTGCCGCAGTGCTCGCTCAAATATTTTTTCCCCGGCAGCGATATGAACCTGAGGGATGGAAGGTGCAGTAATCCATCCGGGATTTCATTTTCATACCTCATCATGAACCATTTAAATGACAGGCAGATTAGCTTTGGCATTGTCCCAACCTCCATCGTCCACTTGATAAAGTCACAATAACTAACAAGTAACTCTTGCAGATGAGGGAATCCTTGGGCACCAAAAGACATTGTTACGAGTTGATAACCAATCAACTCCAGCACCACAAGACAAGGGAGCATCTCTAGGATCGGCATCGGGTCATTTTCATTTTCATCATGAGGAGCACATATACGAAGCTCCCGTAGGGTCTGTGGAATTTGCACACGCCTTGGGAGAGAAATACTACGAAGATTTACATATTTTAGAGTAGGTATATCCCAGAGGGAGCTTGATACATCTGCGGTTACATGTATAGTTTGCAGATAAAGGAGTTTCCTGATTGAAGAAGGAACCATCACCACTTCACATAGTCTCAAAGTCAGGTGTCGTAAGTGAACGCACCCACCAATTACCTCGTAGAAATTCGGTAGGTTCGAGTTCTCAACATGAAGAACTCTTAGGGACCTTAGCTTAGGAAAAGATACTGATGAAAGTCCAAAGCCAAATAAAGCTCTGAGATTAGGTGATGCCTGTAAGATCTGCCCACTCAAGTTTTGGAAAGAAGAACCATAGAATGTATGGTTCTGAGATGCTGATGCACCAGCTTGTCCTGCATTTCGTTAGAGTCCATACATACGTCAGCAAAAAGCCACACATACACATTATATGAGTAATTCGGTCCTTACCAATATGGTTCTTTATATGTTATCTTTTTTTCATCTCCCACAAGGAGTGCTCCAGCGTCTTGACTATTATAGATCAAGATTTTTTTGGCAGAGCGATAATGAAACCAAGAAGTATCGTTTGGCAAGGTGGAACGTGTATGGTTAAAAAAAATAGACCAACAACACAAGGGAGTGTAGATATGTATGGGTATGGTTACACTTAGACGTGTATACAAGGGAGTTATCGTAAGGGCTTGTGGTGTTTCCCATCTGTGTGAAATAAGAAACAACAATGCTGGCGAGCATGCGATTCTTTGCAACGTGTTATGCTGCCCGCAGTCAGCAACCTCTGCACTGTTGAGAGGCGCTGATTGGAGCTGGAGCTAGGCAACTACAGGAACTCATTAGGTAGCGGCATCGAGAACTCACTGTCATCAAAGTAGATCTTCCTTGGTAGCGCTCACCAAGCATAGAAGTTGAATCCCAGATCCTTCCACGGTTGGATCTATGTGTGCACATCACCATACTAGAACAACATCTCATGGATGTACGGGACTCCCCAAAACAATCATGTGTCATCTGGAAAAGAAAATTATTAGCCTCACTAAATCCTTACGGAACTTTATTATAGTATGTATGACTGACTGGTGGTATAGGTGTTTGGATATAATTTTCTTATTTTCATTCTATGGCATATGCAACCTCTTATAAGTCTGAATACAACCCACCTAATTCTACAGTAATTAATAAGAAGAGCAAAGGTCAGAAGTATCACAGTTAACAATTATTATAAGATATGAGGGGCAGAAGACTTTTTTTTTCAAATAACACCGCCTCCCAAATCCGTTTACAATTATTTCAAGGTTGGGGGGCAGCGGCCCCCTGACATCTACATTGTGCCCTCCTGACTTCTACATTGCTCTGCTTGCCAACGGCATGACTATGCCCACCACTGTATTCAATTTGAAATATTTAAAGCAAACAAGTAGTTGCAAGTTACTTATGGTGTCGTACTAGATAAGCAACCATTAGGTGAAGCTAAAGACTTCTGTCAAGTTCTGCAAAGAGAAGAGCAGAGTGCTACATTGTGGGTTTCCAATAGGTGGAGTCGGTGTAGTTCTTGAGCATGTTGAAGTTCACGATCATCATCTCCACATGCTAGTACTCCCTGGTGCACCTAACGCCAGGCTTGGCATAGATGTAGAGCGGGCACTCCACGATCTTGCTACTATAGAAAGTTGAGTGGGACACGTAGCATAGCGGCAATGGAGCCTTCACTATTTGTGAAGATTAGCATGTTGCCTTCCATATCATTCACATGAACAAAAAGAAAGGTCGATAGTTAGAACTAGAAGGATATCTCGTGTGTTGTAGCGGGTAGTTTTAATTTAGAAATTTTACTTTGTAAATGAAAGTTAGATGCATGAAGAAGTGAATATGGCTAAATTTAATCCTTGTGGAACGTGTACATGGCTGATTAAAGTTCATTGAAATATGCAACTGATGTTTCATGTAATCACGACATAGATAAGACCAAATTAATGGTTTAGAGAAACTTATGAAGTGGATAGCTTGAATGAAGAGATAGACAATGCACATTAGTGGGGATTCGTTGTATAGTATAGAAGGATGTTGTCGATGAATAGTGAAAATACCCTAGGCTCAATGATAGATGAATTTGTAGGTTTGGAAACGCTCGAGCAATCGTGGAACTATGACGACAATGATAATGAAAATGACAACAACCATGTACCCAGGTTACAAGCGCCCGGGGTGGGTTATAGCCCTTGGTATAGCTTGATTATGAGAGAGATTGAAGTGAAAGAACCCGGTTTCGTCCAGACTTGTCATGGGATTATACGAAAGAATATTAATACATAGTACAATGCTGAAGAATGTGAGTTGGGAGGCAACTCGAGGGCTAGGGTCTGTGTCTAGTCCTAAGCTTGATGACGATGATGTCGATGATTTAGAACTTTGATCCTCTGTGGGGACCTCTCATCCCTTTATATACATCAATGGTGTAACCCTAGAAAGAGTCCATCAAGGTAGTTTTTTGAGCAATTTTAGGTTGTGATTGCGATATATCGATAATAAAAGGATTTCTCGTGATGCTGTACATGCTTTGGGTTGATAAAGTAGTACATACTTTATCGAAGAAACAATCTTGTTTTCTTAGGGAACCCGGTGGGCTTCATTAAGCTTGATGGTGAGCTACAATCGCTGGCCAAAACAGAGTTTAGAAAGCAGAGTAGCATTGCAAGACCAAAACAGAGTAGCATTTAGGGCGTCGGTTCCTGCACCCTGCATGCCTCGATGACTATCTCTGATGCAGAAAGCACCATTGATTTATGTAATGTGCACCTCTAGGAATTCAGCAGGTGGTCTATCTACTCCAGCGCTCCACATTTCAGTTCGTACAGCAGGCTGAGGTGGTCTGCACAGATGTTCAGACTTGAGAGAACTCCGTGCCGAGGCGCTGAGAAGATGGCACGGCCGCGACAGGAGTAAAGTGGATGTAGTTCAGAAAGAAGTGGCCTCCATCCTCATCGAGGCGATAGTCGTCAATGCCGCGCCGCCGGAGATTCCTGCAGAGGGAAAGCTGCTGTGAGTTGTGAACTCGTGACCGAAGCACCAGAGAGACATGCAATTGCAGGATCCAGAGTTTGTTCTTTTCGAGAAGTTCTCTGTATAAAATTTTGTTCCAGACAAGATAAGTATGCTTCAGATCATTTAACACATCACAGTTCTCTGAAACTGAGACCATGTCCTCGCTTTCAAACAAGCACTAAAGCTGATGCAGTGGCACAAGTTCAGGATTAGGAAACACTAATAGTTACTGATAAATCTGGAGCTGTGTTCTTCTGTTCTTAAATTAAATATGCACTAACAAGCCAAACTGGTGCCAAAATTGCCAGTCGTTCAAGCTATGGCTCTCGCATCATCACCGCCTCCTTCAGTGCAATACTAATCATGAATTCATGATACAGTCCATGGCACAGGGGGAGCTTTGATGCGTAAGTGAGTGCCCGTTAGTCGTGTCCAAACAAGACAATTGACATGAGCTAAAATTGTACAAATACATGCATGGGACTTCCTTTTCGAAAAAAAAGCATGCACGGGGCTTGTTTGTGATAACTGCAATCTGACAATAGTACAAATCGTTTAATACAAAGGAGTACACAACAGTTACACATTTGTTGGTTCAATCAAACAAATAGAAATACAGACATTGAAGACCACATGGTAGACGACGTTTATCAACCATAGATTAGGTTGCGTGGTATTTGTTCTTCCGACGACGTTTAAATGACAGGAAGAATAGGTTTGGCATTGTCCCAACCTCCATCGTCCACTTGATAAAGGAACAACTATCAAGTAGTAACTCTTGTAGACGAGGGAACCCTTGGGCACCAAAGGACATTGTTTCGGATCTAAAATCATGCAACTCCAGCACCACAAGACAAGGAAGCATCTCCAGGATCGCCATCGGGTCTTTGTTATGATCAACCATGGTAGAAGACATATGAAGCTCCTCGTAGGGTCTGTGGAATTTGCACACGCCTTGGCAGAGAAATACCATGAACACATGCATATCTTAGAGTAGGTATATCCCACAGGGAGCTTGATACATCTGCTTCTACATGTATAGTTTGCAGATAAAGGAGTTTCCTGATTGAAGAAGGAACCATCCATTTTCCACATAGTCTCAACCTTAGGTGTCGTAGGTGAACGCACCCACCAATTACCTCGTATAAATTCTGTAGGTTCGAGTTCTCAACATGAAGAACTCTTAGGGACCTTAGCTCAGGAAAAGATATTGATGAAAGTCCAAAGCCAAACAAAGCTCTAAGATTATGTGATGCCTTTAAGGTCTGCCCACTCAAGTTTTGGAAAGAAGAACGATAGAATGTCTGGTTCTGAGATGCTGATGCACCAGCTTGTCCTGCATTTCGTACTCCTAGATCACTATTGTACTCCTTGTCAATACAAGAGCAAGGTATACAATAGGTCCATACATAGCATAACATACTTTATAGAACCTATGACGAGGCATAGGAAATGAATTTTCATTCTCTTTCTATTTTCCATTGTGGTCGGGATTTGAGTCTTACTCAATTTCATACCTTGCATACACGCAAGAACCCTTTCTTTTGATCTGCTCCATTTTGAACTACTTCAAAATCTTGTCAAGGTATGTACATTGAAAATCTTATCAAGCGCCTTGATCTATCTCAATAGATCTTGATGCTTAATATGTAAGTAGCTTTTACCGAGGTCTTTCTTAAAACTCCTTTAAATATTCCTTTATGCTTGCGTATAATTCTACATTACTTCCGATCAACAATATGTCATTCACATATACTTATCGAAATGTTGTAGTGCTCCACCACTTTCTTGTAAATACAGGCCTTCCAAAAGTCCAGATTAAACCATATGCTTTGATCAACTCATCAAAGCGTATATTCCAACTCCGAGATGCTTGCACCAGTCCATTGATGGATTGCTGGAGCTTGCACACTTTGTTAGCATCTTTATGGTTGCATCATATACAACTCTTCTTTAATAAATCCATTAAGGAATGCAGTTTTTGACATCCATTTGCCAGATTTCATAAAATGTGGCAATTGCTAACATGATTGACAGAGACTTAAGCATCACTACAGTTGAGAAAATCTCATTGTAGTCAACACCTTGAACTTGTCAAAAAACTTTTTACATAAGTCGAGCTTTGTAGATAGTAACACTACTATCAACGTTCTTCCTCTTAAAGATCCATTTATTTCTTATGGTTTGCCGATCATCGGGCAAGTCCACCAAAGTCCACACTTTGTTCTCACATGGATCATATCTCGATTTTATGGCCTCAAGCCATTTCATGGAATCTGGGCTCATCATCGCTTCCTCATAGTTCTAGGTTTATCATGGTCTAGTAACATGACTTCGTAACAGGATTATTGTACCACTCTAGTGCGGATCAGACCAGACCCACGAGGTTCTAGAGTAACTTGATCTCAAGTTTCATGATCATCATCATTAGCTTCCTCACTAATTGGTGTAGGAATCATCGAACTGATTTCACCGATGAACTATTTTCCAATTCGGGAGAAGGTACAAATTACCTTATCAAGCTCTACTTTCCTCCCACTCACTTCTTTCGAGAGAAATTCTTCTAGAAAGGATCCGAATTTAGCAACGAAAATCTTGCCCTCGATCTGTGATAGAAGGTGTACCCAACAGCTTCCTTTGGGTATTCTATGAAGACGCATCTCGATTTGGGTTCGAGCTATCAGATGAAACTTTTTCACATAAGCATCGCAACTCCAAATGTTTAGAAACGATAGCTTAGGTTTATTGCTAAACCATAGTTCATACGGTGTCGCTCAACGGATTTAGATGGTGCCCTATTTAATGTGAATGCACTGTCTCTAATGCATAACCCCAAAACGATATTGGTAAATCAGTAAGAGACATCATAGATCGCACTATATCCAATAAAGTGCTTACGATGTTTGGACACACCATAACGTTGTGGTGTTCTGTGGCGTGAGTGTGAAACTATTTCACATTGTTTTAATTGAAGACCAAACTCGTGAACTCAAATATTCATCTCCACGATCAGATCGCAGAAACTTTATTTTGTTACGATGATTTTCCACTTCACCTGAAATTCTTGAACCTTTCAACTATTTCAGACTTATGTTTCATCAAGTAGATATACCCATATCTCGCTCAAATCATCTTGTGAAGGTCGAAAATAACGATACTTGCCACAAGAATCAACATTCATTGGATCGCATACATCGGTATGTATTATTTCCAATAAGTCAATAGCTTGTTCCATTGTTCCGAGAACGGAGTTTTAGTCATCTTGACCAAAAGGCACGGTTCGCAAGCATCAAATGATTCATAATCAAGTGATTCCAAAATCCATCTTTATGGAGTTTCTTCATGCGCTTTTACATCGATATGACCCAAACGGCATTGCCACAAATAAGTTGCACTATCATTATTAACTTTGCATCTTTTGGCATCAATATTACGAATATGTGTATCACTACGATCGAGATCCAACAAACTATTTTCATTGGGTGTATAACCATCAAAGGTCTTATTCATGTAATCAGAATAACAATTATTCTTTAACTTCAAATGAATAACCTATTGCAATAAACATGATCAAATCATATTCATGCTCAACGCAAACGCCAAATAACATTTATTTAGGTTTAACACTAATTCCAAAGTATAGGGAGTGCGATGATGATCATATCAATCTTGGAACTACTTCCAACATTCATCGTCACTTTCCCTTCAACTAGTCTCTGCTTATTCAGAACTCCTATTTCGAAGTTACTAATCTTAGCAACCAACAAGTATCAAATACTGGGGCTACTATAAACACTAGTAAGGCACACATCAATAATCAGATATCAAATATACCCTTGTTCACTTTGCCATCCTTCTTATCCACCAAATATTCATGGCATTTCCGCCCAAAGACCATTTCCTTTGCAAAGTAAACACTCGGCCAGGCCATGGTCCAGCTTTGGGCTTTTGTGGAGTGACAACTTGCTTGTCTCTCTCGCTTGAAGTTCCCTTTCTTCCCCCTGCCCTCTCTTGAAACTAGTGATCTTGTTAACCATCAACATTTGATGCTCTTTTCTGATTTCTACCTTCGCCGATTTCAACATCACGAAGAGCTCGAATCGTTTTCATATCCTTGCATACTATAGTTTATCACGAAGTTCTAGTAACTTAGTGATGGTGACTAGAGAATTCTGTCAATCACTATCTTATCTGGAAGATTAACTCCCACTTGATTCAAGCGATTGAAGTACCTACGCCCGAGCACATGCTCACTAGTTGAGCGATTCTCTCCATCTTTTAGCTATAGAACTTGTTGGAGACTTCATCTCTCAACTCGGTATTTGCTGGAAATATTAACGCCAACCTCGGAACATCTCATATGGTCCATGACGCTCAAAATGTCTTTGAAGCCACGATTCTGTAAGCATGGTGCACTAAACTATCAAGTAGTCATCATATTGAGCTAGCCAAACGCTCATAACGCCGCGATCCGCTCCCTATAGGTTTGTCACCTAGCGCATTAAGGACATAATTCTTCTATGCAGCAATGAGGATAAACCTCGATCACGGATCCAATCCGCATCATTGCTACTAACATCTTTCAACACAATTTTCTAGGAACATATCAAAATAAACCTATGAAAGCAACAACGCGAGCTATTGATCTACAACATAATTTGCAAAATACTACCAGACTAAGTTCATGATAAATTTAAGTTCAATTAATCATATTACTTAAGAACTCCCACTTAGATGACATCTCTCTAGTCATCTAAGTGATCACGTGATCCAAATCAACTAAACCATGTCCGATCATCACGTGAGATGGAGTAGTTTTCAATGGTGAACATCACTATGTTGATCATATCTACTATATGATTCACGCCGACCTTTCGGTCTCCGTGTTCCGAGGCCATATCTGATATGCTAGGCTCGCCAAGTATAACCCGAGTATTCCGATGTGCAACTGTTTTGCACCCGCTGTATTTGAACGTAGCCTATCACACTCGATCATCACGTGGTGTCTCAGACGAAGAACTTTCAACGGTGCATACTCAGGGAGAACACTTCTTGATAATTAGTGAGAGATCATCTTAAAATGCTACCGCAATCAAAGCAAGATAAGATGCATAAAGGATAAACATCACATGCAATCATTATAAGTGATATGATATGGCCATCATCATCTTGTGCTTGTGATCACCATCTTCAAGCAATCACCGCCATGATCACCATCGCCATCGGGCGCGACACCTTGATCTCCATCGAGCATCGTTGTTTACGCCATCTATTGCTTCTACGACTATTGCTACCGCTTAGTGATAAAGGAAAGCAATTAGGACGCTTGCATTTCATACAAAAAAGCGACAACCATATGGCTCCGCGCTTGCCGATAACTTCGTTACAAAACATGATCATCTCATACAATAAAATATAGCATCACGCCTTGACCATATCACATCACAACATGCCCTGCAAAAACAAGTTAGACGCCTCTACTTTGTTGTTGCAAATTTTACGTGGCTGCTACGCTTAGCAAGAACCGTTTTACCTACGCATCAAAAACCACAACGATAGTTCGCAAGTTGGTGCTGTTTTAACCTTCGAAGGACCGGGCGTAGCCATACTCGATTCAGCTAAAGTGAGACAGACACCGCCAGCCACCTTTAAGCATTCGTACGGTGAAACCAGTCTCGCAGCAAGCACGTAATGGGTCGGTCCGGCCTTCATCTCACAAGACCGCCGAACCAGTGTATGACATGTGGTAATATGACTTGTATCGCCCACAACTCACTTGTGTTCTACTCGTGCATATAACATCAACGATAAAACCTAGGCTCGATACCACTGTTGGGAAACGAGTAATTTCAAAAATTTCCCACGCACACGCAAGATCATGGTAATGATATAGCAACGAGAGGGGAGAGTGTTCGTCCACGCACTCGTGAGACCGTGAAGGAAGCGCTAGCACAACGCCGTTGATGTTGTCATACGCCTCACGATCCGACCGATCCAAGCACCAACGACGGAGCCTCCAGTTCAGACACATTCAGCTCGATGACGATCTCCGCCTCCGATCCAGCAAAGGCTCCGGAGATGAGTTACGCCAAGACGACGGCAGACGATGATGATGTTCTATCGCGAGGCTTCGCCTAAACTCCGTGACGATATGACCGAGGTGGAATATGGTGGAAGGGCACCACACGGCTAAGGAACGATCCATAGATCAACTTGTGTGTCTATGGGTGCCGCCTCGTATATAAAGGAGCAGGGAGGAGGCCGCCCAAGGGGCTGCGGGGGGAGTCCTACCCCATCGGGAGTAGGACTTTTCCAAGTTGGAGTAGGAGAAGGAAAGAGGAGGAGGAGGAAGGAAAGGGGGCCGCCCCTTCCCTTGTCCTATTCGGACTAGGAGGGGAGGGCGCGCCCCCTCCTGGCTCCTTCCTTCTCCCTCTTGGCCCATGTAGGCTCATTACCTTCCGGGGTCCGTAACTCTCCCAGATTCGCAAATGCCGATTTCACCCGAACCATTCCGATGTCCAAACACAGGCCCAATATATCAATCTTTATGTCTCACCATTCCGAGACTACTCGTCATGTCCGTGATCACATCCGGGACTCAACAAACTTCGCACATCAAAACTTATAAACTCATAATAAAACTGTCATCAAACGTTGTTGCGGGATTCTACGGGTTCGAGAACTATGTAGACTTGACCTAAAACCATTCTCGTCAATAACCAATAGCGGACCTGGATGCCCATATTGGTTCCTACATATTCTACGAAGATCTTTATCGGTCAAACCGCATAACAACATACGTTGTTCCTTTGTCATCGTATATTATTTCAGCCCGAGATTTGACTGTATCCAATACCTAGTTCAATCTGCTATCGGCAAGTCTTTACTGCTCTCGTAATATGTCATCTCATAACTAACTCATTAGTTATAATGCTTGCAAGGCTTAAGTGATGAGTATTACCGAGAGGGCCCAGAGATACCTCTCCACAATCGGAGTGACAAAACCTAATCTCGAATACGCCAACTCAACATGTACCTTTGGAGACACCTGTACTCCTTATAATCACCCGCCACGCTAGACGCTTGGTAGTACCCAGTGTTCCTCCGTAAACGGAGTTGCATAATTCTCATAGTTACGTGAACATGTATAAGTCATGAAGAAAGCAATAGCAACATAATAAACGATCAAGTGCTAAGCTAACGGAATGGGTATAAATCACATCATTCTCCTAATGATGTGATCTCGTTAATCAAATGACAACTTTTGTCCATGGGTAGGAAACATAACCATCTCTCGATAAACGAGCTAGTTAAGTAGAGGCATACTAGTGACACTATGTTTGTCTATGTATTCACACATGTATTATGTTTCCTAATACAATTCTAGCATGAATAATAAACATTTATCATGAAATAAGGAAATAAATACTAACTTTATTATTACCTCTAGGGTTCCTTCCGAGGAAGTATACATGAAACAACCTCCTGGTTTTGAGAGTAAGCATGCTCCTTCGCTTGTGTGCAAACTTGATAAAGCGCTGTATGGGCTAAAAGCTCCAAGGGCGTGGTATGCTCGCTCGCCACAAGATGCAAGCACTTGGTTTTGTTCCATCTAAGTCCGACATCATTATTTATCTACAAGAAGTCCAACACATGCATATTTGTTCTCATATGTTGATGATATTATCGTGACTAGCTCATCCGATGAAGCAATCACAGACTTCTTAAGGATTTGAGTGCATTTTGCTCTAAAGGATCTTGGTGACTTGCATTTTCTTTGGATTGAGGTAAAAACACAAGGATGGACTTGTTCTCTCAAGAAAAGTATGCTACCGACTTGGTCAAGAAAGTGGACTACAAGGATGTAAACCTTCTCACTCCATTATCCAGCCTGCATAAACTTTCCTCGCAGAAGAACCTTGTCAAGAAGACAGACCAAATACAGAGTCCGTAGGAGCCCTTCAAGATCTCACACTTACCAGCCTGATATTTCTTTTGTCATAATAAAGTCTCCAGCCTCCATGCACCCTCTAATGTTCATCCGACAACTGCAAAATGCATAGTTCGATATGTTACACTGGGCTTAGGACTGAACTTCAAAGAAATCACCTTTACTCTAGTCAAGGCATTCTCTAACTCGACAAGGTGATTGTCTTGATGATGACGCTCCATCGGTGGTTTTGTTGGGGAACGAGTAATTTCAAAAAATTCCTACGCACACGCAAGATCATGGTGATGGTATAGCAACGAGAGGGTAGAGTGTTGTCCACGACCCTCGTGAGACCAGAAGCGAAGCGCGACAACGCTGTTGATGTAGTCGACGCCTTCACGATCCGACCGATCCAAGTACCGAACGACGGCACCTCCGAAGTTCAGCACACGTCACAGTCATGATGATCCCTGCCCGATCCAGCAAAGCTTCGATGAGTTCCGCCAAAGACGGCGTGGTGACGATGATGATGTTCTATCAGCGAGGGCTTCGCTTAAACTCCGCGATATGACCGAGGGGATATGGTGAAGGGGCACCACACGCTAAGGAACGATCCAGATCAACTTGTGTTGTTGTGCCTAGAGGTGCCCCCGCCTCGTGATATAAAGGAGCCGGGAGGGGTTCGCGGCCAGAGGGCGGCCAGAGGAGTCCTCCTCCCACCGAGTAGGACTCCCCTTCCTTGTTGGAGTAGGAGAGAAGGAAAGAGGGGGAGGAGGAAGGAAAGGGGCTGCACCCTTGTCCAATTTGGACAGAGGGCTGCGCCTCCTTCCTTTCGCCTCTCCTCTATTCCCGTATGGCCCAATAAGGCCCATATACTCCCCGACGAATTCCCAGAATCTCTCGCATTCAAAAATACCCGAATGACTCGAACCTTCCGAACTCCGAATATAGTCGTCCAATATATCCATCTTTACGCCTCGACCATTTTGAGACTCCTCGTCATGTCCCATCTCATCCGGACTAACTCTTTCGGTACATCAAAACTCATAAACTCATAATATAAATCATCAAACCTTAAGCGCATGGACCTACGAGTTCGAGAACTATGTAGACATGACCTAGAACTATTCTCGTCAATAACCAATAGCGGAACCTGGATGCTCATATTGGCCTTTACGCATATATTCTACGAAGATCTTTATCGGTCAAACCGCATAACAACATACGTTGTTCCCTTTGTCATCGGTATGTTACTTGCCCGAGATTCGATCGCCGGTATCCAATACCTAGTTCAATCTCGCTACCGCAAGTCTCTTTACTCGTTCCGAATATTTCATCCCGTAACTAACTCATTAGTTACAATGCTTGCAAGGCTTAGGTGATGTGTATTACCGAGAGGGTAGAGATACCTCTCCAACAATCGGAGGACAAAACCTAATCTCAAATACGCCAACCCAACATGTTCTTCGAGACACCTGTAGAGCACCTTTATAATCACCCAATTACGCTAGGACGCTTTGGTAGCACACAAAGTGTTCCTCCCAAACGGAGTTGCATAATCTCATAGTTGTAGGAACTTTGTATAAGTCATGAAGAAAGCAATAGCAACATACTAAAACGATCAAGTGCTAGGCTAACGGAATGGGTCAAGTCAATCACATCATTCTTCTAATGATGTGACCCCGTTAATCAAATGACAACACATGTCTATGGTTAGGAAACATAACCATCTTTGATTAATGAGCTAGTCAAGCAGGCATACTAGTGACATTAAGTTTGTCTATGTATTCACACATGCATCATGTTTCCGTTAATACAATTCTAGCATGAATAATAAACATTTATCATGAAAAGGAAATAAATAATAACTTTATTATTGCCTCTAGGGCATATTTTTCAGTTTTGCAGATTTTTGGACCTAACTTGATATCATGGTGTGCACGCAAACAGCAACTGTCTCTGTGTCCAAAGACAAGAGGTAATACAAGGCATTGGCCAATGCCACAGCGTAGATCATATGGGTTCAGTCCATGTTGAAGGAACTCGTATACAAAGTAAACAGCACCTTGTTTATGGTGTGGCAACCTGGAGCCACGTGATCTCTCTCAAATCCAAAGGTTCCATGCCGTAACAAAACACATTGAGATAGATTTTCATTTTGTCGAGAGAGAGTTGCTAGAAGCAACTTGATATACGCTTTGTGCATTCTCAAGATCAACTTGCAAATGGATTCACAAAGCCCTTGCCTACAAGAAGTTTTGAAGACTTTAGCATAATCTCAACTTTGAAGTTGTGATTAAGGAAGGCGTTAAACAACAGATGTCAACTCAATGCGCTTATGTAACGATTTCCTCCGTAGTTAGGATAGGAGGTTTATCTCTTCTCTCAAACTCTATCTCTAGGTATATCCGATCTCCAAGTTGTAATCCTCTCAGATGAGATCTAAACTGCTTTAGGCGTGCTGTCTCGCACCCTCGTGATATAGCACGACGGGCGCCCCTCTCGTGAGGCAAGACGCTTCGCATACAGAGAAGCATAAAATAATATGTGATGGTAATTTTGGTACCAGCTGGCATGTTCAGCATATACAACTTCTAAATAAAACACCGCCAAATTTACTCAAACATGTCGCATGTCAATCTTTTTTTTGAAGAAATATTCTCCGCCATTCCGACAAAGAATAATAATTGTTACAAGAGGAATACGATCAGCTACTTCCAAATCACTAGCAGGGGCACAAGGACACGATCAACATCATCCATGTCCTCAACTTCATATCGCTGCCGCTGATCCCCACGACCAGATCTTGCCTAGACGACAAAGTCATAAACCACAAGGGTAAAATTTGAACAAAATAGGTAAACCGCATGGACAGGCCATGTTTTCCTCAAGATTTCACCGCTGTATTAATGGTACTAGTCATTATATCTATAAATAATAGGAGTTTCGGACTGTTACCATGCTGTCCATGGTAGAATATCCAGGAATTTGTCTAAGGATAAAGTGCTATACAACGATACTACTCGCTTATTCGGAGTGTCCAAGCCTCACCGCAACATATAAAAGGACATAGCTCTTGTTTTCTTCCTCGCTGCATTAAAAGTTCTCTCTGTCATTTTTGGTCTCAGATTTTCTTCCTTGTTTTTCTTTTTCGTCTTTTTCGTGCTAAGTGACTAGGTAGCTTTTTGAGCAATTTTAGGCTGCAATTGCGATCGATCGATAGTTTGAGTTGATGAAATAGTACATCCTTTATCGAAAAAACAACCTTGTTTTCTTAGGGAAACCGTGGCTTATTAAGTTGGATGGTCCTACAATCGCTGCCCAAAACAGAGTTTAGAAAGCGAGTAGCATAGCAAGACCAAAAGAGTAGCATGTGCATGCAGGTGGCCGCCAAGTCCTAAGATGGCCTGCTCTGCACCCTCGCATGTCTCCATGGCTATCTCATGTAAAGCACCATCGACTTATGTACTGCTTCACCTCTGTGAATTCACTGGTGGTCTATCTACTCCAGGCCCACATTTCAAGATGTACAGCAGTGGTCTGCAGATGTTCAGACTTGAGAGAACTCCATGCCGAGGCTAGAAGATGACACGCCACATCAGGAGTAGAGTGTAAGTAGTTCAGAAGAGGTGGCCTCGCCCTCATCGAGGCTATGGTGGTCAATGCCGCGCCACTGAGATTCTCAAGGAGGGAAAGCTGCTGTGAGTTGTGAACTCGTGACCAAGCACCAGAGAAACATGGAGTTGCAGGATCAAGAATTTAATCTTTCGTAGAAGTTCTCTCAGAGAAAATTTTGTTCCATAGAGAAGTATGCTTGATTATTTAACACATCACAATTCTCAACTGAGGCATGTCCTCGCTTTCAAACAAACACTAAAAGCTGATGGTAGCAAAAGTTCAGCATATGGATGATGGTGCCTTCGCTTGTCCCCAAAGCTTGTGGTCCGATTCACCGTCGCCACAAGTATCGCAGCGTGGATTAGCAAACGCTAATCATTTTTGAAGAATTGCTTCCGTTCTTAAATTATATGTGCACTAAGAAGGCAACAACCTGTGCCGAATTGCTACCGTTCGTTATGGCTCGCCGCCTTTGATCGACGCCTCATTCAATGCAATACTAATTATGAATCATGATACAGACCATGGCCATGGCATGTGGGGAGCTTTGATGTGAAAGTGAGTGCTCATTAGTGGTCCTAACAAGACAATTGACATGAGCATAAATTGTACAAATACATGCATGGGACTTGTTTGTGATAACCGCAACTGACAATAGTACAAATCGCTTAATACAAAGGAGTACACAAAGCACATTTGTTGGTTCAATCAAACAAATAGAAATACGTATACATTGAAGACCACATGGTAGACAGACGTTTATCAACCATAGGTTAGGTTATGGGTATTTGTTCTTCCGACGAGAGAGCATACCGCAGGATATGATTGTAACGCCTATCTCTGCTGTTCAAGATTAATTACTAACCAATGAATGTGACCTGCAAAGTAGTGTGCTGTAATCCCCGGTAGTAGAATCAAAGAGAGTTAATGGGTTGGGCGACGAGGAGGAGGCGGGTGCTATTTGCATCCTTTCCGCCAAAGGTTTCGCCAAATATTTTTTCCCGCAGCGATATATGAACTCGAGGGATGGAAGGTGCAGAATCCATCCGGATTTCATTTTCATACCTCATCATGAACCATTTAAATGATGCAGATTAGCTTTGGCATTGTCCCAACCTCCATCGCCCACTTGATAAAGTCACAATAACTAACAAGTAACTCTTTAGATGAGGGAATCCTTGGGCACCAAAGACATTGTTACGAGTTGATAACCAATCAACTCCAGCACCACAAGACAAGGGAGCATCTCTAGGATCGCATCGGGTCATTTTCATTTTCATCATGAGGAGCATATAATAAGCTCCCGTAGGGTCTGTGGAATTTGCACACGCCTTTGGGAGAGAAATACTACAAGATTTACATATTTTAGAGTAGGTATATCCCAGGGAGCTTGATACATCTATGTTACATGTATAGTTTGCAGAAAGGAGTTTCGATTGAAGAAGGAACCATCACCACTTCACATAGTCTCAAAGTCGTGTCGAAGTGAACGCACCACCAATTACCTCAGAGAAATTGTAGGTCGAGTTCTCAACATGAAGAACTCTTAGGGACCTTAGCTTAGGAAAAGATACTGATGAAAGTCCAAAGCCAAATAAAGCTCTGAGATTAGGTGATGCCTGTAAGATCTGCCCACTCAAGTTTTGGAAAGAAGAACCATAGAATGTATGGTTCTGAGATGCTGATGCACCAGCTTGTCCTGCATTTCGTTAGAGTCCATACATACGTCAGCAAAAAGCCACACATACACATTATATGAGTAATTCGGTCCTTACCAATATGGTTCTTTATATGTTATCTTTTTTTCATCTCCCACAAGGAGTGCTCCAGCCTTGACTATTATAGATCAAGATTTTTTGGCAGAGCGATAATGAAACCAAGAAGTATCGCTTTGGCAAGGTGGAACGTGTATGGTTAAAAAAATAGACCAACAACACAAGGGAGTGTAGATATGTATGGGTATGGTTACACTTAGACGTGTATACAAGGGAGTTATCGAAGGGCTTGTGGTGTTTCCCATCTGTGTGAAATAAGAAACAACAATGTCAAGTAGCATGCGATTCTTTGCAACGTGTTATGCTGCTCAGTCAGCAACCTCTCGTGACTGCTGAGAGGCGCTGATTGAGCTGGAGCTAGGCAACCACAGAACTCATTAGGTAGCGCATCGAGAACTCACCATCAAAGTAGATCTTCCTTGGTAGCGCCACCAAGCAGAAGTTGAATCCCAGATCCTTCCACGGTTGGATCTATGTGTGCACATCACCATACTAGAACAACATCTCATGGATGTACGGACTCCCAAAACAATCATGTGTCATCCGAAAAGAAAATTATTAGCCTCACTAAATCCTTACGGAACTTTATTATAGTATGTATGACCTGACTGGTGGTATAGGTGTTTGATATAATTTTCTTATTTTCATTCTATGGCATATGCAACCTCTTATAAGTCTGAATACAACCCACCTAATTCTACAAGAATTAATAAGAAGAGCAAAGGTCAAGTATCACAGCTTAACAATTATTATAAGATATGAGGGCGTAAGACTTTTTTTCAAATAACACCGCCCCCAAACCTTACAATTATTTCAAGGTTGGGGGCATGCCTCGACATCTACATTGTGCCCTCTCGACTTCTACATTGCTCGCTTGCCAACGGCATGACTATGCCCACCACTGTATTCAATTTGAAATATTTAAAGCAAACAAGTAGTTGCAAGTTACTTATGGTGTCGACTAGATAAGCAACCATTAGGTGAAGCTAAAGACTTCGTCAAGTTCGCAAAGAGAAGAGCAGAGTGCTACGGAGTTGCATAATCTCATAGTTATAGGAACATGTATAAGTCATGGATAAAAGCAGTAGCAACATACTAAACGATCGTGTGCTAAGCTAGTGGAATGGGTCATGTCAATCAGATCATTCTACTAATGATGTGACCTTGTTAATCAAATAACAACTCCTTTGTTCATGGTTAGGAAACATAACCATCTTTGATTAACAAGCTAGTCTAGTAGAGGCATACTAGTGACATGTTGTTTTGTCTATGCATTCACACATGTATCATGTTTCCGGTTAATACAATTCTAGCATGAATGATAAACATTTATCATGAAATAAGGAAATAAATAATAACTTTATTATTGCCTCTAGGGCATATTTCCTTCAGTCTCCCACTTGCACTAGAGTCAATAATCTAGATCACATCACCATGTGATTAACATCGATAGTTCACATCATCATGTGATTAACACCCATAGTTCACATCGCCATGTGACCAACACCCAAAAGGTTTACTAGATTCAGTAATCTAGTTCACATCGCTATGTGATTAACACCCAAAGAGTACTAAGGTGTGATCATGTTTTGCTTGTGAGAGAGTCTTAGTCAACGGGTCTTTCACATTCAGATCCGTTATGTATTTTGCAATTTTTCTATGTCTACAATGCTCTGTATGAAGCTACTCTAGCTAATTGCTCCCACTTTCAATATGTATCTAGATCGAGACTTAGAGTCATCCAGATCAGTGTCAAAACTTGTATCGACGTAACCCTTTACGACGAACCTTTTGTCACTTCCATAATCGAGAAACATATCCTTATTCCACTAAGGATAATTTTGACCGCTGTCCAGTGATCTACTCCTAGATCACTATTGTACTCCCTTGCGAAACTCAGTGCAGGGTATACAATAGATCTGGTACACAGCATGGCATACTTTATAGAAACTATGGCCAAGGCATAGTGAATGACGTTCATTCTCTTTCTATTTTCTGCTGTGGTCGGGTTTTGAGTCTTACTCAATTTCACACCTTGTAACACAGGCAAGAACTCTTTCTTTGACTGTTTCATTTTAAACTACTTCAAAATCTTGTCAAGGTATGTACTCATTGAAAAAAACTTATCAAGCATCTTGATCTATCTCTATAGATCTTGATGCTCAATATGTAAGTAGCTTTACCGAGGTCTTTCTTTGAAAAACTCCTTTCAAACACTTCTTTATGCTTTGCAGAATAATTCTACATTATTTCCGATCTACAATATGTCATTCACATATACTTATCAGAAATGTTGTAGTGCTCCCACTCACTTTTTAGTAAATACAGGCTTCACCGTAAGTGCAGATAAAACTATATGCTTTGATCAACTCATCAAAGCGTATATTCCAACTCCGAGATGCTTGCACCAGTCCATAGATGGATCATTGGAGCTTGCACACTTTGTTAGCTCCTTTGGATCGATAAAACCTTCGGTTGCATCATATACAACTCTTCCTCCTAAAACCCATTCAGAATGTAGTTTTTACATCCATTTGCCAAATTTCATAAATTGTGGCAATTGCTAACATGATTCGGACAGACTTAAGCATCGCTACAGTTGAGAAAATCTCATTGTAGTCAACACCTTGAACTTGTCAAAACCTTTTTGCGACAAGTCGAGCTTTGTAGATAGTAACACTACTATCAGCGTCCGTCTTCCTCTTGAAGATCCATTTATTTTCTATGGCTTGCCGATCATCGGCAACGCCACCAAAGTCCACACTTTGTTCTCATACATGGATCTCATCTCAGATTTCATGGCCTCAAGCCATTTCATGAATCTGGGCTCATCATCGCTTCCTCATAGTTCGTAGGTTCATCATGGTCTAGTTACATGACTTCCGAACAGGATTACCGTACCACTCACTCGTGCGGATCTCACTCTGGTTTACCTACGAGATTCGGTAGTAACTTGATCTGAAGTTACATGATCATCATCATTAGCTTCCTCACTAATTGGTGTAGTAGTCACAGAACAGATTTCGTGATGAACTACTTTCAATAAGGGAGAAGGTACAATTACCTCATCAAGTTCTACTTTCCTCCCACTCACTTCTTTCGAGAGAAACTCCTTCTCTAGAAAGGATCCATCTTAAGCAACGAATATCTTGCCTTTGGATCTGTGATAGAAGGTGTACCCAACAATTTCCTTTGGATATTCTATGAAGACGCACTTCTCCGATTTGGGTTCGAGCTTATCAGGATGAAACTTTTTCACATAAGCATCGCAACTCCAAACTTTAAGAAACGACAACTTGGGTTTCTTGCTAAACCACAGTTCATATAGTGTCGTCTCAACGGATTTAGATGGTGCCCTTTTTAATGTGAATGCAGCTGTCTCTAATGCATATCCCAAAACGATATTGGTAAATCGGTAAGAAACATCATAGATTGTACTATATCCAATAAAGTACGGTTATGATGTTCGGACACACCATAACGTTGTGGTGTTCCAGGTGGCGTGAGCTGTGAAACTATTCCACATTGTTTAAATTGAAGACCAAACTCGTAACTCAAATATTCGTATCTGCGATCAAATCACTGAAACTATATTTTCTTGTTACGATGAATTTTCCACTTCACTCTGAAATTCTTTGAACCTTTCAACTATTTCAGACTTATGCTTGATCAAGTAGATATACTCATATCTTCTTCAAATCAACTGTGAAGGTCAGAAAATAATGATACTTGTCACGAGCCTTAATATTCATCGGACTACATACATCAATATGTATGATTTCCAACAAATATGTTGCTCGCTCCATTGTTCCGGAGAACGGAGTTTTAGTCATCTTGCCCAAAAGGCACGGTTCGCAAGCATCAAGTGATTCATAATCAAGTGATTCCAAAATCCCATCAAGATGGAGTTTCTTCATGCGCTTTACACCAATATGACCTAAACGGCGATTGCCACAAATAAGTTGCACTATCATTATTAACTTTGCATCTTTTGGTTTCAATATTATGAATATGTGTATCACTACGATCGAGATCCAATGAACCATTTTCATTGGGTGTGAAACCATATAAGGTTTTATTCATGTAAACAGAATAACAGTTTATTCTCTTACTTAAATGAACAACCGTATTGCAATAAACACGATCAAATCATATTCATGCTCAACGCAAACACCAAATAACATTTATTTAGGTTCAACACTAATCCCGAAAGTATAGGGGTGTGCGATGATGATCATATCAATCTTGAAACTACTTTCAACACACATCGTCACTTCACCCTTAACTAGTTTCATTTATTACGCAACTCCGTTTGAGTTACTACTCTTAGCAACCGAACCAGTACCAAATACCGAGGGGTTGCTATAAACACTAGTAAAGCACACATAAAACACCTGTATATCAAATATACCCTTTTTCACTTTGCCATCCTTCTTATCCACCAAATATTTAGGGCAGTTCTGCTTCCAGTGACCATTTCCTTTGCAGTGTAAGCACTCAGTTTCAGGCTTTGGTTCAGCTTTGGGTTTCTTCGTGGGAGTGACAACTTGCTTGTCAATCTACTTGAAGTTCCCCTTTCTTTCCCTTTGCCCTTTTCTTGAAACTAGTGATCTTGTTAACCATCAACACTTGATGCTCTTTCTTGATTTCTACCTTCGTCGATTTCAACATCACGAAGAGCTCGGGAATCATTTTCGTCATCCCTTGCATACTATAGTTCATCACGAAGTTCTACTAACTTGGTGATGGTGACTAGAGAATTCGTCGATCACTATCTTATCCGGAAGATTAACTCCCACTTGATTCAAGCGATTGAAGTACCCGGACAATCTGAGTACATGCTCATTAGTTGAGCGATTCTCCTCCATCTTTTAGCTATAGAACTTGTTGGAGACTTTCATATCTCTCAACTCGGTATTTGCTTGAAATATTAACTTCAATTCTGGAACATCTCATATGGTCCATGATGTTCAAAACATCTTTGAAGTCCCGATTCTAAGCCATAAAGCATGGTGCACAAAACTATCAAGTAGTCATCATATTGAGCTAGCCAAACGTTCATAACGCCTCTGCGTCGCTCCCCGCAATAGGTCTGTCACCTAGCGGTGCATCAAGGACATAATTCTTCTGCGCAGCAATGAGGATAAACCTCAGATCACGGATCAAATCCGCATCATTGCTACTAACATTTTTCAACACAGTTTTCTCTAGGAACATATCAAAATAAACATATGAAAGCAACAACGCGAGCTATTGATCTACAACATGGTTTGCAAAATACTACCAGGACTAAGTTCATGATAAATTTAAGTTCAATTAATCATATTACTTAAGAACTCCCACTTAGACAGACATCTCTCTAGTCATCTAAGTGATCACGTGATCCAAATCAACTAAACCATAACCGATCATCACGTGAAATGGAGTAGTTTTCAATGGTGAACATCTTTATGTTGATCATATCTACTATATGATTCACGCTCGACCTTTCGGTCTCCGTGTTCCGAGGCCATATCTGCATATGCTAGGCTCGTCAAGTATAACCTGAGTATTCCGCGTGTGCAAAACTGGCTTGCACCCGTTGTAGATGGACGTAGAGCTTATCACACCCGATCATCACGTGGTGTCTGGGCACGACGAACTTTGGCAACGGTGCATACTCAGGGAGAACACTTCTTGATAATTTAGTGAGAGATCATCTTATAATGCTACCGTCAATCAAAGCAAGATAAGATGCATAAAGGATAAACATCACATGCAAATCAATATAAGTGATATGATATGGTCATCATCATCTTGTGCTTCGTGATCTTCATCTCCGCAGCACCACCATGATCACCATCGTCACCGGCGCGACACCTTGATCTCCATCGTAGCATCGTTGTCGTCTCGCCAACCTTATGCTTCTACGACTATCGCTACCGCTTAGTGAAAAAGTAAAGCATTACAGGGCGATTGCATTGCATACAATAAAGCGACAACCATATGGCTCCAGCCGATTGCCGATAACCGGTTACAAAACATGATCATCTCATACAATAAAATATAGCATCACGTCTTGACCATATCACATCACAACATGCCCTGCAAAAACAAGTTAGACGTCCTCTACTTTGTTGTTGCAAATTTTACGTGGCTGCTACGGGCTTAAGCAAGAACCAGTCTCACCTACGCATCAAAACCACAACGATACTTCGTCAAATAGACTCCGTTTTAACCTTCTCAAGGACCGGGCGTAGCCACACTCGGTTCAACTAAAGTGAGAGAGACAGCACCCACCAGTCACCTTTAAGCAACGAGTGCTCGTAGCGGTGAAACCAGTCTCGCGTAAGCGTACGCGTAATGTCGG
This sequence comes from Aegilops speltoides, assembly GCA_021437245.1. Taxonomy (NCBI): domain Eukaryota; kingdom Viridiplantae; phylum Streptophyta; class Magnoliopsida; order Poales; family Poaceae; genus Aegilops; species Aegilops speltoides. The sequence continues at coordinate 497,518,729 of CM038146.1, forward strand.
TCCGGGCCGCTTCATCTCACAATACCGCTGAACCAAAGTATGACATGCTGGTAGGTAGTATGACTTGTATCGCCCACAACTCACTTGTGTTCTACTCGTGCAAAACATCAAACCATAAAAACCTAGGCTCGGATGCCACTGTTGGGGAACGTAGTAATTTCAAAAAATTTCCTACGCACACGCAAGATCATGGTGATGTATAGCAACGAGAGGGGAGAGTGTTGTCTACATACCCTTGTAGACCCGAAGCGGAAGCGATCACAACGTAGAGGAAGTAGTCGTACGTTCTCCTCGCGATCCGACCGATCCCGGCGCCGTTACTCCGGCGCCCCCGAGTTCTTGACACACGTACAGCTCGATGACGTCCCTCGTACTCCGATCCAGCCGAGTGTCGAGGGAGAGTTCCGTCAGCACGACGGCGTGGTGACGATCTTGATGTTTCACCGGCGCAGGGCTTCGCCTAAGCTTCGCGACGGTATGACCGAGGTGGAATATGGTGGAGGGGGGCACCGCACACGGCTAAGGAACGATCCGTAGATCAAACTTGTGTGTTCTAGGGTGCCCCCTGCCCTCAGATATAAAGGAGGAGGAGGGGGGGCGGCCGGCCTAGCTAGAAGGCGGGAGGAGTCCTACTCCCACCGGGAGTAGGACTCCCCCTTCCTAGTTGGATTAGGTTTGGGGAGGGGAAGAGAGAGGGGCGCCGCCTCCTTGTCCTATTCGGACTGGGGGGAGGGCGCGGCCACCTCCTGGCCGGCCCTCCTCTTCTCCCTCGAGGCCCACCGAGGCCCATTTACCTCCCGGGGTTCCAGTAACCTCCGTTTTGCCGGAACCATTCGAACTCCAAACATAGGCTTCCAATATATCAATCTTTATGTCTCGACCATTCCGAGACTCCTCGTCATGTCCGTGATCACATCCGGGACTCGAACTTCTTCGGTACATCAAAATACATAAACTCATAATAACCGCCATCGAAACCTTAAGCGTGCGGACCCTACGGTTCGAGAACAATGTAGACATGACCTAGAACTATTCACGGTCAATAACCAATAGCGGGACCTGGATGCCCATATTGGTTCCTACATATTCTACGAAGATCTTTGTCGGTCGGACCGCATAACAACATACGTTGTTCCTTTGTCATCGGTATGTTACTTGTCCGAGATTCGATCGTCGGTATCCAATACCTAGTTCAATCTCGTTACCGCAAGTCTCTTTACTCGTTCCGTAATACATCATCTCACAACTAACTCATTAGTTGTAGTGCTTGCAAGGCTTCAGTGATGTGTATTACCGAGAGGGCCAGAGATACCTCTCCGACAATCGGAGTGACAAAACCTAATCTCGAAATACGCCAACCCAACATCGCCTTTGGAGACACCTGTAGTACTCCTTTATAATCACCCGATTACGTTGTGACGCGTTTGGTAGCACCAAAGTGTTCCTCCGTAAACGGAGTTGCATAATCTCATAGTTATAGGAACATGTATAAGTCATGGATAAAAGCAGTAGCAACATACTAAACGATCGTGTGCTAAGCTAGTGGAATGGGTCATGTCAATCAGATCATTCTACTAATGATGTGACCTTGTTAATCAAATAACAACTCCTTTGTTCATGGTTAGGAAACATAACCATCTTTGATTAACAAGCTAGTCTAGTAGAGGCATACTAGTGACATGTTGTTTTGTCTATGCATTCACACATGTATCATGTTTCCGGTTAATACAATTCTAGCATGAATGATAAACATTTATCATGAAATAAGGAAATAAATAATAACTTTATTATTGCCTCTAGGGCATATTTCCTTCAGGCACCGCACACGGCTAAGGAACGATCCGTAGATCAACTTGTTTGTCTATGGGGTGCCCCCCGCCCCCGTATATAAAGGAGCCAGAGGGGAGGAGGCCGCCGGCCTAAGGGGGCGCGCCACGGGGGGAGTCCTACTCCCACCGGGAGTAGGACTCCCCTTTTCCAAGTTGGAGGGGGAGGGGCGCGCGGCCCCCTCCTGGCTCCTTCCTCTTCTCCCTCTTGGCCCATGTAGGCCCATTAACCCCTGGGGGGGTTCCGGTAACCTCCCGGTACTCCGGTAAAATGCCGATTTCAACCGGAACCATTCCGATGTCCAAACACAGGCTTCCAATATATCAATCTTTATGTCTCGACCATTCCGAGACTCCTCGTCATGTCCGTGATCACATCCGGGACTCCGAACAAACTTCGGTACATCAAAACTTATAAACTCAGAATAAAACTGTCATCGAAACGTTAAGCGTGCGGACCCTACGGGTTCGAGAACTATGTAAACATGACCTAAAACCATTCTCGGTCAATAACCAATAGCGGGACCTGGATGCCCATATTGGTTCCTACATATTCTACGAAGATCTTTATCGGTCAAACCGCACAACAACATACGTTGTTCCCTTTGTCATCGGTATGTTACTTGCCCGAGATTTGATCGTCGGTATCCAATACCTAGTTCAATCTCATTACCGGCAAGTCTCTTTACTCGTTCTGTAATATGTCATATCATAACTAACTCATTAGTTATAATGCTTGCAAGGCTTAAGTGATGAGTATTACCGAGAGGGCCCAGAGATACCTCTCCGACAATCGGAGTGACAAAACCTAATCTCGAAATACGCCAACTCAACATGTACCTTTGGAGACACCTGTAGTACTCCTTTATAATCACCCAGTTACGTTGTGACGTTTGGTAGTACCCAAAGTGTTCCTCCGTAAACGGAGTTGCATAATTCTCATAGTTACAGGAACATGTATAAGTCATGAAGAAAGCAATAGCAACATACTAAACGATCAAGTGCTAAGCTAACGGAATGGGTCAAGTCAATCACATCATTCTCCTAATGACGTGATCTCGTTAATCAAATGACAACTCTTTTGTCCATGGCTAGGAAACATAACCATCTCTGATAAACGAGCTAGTTAAGTAGAGGCATACTAGTGACACTATGTTTGTCTATGTATTCACACATGTATTATGTTTCTGGTTAATACAATTCTAGCATGATAATAAACATTTATCATGAAATAAGGAAATAAATAATAACTTTATTATTGCCTCTAGGGCATATTTCCTTCAGTCTCCCACTTGCACTAGAGTCAATAATCTAGTTCACATCGTCATGTGATTTAACACCAATATTCATATCTGTATATGATTAACACCCATAGTTCACATCATCATGTGACCAACACCCAAAGGGTTTACTAGAGTCAATAATCTAGTTCACATCGCTATGTGATTAACACCCAAAGAGTACTAAGGTGTGATCATGTTTTGCTCGTGAGAGAAGCTTAGGCAACGGGTCTGTCACATTCAGAGCCGTATGTATTTTGCAAATATTCTCTATCTACAATGTTGTGCACGGAGCTACTCTAGCTAATCGCTCCCACTTTCAATATGTATCCAAATTGAGACTTAGAGTCATCTGGATCGGTGTAAAAGCTTGCACCTATGTAACTCTTTACGACGGGCTCTTTTATCACCTCCATAATCGAGAAATATTTCCTTAGTCCTCACTAAGGATATTCTTGACCAATGTCCAGTGATCTACTCCTAGATCACTATTGTACTCCCTTGTCAAATACAGAGCAAGGTATACAATAGGTCTCATACATAGCATAACATACTTTATAGAACCTATGACTGAGGCATAGGAAATGAATTTTCATTCTCTTTCTATTTTCTGCTGTGGTCGGGATTTGAGTCTTACTCAATTTCATACCTTTGCAATACAGGCAAGAACCCTTTCTTTGACTGTTCCATTTTGAACTACTTCAAAATCTTGTCAAGGTATGTACTCATTGAAAATCTTATCAAGCGTCTTGATCTATCTCAATAGATCTTGATGCTTAATATGTAAGTAGCTTTACTGAGGTCTTTCTTCGAAAAACTCCTTTTAAATATTCCTTTATGCTTTGCAGAATAATTCTACATTACTTCCGATCAACAATATGTCATTCACATATACTTATCGAAATGTTGTAGTGCTCCCACTCACTTTCTTGTAAATCTGAGCCTTCCAAAAGTCTCAGATTAAACCATATGCTTTGATCAACTCATCAAAGCGTATATTCCAACTCCGAGATGCTTGCACCAGTCCATTGATGGATTGCTGGAGCTTGCACACTTTGTTAGCATCTTTATGGTTGCATCATATACAACTCTTCTTTAATAAATCCATTAAGGAATGCAGTTTTTGACATCCATTTGCCAGATTTCATAAAATGTGGCAATTGCTAACATGATTCGGACAGACTTAAGCATCACTACAGTTGAGAAAATCTCATTGTAGTCAACACCTTGAACTTGTCAAAAAAAACTTTTGCGACAAGTCGAGCTTTGTAGATAGTAACACTACTATCAACGTCTGTCTTCCTCTTAAAGATCCATTTATTTCTTATGGTTTGCCGATCATCGGGCAAGTCCACCAAAGTCCACACTTTGTTCTCATACATGGATCATATCTCAGATTTTATGGCCTCAAGCCATTTCATGGAATCTGGGCTCATCATCGCTTCCTCATAGTTCGTAGGTTTATCATGGTCTAGTAACATGACTTTTAGAACAGGATTATTGTACCACTCTGGTGCGGACCGTACTCTGGAAGACCTACGAGGTTCTGTAGTAACTTGATCTGAAGTTTCATGATCATCATCATTAGCTTCCTCACTAATTGGTGTAGGAATCACTGGAACTGATTTCACTGATGAACTATTTTCCAATTCGGGAGAAGGTACAAATTACCTTATCAAGCTCTACTTTCCTCCCACTCACTTCTTTCGAGAGAAATTCCTTCTCTAGAAAGGATCCGAATTTAGCAACGAAAATCTTGCCCTCAGATCTGTGATAGAAGGTGTACCCAACAGTTTCCTTTGGGTATTCTATGAAGACGCACTTCTCCGATTTGGGTTCGAGCTTATCAGGATGAAACTTTTTCACATAAGCATCGCAACTCCAAATGTTTAGAAACGACAGCTTAGGTTTATTGCTAAACCATAGTTCATACGGTGTCGTCTCAACGGATTTAGATGGTGCCCTATTTAATGTGAATGCAGCTGTCTCTAATGCATAACCCCAAAACGATATTGGTAAATCAGTAAGAGACATCATAGATCGCACCATATCCAATAAAGTGCGGCTACGATGTTTGGACACACCATAACGTTGTGGTGTTCCAGGTGGCGTGAGCTGTGAAACTATTTCACATTGTTTTAATTGAAGACCAAACTTGTAACTCAAATATTCATCTCCACGATCAGATCGCAGAAACTTTATTTTCTTGTTACGATGATTTTCCACTTCACTCTGAAATTCTTTGAACCTTTCAACTATTTCAGACTTATGTTTCATCAAGTAGATATACCCATATCTGCTCAAATCATCTTGTGAAGGTCAGAAAATAACGATACTTGCCACAAGAATCAACATTCATTGGATCGCATACATCGGTATGTATTATTTCCAATAAGTCAATAGCTTGTTCCATTGTTCCGGAGAACGGAGTTTTAGTCATCTTGACCAAAAGGCACGGTTCGCAAGCATCAAATGATTCATAACCAAGTGATTCCGAAAATCCATCTTTATGGAGTTTCTTCATGCGCTTTACACCGATATGACCCAAACGGCATTGCCACAAATAAGTTGCACTATCATTATTAACTTTGCATCTTTTGGCATCAATATTACGAATATGTGTATCACTACGATCGAGATCCAACAAACTATTTTCATTGGGTGTATAACCATCAAAGGTCTTATTCATGTAATCAGAATAACAATTATTCTTTAACTTCAAATGAATAACCTATTGCAATAAACATGATCAAATCATATTCATGCTCAACGCAAACGCCAAATAACATTTATTTAGGTTTAACACTAATCCCAAAAGTATAGGGAGTGTGCGATGATGATCATATCAATCTTGGAACTACTTCCAACATTCATCGTCACTTTCCCTTCAACTAGTCTCTGTTTTATTCAGAACTCCTATTTGAGTTACTAATCTTAGCAACCGAACAAGTATCAAATACTCAGGGGCTACTATAAACACTAGTAAGGCACACATCAATAATCTGTATATCAAATATACCCTTGTTCACTTTGCCATCCTTCTTATCCACCAAATATTCATGGCATTTCCGCTTCTAGTGACCATTTCCTTTGCAGTGTAAACACTCAGTTTCAGGCCATGGTCCAGCTTTGGGCTTCTTTGCAGGAGTGACAACTTGCTTGTCTCTCTGCTTGAAGTTCCCTTTCTTTCCCCCTGCCCTTCTCTTGAAACTAGTGATCTTGTTAACCATCAACATTTGATGCTCTTTCTTGATTTCTACCTTCGTCGATTTCAACATCACGAAGAGCTCGGGAATCGTTTTCGTCATCCCTTGCATACTATAGTTTATCACGAAGTTCTAGTAACTTAGTGATGGTGACTAGAGAATTCTGTCAATCACTATCTTATCTGGAAGATTAACTCCCACTTGATTCAAGCGATTGAAGTACCTGACATATCGAGCACATGCTCACTAGTTGAGCGATTCTCCTCCATCTTTTAGCTATAGAACTTGTTGGAGACTTCATATCTCTCAACTCGGGTATTTGCTGGAAATATTAACGTCAACTCCTGGAACATCTCATATGGTCCATGACGTTCAAAATGTCTTTGAAGCCACGATTCTAAGCCGTTAAGCATGGTGCACTAAACTATCAAGTAGTCATCATATTGAGCTAGCCAAACGTTCATAACGTCTGCATCTGCTCCTGCTATAGGTTTGTCACCTAGCGGTGCATTAAGGACATAATTCTTCTATGCAGCAATGAGGACAAACCTCAGATCACGGATCCAATCCGCATCATTGCTACTAACATCTTTCAACACAATTTTCTCTAGGAACATATCAAAATAAACATATGAAAGCAACAACGCGAGCTATTGATCTACAACATAATTTGCAAAATACTACCAGGACTAAGTTCATGATAAATTTAAGTTCAATTAATCATATTACTTAAGAACTCCCACTTAGACAGACATCTCTAGTCATCTAAGTGATCACGTGATCCAAATCAACTAAACCATGTCCGATCATCACGTGAGATGGAGTAGTTTTCAATGGTGAACATCACTATGTTGATCATATCTACTATATGATTCACGCTCGACCTTTCGGTCTCCGTGTTCCGAGGCCATATCTGTATATGCTAGGCTCGTCAAGTATAACCTGAGTATTCGCGTGTGCAACTGTTTTGCACCGTTGTATTTGAACGTAGAGCCTATCACACTCGATCATCACGTGGTGTCTCAAAGACGAAGAACTTTCATAGCGGTGCATACTCGGGAGAACACTTCTTGATAATTAGTGAGAGATCATCTTAAAATGCTACCGTCAATCAAAGCAAGATAAGATGCATAAAGGATAAACATCACATGCAATCAATATAAGTGATATGATATGGCCATCATCATCTTGTGCTTGTGATCACCATCTTCAAGCACCGTCATGATCACCATCGCCACCGCGCGACACCTTGATCTCCATCGTAGCATCGTTGTCGTTACGCCATCTATTGCTTCTACGACTATTGCTACCGCTTAGTGATAAAGGAAAGCAATTACAGGACGTTTGCATTTCATACAATAAAGCGACAACCATATGGCTCCTGCCAGTTGCCGATAACTTCGGTTACAAAACATGATCATCTCATACAATAAAATATAGCATCACGTCTTGACCATATCACATCACAACATGCCCTGCAAAAACAAGTTAGACGTCCTCTACTTTGTTGTTGCAAATTTTACGTGGCTGCTACGGGCTTAGCAAGAACCGTTCTTACCTACGCATCAAAAACCACAACGATAGTTCGTCAAGTTGGTGCTGTTTTAACCTTCACAAGGACCGGGCGTATAGCCATACTCGATTCAGCTAAAGTGAGAGAGACAGACACCCGCCAGCCACCTTTAAGCACGAGTGCTCGTAACGGTGAAACCAGTCTCGCATAAGCGTACGCGTAATGTCGGTCCGGGCCGCTTCATCTCACAAGACCGCCGAACCAAAGTATGACATGCTGGTAAGCAATATGACTTGTATCGCCCACAACTCACTTGTGTTCTACTCGTGCATATAACATCAACGCATAAAACCTAGGCTCTGATACCACTGTTGGGAAACGTAGTAATTTCAAAAAATTTCCTACGCACACGCAAGATCATGGTAATGATATAGCAACGAGAGGGGAGAGTGTTCGTCCACGTACCCTCGTAGACCGTAAGCGGAAGCGTTAGCACAACGCGGTTGATGTTGTCATCCGTCTTCACGATCCGACCGATCCAAGCACCGAACGTACGGAGCCTCCGAGTTCAGCACACATTCAGCTCGATGACGATCTCCGGCCCTCCGATCCAGCAAAGGCTCCGGAGATGAGTTACGTCAGCACGACGGCGTGGTGACGATGATGATGTTCTACCGGCGCAGGGCTTCGCCTAAACTCCGCGACGATATGACCGAGGTGGAATATGGTGGAAGGGGGCACCGCACACGGCTAAGGAACGATCCATAGATCAACTTGTGTGTCTATGGGGTGCCCCCCGCCCCCGTATATAAAGGAGCCAGGGGGGAGGAGGCCGCCGGCCTAAGGGGCGCGCCAAGGGGGGAGTCCTACTCCCATCGGGAGTAGGACTCCCCTTTTCCAAGTTGGAGTAGGAGAGAAGGGGGAAAGAGGAGGAGGAGGGGAAGGAAAGGGGGGGCGCCGCCCCCCTTCCCTTGTCCTATTCGGACTAGGAGGGGGAGGGGCGCGCGGCCCCCTCCTGGCTCCTTCCTCTTCTCCCTCTTGGCCCATGTAGGCCCATTAACCCCGGGGTCCGTAACCTCCGGTACTCGGTAAAATGCCGATTTCACCGGAACCATTCCGATGTCCAAACACAGGCTTCCAATATATCAATCTTTATGTCTCGACCATTCCGAGACTACTCGTCATGTCCGTGATCACATCCGGACTCGAACAAACTTCGTACATCAAAACTTATAAACTCATAATAAAACTGTCATCAAAGCGTTAAGCGTGCGGACCCTACGGGTTCGAGAACTATGTAGACTTGACCTAAAACCATTCTCGGTCAATAACCAATAGCGGACCTGGATGCCCATATTGGTTCCTACATATTCTACGAAGATCTTTATCGGTCAAACCGCATAACAACATACGTTGTTCCTTTGTCATCGGTATGTTACTTGCCCGAGATTTGATCGTCGGTATCCAATACCTAGTTCAATCTCGTTACGCAAGTCTCTTTACTCGCTCGTAATATGTCATCTCATAACTAACTCATTAGTTATAATGCTTGCAAGGCTTAAGTGATGAGTATTACCGAGAGGGCCCAGAGATACCTCTCCGACAATCGGAGTGACAAAACCTAATCTCGAAATACGCCAACTCAACATGTACCTTTGGAGACACCTGTAGTACTCCTTTATAATCACCCAGTTACGTTGTGACGTTTGGTAGTACCCAAAGTGTTCCTCCGGTAAACGGGAGTTGCATAATTCTCATAGTTACAGGAACATGTATAAGTCATGAAGAAAGCAATAGCAACATAATAAACGATCAAGTGCTAAGCTAACGGAATGGGTCAAGTAAATCACATCATTCTCCTAATGATGTGATCTCGTTAATCAAATGACAACTCTTTTGTCCATGGGTAGGAAACATAACCATCTCTGATAAACGAGCTAGTTAAGTAGAGGCATACTAGTGACACTATGTTTGTCTATGTATTCACACATGTATTATGTTTCCGGTTAATACAATTCTAGCATGAATAATAAACATTTATCATGAAATAAGGAAATAAATACTAACTTTATTATTACCTCTAGGGCATATTTCCTTCAGAGGAAGTATACATGAAACAACCTCCTGGTTTTGAGAGTAAGCATGCTCCTTCGTTTGTGTGCAAACTTGATAAAGCGTTGTATGGGCTAAAGCAAGCTCCAAGGGCGTGGTATGCTCGTCTCTGTCACAAGATGCAAGCACTTGGTTTTGTTCCATCTAAGTCTGACACATCATTATTTATCTACAAGAAGTCCAACACATGCATATTTGTTCTCATATATGTTGATGATATTATCGTGACTAGCTCATCTGATGAAGCAATCACAGGACTTCTTAAGGATTTGAGTGCAGACTTTGCTCTAAAGGATCTTGGTGACTTGCATTATTTTCTTTGGATTGAGGTAAAAAACACAAGGATGGACTTGTTCTCTCTCAAGAAAAGTATGCTACTGACTTGGTCAAGAAAGCTGGACTACAAGGATGTAAACCTTCTCTCACTCCATTATCCAGCTCAGACAAACTTTCCCTCGCAGAAGGTGAACCCTTAAGTCAAGAAGACAGCACCAAATACAGGAGTCTGGTAGGAGCCCTTCAGTATCTCACACTTACCAGGCCTGATATTTCTTTTGCTGTTAATAAAGTCTCCCAGTTCCTCCATGCACCCTCTAATGTTCATCTGACAGCTGCAAAATGCATAGTTCGATGTGTTAAGCACACTCTGGGCTTAGGACTGAACTTCAGCAAATCACCTTTTACTCTAGTCAGTGCATTCTCTAACTCTGATTGGGCAGATTGTCTTGATGACAGACGTTCCACTGGTGGTTTTTGTTGGGGAACGTAGTAATTTCAAAAAAAAATTCCTACGCACACGCAAGATCATGGTGATGGTATAGCAACGAGAGGGTAGAGTGTTGTCCACGTACCCTCGTAGACCGTAAGCGGAAGCGTTATGACAACGCGGTTGATGTAGTCGTACGTCTTCACGATCCGACCGATCCAAGTACCGAACGTACGGCACCTCCGAGTTCAGCACACGTTCAGCTCGATGATGATCCCCGGGCTCCGATCCAGCAAAGCTTCGGGGATGAGTTCCGCCAGCACGACGGCGTGGTGACGATGATGATGTTCTACCGGCGTAGGGCTTCGCCTAAACTCCGCGACGATATGACCGAGGTGGGATATGGTGAAGGGGGGCACCGCACACGGCTAAGGAACGATCCGTAGATCAACTTGTGTTGTTGTGCCTAGAGGTGCCCCCCTGCCCCCGTATATAAAGGAGCCAGGGGGAGGGGTTGGCCGCCGGGAGGGCGTGCGGGAGGAGTCCTCCTCCCACCGGAGTAGGACTCCCCTTCCTTGTTGGAGTAGGAGAGAAGGAAAGAGGGGAGAGGAGGAAGGAAAGGGGCTGCACCCTTGTCCAATTTGGACAGAGGGGCTGCGCCCTCCTTCCTTCGGCCTCTCTCCTCTATTCCCGTATGGCCCAATAAGGCCCATATACTCCCCGGCAATTCCGTAACTCTCCGGTACTCCGAAAAATACCCGAATGACTCGGAACCTTTCCGAACTCCGAATATAGTCGTCCAATATATCCATCTTTACGTCTCGACCATTTTGAGACTCCTCGTCATGTCCCAGATCTCATCCGGGACTCCGAACTCCTTCGGTACATCAAAACTCATAAACTCATAATATAACTGTCATCGAAACCTTAAGCGTGCGGACCCTACGAGTTCGAGAACTATGTAGACATGACCTAGAACTATTCTCGGTCAATAACCAATAGCGGAACCTGGATGCTCATATTGGCTCCTACGTACATATTCTACGAAGATCTTTATCGGTCAAACCGCATAACAACATACGTTGTTCCCTTTGTCATCGGTATGTTACTTGCCCGAGATTCGATCGTCGGTATCCAATACCTAGTTCAATCTCGTTACCGGCAAGTCTCTTTACTCGTTCCGTAATACTTCATCCCGTAACTAACTCATTAGTTACAATGCTTGCAAGGCTTAGGTGATGTGTATTACCGAGAGGGCCTAGAGATACCTCTCCAACAATCGGAGTGACAAAACCTAATCTCGAAATACGCCAACCCAACATGCTCCTTCGGAGACACCTGTAGAGCACCTTTATAATCACCCAATTACGTTGTGACGTTTGGTAGCACACAAAGTGTTCCTCCGGTAAACGGGAGTTGCATAATCTCATAGTTGTAGGAACTTTGTATAAGTCATGAAGAAAGCAATAGCAACATACTAAAACGATCAAGTGCTAGGCTAACGGAATGGGTCAAGTCAATCACATCATTCTTCTAATGATGTGACCCCGTTAATCAAATGACAACACATGTCTATGGTTAGGAAACATAACCATCTTTGATTAATGAGCTAGTCAAGCAGAGGCATACTAGTGACATTAAGTTTGTCTATGTATTCACACATGCATCATGTTTCCGGTTAATACAATTCTAGCATGAATAATAAACATTTATCATGAAATAAGGAAATAAATAATAACTTTATTATTGCCTCTAGGGCATATTTCCTTCAGTTTTGCAGTATTTTTTGGACCTAACTTGATATCATGGTGTGCACGCAAACAGGCAACTGTCTCCAGGTCCAGCACAGAGGCAGAATACAAGGCATTGGCCAATGCCACAGCAGAGATCATATGGGTTCAGTCCATGTTGAAGGAACTCGGTATACAAAGTAAACAGGCACCTTGTTTATGGTGTGGCAACCTTGGAGCCACGTATCTCTCTGCAAATCCAGTGTTCCATGCCAGAACAAAACACATTGAGATAGATTTTCATTTTGTCAGAGAGAGAGTTGCTAGGAAGCAACTTGATATACGCTTTGTGCATTCTCAAGATCAACTTGCAAATGGATTCACAAAGCCCTTGCCTACAAGAAGTTTTGAAGACTTTAAGCATAATCTCAACTTGATGAAGTTGTGATTAAGGGAGGGTGTTAAACAGCCGTATGTGTCAACTCAATGCGCTATATGTAACGTATTTCCTCTGGTAGTTAGGATAGGAGGTTTATCTCTTTCTCTCAAACTCTATCTCTAGGTATCCTGATCTCCAAGTTGTAATCCCTCTGTATGAGATCTAAACTGCTTGTATGCGCTGCCAGGGTCTCGCACCCCTGTATATAGCACGTACGGCGTCCCCTCTCGTGAGGCAAGACGTTTTCCGCATCGCACACAGATAAGCATAAAATAATATGTGATGGTAATTTTGGTACCAGTTTGGCATGTTCAGGCATATACAACTTCTAAATAAAACACCGCCAAATTTACCTGAAACATGTCGCATGTCAATCTTTTTTTTTTGAAGAAATATTCTCCGCGCTCATTCTGACAGCAATAATAATTGTTACAAGAGTGGAATACAGATCAGCTACTTCCAAATCACTAGCAGGGCAGGCACAAGGACACGATCAACATCATCCATGTCCTCAACTTCTGTTACTGCTGCCGTTGATCCCCACGACCGTATCTTGCCTAGACGACAAAGTCATAAACCACAAGGGTAAAATTTGAACAAAATAGGTAAACTGCATGGAACAGGCCATGTTTTCCTGAAGATTTCACTGCTGTATTAATGGTACTAGTCATTATATCTATAAATAATAGGAGTTCTGGACTGTTACCATGCTGTCCATGGTAGAATATCCAGGAATTTGTCTAAGGATAAAGTGCTATACAACGATACTACTCGTTTATTCTGGAGTGTCCAAGCCTCACTGCAACATATAAAAGGACATAGCTCTTGTTTTCTTTTCCTCAAGCGTACTAAAAGTTCTCTCTGTGTCATTTTGGGTCTGTATTTTCTTCCTTGTTTTTCTTTCTCGGTCTCTTTTTTCAGGCTAAGTGACTAGGTAGCTTTTTTGAGCAATTTTAGGCTGCAATTGCGATCGACTGATAGTTTGAGTTGTTGAAGTAGTACATCCTTTATTGAAAAAACAACCTTGTTTTATTAGGGAAGCCGGTGGGCTTATTAAGTTGGATGGTCAGCTACAATCGTTGCCCAAAACAGAGTTTAGAAAGCAGAGTAGCATATCAACACCAAAACAGAGTAGCATGCAGGGCGTCGGTCAAATCCTGAAGATTGCCCGTTCCTGCACCCTGCATAACTCCATGGTGGTCTCTGATGCAGAAAGCAACATCCTCGACGGTATGTACAGCAGGCCGAGGAGGTGTGCACAGATGTTCAGAGAACTCCGTGGCGAGGCGCTGAGAAGATGACACCGCCGCGTCAGGACATGAGTAGAGAGCCTGAAGTTCAGAAACAGGTGGCCTCCATCCTCGTCGAGGCGATGGCGGACAGGGCAGGTGGTCAGTGCCACGCCGCTGGAGATTCCTGCGAAGGGGAAGGCTGTGGTGGGCGGTGACCGGAGCGCCAAAGGAACATGCAATTGCAGGCTCCAGAATTTGTTCTTTCAGAAAAGTTCTCTGACGAAAAATTTCTTCCAGACGAAAGAAGTTCTCTGAATCTGAGGCAGTGTCTTCGCTTTCGAAGAAACACTGAAGCTGATGCAGCGACATAAGTTCAGGATATGGACGATGGTGATCTCTGTTTTCACTCTTGCACTAATTACTGCAGCCAGGATGCATATATTATTAACACACGAGTCGTTTCTCATAAATCCAGAGGTGTGCCCTTTTGTTCTGAATATATATATATGCACAAAGCCTCATTCGATACAAACATAATCATGATGCAATATCATGACACAAGGCGAACTTTGATGTGGCAGTGAGTGTTCATTTATTTTGTCTAGAGACCCAGAGAAGTCGTAAAACACGAGCTAATAATTTCACAGTACATATGGCTTGTTTGTGATGATCCCAATCCAAGAACAGTACAGATACTACAAAGATAGACACTGAAGGGGCCACATAACAGACACTGTGAGATATTTGTTGTTCCTATGACGAGAGAGCATAGCCAGAGTGACCATATTGGCTTTGGTAGCTAGGAAACAATAATAATTGATCATCTCCAATCATCAACGACCTGCAAAAAGCAGCACATTGCCATCACCGATAGTAGTAAAAACAAACCAAAGAGAACTAAAGGGAGGATGACAAAGGGAGGAGAGGGCATAGTCACCTTGCATCCTTTCTGCTCCAGCCTTTGCAGTGTGCAGCCATCCGAATACTGGTACTCCACCTGAGACAGTGATACAGAGTCGAGGCATGGAAAGTGCAGTAGTTCATCGGGAAAATCATCCCTCAGTCGGCAGGATTCCAGTACCAGGCATAATAGCTTTGACATTGTCCCAGCCTCCATCGCCCACTTGTCAATGAAACAACTCACGAATGTTAACTGTTGTAGACGAGGAAACCCTTGGGCGCCCAAGGACATGGTTTCAACCCAATAACCATACAACTCCAGCACGACAAGACGAGGAAGCATCTTCATGATCGGCATCGGGTCCTTTTTAATTTCTCCCACAGCAGCACACATACGAAGCTCCCTCAGGGTTTGTGGAATTTGCACACTCACTGGCAGAGAAATCTTATGAATATATGCATACCTTAGAGAAGGTATGCCCCAAAGGGAGCTTGATACTTTTGACTGATCTGGATAGGTCTCTTGCAGATTTATAGTTTGCAAGTAAATGAGTTTCCCGATTGAAGAAGGGATCTTCACATTTTTACATCTTCTCAACATCAGGTATCGTAGGTGAATACACCAACCAATTACCTTGGAGAAATTCTCCAGCCTCGAGTTCTCAACATGAAGAACTCTTAGGAACCTTAGCTCGGGAAAAGATACTGATAAAAGTCCAAAGCCAAACAAAGCTCGGAGATTAGGTGATGCCTGTAAAATCTGCTCACTCGAGTTTTGGAAAGAAGAACGATACGATATCATCACACGAGAGGATGATGCACCAGCTAGTCCTGCATTTTGTTAGGGACATATATATATATATATGTCAGCAATAAGCCACGTATTAAAAAAAAACTGTATGATGTGCAGCTTCTTATGCATTCCTATGGAAACAATCTGCATGCCGAATTTAAATTTACCACTGTTTTTACTGCAGAGATTTTTGTATAACTTGAAATTGCTAAATTTTATGATGACATTCTATACACACTTTTTTATGAGCTGCCCGACTTTACTACCATTTGTTTCGAGCACGGAACATAAATTTACTCTGAATTTGTATATACCAGTGACTCCTTGTTACTACTTTACGACCGTGAACTCATTTCTATTGTGCACTCTTCATTTTAATAATAAAAGTAAGGACGAGATGGAGTTTGAACCATGGATTGCTTTCTACCACTAGGCTATGGCTCAATTTGTGGACAAATTACATGAGTTTTTTCTTTTATTCTATGATGCAGTTTGAAAGGTGACAAATAGCAGTCCACGATGTCGTAATACCACGTTCAATTTAGTGTGTTGTTCCTGCGAAGTCTGTCCAATAACGAAAATAAATAAAAATGACAAAACATGCCAGCAGCCCAGCACCAAAATGGGGTCATAAAAAAAGCCTGTGTGGCCATACATTACTTAAAGCAAGTTATAATTCATGTATAAAAGGTGCAAAGTAAATTATTCTACACGGAGCCACAAAATAGTACACCTATATATAGGAGCCAACATATTTAAGATACTGTATACAAAATGAAGATTAGAGAGGAAGATAGCCTCACCTTGGGTTGTTTCATCGATGACATCAAGAAAACCATCTTGTGTTGCTTCTTCTATGCACCAGTCACGTAAGATGTCATGAATCCTTATTTTCTTAATCCATCATATGTTCTATTTGTTTCAACAACTTGTACCAAGCTTCTTTGAGCCAACTCTGTTACATACTTGCGTGCTGTTTCATATAGTGTATGCTTAGGTTTATGTGGAATGAACCTTTCCGCTATCCATAAATTCATCAGATCCGACACAGATATTATGGAATCCTCGGGAAAAGCAGCAAGATAGAGCAAACAAGATCTTAAATAGTGGTTTGCTAGGTCCTTGTAACTCCGAGCTATTATGCCTCGCATCATCTGTGTGTCTTTGGTTGATGGCCAACCCAATAGTACATCGGACCATGCTTGTGTGTTGAGATTCTTTGAAAGATAACCCCCTAAAACCGCAAGTGCAAGTGGTAATCCATCACATTTTCTTGTAAGCTTTATTCCTAGTTCTTCAAACTTGTGCAGATCACGTATGCCTGACCTTTTGTATGATGGTAAAGCTTTGCTACTAAAAAGTGCCCAACTTTTCTCTTCATCTAAACACCTCAAAGCACGAACATGAGTTGGCATTTCAATGTGATTCGCAACATCTTTTTTTCTTGTAGTTAACAATAGTCGGCGTCAGTTAGCTGCATCTGGAAAGGCCTTGACTGTTCTATTTATTTGCTCCCATGTGTCCGTTTCCCACACATCATGGAGAACTACCTGGTATCTTTTTTGCATGAGGATACCATGGATCTTCTTTCCCAACTCATACTCATTCATTTCATCATCTTTTCTAAACTCATCTTCATCACTCACTATTTGCTTCATGATTTCCTTGAGTAAATCAGTGACCTTGAACTTCTGAGATACAGTCACCCAAACAAGTGCATCAAAGTGTTGTTTGACTTCAGATGAAGTGTATACTTTTCTAGCAAGTGTTGTTTTCCCTGCCCCATCCATGGCAACTATGGAGACAACACTAAGCATATTTTCTCCCCAAATTAATTTACCTACTATTTCTTTGTACTCATTCTCAAAACCAACCATGGAAATATCATCTTTACAGTTTTGGTGTGTAAGGGGATAATCTTCTGGAGAATCATCTGTTGGAACTTGCCCTCAGGATCGATTGGCCAAGGGCACGTGTTGTGCCTTGTTCTTTTATTTCCTTTTCTCTCCACGATACAAAACTCTCACGTAGGTGCTACATATATATGTGCATGCAACCGGACCTAAAGCTACCGACCAGAACCAAAACTCCTTGACCCACACGTACACGAACTAACGTAGTAGCGTAGCATCCGGACTCTAACTAGCACGTGTAACTCTTGGACTCATATTCATACGTGACTCTGTTACTAATCCTTGACTCGGCTAACACTAGCTAGCTAGAAAACTAACTCACGTCTTGACACTATTAATCAATCAAGATTATTACTAACATCATCCACAATATGAATATCTAAGTCAATTTGCAGGCGTTCTACGCTGTGAAATATCTCGCTGAGCTTCCTTCTTACACGTTGAATTTCAACACCTACTTTGTGAAGGGTAGTCAAGTCGCTCGGTAAGCGTGCATACCTTGAAATTGCTCCCATGAAGCCCTTTTTGATCAAGTTCCTCTTCATGTAATTTACAGCTTCGATAACATTCTCAGCCTCATATGCAGCATCCCTAATCTGGCTCATCAAGATAGCGACACTTGCATTTCCAGATAACCGTTTGCTCTCGGCATCTCTGAGGTAGCCCTGCAGCCGCATCAGCTCATCTTTTAAGAGGGCCACTTCAGAGAGTCCCTACTCCCACAGGATGGGACTCCTTTTTCCAAGTTGGAGGGAGGGCGCGCGGCCCCTCCTGGATCCTTCGTCTTCTCCTCTTGGCCCATGTAGGCCCATTAACCCCTGAGGGGTTCGGTAACCTCCGGTACTCGGTAAAATGCGATTTCAACGGAACCATTCCGATGTCCAAACACAGGCTTCAATATATCAATCTTTATGTCTCGACCATTCCGAGACTCCTCGTCATGTCGTGATCACATCGGGACTCGAACAAACTTGGTACATCAAAACTTATAAACTCAGAATAAAGCTGTCATCGAAGCGTTAAGCGTGCGGACCCTACGGGTTCGAGAACTATGTAGACATGACCTAAAACCATTCTCGGTCAATAACCAATAGCGGGACCTGGATGCCCATATTGGTTCCTACATATTCTCGAAGATCTTTATCGGTCGAACCGCCTGACAACATCGTTGTTCCCTTTGTCATCGGTATGTTACTTGCGAGATTTGATCGTCGGTATCAATACCTAGTTCAATCTCATTACGGCAAGTCTCTTTACTCGATTACGTAATATGTCATATCATAACTAACTCATTAGTTATAATGCTTGCAAGGCTTAAGTGATGAGTATTACCGAGAGGGCGGAGATACCTCTCCAGAGCAATCGGAGTGACAAAACCTAATCTCGAAATCGCCAACTCAACATGTACCTTTGGGACACACTGTAGTACTCCTTTATAATCACCCGATTCACGTTGTGACGTTTGGTAGTACCAAAGTGTTCCTCCGGTGGCAGGAGTTGCATAATTCTCATAGTTACGAGGAACATGTATAAGTCATGGAGAAAGCAATAGCAACATACTAAGCGATCAAGTGCTAAGCTAACGGAATGGGTCAAGTCAATCACATCATTCTCCTAATGGCGTGATCTCGTTAATCAAATGACAACTCTTTTGTCCATGGCTGGAAACATAACCATCTCTGATAAGCGAGCTAGTTAAGTAGAGGCATACTAGTGACACTATGTTTGTCTATGTATTCACACATGTATTATGTTTACGGTTAATACAATTCTAGCATGATAATAAACATTTATCATGAAATAAGGAAATAAATAATAACTTTATTATTGCCTCTAGGGCATATTTCCTTGATCTCCACTTGCACTAGAGTCAATAATCTAGTTCACATCGTCATGTGATTTAACACCAATATTCATATCGTATATGATTAACACCCATAGTTCACATCATCATGTGACCAACACCCAAAGGGTTTACTAGAGTCAATAATCTAGTTCACATCGCTATGTGATTAACACCCAAAAGTACTAAGGTGTGATCATGTTTTGCTCGTGAGAGAAGCTTGCAGCAGGTGCATCACATTGAGCCGTATGTATTTTGCAAATATTCTCTATCTACAATGTTGTGCATGGAGCTACTCTAGCTAATCGCTCCCACTTTCAATATGTATCAGATTGAGACTTAGAGTCATCTGGATCGGTGTAAACTTGCACCTATGTAACTCTTTCTGACAGGCTCTTTTATCACCTCCATAATCGAAATATTTCCTTAGTCCTCACTAAGGATATTCTTGACCAATGTCGATGATCTACTCCTAGATCACTATTGTACTCCTTGTCAAATCTGAGCAGCAAGGTATACAATAGGTCTCATACATAGCATAACATACTTTATAGAACCTATGGTGAGGCATAGGAAATGAATTTTCATTCTCTTTCTATTTTCTCTTTGTGGTGGGATTTGAGTCTTACTCAATTTCATACCTTTGCAATACACATAAGAACCCTTTCTTTGGTATTTCCATTTTGAACTACTTCAAAATCTTGTCAAGGTATGTACTCATTGAAAATCTTATCAAGCGTCTTGATCTATCTCAATAGATCTTGATGCTTAATATATAAGTAAGCTTCTTGAGGTCTTTCTTGAAAAACTCCTTTTAAATATTCCTTTATGCTTTCGAGAATAATTCTACATTACTTCCGATCAACAATATGTCATTCACATATACTTATCGAAATGTTGTAGTGCTCCACTCACTTTCTTGTAAATCTGAGGCCTTTCCAAAAGTGCATATTAAACCATATCTTTGATCAACTCATCAAGCGTATATTCCAACTCGAGATACTTGCCAGTCCATTGATGGATTCTTTGGAGCTTGCACACTTTGTTAGCATCTTTATGGTTGCATCATATACAACTCTTCTTTAATAAATCCATTAAGGAATGCAGTTTTGACATCCATTTGCGATTTCATAAAATGTGGCAATTGCTAACATGATTGGACGGACTTAAGCATCACTACAGTTGAGAAAATCTCATTGTAGTCAACACCTTGAACTTGTCAAAAAACTTTTGCGACAAATCGAGCTTTGTAGATAGTAACACTACTATCAGCGTCTGTCTTCCTCTTAAAGATCCATTTATTTCTTATGGTTTGCGATCATCGGGCAAGTCCACCAAAGTCCACACTTTGTTCTCATACATGGATCATATCTCAGATTTTATGGCCTCAAGCCATTTCATGGAATCTGGGCTCATCATCGCTTCCTCATAGTTGTAGGTTTATCATGGTCTAGTAACATGACTTTCGAGAACAGGATTATTGTACCACTCACAGTGCGGACCGTACTCTGGAAGACCTCGAGGTTCGTAGTAACTTGATCTGAAGTTTCATGATCATCATCATTAGCTTCCTCACTAATTGGTGTAGGAATCACTTGGAACTGATTTCAGTGATGAACTATTTTCCAATTAGGAGAAGGTACAAATTACCTTATCAAGCTCTACTTTCCTCCCACTCACTTCTTTGAGAGAATTCCTTCTCTAGAAAGGATCCGAATTAACAGCGAAATCTTGCCCTCGGATCTGTGATAGAAGGTGTACCCAACGGTTTCCTTTGGGTATTCTATGAAGACGCACTTCTCGATTTGGGTTGAGCTTATCGGGATGAAACTTTTCACATAAGCATCGCAACTCAAATGTTTAAAAGCATTGACTTAGGTTTATTGCTAAACCATAGTTCATATGGTGTCGTCTCAGCAGTTTAGATGGTGCCCTATTTAATGTGAATGCAGTTGTCTCTAATGCATAACCCCAAAAGCGATATTGGTAAATCGATAGAGACATCATAGATAGCACCATATCCAATAAAGTCTTGATTACGATGTTTGGACACACCATAACGTTGTGGTGTTCAGTGGCGTGAGCTGTGAAACTATTTCACATTGTTTTAATTGAAGACCAAACTTCGTAACTCAAATATTCATCTCCACGATCGGATCGCGAGAAACTTTATTTTCTTGTTCGATGATTTTCCACTTCACTCTGAAATTCTTTGAACCTTTCAACTATTTGGACTTATGTTTCATCAAGTAGATATACCCATATCTGCTCAAATCATCTTGTGAAGGTCAGAAAATAACGATACTTGCCACAGAATCAACATTCATTGGATCGCATACATCGGTATGTATTATTTCCAATAAGTCAATAGCTTGTTCCATTGTTCGGAGAAGCGGAGTTTTAGTCATCTTGACCAAAAGGCGGTTACATAAGCATCAAATGATTCATAACCAAGTGATTCGAAAATCCATCTTTATGGAGTTTCTTCATCGCTTTACACGATATGACCAAGCGGCATTGCCACAAATAAGTTGCACTATCATTATTAACTTTGCATCTTTTGGCATCAATATTACGAATATGTGTATCACTACGATCGAGATCCAACAAACTATTTTCATTGGGTGTATAACCATCAAAGGTCTTATTCATGTAATCAGAATAACAATTATTCTTTAACTTTAAATGAATAACCTATTGCAATAAACATGATCAAATCATATTCATGCTCAGCATAAGCAGCCAAATAACATTTATTTAGGTTTAACACTAATTCCAAAAGTATAGGGGTGTGCGATGATGATCATATCAATCTTGGAACTACTTCCAACATTCATCGTCACTTTCCCTTCAACTAGTCTCTGTTTGATACGTAACTCCTATTTGAGTTACTAATCTTAACAACCGAACAAGTATCAAATACTCAGGGGCTACTATAAACACTAGTAAGGCACACATCAATAATCTGTATATCAAATATACCCTTGTTCACTTTGCCATCCTTCTTATCCACAAATATTCATGGCATTTCGCTTCGGTGACCATTTCCTTTATAGTGTAAACACTTCGGTTTCAGGCCATGGTCCAGCTTTGGGCTTCTTTGCCGGGAGTGACAACTTGCTTGTCTCTCTACTTGAAGTTCCTTTCTTTCCCCTGCCCTTCTCTTGAAACTAGTGATCTTGTTAACCATCAACATTTGATGCTCTTTCTTGATTTCTACCTTCGTCGATTTCAACATCACGAAGAGCTCAAGAATCGTTTTCGTCATCCTTGCATACTATAGTTTATCACGAAGTTCTAGTAACTTAGTGATGGTGACTAGAAAATTCTGTCAATCACTATCTTATCTGGAAGATTAACTCCCACTTGATTCAAGCGATTGAAGTACCAGACGATCGAGCACATGCTCACTAGTTGGCGATTCTCCTCCATCTTTTAGCTATAGAACTTGTTGGAACTTCATATCTCTCAACTCGGGTATTTGCTGGAAATATTAACGTCAACTCTGGAACATCTCATATGGTCCATGAGCGTTCAAAATGTCTTTGAAGCCCGATTCTAAGCCGTTAAGCATGGTGCACTAAACTATCAAGTAGTCATCATATTGAGCTAATAGCGTTCATAACGTCGCATCTGCTCCTGCTATAGGTTTGTCACCTAGCGGTGCATTAAGGACATAATTCTTCTGCAGCAATGAGGATAAACCTCGAGATCACGGATCCAATCCGCATCATTGCTACTAACATCTTTCAACACAATTTTCTCTAGGAACATATCAAAATAAACCTATAAAGCAACAACAGCGAGCTATTGATCTACAACATAATTTGCAAAATACTACGGGACTAAGTTCATGATAAATTTAAGTTCAATTAATCATATTGCTTAAGAACTCCCACTTAGGCAGACATCTCTCTAGTCATCTAAGTGATCACGTGATCCAAATCAACTAAACCATGTCCGATCATCACGTGAGATGGAGTAGTTTTCAATGGTGAACATCACTATGTTGATCATATCTACTATATGATTCACGCTTTCGACCTTTGGTCTCCGTGTTCGAGGCCATATCTGTATATGCTAGGCTCGTCAAGTATAACTCTTGAGTATTCGCATGTGCAACTGTTTTGCACCCGTTGTATTTGAGCGTAGAGCCTATCACTCGATCATCACGTGGTGTCTCGGCCACGAAGAACTTTCATAGCGGTGCATACTCGGGAGAACACTTCTTGATAATTAGTGAGAGATCATCTTAAAATGCTACCGTCAATCAAAGCAAGATAAGATGCATAAAGGATAAACATCACATGCAATCATTATAAGTGATATGATATGGCCATCATCATCTTGTGCTTGTGATCACCATCTTGAAGCTGCGAGTCATGATCACCATAAATCCACTGGCGCGACACCTTGATCTCCATCGTAGCATCGTTGTCGTTCGCCATCTATTGCTTCTCGACTATTGCTACCGCTTAGTGATAAAGTAAAGCAATTACGGGACGTTGCATTTCATACAATAGCGACAACCATATGGCTCCTGCCGATTGCGATAACCCGGTTACAAAACATGATCATCTCATACAATAAAATATAGCATCACGTCTTGACCATATCACATCACAACATGCCTGCAAAAACAAGTTAGGCGTCCTCTACTTTGTTGTTGCAAATTTTACGTGGCTGCTACGGGCTTAGCAAGAACCGTTCTTACCTCGCATCAAAACCCTAGCGATAGTTCGTCAAGTTGGTGCTGTTTTAACCTTCGCAAGGACGGGCGTATAGCCATACTCGATTCAACTAAAGTGAGAGGCGGACACCGCCAGCCACCTTTAGCCGCGAGTGCTGCATAGCAGTGAAACCAGTCTCGCATAAGCGTACACGTAATGTCGGTCGGGCGCTTCATCTCCACAATACCGCCGAACCAAAGTATGACATCTTTGGTAAGCAATATGACTTATATCGCCCAACTCACTTGTGTTCTACTCGTGCATATAACATCAGCGCATAAAACCTGGGCTCGATACCCTTTGTTGGGGAAGCGTAGTAATTTCAAAAATTTCCTCACGCGCACGCAAGATCATGGTAATGATATAGCGAGCGAGAGAGTGTTGTCCACGTACCCTCGTGGGCCGTAGGCGAGCGTTAACTGTAGCGGTTGATGTTGTCATCGTCTTCGCGATCCGACCGATCCAAAGCACGAGCGTCACGGGCCTCGAGTTCACACACATTCAGCTCGATGGCGATCTCCGGCCCTCCGATCCGCAAAGGCTCAGAGGAGATGAGTTACGTCGACCACATGGCGTGGTGGCGATGATGATGTTCTACGGCGCGAGGGCCGCCTAAACTCATGACGATATGACCGAGGTGGAATATGGTGGAAGGGGCACGCGCACACGGCTAAGAGCGATCCATAGATCAACTTGTGTGTCTATAGGGTGCCCCGCCCGTATATAAAGGAGCCAGGAGGAGGCCGCCCGGCCCTAGAGGCAGCGCCAGGGGAGTCCTACTCCGCCGGAGTAGGACTCCCCCCTAGTTGGAGTAGGAGAAGGGGAAAGAGGAGGAGGGAAGGAAAGGCGCCGCCCCTTCCCTGTCCTATTCGGACTAGGAGGGAGGCGGCGGCCCCTCTGGCTCCTTCCTCTTCTCCCTCTTGGCCCATGTAGGCCCATTAACCCCCGAAGGTCAGTAACCTCCGGTACTCCGGTAAAATGCCGATTCACGGAACCATTCCGATGTCCAAACACGGGCTTCAATATATCAATCTTTATGTCTCGACCATTCGAGACTACTCGTCATGTCCGTGATCACATCCGGGACTCGAACAAACCGGTACATCAAAACTTATAAACTCATAATAAAGCATCATCAAAGCGTTAAGCGTGCGGACCCTACGGGTTCGAGAACTATATAGACTTGACCTAAAACCATTCTCGGTCAATAACCAATAGCGGGACCTGGATGCCCATATTGGTTCCTACATATTCTGAAGATCTTTATCGGTCGAACCGCATAACAACATCGTTGTTCCTTTGTCATCGGTATGTTACTTGCCGAGATTTGATCGTCGGTATCAATACCTAGTTCAATCTCGTTACCGGCAAGTCTCTTTACTCGATACGTAATATGTCATCTCATAACTAACTCATTAGTTATAATGCTTGCAAGGCTTAAGTGATGAGTATTACGAGAGGGCCGAGATACCTCTCCGACAATCGGGTGACAAAACCTAATCTAAAAATCGCCAACTCAACATGTACCTTTGGAGACACTGTAGTACTCCTTATAATCACCCGATTCGTTGTGACGTTTGGTAGTACCCAAAGTGTTCCTCCGTGGCAGGAGTTGCATAATTCTCATAGTTACAGGGAACATGTATAAGTCATGAAGAAAGCAATAGCAACATAATAAGCGATCAAGTGCTAAGCTAACGGAATGGGTCAAGTAAATCACATCATTCTCCTAATGATGTGATCTGGTTAATCAAATGACAACTCTTTTGTCCATGGGTAGGAAACATAACCATCTCGATAAGCGAGCTAGTTAAGTAGAGGCATACTAGTGACACTATGTTTGTCTATGTATTCACACATGTATTATGTTTCCGGTTAATACAATTCTAGCATGAATAATAAACATTTATCATGAAATAAGAAATAAATACTAACTTTATTATTACCTCTAGGGCATATTTCCTTGAGGAGAGTATACATGAAACAACCTCCTGGTTTTGAGAGTAAGCATGCTCCTTACGTTTGTGTGCAAACTTGATAGCGTTATTATGGGCTAAAAGCAAGCTCCAAGGGGCGTGGTATGCTTCGTCTCTGTCACAAGATGCAAGCACTTGGTTTTGTTCCATCTAAGTCGACACATCATTATTTATCTACAAGTCCAACACATGCATATTTGTTCTCATATATGTTGATGATATTATCATTGACTAGCTCATCGATGGAAGCAATCACGGGACTTCTTAAGGATTTGAGTCGCGAACTTTGCTCTAAAGGATCTTGGTGACTTGCATTATTTTCTTTGGATTGAGGTAAAAAACACAAGGATGGACTTGTTCTCTCTCAAGAAAAGTATGCTCTTGACTTGGTCGTAAAGCTGGACTACAAGGATGTAAACCTTCTCTCACTCCATTATCCAGCTCGGACAAACTTTCCCTCGATGAAGGTGAACCCTTAAGTCAAGAAAGACAGCACCAAATCTGAGTGCACGGTAGGAGCCCTTGATATCTCACACTTACCGAGGCCTGATATTTCTTTTCTTTGTTAATAAAGTCTCCAGTTCCTCCATGCACCCTCTAATGTTCATCGACAGTACGCAAAATGCATAGTTCGATATGTTAAGCACACTCTGGGCTTAGGACTGAACTTCAGCAAATCACCTTTTACTCTAGTCAGTGCATTCTCTAACTCTGATTGGGCAGATTGTCTTGATGACAGACGTTCCACTGGTGGTTTTTGTTGGGGAACGTAGTAATTTCAAAAAAATTCCCTCGCACCATAAGATCATGGTGATGGTATATAGCGAGAGGGTAGAGTGTTGTCCACGTACCCTCGTGAACCGTAGCGAGCGTTATGACCTTGGCGGTTGATGTGTCGTCGTCTTCCGCGATCCGACCGATCCAAGTGCGAGCGTCACGGCACCTCGAGTTCAGCACTGCGTTCAGCTCGATGATGATCCCGGGCTCCGATCCGCAAAAGCGAGGATGAGTTCGCGCCGGCCTGACGGCGTGGTAGCGATGATGATGTTCTACGGCGTGGGGCTTCGCCTAAACTCATGACGATATGACGAGGTGGGATATGGTGAAGGGGGCACCGCACAGGCTAAGGCGATCCGTAGATCAACTTGTGTTGTTGTGCCTAGAGGTGCCCCCTGCCCGTATATAAAGGAGCGAGGGGAGGGTTGGCCGGCGGAAGGCGGCGCCGGAGAATCCTCCTCCACGGAGTAGGACTCCCCTTCCTGTTGGAGTAGGAGAGAAGGGGGAGGAGGAGGAGGAAGGAAAGGGGCTGCACCTTGTCCAATTTGGACCAGAGAGGGGCTGCGCCCTCCTTCCTTCGACCTCTCTCCTCTATTCCCGTATATTTAATAAGGCCCATATACTCCCGGACGAATTCCCGTAACTCTCGGTACTCCGAAAAATACCGGAATGACTGGAACCTTTCCGAACTCGAATATAGTCGTCAATATATCCATCTTTCGTCTCGACCATTTGAGACTCCTCGTCATGTCCCAGATCTCATCCAGGGACTCCGAACTCCTTGGTACATCAAAACTCATAAACTCATAATATAAGCATCGCCGGAAACCTTAAGCGTGCGGACCCTACGAGTTAAAGAACTATGTAGACATGACCTAGAACTATTCTCGATTCGATAACCAATAAGCGGAACCTGGATGCTCATATTGGCTCCTCGTACATATTCTCGAAGATCTTTATCGGTCAAACCGCATAACAACATCGTTGTTCCCTTTGTCATCGGTATGTTACTTGCTAGAGATTCGATCGTCGGTATCCAATACCTAGTTCAATCTCGTTACAAGCAAGATCTCTTTACTCGTTCAAGTAATACTTCATCCCGTAACTAACTCATTAGTTACAATGCTTGCAAAGGCTTAGGTGATGTGTATTACGAGAGAGACTAGAATACCTCTCCAACAATCGGAGTGACAAAACCTAATAATCGAAATCGCCAACCCAACATGCTCCGCGGGAGACACTGTAGAAACACCTTTATAATCACCCAATTACGTTGTGACGTTTGGTAGCACACAAAGTGTTCCTCCGATGGCGGGGGTTGCATAATCTCATAGTTGTAGGAACTTTGTATAAGTCATGAAAGCAATAGCAACATACTAAACGATCAAGTGCTAGGCTAGCGGAATGGGTCAAGTCAATCACATCATTCTTCTAATGATGTGACCCGTTAATCAAATGACAACACATGTCTATGGTTGGGAAACATAACCATCTTTGATTAATAGGCTAGTCAACGAGAGGCATACTAGTGACATTAAGTTTGTCTATGTATTCACACATGCATCATGTTTCGGTTAATACAATTCTAGCATGAATAATAAACATTTATCATGAAATAAGAAATAAATAATAACTTTATTATTGCCTCTAGGGCATATTTCCTTCAGTTTTGCAGTATTTTTGGACCTAACTTGATATCATGGTGTACGCATAAGCGAACAAGCATCTCGGAGTCAACCACGGAGGAGAATACAAGGCATTAGCCAATGCCACGGCCGAGATCATATGGGTTCAGTCCATGTTGAAGGAACTTCGGTATACAAAGTAAGCAGGCACCTTGTTTATGGTGTAGCAACCTTGGAGCCACGTATCTCTGCAAATCGAGTGTTCCATGCGAGAACAAAACACATTGAGATAGATTTTCATTTTGTCGGAGAGAGAGTTGCTAGAAGCAACTTGATATACGCTTTGTGCATTCTCAAGATCAACTTGCAAATGGATTCACAAAGCCCTTGCCTACAAAGTTTGAAGACTTTAAGCATAATCTCAACTTGATGAAGTTGTGATTAAGGAAGGCGTTAAACGACCGTATGTGTCAACTCAATGCGCTATATGTATTTCCTCTGGTAGTTAGGATAGGAGGTTTATCTCTTTCTCTCAAACTCTATCTCTAGGTATCCTGATCTCCAAGTTGTAATCCCTCTGTAGAGATCTAAACTGCTTGTATCGCTGCGGTCTCGCACCTATATATACGCGTGTGGCGTCCTCTCGTGAGGCAAGGCGTTTTCCGCATCGCACTGAAAGCATAAAATAATATGTGATGGTAATTTTGGTACGGTTTGGCATGTTCGAGGCATATACAACTTCTAAATAAAACACATAAATTTACGAAACATGTAGCATGTCAATCTTTTTTTTGAAGAAATATTCTCCGCTCATTATACGGCAGCAATAATAATTGTTACAAGTGGAATCTGGATCAGCTACTTCAAATCACTAGCGAGGGCAGGCACAAGGACACGATCAACATCATCCATGTCCTCAACCCATTCTGTTACTGCCGTTGATCTACGGTAGTATCTTGCCCTGGCTGACAAAGTCATAAACCACAAGGGTAAAATTTGAACAAAATAGGTAATTGCGCATGGAGCAGGCCATGTTTTCCTGAAGATTTCTACTGTATTAATGGTACTAGTCATTATATCTATAAATAATAGGAGTTACGGACTGTTACCATGCTGTCCATGGTAGAATATCAGGAATTTGTCTAAGGATAAAGTGCTATACAACGATACTACGTTTGATTCGGGTGTCAGCCTCACTGCAACATATAAAAGGACATAGCTCTTGTTTTCTTTTCCTCAAGCGTACTAAAAGTTCTCTCTGTGTCATTTTGGGTCTGTATTTTCTTCCTTGTTTTTTTTCTCGGTCTCTTTTTTCAGGCTAAGTGACTAGGTAGCTTTTTGAGCAATTTTAGGCTGCAATTGCGATCGACTGATAGTTTGAGTTGTTGAAGTAGTACATCCTTTATTGAAAAAACAACCTTGTTTTATTAGGAAGCCGGTGGGCTTATTAAGTTGGATGGTCAGCTACAATCGTTGCCCAAAACAGAGTTTAGAAAGCAGAGTAGCATATCAACACCAACAGAGTAGCATGCAGGCGTCGGTCAAATCCTGAAGATTGCCCGTTCCTGCACCCTGCATAACTCCATGGTGGTCTCTGATGCAGAAAGCAACATCCTCGGCGGTATGTACAGCAGGCCGAGGTGTGCACAGATGTTCAGAGAACTCCGTGGCGGCGCTGAGAAGATGACACCGCCGCGTCAGGACATGAGTAGAGAGCCTGAAGTTCAGAAACAGGTGGCCTCCATCCTCGTCGGCGATGGCGGACAGGGCAGGTGGTCAGTGCCACGCCGCTGGAGATTCCTGCGAAGGGAAGGCTGTGGTGGGCGGTGACCGGAGCGCCAAAGGAACATGCAATTGCAGGCTCCAGAATTTGTTCTTTCAGAAAAGTTCTCTGACGAAAAATTTCTTCCAGACGAAAGAAGTTCTCTGAATCTGAGGCAGTGTCTTCGCTTTGAAGAAACACTGAAGCTGATGCAGCGACATAAGTTCAGGATATGGACGATGGTGATCTCTGTTTTCACTCTTGCACTAATTACTGCAGCCAGGATGCATATATTATTAACACACGAGTCGTTTCTCATAAATCCAGAGGTGCCCTTTTGTTCTGAATATATATATATGCACAAAGCCTCATTCGATACAAACATAATCATGATGCAATATCATGACACAAGGCGAACTTTGATGTGGCAGTGAGTGTTCATTTATTTTGTCTAGAGACCCAGAGAAGTCGTAAAACACGAGCTAATAATTTCACAGTACATATGGCTTGTTTGTGATGATCCCAATCCAAGAACAGTACAGATACTACAAAGATAGACACTGAAGGGGCCACATACACTGTGAGATATTTGTTGTTCCTATGACGAGAGAGCATAGCCAGAGTGACCATATTGGCTTTGGTAGCTAGGAAACAATAATAATTGATCATCTCCAATCATCAACGACCTGCAAAAAGCAGCACATTGCCATCACCGATAGTAGTAAAAACAAACCAAAGAGAACTAAAGGGAGGATGACAAAGGGAGGAGGGCATAGTCACCTTGCATCCTTTCTGCTCCAGCCTTTGCAGTGTGCAGCCATCCGAATACTGGTACTCCACCTGAGACAGTGATACAGAGTCGAGGCATGGAAAGTGCAGTAGTTCATCGGGAAAATCATCCCTCAGTCGGCAGGATTCCAGTACCAGGCATAATAGCTTTGACATTGTCCCAGCCTCCATCGCCCACTTGTCAATGAAACAACTCACGAATGTTAACTGTTGTAGACGAGGAAACCCTTGGGCGCCCAAGGACATGGTTTCAACCCAATAACCATACAACTCCAGCCGCGACAAGGCGAGGAAGCATCTTCATGATCGGCATCGGGTCCTTTTAATTTCTCCCACAGCAGCACATCATGAAGCTCCCTCAGGGTTTGTGGAATTTGCACACTCACTGGCAGAGAAATCTTATGAATATATGCATACCTTAGAGAGGTATGCCCCAAAGAGCTTGATACTTTTGACTGATCTGGATAGGTCTCTTGCAGATTTATAGTTTGCAAGTAAATGAGTTTCGATTGAAGAAGGATCTTCACATTTTACATCTTCTCAACATCAGGTATCGTGGGTGAATACACCAACCAATTACCTTGGAGAAATTCTCCAGCCTCGAGTTCTCAACATGAAGAACTCTTAGGAACCTTAGCTCGGGAAAAGATACTGATAAAAGTCCAAAGCCAAACAAAGCTCGGAGATTAGGTGATGCCTGTAAAATCTGCTCACTCGAGTTTTGGAAAGAAGAACGATACGATATCATCACCGAGAGGATGATGCACCAGCTAGTCCTGCATTTTGTTAGGGACATATATATATATATATAGCAATAAATACGTATTAAAAAAAACTGTATGATGTGCAGCTTCTTATGCATTCCTATGGAAACAATCTGCATGCCGAATTTAAATTTACCACTGTTTTTACTGCAGAGATTTTTGTATAACTTGAAATTGCTAAATTTTATGATGACATTCTATACACACTTTTTTATGAGCTGCCCGACTTTACTACCATTTGTTTCGAGCACGGAACATAAATTTACTCTGAATTTGTATATACCAGTGACTCCTTGTTACTACTTTACGACCGTGAACTCATTTCTATTGTGCACTCTTCATTTTAATAATAAAAGTAAGGACGAGATGGAGTTTGAACCATGGATTGCTTTCTACCACTAGGCTATGGCTCAATTTGTGGACAAATTACAGTTTTTTTCTTTTATTCTATGATGCAGTTTGAAAGGTGACAAATAGCAGTCGTAATACCACGTTCAATTTAGTGTGTTGTTCCTGAAGTCTGTCCAATAACGAAAATAAATAAAAATGACAAAACATGCCAGCCCAGCACCAAAATGGGGTCATAAAAAAGCCTGTGTGGCCATACATTACTTAAAGCAAGTTATAATTCATGTATAAAAGGTGCAAAGTAAATTATTCTACGGAGCCACAAAATAGTACACCTATATATAGGAGCCAACATATTTAAGATACTGTATACAAAATGAAGATTAGAGAGGAAGCCTCACCTTGGGTTGTTTCATCGATGACATCAAGAAAACCATCTTGTGTTGCTTCTTCTATGCACCAGTCACGTAAGATGTCATGAATCCTTATTTTCTTAATCCATCATATGTTCTATTTGTTTCAACAACTTGTACCAAGCTTCTTTGAGCCAACTCTGTTACATACTTGCGTGCTGTTTCATATAGTGTATGCTTAGGTTTATGTGGAATGAACCTTTCCGCTATCCATAAATTCATCAGATCCGACACAGATATTATGGAATCCTCGGGAAAAGCAGCAAGATAGAGCAAACAAGATCTTAAATAGTGGTTTGCTAGGTCCTTGTAACTCCGAGCTATTATGCCTCGCATCATCTGTGTGTCTTTGGTTGATGGCCAACCCAATAGTACATCGGACCATGCTTGTGTGTTGAGATTCTTTGAAAGATAACCCCCTAAAACCGCAAGTGCAAGTGGTAATCCATCACATTTTCTTGTAAGCTTTATTCCTAGTTCTTCAAACTTGTGCAGATCACGTATGCCTGACCTTTTGTATGATGGTAAAGCTTTGCTACTAAAAAGTGCCCAACTTTTCTCTTCATCTAAACACCTCAAAGCACGAACATGAGTTGGCATTTCAATGTGATTCGCAACATCTTTTTTTCTTGTAGTTAACAATAGTCGGCGTCAGTTAGCTGCATCTGGAAAGGCCTTGACTGTTCTATTTATTTGCTGTGTCCGTTTCCCACACATCATGGAGAACTACCTGGTATCTTTTTGCATGAGGATACCATGGATCTTCTTTCCCAACTCATACTCATTCATTTCATCATCTTTTCTAAACTCATCTTCATCACTCACTATTTGCTTCATGATTTCCTTGAGTAAATCAGTGACCTTCTGAGATACAGTCACCCAAACAAGTGCATCAAAGTGTTGTTTGACTTCAGATGAAGTGTATACTTTTCTAGCAAGTGTTGTTTTCCTGCCCCATCCATGGCAACTATGGAACAACACTAAGCATATTTCTCCCCAAATTAATTTACCTACTATTTCTTTGTACTCATTCTCAAAACCAACCATGGAAATATCATCTTTACAGTTTTGGTGTGTAAGGATAATCTCGGCGAGACCTCCGTTCCTTTCCGCTGGCTTGCCCCTCTGGTCATTCACTGTGGCCTTGTGGTGGGGTGTGGAGCAGGACCGGGGGAAACCCTTGGTCATCTGCGGCGACCACGACAATGGCGGCGCCATGGAGTGGCGTCGGTTCCCTTCTTGGAGGCCTCGTCGAGGTCCCCTCCCTCTCGTCGCCTTGACTTCCTGTGGCGAAAGCTCCAGCTCCCCTTGCGGACGGCGGCGGCGTGCTGTGGTCGCATTCCTTCCTGGAGGCGTCGTCCGGGGTGCATGGAAACAAGGCTGGCGCTTGCTGCTGGTTTGGATGCGGTTGGTGGCGGCTCTCTGTGTATCTTCTTCCGCCGGTCTTCGTTTTGCAGTATTGTTCTTCAGCTCGCGTTTGGATGTGCGGTTGGTTGTGCTTGTGGCGAGGTCACGGGAGCGCTGCGGCTGTGGTTCGAGCTCTGGTTCCTCTTTCCTAAGGTGCTCTGTTGGTATTGTCCATGCTGCTCTGGATGAGCTTCCTACCTCCCGACGGTTCGGCGCCCTTCGAGCCAGGGCAAGAGGATATGTTTCAATGATTTCCTCTTCAGTGGGTGTGGGCATTACAGGAACGGTTTCCTGCGCGGCACCACTTTCCCGTTCGAGAGGTAGTACTTCATCGAGTTCTACTTTCCTCCCACTTACTTCTTTCGAGAGAAACTCTTTCTAGAAAGCATCCGTTCTTGGCAACAAAGACTTTGCCTTCGGATCTTAAGTAGAAGGTATACCCGACAGTTTCCTTAGGGTATCCTATGAATCGCATTTTTCCGACTTGGGTTCGAGCTTTTCAGGTTGAAGTTTCTTGACATAAGCATCGCATCCCCAAACTTTCGAAGCGACAGCTTAGGTTTCTTCCCAAACCATAATTCATACGGTGTCGTCTCAGCGGATTTAGGCGGAGCCCTATTTAAAGTGAATGTAGCTGTCTCTAGGCGTATCCCCAAAATAGCAAGTGGTAAATCGGTAAGAGACATCATAGACCGCACCATATCCAATAGAGTGCGATTACGACGTTCGGACACACCGTTTCGCTGAGGTGTTCCAGGCGGCGTGAGTTGTGAAACGATTCCACATTTTCTTAAGTGTGTGCCAAATTCGTGACTTAAATATTCTCCTCCACGATCTGATCGTAGGAACTTTATCTTTCGGTCACGTTGATTCTCCACCTCACTCTGAAATTCCTTGAACTTTTCAAAGGTCTCAGACTTGTGTTTCATTAAGTAGACATACCCATATCTACTCAAGTCGTCGGAGAGTGAGAACATAACGATATCCTCCATGAGCCTCAACGCTCATTGGACCGCATACATCGGTATGTATGATTTCCAACAAGTTGGTTGCTCGCTCCATTATTCCGGAGAAGCGGAGTCTTGGTCATTTTGCCTAAGAGGCATGGTTAGCATGTGTCAAGCGATTCATAATCAAGAGACTCTAAAGTCCATCAGCATGGAGTTTCTTCATGCGCTTGACACCAATGTGACCAAGGCGGCGATTGCCACAAGTATGTGGGACTATCGTTATCAACTTTACATCTTTTGGCATCCACACTATGAACATGTGTAATATTACGCTCGAGATTCATTAGAATAAACCATTGACCATCGGAGCATGACCATAAAACATATCTCTCATATAAATCGAACAACCATTATTCTCGGACTTAAATGAGTAGCCATCTCGTATCAAGCGAGATCCGGATACAATGTTCATGCTCAAACTTGGCACTAAATAACAATTATTGAGGTTTAAAACTAATCCCGTAGGTAAATGTAGAGGCAGCGTGCGACGGCGATCACATCGACTCTGGAACCATTCCCGACGCGCATCGTCACCTCGTCCTTCGCCGATCTCCGTTTATTCCGCAGCTCTGCTGTGAGTTACAAATATGAGCGACGGCACGGTATCAAATACCCGGGAGTTACTACGATCTTGGTAAGGTACACATCAATTACATGTATATCAAATATACCTTTGGTGTTGCGGCCTTCTTATCCGCTAAGTATTTGGGGCAGTTCCGCTTCGGTGACCCTTCCCTTGCAATAAAAGCACTCAGTCTCGGGCTTGGGTCCATTCTTTGACTTCTTCCGCAACAGACTTACGGGCGCGGCAACATCCTTGCCGTCCTTCTTGAAGTTCTTCTTACCCTTGCCTTTCTTGAACTTAGTGGTCTTATTGACCATCAACACTTGATGTTCCTTTTGATTTCAGCCTCTGCTGACCTCAAGCATCGAGAACACTTCAGAATGGTCTTTACCATCCCCGCATGTTGTAGTTCATCACGAAGCTCTTGTAGCTTGGTGGGAGCGATGGAGGATTCTGTCAATGACCGCCTCATCTGGGAGGTTTATGTTCATTTGGGTCATACGGTTGTGCAACCTTGAGACATCTTGAGGATGTGCTCCGATGAACTGTTTTCCTCCATCTTACAAGCTGTAGAACTTGTCGAGACATCATATCTCTCGACCGGGCATGAGCTTGGAAAACTAGTTTCAGCTCTTGAACATCTCATATGCTCCGTGATGCTCAAAACGCTTTTGGAGCCCGGTTCTAAGCTGTAGAGCATGCCGACCGAACGAGGGAGTAATCATCGAGCGAGTCCGCCGAGACGTTCAAATCGTCTTGCAGATCTTTGGGAGAACAGGTGGGTCACCTAACGGTGCTTCTAGGACATCTTGTTTCTTGGCAGCTATGAGGATGATCCTCGGGTTCGGACCCGATCCGTATAGTTGCTGCCATCATCTTTCAGCTTGGTTTTCTCTAGGAGCAGCGTTGAAGTTCATGTTGACATTAGCGTTGGCCATTGATCTACAAGACATATTTGCAAAGGTTTTAGACTAAGTTCATGATAATAAAGTTCTTAATCAAAATTACGAACTCCCACTTAGATTAGACATCCCTCCGGTCATCTAAGTGTTACACGATCCGAGTCGACTAGCCCGTGTCCGATCATCACGTGAGACGGACTAGTCATCATCGGTGAACATCTTCATGTTGATCGTATCTTTCATACGACTCGTGCTCGACCTTTCGGTCTCCGTGTTCGAGGCCATATCGCACATGCTAGGCTCGTCAAGTTAACCCTAAGTGTTTCATTTGTGTAAATCTGTCTTACACCCGTTGTATGTGAGCGTAAGGATCCATCACACCCGATCATCACGTGGTGCTTAGAAGCGACGAACTGTAGCAACGGTGCACAGTTAGGGAGAACACTTCTTGAAATTTTATAAGGGATCATCTTATTTACTACCGTCGTCCTAAGTAAACAAGATGTAAAAACATAATAAACATCACATGCAATTATATATAGTTGTGACATGATATGGCCAATATCATCAAGCTCCATTGATCTCCATCTTGGGCTCCATGATCACCTTGTCACCGGCTTGACACCATGATCTCCATCATCATGATCTCCATCATCGTGTCTTCATGAAGTTGTCGGCATAGCGACTACTTCTACTTCTATGACTAACGCGTTTAGTAATGAAGTAAAGTAGTTTACATGGCGTTCTTCAATGACACGCAGGTCATACAAAAATAAAGACAACTCCTATGGCTCCTGCGGTTGTCATACTCATCGACATGCAAGTCGTGAATCCTATTACAAGAACATGATCTCATACATCACAATTCAACATTCATCACAACTTCGGCCATATCACATCACATGATCAATCGCTGCAAAAACAAGTTAGGCGTCCTCTAGTTGTTGTTGCATCTTTTACGTGGCTGCGATTGGGTTCTAGCAAGAACGTTTTCTTACCTCTGAATCACCACAACGTGATTTTGTCAACTTCTATTTACCCTTCATAAGGGCCCTGTTCATCGAATCCGCTGCAACTAAAGTGGGAGAGCAGACACCCGCCAGCCACCTTATGCAACTAGTGCATGTCGATCGGTGGAACCGGTCTCACGTAAGCGCACGTGTAAGGTTGGTCGGGCCGCTTCATCCCACAATACCGTTGAGCAAGAAAAGACTAGTAGGGGCAAGTAAGATGACAAGATCAGCGCCCACAACAAATTTGTGTTCTACTCGTGCAATAGAGAACTACGCATAGACCTAGCTCATGATGCCTTTGTTGGGGAGCGTTGCAGAAAATTAAAATTTTTCCTACGGTTTCACCAAGATCCATCTATGAGTTCATCTAAGCAACGAGTAGCGGAGAGAGTTTGCATCTACATACCACTTGTAGATCGCGTGCGGAAGCTTGCTTGGTGATGATGGAGTCGTACTCGAGCGTGATTCAGATCACCGATGCCAAGTCTGAGCGGACAGCACCTCCGCGTTCAACACACGTGCGGGACGAGCGGCGTCTCCTCCTTCTTGATCCAGCAAGGGGAAGGAGAGGTTGAGGAAGACGGCACCACCGGCAGCACGGCGGCGTGGTGATGGTGGTGATGCGATACTCGGCGAGGCCGCCGAGCTCTCACGGAGGAGGAGATGTGTTGGGAGGGAGGGCTGCGCCTTGGGAGATGTGTACAGCAGCCCCCTCCCCCCTTATATAGGCCCCGGTGGCGGCCCCTAGAGATCCAATCTCAAGGGGCGGCGACAAGGGGTGGAGTGCCCCCAAGCCGGTGGGCGCCCCCCCCTAGGGTTTCAACCCTAGGCGCGAGGGTGGGCCTGAGGCGCACCAGCCCCGTGGGCTGGTTCCTTCCCCTATGGCCCATGGGGCCCTCCAGGATGGGTGGCCCCACCGGTGGACCCAGGACCCTTCCGGTGGTCCCAGACTTTGCAGTAACCCCGAAACTTTCCGATGGCGAAACACCACTTCCTATATATTATTCTTTACCTCGGACCCTTAGGAACTCCTCGTGACGTCCGGGATCTCATCAGGGACTCGAACAACATTCGGTATTCACATACTAGTCTTCCTACTAACCCTAGCGTCACCGAACCTTAAGTGTGTAGACCCTACGGGTTCGGGAGACACTTGAACATGACCGAGGCGACTCTCGGGCAATAACCAACAGCGGGATCTGGATACCCATGTTGGCTCCCACATGCTCCTCGATGATTTCATCGGTTGAACCACGATGTCGAGGATTCTATCAAACCACGTATGCAATTCCCTTTGTCAATCGATGCGTTACTTGCGAGACTTCGATCGTCGGTATCCCAATACCTCGTTCGGTCTCGTTACCGCAAGTCACTTTACTCGTACCGTAATGCATGATCCGTGGCCAACACCTTGGTCACATTGAGCTCATTATGATGATGCATTACCGAGTGGGCGAGATACCTCTCCGTCATACGGAGTGACAAATCGATCTCGATCCATGTCAACCCAACAGATACTTTCGGAGACACCTGTAATGCACCTTTATAGTCACCCGATTCGTTGTGACGTTTGATACACCCAAGGCACTCCTACGGCGGCCGGAGTTACGATCTCATGGTCGAAGGAATAGATACTTGACATTGGCAAAGCTTCTAGCAAGCGAACTATCGATCTTTTATGCTAAGCTTGTGATTGGGTCTTGTCCATCACATCATTCTCCTAATGATGTGATCCCGTTATCAACGACATCCAATGTCCATAGTCGAAACCATGACCATCTATTGATCACACGGGCTAGTCAACTAGAGGCTCACTAGGGACATATTGGGGTCTAAGTGTTCACACGTGTATTATGATTTCCGGATAACACGGTTATAGCATGAACAAAAGACAATTATCATGAACATTGAAATATAATAATACTTTTATTATTGCCTCTAGGGCATATTTCCAACAGTCTCCCACTTGCACTAGAGTCACTAATCTAGTTACATTGTGATGAATCGAACACCCATAGAGTTACGGTGTTGATCATGTTTTGCCGCGAGAGAGGTTTAGTCAGCGGATCTGCGACATTCAGATCCGTGTGCACTTTGCAAATCTCTATGTCTCCATCTTGAACATTTTCACGGATGGAGTTGAAGCGACGCTTGATGTGCTGGTCTTCTTGTGAAACCTGGGCTCCTTTGCAAGGGCAATAGCTCGGTGTTGTCACAGAAGAGTTTGATCGGCCCCGACGCATTGGGTATGACTCCTAGGTCGGTGATGAACTCCTTCACCCAAATTGCTTCATCGCTGCCTCCGAGGCTGCCATGTACTCCGCTTCACACGTAGATCCCGCCACGACGCTCGCTTGCGGCTGCACCAGCTTTGCTCCACCATTCAACATATACACGTATCCGGTTTGTGACTTAGAGTCATCAGATCCGAGTCGAAGCTAAGCGTCGGCGTAGCCTTTTCTGACGAGCTCTTCGTCTCCTCCATAAGCGAAACATGTCCTTTGTCCTTTTCGGTGCTTCAGGATATTCTTGACCGCTGTCGGTGTTCCTTGCGGGATTACTTTGGTATCTTGCAACCAAACTTACGGCAAGGTTTACATCGGTGCAGTACACAGCATGGCATACATAATAGATCCTATGGCTGAAGCATAGGGATGACACTCATCTCTTCTTTATCTTTTGCCGTGGTCGGTGGTGAGCTGAGCTCGAGTTTCACACCTTGTAACATAGGCAAGAACCCTTCTTGGACTGATCCATTTGAACCTCTTCAAAATTTTATCAAGGTATGTGCTTTGTGAAAGACCTATGAGGCGTCTCGATCTATCCCTATAGATCTTGATGCCTAATATATAAGCAGCTTCTCCAAGGTCCTTCATTGAAAAACACTTGTTCAAGTAGGCCTTAATGCTGTCGAGAAGTTTTGTATCATTTCCCATCAAGAGTATGTCATCTACATATAATAGGAGAAATGCTCTGAGCTCCCACTCACTTTCTTGTAAACGCAGGCTTCTCCATAAGTCTGCGTAAACCAAACGCTTTGATCATCTCATTAAGCGAATGTTCCAACTCGAGATGCTTGCACCAGTCCATAAATGGATCATTGGAGCTTGCATACTTTGTTAGCGTTACGAGGATCGACAAAACCTTCGGCTGCATCATATACAGCTCTTCCTTAAGATGTCCGTTAAGGAATGCCGTTTTGGCGTCCATCGCCATATCTCATAATCATAGTATGCGGCAATTGCTAACATGATTGGACGGACTTAAGCTTCGCCACGGAGAGAATGTCTCGTCGTAGTCAATCCCTTGAACTTGTCGATAACCCTTAGCGACAAGTCGAGCTTTATAAATGGTGACATTTCCATCGCGTCCGTCTTCTTCTTAAAAATCCATTTATTTTCTATCGCTCGCCGATCATCGGCAAGTCTGTCAAAGTCCATACTTTGTTTTCATACATGGATTCTATCTCGGATTTCATGGCCTCAAGCCATTTGTTGGAATCGGGTCCGCCATCGCTTCTTCATAGTTCGAAGGTTCATTGTTGTCTAGCAACATGATTTCCATGACAGGGTTGCCGTACCACTCAGTGCGGAGCGTGTCCTTGTGGACCTTGAAGTTGATAGTAACTTGATCCGAAGTATCTTGATCATCATCAATGATTTCCTCTTGATTGGGTGTGGGCATTACAGAGCGGTTTCTCTGCGGCACCACTTTCCGTTCGAGAGGTAGTACTTCATCGAGTTCTACTTTCCTCCACTTACTTCTTTCGAGAGAAACTCTTTCTCTAGAAAGCATCCGTTCTTGGCAACAAAGACTTTGCCTTCGGATCTTAAGTAGAAGGTATACCCGACAGTTTCCTTAGGGTATCCTATGAATACGCATTTTTCCGACTTGGGTTCGAGCTTTTCAGGTTGAAGTTTCTTGACATAAGCATCGCATCCCCAAACTTTCAGAAACGACAGCTTAGGTTTCTTCCCAAACCATAATTCATACGGTGTCGTCTCAACGGATTTAGACGGAGCCCTATTTAAAGTGAATGTAGCTGTCTCTAGGCGTATCCCCAAAATGCGATGGTAAATCGGTAAGAGACATCATAGACCGCACCATATCCAATAGAGTGCGATTCGACGTTCGGACACACCGTTTATTTGAGGTGTTCGGCGGCGTGAGTTGTGAAACGATTCCACATTTTCTTAAGTGTGTGCCAAATTCGTGACTTAAATATTCTCCTCCACGATCGATCGTAGGAACTTTATCTTTCGGTCACGTTGATTCTCCACCTCACTCTGAAATTCCTTGAACTTTTCAAAGGTCTCAGACTTGTGTTTCATTAAGTAGACATACCCATATCTACTCAAGTCATCGGTGAGAGTGAGAACATAACGATATCCTCCATGAGCCTCAACGCTCATTGGACCGCATACATCGGTATGTATGATTTCCAACAAGTTGGTTGCTCGCTCCATTGTTCGGAGAACGGAGTCTTGGTCATTTGCCTAAGAGGCATGGTTCGCATGTGTCAAGCGATTCATAATCAAGAGACTCTAAAGTCCATCAGCATGGAGTTTCTTCATGCGCTTGACACCAATGTGACCAAGGCGGCGAGTGCCACAAGTATGTGGGACTATCGTTATCAACTTTACATCTTTTGGCATCCACACTATGAACATGTGTAATATTACGCTCGAGATTCATTAAGAATAAACCATTGACCATCGGAGCATGACCATAAAACATATCTCTCATATAAATCGAACAACCATTATTCTCGGACTTAAATGAGTAGCCATCTCGTATCAAGCGAGATCCAGATACAATGTTCATGCTCAAACTTGGCACTAAATAACAATTATTGAGGTTTAAAACTAATCCGTAGGTAAATGTAGAGGCAGCGTGCCGACGGCGATCACATCGACTCTGGAACCATTCCCGACGCAGATCGTCACCTCGCCCTTCGCCGGTCTCCGTTTATTCCGCAGCTCCTGCTGTGAGTTACAAATATGAGCAACGGCACGGTATCAAATACCGGGAGTTACTACGAGTCTTGGTAAGGTACACATCAATTACATGTATATCAAATATACCTTTGGTGTTGCCGGCCTTCTTATCCGCTAAGTATTTGGGGCAGTTCCGCTTCGATGACCCTTCCCTTGCAATAAAAGCACTCGGTCTCGGGCTTGGGTCCATTCTTTGACTTCTTCCGACAGCAGACTTACGGGCGGCAACATCCTTGCCGTCCTTCTTGAAGTTCTTCTTACCCTTGCCTTTCTTGAACTTAGTGGTCTTATTGACCATCAACACTTGATGTTCCTTTTGATTTCAGCCTCTGCTGACCTCGGCATCGAGAACACTTCAGAATGGTCTTTACCATCCCCGCATGTTGTAGTTCATCACAAAGCTCTTGTAGCTTGGTGGGAGCGATGGAGGATTCTGTCAATGACCGCCTCATCAGGGAGGTTTATGTTCATTTGGGTCATACGGTTGTGCAACCCAGACATCTTGAGGATGTGCTCCTTGTGTAACTGTTTTCCTCCATCTTACAAGCTGTAGAACTTGTCGAGACATCATATCTCTCGACCGGGCATGAGCTTGGAAAACTAGTTTCAGCTCTTGAACATCTCATATGCTCCGTGATGCTCAAAACGCTTTTGGAGCCCGGTTCTAAGCTGTAGAGCATGCCGCCTTGAGCGAGGGAGTAATCATCGAGCGAGTCGCAGACGTTCAAATCGTCTTGCAGTCTTTGGGAGAACAGGTGGGTCACCTAACGGTGCTTCTAGGACATCTTGTTTCTTGGCAGCTATGAGGATGATCCTCGGGTTCCGGACCCGATCCGTATAGTTGCTGCCATCATCTTTCAGCTTGGTTTTCTCTAGGAACGCGTTGAAGTTCATGTTGACATTAGCGTTGGCCATTGATCTACAAGACATATTTGCAAAGGTTTTAGACTAAGTTCATGATAATAAAGTTCTTAATCAAAATTACGAACTCCCACTTAGATTAGACATCCCTCCTAGTCATCTAAGTGTTACACGATCCGAGTCGACTAGCCCGTGTCCGATCATCACGTGAGACGGACTAGTCATCATCGGTGAACATCTTCATGTTGATCGTATCTTTCATACGACTCGTGTTCGACCTTTCGGTCTCCGTGTTCGAGGCCATGTGCGCACATGCTAGGCTCGTCAAGTTAACCCTAAGTGTTTTATTTGTGTAAATCTGTCTTACACCGTTGTATGTGAGCGTAAGGATCCATCACACCCGATCATCACGTGGTGCTTAGAAGCGACGAACTGTAGCAACGGTGCACAGTTAGGGAGAACACTTCTTGAAATTTTATAAGGGATCATCTTATTTACTACCGTCGTCCTAAGTAAACAAGATGTAAAACATAATAAACATCACATGCAATTATATATAGTTGTGACATGATATGGCCAATATCATCAAGCTCCATTGATCTCCATCTTGGGGCTCCATGATCACCTTGTCACCGGCTTGACACCATGATCTCCATCATCATGATCTCCATCATCGTGTCTTCATGAAGTTGTCGCGCTAGCGACTACTTCTACTTCTATGACTAACGCGTTTAGTAATGAAGTAAAGTAGTTTACATGGCGTTCTTCAATGACACGCAGGTCATACAAAAATAAAGACAACTCCTATGGCTCCTGCGGTTGTCATACTCATCGACATGCAAGTCGTGAATCCTATTACAAGAACATGATCTCATACATCACAATTCAACATTCATCACAACTTCGGCCATATCACATCACATGATCAATCGCTGCAAAAACAAGTTAGGCGTCCTCTAGTTGTTGTTGCATCTTTTACGATGGCTGCGATTGGGTTCTAGCAAAACGTTTTCTTACCTCGAATCACCACAGCGTGATTTTGTCAACTTCTATTTACCCTTCATAAGGGCCCTGTTCATCGAATCCGCTGCAACTAAAGTGGGAGAGCAGACACCCGCCAGCCACCTTATGCAACTAGTGCATGTCGATCGGTGGAACCGGTCTCACGTAAGCGTCGTGTAAGGTTGGTCGGGCGCTTCATCCCACAATACCGTTGAGCAAGAAAAGACTAGTAGGGGCAAGTAAGATGACAAGATCAGCGCCCACAACAAATTTGTGTTCTACTCGTGCAATAGAGAACTACGCATAGACCTAGCTCATGATGCCCCTTTGT
Organism: Aegilops speltoides; assembly: GCA_021437245.1. Taxonomy (NCBI): domain Eukaryota; kingdom Viridiplantae; phylum Streptophyta; class Magnoliopsida; order Poales; family Poaceae; genus Aegilops; species Aegilops speltoides. The sequence continues at coordinate 497,563,494 of CM038146.1, forward strand.
TGGGGAGCGTTGCAGAAAATTAAAATTTTTCCTACGGTTTCACCAAGATCCATCTATGAGTTCATCTAAGCAACGAGTAGCGGAGAGAGTTTGCATCTACATACCACTTGTAGATCGCGTGCGAAGCTTGCTTGGTGATGATGGAGTCGTACTCGAGCGTGATTCAGATCACCGATGCCAAGTGTCTGAGCGGACAGCACCTCCGCGTTCAACACACGTGACGGGGACGGCGGCGTCTCCTCCTTCTTGATCCAGCAAGGGGAAGGAGAGGTTGAGGAAGACGGCACCACCGCAGCACGACGGCGTGGTGATGGTGGTGATGCGATACTCGGCAGGCTTCGCCGAGCTCTACGGAGGAGGAGATGTGTTGGGAGGGAGGGCTGCGCCTTGGGAGATGTGTACAGCAGCCCCCTCCCCCCTTTATATAGGCCCCTGTGGTGGCGGCCCCTAGAGATCCAATCTCAAGGGGGCGGCGGCCAAGGGGTGGAGTGCCCCCAAGCCGGTGGGCGCCCCCCCCTAGGGTTTCAACCCTAGGCGCGGGGTGGGCCTGAGGCGCACCAGCCCCTGTGGGCTGGTTCCTTCCCCTATGGCCCATGGGGCCCTCCGGATGGGTGGCCCCACCGGTGGACCCGGGACCCTTCCGGTGGTCCGGTACTTTGCGGTAACCCGAAACTTTCCGATGGCGAAACACCACTTCCTATATATTATTCTTTACCTCCGGACCCTTCCGAACTCCTCGTGACGTCAGGGATCTCATCCGGACTCGAACAACATTCGGTATTCACATACTAGTCTTCCTACTAACCCTAGCGTCACCGAACCTTAAGTGTGTAGACCCTACGGGTTCGGGAGACACGCAGACATGACCGAGGCGACTCTCGGGCAATAACCAACAGCGGGATCTGGATACCCATGTTGGCTCTACATGCTCCTCGATGATTTCATCGGTTGAACCACGATGTCGAGGATTCTATCAAACCACGTATGCAATTCCCTTTGTCAATCGATGCGTTACTTGCCCGAGACTCGATCGTCGGTATCCCAATACCTCGTTGGTCTCGCATCGCAAGTCACTTTACTGCATCCGTAATGCATGATCCGTGGCCAACACCTTGGTCACATTGAGCTCATTATGATGATGCATTACCGAGTGGGCAGAGATACCTCTCCGTCATACGGAGTGACAAATCGATCTCGATCCATGTCAACCCAACAGATACTTTCGGAGACACTGTAATGCACCTTTATAGTCACCCGATTCGTTGTGACGTTTGATACACCCAAGGCACTCCTACGGCAACGGGAGTTACACGATCTCATGGTCGAAGGAATAGATACTTGACATTGGCAAAGCTTCTAGCAAGCGAACTATACGATCTTTTATGCTAAGCTTGTGATTGGGTCTTGTCCATCACATCATTCTCCTAATGATGTGATCCCGTTATCAACGACATCCAATGTCCATAGTCGAAACCATGACCATCTATTGATCACAACGGGCTAGTCAACTAGAGGCTCACTAGGGACATATTGGGGTCTAAGTGTTCACGTGTATTATGATTTCGGATAACACGGTTATAGCATGAACAAAAGACAATTATCATGAACATTGAAATATAATAATACTTTTATTATTGCCTCTAGGGCATATTTCCAACAGGTAGTTCATTAGTTCATTAGATCACGCAAATAGTAAAACATGTATGGTTAATAAAAGTAGACCAACGGAATCGGGGGCGAAACCCTAGCCGCCTCGTCAAGGCCCTCCTCCCTGCTCTTGCCTCCCCTGCCGCCGCCGGTGGCAGTCGCCGGGCTTGGCCCGCGCGATGGTGGGCGGCGGCGGGGCGTCCCCTCGCGCCTTCTGCTCTAGCCAATCCCCCCACGCTCCCTGGTCGCCAACCTCGCCCCGATCCCCTTTTCCGCGGTGGCGCTCCCCCGTCTATGGCCGCGTTGGATCCCGTCGGCTGCTCCTGGCGCCGCCCGTCCGCCGCATCCGGAGCCGGTGGTGGTCCTCGTGGCGGTGTTCTGCTCGATCTGGCTTCCCCGCTGTGGGCCAGGGAGGCGGCCCTGCTCCTGCTCCGGCTTCCCGCAGTCGTCCCTTAGTCGCCAGATCCGGTGCTCGGGCGGCTGCTGGCCTTCAATTCCGGCCAAATCTGGCCTGTGGGGACGCCGCAGACGCACTCCTTTCTTCAGGGTGATTCGGTGGTTGGTGATGCCCCAGGTGGTTGTGGCGGGGATGCTTGTTGGCGGTGGAGGTGATGCGCGTGGTGGGTGGATGCCGGGGCGGCGGCCCCGGGCTGTGTGGACGGCGTCGACTCTACGGCCAGCGGCGGCCGTGGGTGCTAGTTCGTGACTTCGGCCGCGTGGGCGGCGAGGTCACGGTGGACAAGTTCTGCGATGGCGGAATGCCCCACCGGTTGGCGCTCCTGCTTCTGACGAAGACCTCCGTTCCTTTCCGCTGGCTTGCGCCCCTCTGGTCATTCCTGTGGCCTTGTGGTCGGGGTGTGGAGCAGGACCGGGGGAAACCCTTGGTCATCTGCGGCGACCACGACAATGGCGGCGCCATGGAGTGGCGTCGGTTCCCTTCTTGGAGGCCTCGTCGAGGTCCCCTCCCTCTCGTCGCCTTGACTTCCTGTGGCGAAAGCTCCAGCTCCCCTTGCGGACGGCGGCGGCGTGCTGTGGTCGCATTCCTTCCTGGAGGCGTCGTCCGGGGTGCATGGAAACAAGGCTGGCGCTTGCTGCTGGTTTGGATGCGGTTGGTGGCGGCTCTCTGTGTATCTTCTTCCGCCGGTCTTCGTTTTGCAGTATTGTTCTTCAGCTCGCGTTTGGATGTGCGGTTGGTTGTGCTTGTGGCGAGGTCACGGGAGCGCTGCGGCTGTGGTTCGAGCTCTGGTTCCTCTTTCCTAAGGTGCTCTGTTGGTATTGTCCATGCTGCTCTGGATGAGCTTCCTACCTCCCGACGGTTCGGCGCCCTTCGAGCCAGGGCAAGAGGATTGTGGTCCTCTTTGGAGGGGGAATCGGATGGCTTGCTGGCAGGTTCTGCGGGCGTAGGCGAAGTGGCGATGGCCATCATGCTGGTGCTGCTGGTTGGCCGAGCTAGCTGCTGTTCTAGATGTTAGGCTGTAGTAATTCAGGCTGAGCTCCTTCTTGTATCTTTCGCTTGCCTGTATTGCTGGTAGGCTGTGAGCTGTTGTAGCACTCTGTATCTTTGCCGTTTCCCTGTTTTCCTTTCTTGTAAGTGGTGTCTTGTAATCCTGGCCGGTTGATGGCTTTGTTAATTCAGAGCTGGGCTAGGTTCGAGCCTTTCTTGGACTCGGCCGTCGCCTTTTCTCTAAAAAAGTAGACCAACAACACAAGGGAGTGTATATATGCATGCGTATGGTTGCACTTAGACGTGTATACAAGGGAGTTATTGTAAGGGGTTGTGGTGTTTCCTATCCGTGTGAAATAAGAAACAACAATGCTAGTGAGCATGCGATTCTTTGAAACGTGTTATGCTGCCCGCAGTCAGCAACCTCTGCACTGTCGAGAGGCGCTGATTGGAGCTGGAGCTAGCAACTACAGGAACTCATTAGGTAGCGGCATCGAGAACTCACTGTCATCAAAGTAGATCTTCCTTGGTAGTGCTGAATCCCAGATCCTTCCACGGTTGGATCTATGTGTGCACATCACCATACTAGAACAACATCTCATGGATGTACGGGACTCCCCAAAACAATCATGTGTCATCTGCAAAAAAAAATTATTAGCCTCACTAAATCCTTACGAAACTTTAGTATAGTATGTATGACTGACTGGTGGTATAGGTGTTCGGATATAATTTTCTTTTTTTCATTCTATGGCATATGAAACCTCTTATAAGTCTGAATACAACCCACCTAATTCTACAGTAAATAATAAGAAGAGCAAAGGTCAGAAGTATCACAGCTAACAATTATTATAAGATATGAGGGGCAGAAGACTTTTTTTTCAAATAACACCGCCTCCCAAATCCGTTTACAATTATTTCAAGGTTTGGGGGGTAGTGGCCCCCTGACATCTACATTGTGCCCTCCTGACTTCTACATTGCTCTGCTTGCCAACGGCATGACTATGCCCACCACAGTATTCAATTTGAAATATTTAAAGCAAACAAGTAGTTGCAAGTTACTTATGGTGTCGTACTAGATAAGCAAGCATTAGGTGAAGCTAAAGACTTCTGTCAAGTTCTGCAAAGAGAAGAGCAGAGTGCTACATTGTGGGTTTCCAATAGGTGGAGTCGGTGTAGTTCTTGAGCATGTTGAAGTTCACGATCATCATCTCCACATGCTAGTACTCCCTGGTGCACCTAACGTCAGGCTTGGCATAGATGTAGAGCGGGCACTCCACGATCTTGCTACTATAGAAAGTTGAGTGGGACACGTAGCATAGCGGCAATGGAGCCTTCACTATTTGTGAAGATTAGCATGTTGCCTTCCATATCATTCAGATGAACAAAAGAAAGGTCGATAGTTAGAACTAGAAGGATATCTGGGGCGGTGGCCCCGACATCTACATTGTGCCCTCGACTTCTACATTGCTCGCTTACAGCGGCATAACTATGCCCACCATAGTATTCAATTTGAAATATTTAAAGCAAACAAGTAGTTGCAAGTTACTTATGGTGTCGTACTAGATAAGCAACCAATCGGTGAAGTTGAAGCCTTTTGTCAAATTCAGCAAAGAGAAGAGCAGAGTGCTACATTGTGGGTTTCCAATAGGTGGAGTCGGTGTAGTTCTTGAGCACGTTGAAGTTCACGATCATCATCTCCACATGCTAGTACTCCCTGGTGCACCTAACATCAGGCTTGGCATAGATGTAGAGCGGGCACTCCACGATCTTGCTACTATAGAAAGTTGAGTGGGACACGTAGCATAACGGCAATGGAGCCTTCACTATTTGTGAAGATTAGCATGTTGCCTTCCATATCATTCACATGAACAAAAAGAAAGGTCGATAGTTAGAACTAGAAGGATATCTGGGGGCAGTGGCCCCCTGACATCTACATTGTGCCCTCCTGACTTCTACATTGCTCTGCTTGCCAACGGCATAACTATGCCCACCATAGTATTCAATTTGAAATATTTAAAGCAAACAAGTAGTTGCAAGTTACTTATGGTGTCGTACTAGATAAGCAACCAATAGGTGAAGTTGAAGCCTTTTGTCAAGTTCAGCAAAGAGAAGAGCAGATTGCTACATTGTGGGTTTCCAATAGGTGGAGTCGGTGTAGTTCTTGAGCATGTTGAAGTTCACGATCATCATCTCCACATGCTAGTACTCCCTGGTGCACCTAACATCAGGCTTGGCATAGATGTAGAGCGGGCACTCCACGATCTTGCTACTATAGAAAGTTGACTGGGACACGTAGCATAACGGCAATGGAGCCTTCACTATTTGTGAAGATTAGCATGTTGCCTTCCATATCATTCACATGAACAAAAAGAAAGGTCGATAGTTAGAACTAGAAGGATATCTCGTGTGTTGTAGCGGGTAACTTTTTTTTAGAAATGTTACTTTGTAAATGAAAGTTAGATGCATGAAGAAGTGAATATGGCTAAATTTAATCCTTGTGGAACGTGTACATGGCTGATTAAAGTTCATTGAAATATGCAACTGATGTTTCATGCAATCACGACATAGATAAGACCAAATTAATGGTTTAGAGAAACTTATGATGTGGATAGCTTGAATGAAGAGATAGACAATCATAATTGGACATTAATGGGGATTCGTTGTAAAGGAAGTATAGAAGGATGTTGTCGATGAATAGTGAAAATACCCTAGGCTCAATGATAGATTGAAAATTTGTAGGTTTGGAAACCGTCGAGCAATCGCGGAACTATGACGACAATGATAACGAAAATGACAGCAACCATGTACCCAGGTTACAAGCCCCCGGGATGGGTTATAGCCCTTTGTCCAGCTTAATTATGAGAGAGATTGAAGTGAAAAACCTGGTTCGTCCAGCCTTGGGGGATTATATGGAGGAATATTAATACATGTACAATGCTGAAGAAGGTGAGTTGGGAGGCAACTCGAGGGCTAGGGTTTTTATCTAGTCCTAGGCTTGATGACGATGATGTCGATGATTTAGAACTTGGATCCTCTGCAGGGACCTCTCCTCCCTTTATATACATTGATGGCGCAACCCTAGAAAGAGTTCATCAAGGTAGTTTTTTGAGCAATTTTAGGTTGTGATTGCGATAGATCGATAATAAAAGGATTTCTCGTGATGCTGTACATGCTTTAGGTTGATAAAGTTGTACATACTTTATCGAAGACACAATCTTGTTTTCTTAGGGAACCCGGTGGGCTTTATTAAGTTGGATGGTCAGCTACAATCGCTGGCCAAAACAGAGTTTAGAAAGCAGAGTAGCATAGCAAGACCAAAACAGAGTAGCATGCAGATGCAGGGCGTGGGCCAAGTCCTGAAGATGGCCCGTTCCTGCACCCTGCATGTCTCCATGGTGGTCTCTGATGCAGAAAGCGCCATCGATGTATATGTACGTTCACCTCCAGGAGTTCAGCAGGTGGTCTGCAGTCTCTCCTCCAGCGCTCCACATTTCAGTACGTACGTACGTACAGCAGGCCGAGGTGGTCTGCAAGAACTTCGTGCCGAGGCGCTGAGAAGATGACACGGCCACGTCAGGAGTAGAGTGGACTCCGTCCTCGTCCAGGCGATGGTGGTCAATGCCGCGCCGCAGGAGATTCCCGCGGAGGGAAAGCTGTTGTGAGTTGTGAACTTGTGACCGAAGCACCAGATAAACATGTAACTGCAGGATCCAGAATTTGTTCTTTCAGAAAAGTTCTCTGTAGAGAATTTTGTTTCAGACAAGTTCTCTGTAGAGAATTGCTTCAGATTATTTAACACATGACAGTTCTCTGCAGAGATTGTCCTCGCTTTCAAACAAACACTAAAGTTGATTCAGTAGCAAAAGTTCGGGATATGGATGATGGTGTCTTCGTTTCTATCATGCTAGTGATCTGCATTCACTCTCGTCACAAGTACTGCAGTCAGGATTAGCACACGTTCGCTAATCATTTGTGACAAATCTGGAGTTGCGTTCTTCTGTTCTTAAATTATATATGCACTAACAAACCAAACTGGTGCCGAAAGGGTAAATGGCACTGGCGGTCCGAGAACTTGCGCTGCGGGTGCACTTAAGTCACGGTACTTGCAAACCGGAAAAACCAATCAAAGAACTTGCATTACGGGTGCAGATAGGTCACACAGGTCATCTGAACCGGCCAGCTGCCCGGTTTTCTCCCGCTAACCGTCAAGCGCGATAAATTTGTTCACGACTTTAAAAATATATGTGAGTCGTGACTTTAAAAAATGTTCATGAACGATAAATTTAAAACTATTTGTTCACGACTTTAAAAAAATGTTCGCGAACATTTAAAAAAATATATTGGTGATTCGCGACTTTAAAAAATGTTCGCAAACGATAAAATAAAAAAAAATTATTAAAACTATTTGTGATTCGTGACTTTAAAAAAATGTCCAGGAACGAAAATTTTGAAAATGTTCGTGAAAGGTTAATTTGAAAACTATTTGTTCACGACTTTAAAAAAATGGTGGACAACGATAAATTTGAAAATATTTTCGATTCGCGGACATTTTTTTTAAGTTGTGAAGATAAAAAAAATTAATTCATGACTTTTAAAAAAAATTGCGAAAGATAAATTAAATAATATTTATTAGATTTTTTTTGTGATTCGTGACTTTAGAAAAATGTTGACGAACAAAAAATTTGAAAATGCTTGCGAACGTTAAATTTGAAAATATTCGTGAATGATTAATTTGAAAACCATTTGTTCACGACTTTAAAAAATACTTGAGAACGATAAATTTGAAAAATATTTGTGATTCACAAACATTTTTATAAACGTTGTGAACATTTAAAGAAATATATTTGTGATTCGCAACTTCAAAAAAAGTTCGCGAACGATAAATTAAAAATATTTGTGATTCGTGACTTTTAAAAAATGTCTACGAACGAAAAGTTTGAAAATGTTAGCGAACAATAAATTTGAAAATGTTCATGAATGATTAATTTGAAAACTATTTGGTCACGACTTTAAAAAATGTTCGAGAATGATAAATTTGAAAAATAATTGTGATTCGTGAATATTTTTTTAAAGTTGTGAACATTTTTAAAAATATATTTGTGATTCGCGACTTTAAAAAAAGTTCGCGAACGATAAATTAAAAAATATTTATTAAAAATATTTGTGATTCGTTACTTTAAAAAAAATGTCCAGGAACGAAAAATTTGAAACGTGACCTATCTGCACCCGCAACGCAAGTTCTATGACGGGTTTTTCTCGAAAATAGGGCAGCTGGCCGGTTCAGATGGTATATGTGACCTATCTGCACCCGCAATGCAAGTTCTATGACGGGTTTTTCCGGTTTGCAAGTACCGTAACTTAAGTGCACCCGCAGCGCAAGTTTTCGGACCGCCAGTGCCATTTACTCGTGCCGAAATTGCCAGTCGTTCAAACTATGGCTCTCGCCGCCTTCATCGACGCCTCATTCAATGCAATACTAATCATGAATCATGATACAGTACCATGGCCATGGCACAGGGGGAGCTTTGATGTGAAAGTGAGTGCTCATTAGTCGTGTCCAAAGAAGACAACTGACATGAGCTATAAATTGTATTACAATACATGTGACTTGTTTGTGATGACCCCAATCTGAGAACAGTACAGATCGTTAAGTACGAAATACACGACAGTCACACATTTGTTGGTTCAATCAAACAGATAGAAAGACAGACATGGAAGAGCACACGATAGAAGTTTATCAACCATTGGTTATGTTGCGTGGTTTGTTCTTCTGACGAGAGATCATAACCAGAGCATAATCCAGGATATAATTGTAACGCTCGTCTCTGCTGTTCGAAGATTAATTACGAAGCAATAACACACGTGACCTGCAAAAAGTTGTGTGTTGTAATCCCTGGGAGTAGAATCAAAGAGAGTTAATTTGAGGGGCAGCGTTACCTCACATCCTTTCTGCCTCAGTCCTTCTACCGTGCTGTCGCTCGAATAATTTCCCCCCTGCAGTGATAAGAAGCTGAGGATGGAAGGTGCAGTAATCCATCGGGATTCCTTCCACAGGCCAGCAAGCTGAAAATGAGAGGTATGATAGCCTTGGCATTGTCCCAACCTCCATCATCCACTTGGTAATGGAACACTCCTTAAGTCGTAACTCTTGCAGACGAGGAACCCTTGGGCACCAAAGCACATTGTTTCGGTCTATAATAACGCAACTCCAGCGCCACAAGACAAGGAAGCATCTCCAGGGTTGGGATCGGGTCGTTTTCAGTTTCATCATAAGTGGCCCATATATGAAGCTCCTGTAGAGTTTGTAGAATTTGCACACGCCTTGGCAGCCACATACTAGAAAGATATACATGTCTTAGAGTAGGTATATCCCAGAGGGAGCTTGATACATGTAAACCTGGTACATGTATAGTTTGCAGGTAAAGGAGTTTCCTGATTGAAGAAGGAATCTTCACTTTTCCACATCTTCTCAACATCAGGTGTCGTAGGTGAATGCACCCACCAATTACCTTGGAGAAATTCTTTAGCTTAGAGTTCTCGACATGAAGAACTCTTAGGAACCTTAGCTGAGGAAAAGCTATTGACGACGAAAGTCCAAAGCAAAGCAATGCTCTGAGATTCAGTGATGCCTGCAAGATTTGCCCACTTGAGTCTTGAAAAGAACGCCGATGGGATTTCAGGCTACAAGACGATGATGGTCCGACTTGTCCTGTTCATTACACACCATCTACCGATCAGGAATAAGTCGCAGAGTTAAGAGACTGTATGATGTATAGCTTATTTAAGCTCCCATGAAAATAAGCTACATCCCAGGCCAGATTTCATTTTACGGCATTCTACTAACACTTTTATTATTACCATTTGTTTCATGCAAGGAACATCAATTTGCTTGGAGTTTTACGAGTACATTCTGCACACACTTTTGTACTACCAGGAACTCAGTTTTACTACTCAGGTGCGCTCTTAACATTAATTTAATTCTTATAAAAAAGAGTTGGGATTTGAGCTATGAACTGCTGCCTCGTGTGTCATTTATAAAACAGTTTTGCTAGAACTCATCTAGATGAGATATAGTTTGGTCTCATTCACCTTTTATAGCCATTGGATGTGATGCTATAAGATGCGTGTGTGCTGACGTAGGATGTATCTGTTCTTGTTTTCAAAGTGAATGAGACCAAATTATATCTCATCTAGATGAGTTCTAGGTACTCCCTTTATAAAATAACTCATGTTTTTTGAAAAGGTCCGAAAATTGGTGACAGAAACACGGCCACGGGTAGTAAATTTCCGACAAATAAATTACTGCTCGAATCATGATAATATTGTGAAATACATAGCTTTAAAATTACAATTTATGTGCACAGTTTCACCACCGTGGCTGAATAAGTTATTCCACATGCAACCAATTCATTCTAAATGAAACCCCATATAAAGCAACCGATATATTTAAGAAAATTGTGTACCAATTGAAGAGATGAGAGGAAGCTAGCCTCACCAGTAGTAGTTTCATCAATGACATCAAGGAAACCATCTTGTGCTGCTTGTTCTATGCACCAGTCATGTAGGATATCATGAATCTTTATTTTCTCAATCCATCCATGTATGTTGCCTGTTTTAACAACTTGCACCAAGCTTCTTTGAGCCAACTCAGTTACATAATTGCGTGCCGTTTCTTCTAGTGTATGCTTTGAAGTATGTGGAATCAAGTTTTCTGCTATCCATACATTAATAAGTCGTCTCACAGATATTGTGTAATCCTCAGGAAAAGCAGCAAGATAGAGCAAACAAGATCTTAAATAGTGGTTTGGAAGGTCCTTGTAACTAAGCGCTATTATGCTTCGTATCATCCGTGTATCTTTTGTTGATGGCCAGCCCAATAGTACATCGGACCATGCTTGTGTGTTGAGGTTCTTTGACAGATAACCCCCTAAAACTGCAAGTGCAAGTGGTAATCCATCACATTTCCTTGTAAGCTTTCTCCCTAGTTTTTCAAACTTATCGAGGCCACCTATACTTGATCTTATGTATGATGGTAGAGCTTTGCTACTAAAAAGTTCCCAACTTTTCTCTTCATCTAAACACTTGAGATCATGAATATGGGTTGGCATTTCAACATGATTCGCGACATCTTTTTTTCTTGTGGTCAATAGTAATCTGCTGCAATTAGCTGCATCTGGAAAGGCTTTAATTGTTCTATTTAGTTGCTCCCATGTGTCTGTTTCCCACACATCATCAAGAACTACCAAGTATCTTTTGAGCACGAGGAAATCACGGATCTTCTTCCCCACCTCATACTCATTCATGTCATCAATTTTTCTTGACTGATCTTCATCACTCGGTATTTGCTTTGCAATTATCTTTAGTAAATCAATGACCTTGAACTTTTGAGATACAGTCATCCAAACAAGTGCATTAAAGTGTTGTTTGACTTTGGATGAAGTGTATACTTTCCTAGCAAGTGTTGTTTTTCCTGCCCCACCCATGGAAACTATGGAGACAACACTAAGGATATTTTCTCCATGAACTAATCTATCTACTATTTCTTTGTAGTCATTCTCAAAACCAACCATGTAAACATCATCCTGAAAGTTTTGGTGCAGAAGGCCATAATCTTCCAGAGACTCGTCGACAACATGAGTGTCCAAGTCAATTTTCAAGCGTTCTACACTCTGAAATATCTCATTGAGCTTCCTTCTTACACGCTGAATTTCAACACCAATTTTATGAAGGGTGGTCAAGTCACATGGCAAGCGAGCATACCTTGAAATTGCACCCATGAAGCCCTTTGTCCTCTTGATCATGTTTCTCTTCTTTATGTATTCTGCAGCTTCGATGACATTCTCAGCCTCATATGTGGCATCCCTAATCTGGCTCATCAAGATACATATGCTTGGATTTCCAGATCTACGTTTACTCTCAGCGTCTCTGAGTCTGAGGTAGCCCTGCAACCGCATCAGCTCATCTTTCAAGAAGTCCACTTCAAGGGTAACCCCACATAAGAAAGTAGTCTCATGAACGGCAAGACTGCCGACGTTCCTAAAACGGCGCCAACAGCGGTCTCTGCCATTGTCCACTTGAGAAGGTTGAGAAGCTCCCAGCTAGCGAACGACCTGCCTAGAGCGAGAAGAATAGGTGGCCAATTCAGTTCGGAGAGAGAGAGAGAGAGAGAGAGAGAGAGAGAGAGAGAGAGATACCAAGGTGATCGGGCGACGGGGCACTCTGCCTTCTCCGCTTCAGTTCACCGCTCGGCTCATCTGGTCCGTCCCGCAGCTTCCACGGAGGAGGGGATCGCCGGCGACCAAGCAGAAGCAGTGTACGTGGTTTAGAGGGTCCAGTCCAGAAGGTGCTGCGAGTCAGTCAAGAAGGTTTGGGGAGGGGGAGGGGGCTTCCAGCTTGGGCCTTATCAACGCGTATAGTAACTAGCAAGTCCAAAGTCCAAAACGCACATCCTTTCAACGGCGACTTGGAGCAGGAAGATTCCGGCGAGCTGGCGGTCGACTGGAAGACGACGACGAGGAATTTCTTGGGTATGTCCACCTTTGCTCCTCGCTTGGCCTGGGACCAGACCAGATGGGTGGCTAATTTCTTGGATACCTTTCGGGTAATTGGAAGGATTCATGAACCTTCTTCGTTAGCCACGCCAAGTGGGAAATCGCTATCGTATGAGCTGGACGGGATGGATGCGCCTGTCCATGCATTGAACGGCAAAATAACTCAGAAAATCTACTCGCAAGTCGCAGCCCTTGGCCAAGATAAACCACTACTATCCAAGCTCTGGCTGGTAACGCGGAAGCTGCATGCACGCGCAATCGAGGTCTACGCACCCGACGTGTGCCATGACAACATCCATGCTGTGTAGCACGTACAAGTCGACGTACGTGACTGTATAAATCTGCGGCTGTAAATTAAATTATACTCCCTCCTTCCAAAACAAGTGACTCAACTTTGTACTACTAGGTTTGTAGTAAGTATAAAGTTGATTCATTTAATTTGGGACGGAGGGAGTAGTATTTACCTGGACCCGGGGAATTAACGCTCCAGTATAGTAAGCGTGACATGCATATCCCATATCCTTCGGTGCCCATGAGTTTCTTCGTCTGCAAGATTTAATACTTGAGCGTTGTTTTCTTTAAAAAAAAGTGGATGATGGAGGACAGGCGATGGCGGACAGGGGTCCGCGGCGCTGGAGATTCCTGCGGAAAAAATGTCTGTTGTGAGTGGCGACCGAAGCGCCAAAGAAAGAAGCTATTGCAGATTTCAGAAATTGTTCTGTCAGAGAAGTTCTCTGTACAAAATTTTGTTCCAGACAAGAGAAGTATGCGTCAGATTATTTAGCACAGTACAGTTCTCTGATCGTGTTTTCATATTCTAAAAAGCATTGAAGCCGATGCAGTAACACAAGTTCAGGATATGGATAATGGTGCCTTCAGCAGTTCAGCCATGGTAATGATCTGTATTCATTTTTTTTAACAATCACTGCAGTCAGGGTGCATATATTGACCCATTTCTGATCAATCGAGAGGTGTGCGCTTCTGTTCTGAAATTATATATACACTAACAAGCAAAAATGGTACAAAACTGCTGTCAAGCAACCTAGGGTTCTCACCATGATCATTAGCAAGTGAAACGGATGTGACTGCTATCAATTGTGCCCAAAGAAGAAGAACATGAGCTAATAATTGTATAATACATATGGTTTGTTTGTGGTAATACATGTGGACTGGAGGTTGTGTGACCGATCGATCGCCTGCCAGACCGCAGCTGCCGCCGGAGAGCTAAAGAAAAGGTGGTAGCGGTCTTCAACAGCAGCATTGCAGCGTGGAAGGGACCTTCGTCGATGATGTTCTTTCGGAACAGGTTCAGCTAGGTGTTTAGCCCGTCAAGGATCAATAACTCAGGATTGTTTTGAGGTAGACCTGACAATAGAAACTTGCTGATAGTTAGGATTAACGTTGTAGCAGCTATGATGTCTTCAGTTAGTAAATATATTACTCCCTTATATCCATATTAATTATTGCAGTTACCAGTTTGGCATGTTCGTGCATATACAATTTCTAAAAAAAAAAAACACAACCAAATTTATCTGAAACATGTCGTGTGTCGATCTTGTTTTTTTTTTTAAGAAATATTCTCAGCGCTCATCCTGACAGCAATAGTAATTGTTACAAGAGTGGAATACAGATCACTCCCTTGCCAATCCTTAGCAGGGCAGGCACAAGGACACCATCAACCGCATCCATATCCTGAGCTTCTTTTACTGCTGCCGTCGATCCCCACGACCGTATCTTGCGTAGACAACAGAGTCATAAACCACAAGGGCACAATTTGAAGAAAATAGGTAAACTGCAAGGAACAGGCAGTATTTTCCTGAAGATTTCGCTGCTGTACTAATGGTACTGGTCATTTTATCTATACGAGTTCTGGACTGTTATCATGCTGTCCATGGTAGAATATTCAGGAATTTGTCTAGGAATATAGTGCTATACAACGATACTACTCGTTTATACTGGAGTTTCCAAGCCTCACTGCAACATATAAAAGGACATAGCTCTTGTTTTTTTTTTCCAAGCGTACTAAAAGTTCTCTCTGTGTCATTTTGGGTCTCTTTTTTCTTCCTTTTTTTTCTTTCTCGGTCTCTTTTTCAGGCTAAGTGACTAGGTAGCTTTTTTGAGCAATTTTAGGCTGCGATTGCGATCGACCTCTAGTAAGAGGATTTCTCGTGATGCTGTATATAGTTTGAGTTAATGAAGTAGTACATCCTTTATTGAGAAAACAGAGTTTATAGTTTTCTCAATCGTTGCCTAAAACAGAGTGGGGAAAAGCAGAGTAGCATATAGCAAGACCAAAACAGAGTAGCATATAGCAAGACCAAAACAGAGTAGCATGCAGATACAGGGCGTCGGCGAAATCCTGAAGATGGCCCGTTCCTGTACCCTGCATGTCTCCATGGCTAGTTCTGATGCAGCAAGCAACATCGATGTATGCTCACCTCCAGGAATTCAGCAGGAGGCTTGCTCCAGCCGCTCGACGGTATGTACAGCAGGTCGAGGTGGTCTGCACATATGTCCAGAGAACTCCGTGGTGAGGCGAAAATGTCACCGCGGCGTTCAGAAACAGGTGGCTCCCGTCCTCGTCCAGGCGATCGCAGCCAGGGCAGGAGGCCAATGGCCCAATGCCAGGCCGCTCGAGATTCCTGCGGAGGGGGAGGCTGTGGTGAGTCGTGACCCAAGCGCAAAAGGAACACGAAATTGCAGGCTCCAGAATTTGTTCTTTCAGAGAAGTTATTCGTAGAAATTTTTGTTCCAGATTATTTACCCCATCACAATTTTGCAGGCTCCTCGCTTTCAAACAAACACTGAAGCTGATGCAGTAGCAAAACTTCAGGATATGTATCATGATCTGCATTCACTCTCGTCACAAGTACTGCAGTCAGGATTAGCACACGTTCGCTAATCGTTTCTGACAAATCTGGAGCTGTGTTCTTCTGTTCTTAAATTATATATGCATATGCACTAGCAAACCAAACTGGTGCCGAAATTGCCAGCCGCCTCATTCAGTGCAATACGTACTAATCATGATAGAGTGCAATACTAATCATGATGCGAAAGTGAGTGCTCATTAATCGTGTCCAAACAAGACAATTGACATGGCAACCGCTAGGGATCAGACTACTGATCCCTTGCCTCCTATCAGACCAGTAGAAGGCCGTAGATTAGAAGCATCCAGGTCGTCCAATCTGGTATTAAAGCCTCGTGCATGGCAATTTAGTTTCCTTGGTTAATTGCTTGTTTCCCATAAACTGCTCCCGTACTATTAGCTGCTTCCGTCGTTAATCGTCAGTTTCGCGGCAACCGCTCCCGTACTGTTAGCTGCTTCCTTAAATTTAGGTGCTTCCCAATTTTTCTGGGAGATATTCTAGGAACAGCATAATTATTCCTAAAATTGCTTATTAATTTGGAAAGTATGATTATTTCTCACAATTAAATCCAGCAATTAATTATGATCTTTTTTTCGGATGTGTTTCTTTACGGATGGCAACAAGATTTCTATGACATAGAAGCATGCTTGTTGATGCACGGAAGCATCATTTCAGGAATGATGTCAAATCCTTTTTTGCGAAAATAATTTGGGAAACTACAATTACTTCTCACAATTAAATCCTGCAATAAATTATGATATTTTAAGACGTGTTTCTTTATAGATGGGAACATGATTTTTATACCATAGAAGCATTCTTCTCGATGCATGGAAGCATCATTTTCTTGTGCTTCCATCGATCATAAAATTGCTTCCAACCAAAATAACTTTTTTTGGTGCAAAAGAAATGATATTTTCATTAGAAATGATATTTTCATACAATGGAAAATTTTGCTTCACAACAAAATCACGTGAAGCACAACATGAATGATGAAGCATTCAAATATATTAATCCTTTGTGAACATAAATTTACAAATCTATTTTACAAAAAGAAAAAATACTATTACAACACTACTTTCATTTCATCGTAGCCGACATAGGGGCGAGCACTGGACATCTGATAATGACAAGATCAGTGTGTGCCATGAGCTCTACTTCATTTGTTGTAAAACCAACAACTCAGATCTGTGTCTGGTTGATCTCGAACTCAGTGCATTACATCATCATTGGGAATCTGTACAATCGAAGCATTTGGTGAGAAAGAATGAAGCTCACAACTCGGTGGCTAGTATAAACATTTACTAGAGGTAATACATTGAAAATATAAGGTACGGATAGAAGCAACACATGCAATTGTTGAAGCAGGCACATATAGTGATTGAAGCATACATTAGTATTTAATAATGGTTAGAGAAAGATATTTGTACAATAAAAGTGGCATAGACTTACAATGGTTTGAAGCAAAAATTCATTATTATAGAATCATTTGCAAGAAACTCAAGGAAGCATGGCTGGTAGGAAGCCATAGCTTCACTTTCTCACAATAACTATAAAAGATACACTAGAGACGTGAAAATTTGATTGCTAGCATCATCAGATACATAAAGTAGTGCTTCATGAATAAATAAAGATTTCAATTGCATGGAAGAAGGCATTAACAAAGTGGTGCTTCATGAATAAATTAAGATTTCAATTGTATGGAAGCAAGGCATCGACAGTAAAAAGCTTATTTGTGACCCAAAGTATGGAAGTTGTAGGAAGCATGAAATTATGGCAGCTCAAGATTAATATTCTTGGTTGGAAGATAAAACATTGGTAATGTAGAACATACTAACATTGTGGCTAATGAAGAGGATGCAAGTTTTGTTTCACATGGATACAAATTGAACCGTGCCTAGCGGAAACAATTTTCTAGCCCAAAAGAAGCAAAAATATTAAAATGTAGATGCACCATGGTAGAAAGCACAGAAAAAAGTGCGCAAAAACAATCTGTAGCAAACAAAGGGACGGATGTTCTATGTCACCAACATACACAATTGATCAAATTTTAACAAACTATATATGGAAGCAAATTGTATAGAGCTCAGAAGCATCTTCATTCCAACAAGGTGTTGCATAATAAGGACACATGAACATGAAAATTTGGGCGAGCACTAGTCGTGGATGCAAGCATAAAAAATTGAAAATAGTAATGACAACTAATATTACCACCAAGATTGGGACGCATGTGATTGTCATGTGCGTACAAAATTAACCAAAATTCGCATATGATATAGTGATCGATTACACGTGCATCGGATAGAACCCTGATAAGTTAACCCAAATTCGTAGATAATATTGTCATGAATTACAACTAGGATAGAACCATGAACAGAAAAATCAAGGTTGGATTACTGGATACCTAGGTCACACGAGTGACGCTGCCGTCAGAGAAGGGGGCGAATCCTGCCATCTTCCCCACGTGCTAGCTTCGTTCCGCAACTGAGACGATAATCCGCCGCGATGGACTGAAGAACTAGCGGCCCGAACATCATGTAGACCACCATCCAGGGGTGTGGGCGCTCGCTCGTGGTCGAGGTGGATATAATGCCGACTTAAACCACCAGATGGGACGGCACACCAGCGTGGTGAATCTCACCGGTGTAGGGTATGGCAGGTTCATGGCGGATTTACATGCAAAGCGGCAAATTTAAGGTAGTGGCGAGATCGAAGTTGGAGACGATTCAGGAGCAGGCAGGATGGGAAAGTGGCCGGGTGGGTTTGGGAAAGGCAAGATTAATGCGGGATAATTGACGAGGGATTATAGGTGGGACGTGGCAAAAAAATCGGCCTGGTTTGGAAACAAGACGGCAGATTTTGGAAGCACAAAGTTTCTTTGTAGCTCAGGCTACATGGAATCTCTTATCCTCAACCCTCCAACCTTGCTTTGAGATCCGTACTCTCCAACTAACTAACAACAAGAAGATTTCTCTTTTTTGTTTATCGAAAACGAAACAACATATGAACTTCAAGCTTTGCAGATCGAACAAACATTAGAACATCAATGTGTGAAAAAACTTTCAGATTAGCCGTGAGACAAAAACACATCGACGTCTCTGGGCTGGTTTGACGATCGCTTTCTATAGGACTACTGATAGGAAGCGTTTCCCCCTATAAATAGTACAAATACCCATGGGCTGTGGCTTGTTTGTGATAACCGCAATCTGACAACAGTACAAATTGTTTGTGATAACAGTCACACATTTGTTGGTTCAATCAAACAGATAGAAATACAGACATTGAAGACCACATGGTAGACGACGTTTATCAACCATAGGTTAGGTTGCGTGGTATTTGTTCTTCTGACGAGAGAGCATACCGCAGGATATGATTTGCAACGCTCATCTCTGCTGTTCGAAGATTAATTACTGATTATAGCATGTGACCTGCAAAAAGTAGTGTGCTGTAATGCCTGGTAGTAGAATCAAAGCGAGTTAATGGGATGGGCAGACGAGGGAGGAGGAGGGCAGCGTTACCTCGCATCCTTTCTGCCTCAGTGCTTCTACCGTGCTCTTGCTCGAATCTTCACACACCGGCAGTGATGCGAACCTGAGGGATGGAAGGTCCAGTAATCCATCCGGGATTTCAGTTTCATACCTTATCACGCTCCTTCGGTATGACAGCCAGATTAGCTTTGGCATTGTCCCAACCTTCATCGTCCACTTGAAGGAACAACCAACAAGTCGTAACTCTTGCAGACAAGGGAACCCTTGGGCACCAAAAGACATTGTTTCGGGCCCATAACGAAACAACTCCAACACCACAAGACAAGGGAGCATCTCCAGGATCGGCATCGGGTCTTTTTCCCTTTCGTCATCAGCAGCCCACATATGAAGCTCCCGTAGGGTCTGTGGAATTTGCACACACCTTGGCAGAGAAATAGTATGAAGATATGCATATCTTAGAGTAGGTATATCCCAGAGGGAGCTTGGTACATTTAAATCTGGTACATCCATAGTTTGCAGATAAAGGAGTTTCCTGATTGAAGAAGGAACAATCATGCCTTGACATCCTCTTAACATCAGGTGTCGTAGGTGAATGCACCCGCCAATTACCTTGGAGAAGTTCTCTAGCTTCGAGTTCTCAACATGAAGAACTCTTAGGAACCTTAGCTCATGTAAAGATACTGATGAAAGTCCAAAGCCAAACAACGCTCTGAGATTAGGTGGTGCATGTAAGATCTGCCTATTCAAGTTTTGGAAAGAAGAACGATAGAAAATCTGGTTCTGAGATGCTGATGCACCAGCTTGTCCTGCATTTCGTTAGAGTCCATATATATGTCAGCAAAAAGCCACACACACACACATTATATGGGTAATTAATGTATTTAAGAAACTGTATCAAGATTCGATTAACCAGGGGAAGGTAGCTCACCACTAGTAGTTTCATAGATGACATCAATGAAACCATCTTGTCTTGCTTTTTCTATGCACCAGTCAAGTATGATATCATGAATCCTTATTTCCTCAATCCACCCATGTATATTGCTTGTTCTGACAACTTGCACCAAGCTTCTTTGAGCCAAATCAGTTACATACATACGAGCTGTTTTTTCTAAGGTATGCTTAGGTGTATGTGGAATGAAGCCTTCTGCTATCCATAGATTAATAAGAGCTGACACCGATATTTTGTAATCCTCGGGAAAAACAGCAAGATAGAGCACACAAGATCTTAAATAGTGATTTGGTAGGTCCTTGTAACTTCGAGCAATTATGCCTCGCATCATCTGTGTGTCCTTGGTTGGTGGCCAACACAGTAGCACATCGGACCATGCTTGTGTGTTGAGGTTCTTTGACAGGTAACCCCCTAAGACTGCAAGTGCAAGTGGTAATCCATCACATTTCCTTGTAAGCTTTCTTCCCAATTCTTCATATTTATCCAGATCACATATGCCTGATATTTTGTATGAAGGTAAAGCTTTGCTACTAAAAAGTAACCAACTTTTCTCTTCATCTAAACTCCTCAAAGCATGAATATGGGTTGGCATTTCAACATGATTGGCAACATCTTCTTTTCTTGTGGTTAGCAGTACTCTGCTATAGTTAGCTGCATCTGGAAAGGCCTTGATTGTTCTATTTATTTTCTCCCATGTGTCTGTTTCCCACACATCATCAAGAACTAGCAAGTATCTTTTCTGGATGAGGATATCATGGATCTTCTTTCCCACCTCATTCTCATTCATGTCATCAATTTTTCCAGACTGGTCTCCATCACTCGGTAGTTGTTTCAAAATCTCCTTTAGTATGTCAATGACCTTGAACTTTTGAGATACAGTTACCCAAACAAGTGACTCAAAGTGTTGTTTCACTGCAGATGAAGTGTATACTTTTCTAGCAAGTGTTGTTTTTCCTGCCCCGCCCATGGCAACTATGGAAACAGCACTAAGCATATTTTCTCCCTCAACTAGTTTATCCACTATTTCTTTGTACTCGTTCTCAAAACCAACCATTATAACATCATCCTTACGGTGCTGGTGCATAAGGGCATAATCTTCTACAGAATCGTCCACAGCATGACTATCCAAATCAATTTTCAAGCGATCTACGCTCTGAAATATCTCACTGAGCTTCCTTCTTACACGCTGAATTTCAACACCAACTTTATGAAGGGCAGTCAAATCACTCGGTAAGCGAGCATACCTTGAAATTGCTCCCATGAAGCCCTTTTTGATCATGTTTCTCTTCTTCATGTAATCTGCAGCCTCAATGACATTCTCGGCCTCATATGCAGCATCCCTGATCTGGCTCACCAAGATAGCAACTGTTGCATTTCCAGATCTTCGTTTTCTCTCAGCGTCTTTGAGGTAGCCCTGCAGCCGCATCAGCTCATCTTTCAAGAAGGTCACTTCAAGGGTGACCCTGCATAAGAAACTGGTTTCTTGAACAGCAAGATTGCCCACGTTCCTAAGAACAGCGCTAACAGCAGTCTCAGCCATTAGTCCTTGCCACGAATTGAGTGTCCTACACTGGCGATGGACCTGATGATAGAACAATAACTAAGCACTTGTGCACGCGCGCGCGCGCGCACACACACACACACACAGAGAGAGAGAGAGAGAGAGAGAGAGAGAGAGAGAGAGAGAGAGAGAGAGAGAGAGAGAGACTCACGGAGGGGATATGAGTGTGCCGCCTTGTTCACTTCAGTGTGCCGCTATGCTCATCTGGTCCACCGAGCGCCGGAGGAGGCTGTGTCATGAAGCCGATTGCCGGCGATGTATTTGGTTTAGGGATACTGGCAGAAGGTGTTCTGAGCCAAGGCTTCCAAGGAGGCTTTGGAGGGAGCTTGGGTATATCAAAGCCTATAATACATTAACCGAGGCTTCAGTGTACTGAATAATATGTGCAAAGTCCAAACTGCGTGTCCAGTCAGCAGCGGATAGCGGCCTGCACACATTAACTAAAGGCTCAAGTGTACTTAATAATATGATGCCTGAGCCCGGTTTACTTATTTTATTTCATTGCTGAGTCATGTAGCGCCAATTTTCCTCACAAGCGACTATAATTACTTGAATTATATGAGCTGTGATCATGTTGTGAATGAGTCGTCGTCTCTGCATAAAAAGCTTGTTGGTTGATTGGATCGAGTAGGCAAAGCAACGTGCCCATCTTATCAATTGCGACTTGTGAATGGGTCAAGGTCTTTGCCTAGCTAAAACAATACGGTGGTTGATGGGAGCAAGCTACCAAGCATGTGATGTATGCTCTTAACAACCCACCTTAATTAATTATGGTTCAAACCAACTAATAGTTGGCCGGCTGATTTCTTATCTTACTATTACTAATTAGATTGTAGGCTCCACACTGATCTGTGGAATAGTTACAGATCTAACCATATACTAGATGTTAAATGTATGGATGAGTGGCTCCTACATTTAGTTATACAATGTTCTGCAGACAGATATGCTGGAGAGGATAAATCTATATTGGAAAACACAGATGAATAATTGACACTGTTTAGCTATAGCTAACTAGAAAACCAAACCGCTTAATTTGTTCAAGGTGCCTTGTTTCTCACCTTTCTGTAGCAATGTTGAGTTATGAAATTCAGGCGGTCATATTTATAAAAGTATAAGATCAACTCATGATATGTTTCTAAAAAGTTTGGAGGTATGTTTTTCCGATCTAAAATTATGCACTAACCTGACAAATTAGTACTACAAAAATTGACGTAGTTCAAGCTAACCTAGATCCTAGGAGCATGAAAGGTGCTAGAGCAGAGTTTACATGCAAGGAAAGATGAAATTAAAGATAACAAATGTGGTTGCCCGACAAGTGCTTCAACTGCAGCCACTTGCTTTCTGTGCAAATTGTTAACTGCGGCATGTAAATTTCTCCCGGTTGATGGGCAGGAGAGTCGACGGTGATTACGCTGGAAAGGTACATAGATGGGGAAGTAAACTTTGAACCAATTCGTTTAACTATTCAGATTTATCATTCCTGCATAATGGTTTCATGCAGCAATCCTTAGCTCAAGAGAAGCTGGAGTCAACTTTGCAGTCATTCTCAGCGGACTCGGCAAACATTTCACACTTTTTCCTGGTACCTTCCTCTCACACCTTCCAAAGCATCCGTGTGCTCATCCAAAATTGTCTTATCGTTACGTTGGCAGTACCAATATAGACTACTAATCTAAGGTCAATTTCAGAAAACACCGATTTAACCTATCATATTTTATTATTGAGACACGCAATACCACTGAATGTGTCGTTGTCTTTGCCTAAAAAATTGTGGCGGTTCATTGGATTGAGTAGGAAAAGAAAGCAATTTGATGCTTGCAAAACGTACCAATCTTTAAATTTGACTTGTGAATGGGTCACGATCTTTGCCTAGCTAAAACATTATGGTGGTTGATGGCAGCAAGCTGGCAAGCATGTGATTTGGTACTTTTAAGAACGCAGCTTAGAGCATCTATAGTCAGGCACCCCAAACTGGCCTCAAACACCAGGGCGGACGGCCCGCTCATTGACTAGTTACAAAAATTCAACCAGACGGGCACCTCAAACGGCACCCCTCATATCCAGCCCAAATATGGGGCGGATATGGGGGCGCCCGGGCGTGTCCTCCACGTCTAACTGACGATGGGGTCCCACACGATATCGCCCAGAAATTTGGCAATTCGACTAGCGTCTCCTCCGGTGTGGCGAGGGGGAGGGTGCCACTCCGGCTCGCCACCCGAGGCCAAAACCGGCTATTTAGCTGGCTGGCGTCCCCCATCCCTAGCCCATCCACCTCCTTCCTCTCTGCTTCGCCAGCCCGAGCCCATCCACCTCATCTCTCCCGCTCCGGCGCTTCTGACGCTCTCTGGCTTCGCCATGGTCCGGAAGAAGATAACCACGTACGATATGCTCATGCCGGAGTGCCGGTACAAGATCGAGCAAGACATCCCTACCAGGCGCACCGCGCACGCCGCCCTCATCGCTGCCTGGCTGCCTCCAGACTTGCCGAAGCCGGAGGAGGAGGAGGAGGAGGAGGAGGAGGGACATTAGAAGTAGCCGGCTCCGATGGAAGTGGCGGATCCGGAGGAGGACGAGGCGGAGCAGCTGGCGTCGGATCCGGGTTCAACATGGAGGACGCGGACGCGGAGTTCACTGTCGCCCAAGCGGAGGAGATGGCAGAGCAACAGACTATCCTAGAGCCCATCCAGGATGAGGACTATGTGGGGACCAACTGACAGTTCATCCGACAGGGACGACGAGCGACGACTGACACGCTCTTCGACGAGGTCAAAGCGGAGATGGGTGCGGAGGCCAACATGGAGGAGCCACAGGAGCCGGAGCTGCGGCTGCCACCCATATACCCGAAGCCGGGCACGGAGTCACGGAGATAGTGAACATTTCTGACAACGACTAGGGTGGTTGATCTAGGTAGTACGTGGATTTTTTTTCTTTGCGTGCTTTTGTATGGATTTACGATTTCTAGTATGAGGTATCCCGATGCAGATGAGCAAATTTGAGGACTGACCGGTCACTGCCCGTGGACGCGTCCGGACACGTCTGCGGGGTTCTATTTTTTGTTGTAAAACTTCTGATCTATTCATCATCTTTCATGGCGGTACAAGGAACACCAAAAATAATAAAAGTTACATCCAGGTCTGTAGACCATCTACCAACAATTACAAGCATTGGAGCAAGCCGAAAGCGCGCTATCATCATCGCCTCCCTTCACCGGAGCCGGACAAAACTTGTTGTAGTAGACAGTAAAGAAGTTGTCATGCTAAGTACCCACAGGACCAGGACCAG
Source organism: Aegilops speltoides (assembly GCA_021437245.1). NCBI lineage: Eukaryota > Viridiplantae > Streptophyta > Magnoliopsida > Poales > Poaceae > Aegilops > Aegilops speltoides. The sequence goes on from CM038146.1 coordinate 497,588,280, forward strand.
CGCTCCAAGACAGCAACCGCCGCCGATGAAGAGAAGCGGAGATCGAAATGATCCAACCTGAAGAGACATGAACAAAGACTATATTCACGGGGATCCGCCGAAGACCAACGCTGGCCAAACGCCACGATCAAGATCCGTCAGAGAATCACCTCCACACGCCATCTGACAACGCTAGACGCATAGTCGGGACAAGGGCTAAGTGGGGAGGATCTTATTCCATCTTCAGGGAGCCGCCACCGCCTCGTCTTCCTAAGCAAGACACAAAACCCTAGTTGACCTTAAGAAAAAACTAAAAACGGAGCAGAACACCCCCCCCCCCACCACCACCACCAGCAAGGGTTGAGATCAACCGCGATTCCATGGCCCTGAAGCCACTGAAGATGAGGCGGATCAACGATGGTGCCAACGGAAGCCAGAGAAACCCTAGTTTTCTGGCAGTCATGAGAGAGGCCTGGTACTACAGTTGAGCTTCAATCTAACATCTGAAAACATCCATTTAACTTATCCTTATCCTATTTTATTGTCCAGGCATGCAATAAAGTACATATTACGCAGATTTGTATGAGCTGTGAATGACTCATTGTTTTTGCTTAACATATTGTGGTGGTTAATTGGATGAGTAGGCAAAGAAAGCGATATGATGCTTGCACAACATATCAATTTTAATACGCAATCTTTGACTAGGTAAAACATTACGGTGGTTGATGTGGCAGGCTAGAAAGCATGTGATTTGATGCTCTTAACGACCCATCTTACTTAAATGTTCTAACTTATAGTGGTTGATGGGAGCGGTAGCCTTGGTTTGTTCACTCTGGCAATGTAGGAATGATTTCGTTCATAATGGTAAAAAAACCTTTTCCACTGCACACTGTATACCAATGTATGTACTGCCTCGGTCTGTGGTGTAGACTGCAACGACAGGAACACCATCGCTATATTACAGTGGCGTGTACACAGTTGGAACAAGTGGCGAAAGATATTTTTTCCCCACATGGTTGCGGAATAGTCTCATGATTGCTCAAGCGTCAATTTAATATTCGTCTAGGCGGTTTCTCAAACTCTATGTGTGTTTGACTGTGTGCATTCCTTTTTTTTTGAAATGAGGCAAAAGATTTGTCATTTTCATTGATTAAGAAGAAGAGAGTTGTCCGGTTAATTAGAGGAAAACCGGGCGACAACCTAGATTACAAACCCCACCAGAGGGACACGCGGATGACCTGGCCACAAACGCCAAACAGTCGACAAAAGCATCGAGGACAAGGCAGCTCCGATTTTGCTAACGAGTTTCACAAAGAAAGTTGCAAGCCTCGCACCGACCTAGTCCAGCGCAACATCCGGAGAGCACCGCCCGCTAAAAACCGCCCTCATGGAGTCATCGTTGCCGCAGTGGCCCCGCCGCCCGCAGCTTCGACTTCTCTGTCACAGCTAGAAATCAGCATGGACGCACCCATTGACGCACCGGACCGTCGGCAACAGAAGGCTGGGTGTGCTCATTGCTATTTATCAATCAATGCGACAATTTGAGTTAATAAAGCGCTCATTATAAAAAATTGTGATCTAAATGAATAAAGAGTTGACCAAATGCAGTATTATTACTTTTACTAACTAAAGGCTCATGTTGAGCCTTCAGATTAACCTTAGGAGTAGTTATAAGTCAGGTAATTGGATGTTAAATATATGGATGAGACTTAATTTTGTCTCTAGCATTATTGGTGGCTCTTTCTAGAATGTTTTTCAGGCAGTTATTAGGCCACCAACATGGTGAACGCCGGAAAGAAGCCCTTGCAGATTTCATTCAGTCACCCATGTTCTATTTTAATGATGGCAAATGTCAGAAGAGTATAACCCACTCACCACATGTTCAGTAAGAAGTTTGTAAAGCCACTTACTGAGGAGGACAATGTTTTCTATCTCAAGATCCCGAATGCCCAAACCACCCTGGTTTTTGGGCCGGCATAAGACTTGCCACAATGGATAGTAACATAGACTAGTAACATGGGCATGTTACTAGTCTATGTTACTACCTTATAGTGAGGAGTAACATATGTGTGGTAACATGGAGCACTTTATTTATTAGGTTATAGACACATCTTGCCTTGATATATGTGATGTCACTCATAGTAGTAGTAACTAGCTATGTTACCACTTTCATCTCTTTCTTCATTTATTACATGCCACATCATCCATTTAGCCTAGATATGTGTGATGTTACTGTTAAACACAAAGTTGTAGCGTGGCAGGAGAGTTACATTACTTGCGCATATGTGTAAGGTAGTTAGGAAGGAGGTTTATCTTAACTAGAATCCTTATCTCTACCTCTTTCTTTCTCCTCAAGATTGTAATTCAAACTGCTGTATGCGCTATCCAGGGAGGTGCGCCCCTAGCCTATATAACACGCAACAGCGCTCCCACGATGGGTAAGACGCTTTCGCCTATTCGCACATGGTAATCAGAGCCTCCTCTTCCAAAACCCTAACTGCCATCTAGTGCCAAGCCATGTCTTCCTCCAGCGCCGCTCAATCCAACCTCAGCGGCCAAGTCACGGAGAAGCTCTCCCGGAAGAACTACGTCCTGTGGCGAACGCAAGTTACGCCGCACCTGAGGGGAGCCGGGCTCTTTGGGTATGTCGATGGAACCATGCCGGAGCCCGCCCGCCTTCTCGTCACCAAGGACAAGGAAGGCAAGGAGATGACCGAGCCTAACCCCCTCCATCCCATCTGGGTAAGGGAGGACCAACAAGTGCTCGGCTACCTCCTCAGCAACCTCTCCAAGGAAGTGCTGATCACGGTGACCCTTGATCACCACCGCAAGACGCTCGGGCGGCGCTTCGCAGGCATGTTTTCCTCTCAATCTTTGAGTCGTGTTAACAACATTCGCACTGCTTTGATCAATGCTCAGAAGGGGAACCAATCTGTTGCCGCGTACTATGCATCTATGCGCGGCCTGGCCGATGAACTTGTTGGGGAACGTAGTAATTTCAAAAAAATTTGCTACGCACACGCAAGATCATGGTGATGTATAGCAACGAGAGGGGAGAGTGTTGTCTACGTACCCTCGTGAGACCCGAAGCGGAAGCGATCACAACGTAGAGGAAGTAGTTATGCGTTCTCCTCGCGATCCGACCGATCCGGCGCCGTTACATTCGGCGCCCGAGTTCTTGACACACGTACAGCTCGATGGCGCTCCTCGGGCTCCAATCCAAGAGAGCCGGGGAGGAGAGTTTCGTCGACGACGGCGTGGTGACGATCTTGATGTACTATCGGCGCAGGCTTCGCCTAAGCTTTGCGACGATATGACCGAGGTGGAATATGGTGGAGGGGGCACCGACACGGCTAAGGAACGATCCGTAGATCAAACTTGTGTGTTCTAGGGTGCCCCTGCCTCAGATATAAAGGATCAAAGGGGAGGTGCGGCCGGCCCAAGGGAGGCGCTGCCAGAGAGTCCTACTCCCACCGAGTAGGACCCCCTTCCTAGTTGGAGTAGGATTGGGGGAGGGAAGAGGGAAGGGGGCGCCCCTCTCCTTGTCCTATTCGGACTGGGGGGGAGGCGCGCCTGCCCCTGGCTGGCCCTTCCTCTTCTCCCTCGTGGCCCACTAAGGCCCAATAGCCCCGGAGGGTTCCAGTAACCCCGGTGTTCGAGTAAAATCGATTTCACCGAAACCATTCCGAACTCCAAATATAGGCTTCCAATATATCAATCTTTATGTCTCGACCATTTCGAGACTCCTCGTCATGTCCGTGATCACATCCGGGACTCGAACTTCTTGGTACATCAAAATACATAAACTCATAATATAACTGTCATCGAAACCTTAAGCGTGCGGACCCTACGGTTCGAGAACAATGTAGACATGACCGAGACACGTCTCGGTCAATAACCAATAGCGGGACCTGGATGCCCATATTGGTTCCTACATATTCTACGAAGATCTTTATCGGTCAGACCGCATAACAACATACGTTGTTCCCTTTGTCATCGGTATGTTACTTGCCGGAGATTCGATCGTCGGTATCCAATACCTAGTTCAATCTCGTTACCGGCAAGTCTCTTTACTCGTTCCGTAATACATCATCTCACAGCTAACTCATTAGTTGTAATGCTTGCAAGGCTTCAGTGATGTGTATTACCGAGAGGGCCCAGAGATACCTCTCCGACAATCGGAGTGACAAAACCTAATCTCAAATACGCCAACCCAACATCTGCCTTTGGAGACACCTGTAGCACTCCTTTATAATCACCCGATTCGTTGTGACGTTTGGTAGCACCAAAGTGTTCCTCCGGTAAACGGGAGTTGCATAATCTCATAGTTACAGGAACATGTATATGTCATGGATAAAAGCAGTAGCAACATACTAAACGATCGTGTGCTAAGCTAATGGAATGGGTCATGTCAATCAGATCATTCAACTAATGATGTGACCTTGTTAATCAAATAACAACTCTTTGTTCATGGTTAGGAAACATAACCATCTTTGATTAACAAGCTAGTCTAGTAGAGGCATACTAGTGACACTCTGCTTGTCTATGCCTTCACACATGTATCATGTTTCCGGTTAATACAATTCTAGCATGAATGATAAACATTTATCATGAAATAAGGAAATAAATAATAACTTTATTATTGCCTCTAGGGCATATTTCCTTCAGTCTCCCACTAGCACTAGAGTCAATAATCTAGATTACATAGTAATGATTCTAACACCCATGGAGTCTTGGTGTTGATCATGTTTTGCTCGTGGAAGAGGCTTAGTCAACGGGTCTGCTACATTCAGATCCGTGTGTATCTTGCAAATCTCTATGTCTCCCACCTGGACTAAGTCCCGGATGGAATTGAAGCGTCTTTTGATGTGCTTGGTCCTCTTGTGAAATCTGGATTCCTTTGCTAAGGCAATTGCTCCAGTATTGTCACAGAAGATTTTCATTGGTCCCGATGCACTAGGTATGACACCTATATCGGATATGAACTCCTTCATCCAGACTCCTTCATTAGCTGCTTCCGAAGCTGCTATGTACTCCGCTTCACATGTAGATCCCGCTACGACGCTTTGTTTAGAACTGCACCAATTGACAGCTCCTCCGTTTAGTGTAAATACATATCCGGTCTGCGATTTAGAATCGTCCGGATCAGTGTCAAAGCTTGCATCAACGTAACCGTTTACAATGAGCTCTTTGTCACCTCCATATACGAGAAACATATCCTTAGTCCTTTTCAGGTATTTCAGGATGTTCTTGACCGCTGTCCAGTGATCCACTCCTGGATTACTTTGGTACCTCCCTGCTAAGCTTATAGCAAGGCACACATCAGGTCTGGTACACAGCATTGCATACATGATAGAGCCTATGGCTGAAGCATAGGGAACATCTTTCATCTTCTCTCTATCTTCTGCGGTGGTCGGGCATTGAGTCTTACTCAACTTCACACCTTGTAACACAGTGCAAGAACCCTTTCTTTGCTTGATCCATTTTGAACTTCTTCAAAATTTTGTCAAGGTATGTGCTTTGTGAAAGTCCAATTAAGCGTCTTGATCTATCTCTATAGATCTTAATGCCCAATATGTAAGCAGCTTCACCGAGGTCTTTCATTGAAAAACTCTTATACAAGTACCCCTTTATGCTATCCAGAATTCTATATCATTTCCGATCAGCAATATGTCATCTACATATAATATCGAGAAATGCTACTGAGCTCCCACTCACTTTCTTGTAAATCTGAGCTTCTCCAAAAGTCTCAGATAAACCCAAATGCTTTGATCACACTATCAAAGCGTTTATTCCAACTCCGAGATGCTTGCACCAGTCCATAGATGGATCGCTGGAGCTTGCATACTTTGTTAGCTCCTTTGGATCGATAAAACCTTCGGTTGCATCATATACAACTCTTCTTCCGTAAATCCATTCAGAATGCAGTCTTTACATCCATTTGCCAAATTTCATAATCATAAAATGCGGCAATTGCTAACATGATTCGGACAGACTTAAGCATCGCCACGGGTGAGAAGGTCTCATCCTAGTCAACCCCTTGAACTTGTCGAAAACCCTTTGCGACAAGTCGAGCTTTGTAGACGATAATATTACCGCGGCGTCGGTCTTCTTCTTGAAGATCCACTTGTTTTCTATTGCTTGCCTACCTCGGGCAAGTCAACCAAAGTCCATACTTTGTTTTCATACATGGATCCCATCTCGATTTCATGGCCTCAAGCCATTTTGCGGAATCTGGGCTCACCATCGCTTCTTCATAGTTCGAGGTTCATCATGATCTAGTAGCATGATTTCCGAACAGGATTACCGTACCACTCAGTGCGGATCTTACTCTGGTTGATCTACGAGGTTCTGTAGTAACTTGATCTGAAGTTTCATGATCAACATCATCAACTTCCTCACTACTTGGTGTAGATGTCTCAGAAACCGGTTTCTGTGACAAACTACTTTCAAGTAAGGGAGAAGGTACAATTACCTCATCAAGTTCTACTTTCCTCCCACTCACTTCTTTCGAGAGAAACTCCTTCTCTAGAAAGGATCCATTCTTGGCAACAAATGTCTTGCCTTCGGATCTGTGATAGAAGGTGTACCCAACTGTCTCCTTTGGGTATCCTATGAAGACACATTTCTCCGATTTGGGTTCGAGCTTATCAGGTTGAAGCTTTTTCACATAAGCATCGCATCCCCAAACTTTAAGAAACGACAACTTTGGTTTCTTGCTAAACCATAGTTCATAAGGTGTCGTCTCAACGGATTTTGACGGTGTTCTATTCAGTGTGAATGCGGCCGTCTCTAGAGCATAACCCCAAAACGATAGCGGTAAATCTGTAAGAGACATCATAGATCGCACCATATCTAGTAAAGTACGATCACGACGTTCGGACACACCATTACGCTGTGGTGTTCCGGGTGGCGTGAGTTGCGAAACTATTCCGCATTGTTTCAAATGTAGACCAAACTCGTAACTCAAATATTCACCTCCACGATCAGATCGTAGAAATTTAATTTTCTTATTACGATGATTTTCAACTTCACTCTGAAATTCTTTGAACTTTTCAAATGTTTCAGACTTATGTTTCATTAAGTAGATATACCCATATCTGCTTAAGTCATCTGTGAAGGTGAGGAAATAACGATATCCGCCACGAGCCTCAACATTCATCGGACCACATACATCTGTATGTATGATTTCCAACAAATCTGTTGCCCTCTCCATAGTACCGAGAACGGGTTCTAGTCATCTTGCCCATGAGGCACGGTTCATAAGTGCCAAGTGATTCATAATCAAGTGACTCCAAAAGTCCATCAGATGGAGTTTCTTCATGCGCTTTACACCGATATGACCTAAACGGCGGTGCCACAAATAAGTTGCACTATCATTATCAACTCTGCATCTTTTGGTTTCAACATTATGAATATGTGTATCACTACTATCGAGATTCATCAAAATAGACCACTCTTCAAGGGTGCATGACCATAAAAGATATTACTCATATAAATAGAACAACCATTATTCTCGATTTAAATGAATAACCGTCTCGCATCAAACAAGATCCAGATATAATGTTCATGCTCAACGCAGGCACCAAATAACAATTATTTAGGTCTAAAACTAATCCGAAGGTAGATGTAGAGGTAGCGTGCCGACCGCGATCACATCGACTTTGGAACCATTTCCCACGCGCATCGTCACCTCGTCCTTTGCGGTGTTCGCAATCCGTAGTCTCTGCTTTGAGTTGCAAATATTAGCAAGTAACCAGTATCAAATACCAGTGCTCTGCGAGCTCTAGTAAGGTACACATCAATAACATGTATATCACATATACCTTTGTTCACCTTGCCATTCTTCTTATCCGCCAAATACTTGGGGCAGTTCCGCTTCAAAGGACGGTCGCTTGCGGTAGAAGCACTCGTTTCAGGCTTAGGTCCAGACTTGGGTTTCTTCTCTGAGCAGCAACTTGCTTGCTATTCTTCTTGAAGTTCCCTTCTTCTTCCCTTTGCCTTTCTTCTTGAAACTAGTGGTCTTATTGACCATCAACACTTGATGCTCCTTCTTGATTTCTACCTCCGCAGCCTTTAGCATTGCGAAGAGCTCGGTATAGTCTTTACTAACCCTTGCATATTATAGTTCATCATGAAGCCTTTGTAGCTTGGTGGCGGTGATTGAAGAATTTGTCAATGACACAATCATCCGGAAGATTAACTCCCAGTTGAGTCAAGTGATTGTAATACCCGGACATTTTGAGTATGTGCTCACTAATGTAACTATTCTCCTCCATCTTGCAGCTATAGAACTTATTGGAGACTTCATATCTCTCAATCCGGGCATTCTGTTGAATATTAACTTCAACTCTGGATCATCTCATATGCTCCATGACGCTCAAAACGTCGTTGAAGTCCCGGTTCTAAGCCGTAAAGCATGGCATCTTGAACTATAGAGTAGTCATCAGCTTTGCTCGCCAGACGTTCTTAACGCCGTCGGTTGCATCAGAAGAGGTCTGGCACCTAGCGGTGCATCCAGGACGTAACTCTTCTGTGCAGCAATGAGGATAATCCTCAGGTTACGGACCCAGTCCGTGTAATTGCTACCATCATCTTTCAACTTTGCTTTCTCAAGGAACGCATTAAAATTCAACGGAACAATAGCACGAGCCATCTATCTACAATCAAACATAGACAAGCAAGATACTATCAGGTACTAAGTTCATGATAAATTTAAGTTCAATTAATCATATTACTTAAGAACTCCCACTTAGACAGACATCTCTCTAGTCATCTAAGTGATCACGTGATCCAAATCAACTAAACCATAACCGATCATCACGTGAGATGGAGTAGCTTTCAATGGTGAACATCTTATGTTGATCATATCTACTATATGATTCACGCCGACCTTTCGGTCTCCGTGTTCGAGGCCATATCTGCATATGCTAGGCTCGTCAAGTATAACCTGAGTATTCTGCGTGTGCAAAACTGGCTTGCACCCGTTGTAGATGGACGAGAGCTTATCACCCGATCATCACGTGGTGTCCGGGCACGACGAACTTTGGCAACGGTGCATACTCGGGAGAACACTTCTTGATAATTTTAGTGAGAGATCATCTTAAAATGCTACCGTCAATCAAAGCAAGATAAGATGCATAAAGGATAAACATCACATGCAATCAATATAAGTGATATGATATGGCCATCATCATCTTGTGCTTGTGATCTCCATCTCAAGCACCGTCGTGATCACCATCGCCACCGGCGCGACACCTTGATCTCCATCGTAGCATCGTTGTCGTCACGCCACCTATTGCTTCTACGACTATCGCTACCGCTTAGTGATAAAGTAAAGCAATTACAGAGCGTTGCATTTCATACAATAAAGCGACAACCATATGGCTCCTGCCGATTGCCGATAACCGGTTACAAAACATGATCATCTCATACAATAAAATATAGCATCACGCCTTGACCATATCACATCACAACATGCCTGCAAAAACAAGTTAGACGTCCTCTACTTTGTTGTTGCAAATTTTACGTGGCTGCTACGGGCTTAAGCAAGAACCAATCTCACCACGCATCAAAACCACAACGATATTTCGTCAAATAGACTCCGTTTTAACCTTCTCAAGGACGGGCGTAGCCACACTCGGTTCAACTAAAGTGAGAGAGACAGACACCCGCCAGTCATCTTTAAGCAACGAGTGCTCGTAGCGGTGAAACCAGTCTCGCGTAAGCGTACGCGTAATGTCGGTCCGGGCCGCTTCATCTCACAATATCGCTGAACCAAAGTATGACATGCTGGTAGGTAGTATGACTTGTATCGCCCACAACTCACTTGTGTTCTACTCGTGCATAAACATCAAACCATAAAAACCTAGGCTCGGATGCCTTTGTTGGGGAACGAGTAATTTCAAAAATTTCCTACGCACACGCAAGATCATGGTGATGTATAGCAACGAGAGGGGAGAGTGTTGTCTCGTACGCCTCGTGAGACCGAAGCGAAGCGATCACAACGTAGAGGAAGTAGTCGACATTCTCCTCGCGATCCGACCGATCCGGCGCCGTTACTCCGGCGCCCCGAGTTCTTGACACACGACAGCTCGATGACGCCTCGGGCTCCAATCCAGTGAGAGCTGGGAGGGAGAGTTTCGTCAAGACGACGGCGTGGTGACGATCTTGATGTACTATCGCGCAGGCTTCGCCTAAGCTTTATGACGATATGACCGAGGTGGAATATGGTGGAGGGGGGCACCGCACACGGCTAAGGAACGATCCGTAGATCAAACTTGTGTGTTCTAGGGTGCCCCCCTGCCCCCATATATAAAGGAGCAAAGGGAGGAGGTGCGGCCGGCCCAAGGGAGGCGCGCCGGAGGAGTCCTACTCCCGGTGGGAGTAGGACTCCCCCCCTTTCCTAGTTGGAGTAGGATTGGGGGAGGGGAAGAGGGAGGGGCGCGCCCCTCTCCTTGTCCTATTCGGACTGGGGGGGAGGGGGCGCGCGGCCTGCCCTGGCTGGCCCTTCCTCTTCTCCCTCGTGGCCCACTAAGGCCCAATAGCCCCGGGAGGGTTCCGTAACCCCGGTGTTCAGTAAAATCCGATTGCACCGGAACCATTCGAACTCCAAATATAGGCTTCCAATATATCAATCTTTATGCCTCGACCATTTCGAGACTCCTCGTCATGTCCGTGATCACATCCGGGACTCCGAACTTCTTGGTACATCAAAATACATAAACTCATAATATAACCGTCATCGAAACCTTAAGCGTGCGGACCCTACGGTTCGAGAACAATGTAGACATGACCGAGACACGTCTCCGGTCAATAACCAATAGCGGGACCTGGATGCCCATATTGGTTCCTACATATTCTACGAAGATCTTTATCGGTCAGACCGCATAACAACATCCGTTGTTCCCTTTGTCATCGGTATGTTACTTGCCGAGATTTGATCGTCGGTATCCAATACCTAGTTCAATCTCGTTACGGCAAGTCTCTTTACTCGTTCCGTAATACATCATCTCACAGCTAACTCATTAGTTGTAATGCTTGCAAGGCTTGATGATGTGTATTACCGAGAGGGCCCAGAGATACCTCTCCGACAATCGGAGTGACAAAACCTAATCTCGAAATACGCCAACCCAACATCTGCCTTTGGAGACACCTGTAGCACTCCTTTATAATCACCCAGTTACGTTGTGACGTTTGGTAGCACCCAAAGTGTTCCTCCGGTAAACGGGAGTTGCATAATCTCATAGTTACAAGAACATGTATATGTCATGGATAAAAGCAGTAGCAACATACTAAACGATCGTGTGCTAAGCTAATGGAATGGGTCATGTCAATCAGATCATTCAACTAATAATGTGACCTTGTTAATCAAATAACAACTCTTTGTTCATGGTTAGGAAACATAACCATCTTTGATTAACAAGCTAGTCTAGTAGAGGCATACTAGTGACACTCTGCTTGTCTATGCATTCACACATGTATCATGTTTCCGGTTAATACAATTCTAGCAGGAATGATAAACATTTATCATGAAATAAGGAAATAAATAATAACTTTATTATTGCCTCTAGGGCATATTTCCTTCAGAACTCGCCGCGGCCGGCAAGCCGATCCAAGATGATGAACTGATCTCCTACCTGCTGCACGGGCTGGACATGGACTACCAGCCCCTTGTCTCTTCTCTCGACGCCCGCGTCACGCCAGTTTCCCTCGACGAGCTGTACGCCATGCTGAGCAACTTTGATCAGCGTGTCGCGCAGTTCCACAGCACCGGCGGCGGCTTCAAGTCCTCGGCAAACGCGGCCACCCACGGACGCGGCGGGTACTCCTCCCGTCATCGTGGTCCTCCTCGACACAAGGGCAAGCAAAGCGGTGGCGGCTCCAGCAACTCCGGCTCCCGCGGCGGGCGCCCTAACTTCAACAACAACAAGGGTCGCCGTGGCGGGGGCGGCAGCGGCAGTGGCGGATCAGGACGGTCGCGACCCGATGCTGTACGATGTCAAATCTGCGGCAAGCTTGGCCACTCGGCCAAGGATTGCTGGTATCGTTTTGATGAAGACGAAGCTTCCTCGGATGAAGAAGAAAAAGTTGCTGCCGCCGCCGACGGGTCCTATGGTGTGGATACCAACTGTTATCTCGACAGCGGTGCCACAAATCATCTCACGGGCGAGCTCGAGAAGGTGACCCTCCGTGAGAAATATCATGGGAAGGATCAGATCCACACGGCAAGTGGTGCAGGTATGAGGATAAGTCATATAGGTCATTCTGTCATACATACTCCTTCCCGCAAAATTCATCTTAGAAAAATTCTGCATGTCCCTAGTGCCAACAAAAATCTTCTCGCCGTTCATCGTATCACTATTGATAATGATGTGTTCATTGAATTCCATCATTTCTTCTTTTTGATCAAGGATCAGGCCACAAGGAAGGTACTCTACCGCGGTAGATGTGTTCGAGGGCTTTACCCGTTGGTTCCGGAGTTTAGAAGATCAAATAAACAAGCTTGTGGTGCTATCAAGCTTTCTTCCACAAGATGGCACGATCGTTTAGGACATGCATCTTTTTCTTTAGTTGAACGCTTGCTTAAGAAAAATAAGCTCCCGTTTGTTGGTGAGCGAAATAGTGAAACTATATGTGATTCTTGCCAAAGAGCAAAATGTCATCAATTACCTTATCCCATATCTACCAGTGTTTCTACTCAACCTTTGCAATTAATTTTCTCTGATGTGTGGGGGCCTGCCCCTACCTCTGTAGGTAGATACACATATTATGTTAGCTTCATTGATGACTATAGCAAATTTTCTTGGATTTATCTCCTCAAGAAAAGATCTGACGTTTTTCAAGTGTTCAAAAATTTTCAAGCACTTGTAGAACGTAAGTTTGATAGCAAGATTATTGCTGTCCAATCCGACTGGGGTGGGGAATATGAGAAGCTCAATTCCTTATTTCAAACACTTGGTATATGTCACCATGTGTCATGCCCCCATGCTCACCAACAAAACGGATCGGCTGAACGCAAGCATAGGCACATAGTAGAGGTTGGTTTGGCCCTTCTTGTGGGTGCTTCCATGCCCCTAAAATTTTGGGACGAAGCTTTCCTCACGGCCGTTCACATCATCAACATGCTTCCTAGCTAGTCGAGTGATCAATAATGAAACACCCACTGAACGACTTCTTCATATCAAACCAAATTACACATCACTTCGTGTGTTTGGATGTGCCTGTTGGCCTAACCTCCGACCATACAACTCTCGCAAATTGATGTTTCGGTCAAAACAATGTGTCTTTCTTGGATATAGCACTCAACACAAAGGGGTCAAGTGTCTAGATGTTTCTACCGGTAGAGTATACATATCTCGTGATGTTGTGTTCGACGAAACAAAATTCCCTTTTGCTGATCTACATCCAAATGCCGGCGCTTTACTTCGGAAAGAGATTCTACTTCTTCCTCCTACTCTAACCGGCCTTGATCTAGGGGAGTATAGCTCAGATGATCCTACTATGACTAACCCTCTTACCACCTTGCCTGAGTTGTATGATGATGCAGGAAGCGATGCTGAAAAAATCGGAGCTGAAAATAATGAAGAAATCTGCCCACCAGGGCCATATTTCATGTGCCAGAATCAGGGAGGCAAATCTCCCTTGGGATCTGTTTCCGCAGACCTGGCGACAGAATCCGCCTCGGGATCGCCGCCTGGCGATTCGTCAGTCGATCCGCCCGGACTCGCGCCCTCTGCTGCTCGCGGCGGCCGATCAGCAGGCCGGTGGTGGACCCGTCACGCCACGCTGCCCACAGCCGGTGGAGGAGACGCCTCCCAGCGCCCGCGTTCTCCGGGCCTGGGTGAGCCCACGGCGGCGTTCCCCAACCCGTCTGCTACAAGCGGCGGGATCTGCGCCGTCCAACCCACGTGGGCCCCACGTCTGGCGCCAGGGGGGAATCGGCGCAATCATTTGCGCATGATGAGCCGGGCCCGGCTGGATCTTCTGTGCCGCAGGCGGCTTCTTCACGTGCTCCTGGTGCGCCGCGGCGCACAGAGGATCCGGCGCCGGTTCCCAACGACGCTGCTGCACCTGATTCTGATTCCGGACCCGTCTCGGGATCGGACCCTGCAGTTCAGCCGGGATCTTCTGTGCCACTGCCAACCTCGTCACGTCGCACTCGGCTTCAACAAGGGGTAATACAACCTAAAAATTATAAACACATGACAAAGTTTGGAATGGTATGTTCCACAGGTGAACCAGGTGAGCCACATACACTTGAAGAAGCGCTTGGTGATGAAAACTGGAAGAAAGCAATGAGAGAGGAGTACTCAGCCTTGAAACGAAACAACACATGGCACCTGGTTCCTCCACGACAAGGTAAAAACCTTATTGATTGCAAGTGGGTATTTAGGATAAAGAGAAAATCCGATGGAACCATTGATCGTTACAAGGCAAGACTTGTAGCAAAAGGATTCAAACAACGGTATGGAATTGATTATGAGGATACTTTTAGTCCGGTTGTAAAAGCTGCCACTATCCGTCTTATTTTGTCCATTGCTGTTTCTAGGGGCTGGAGTCTCAGGCAGCTAGACGTTCAGAACGCGTTTTTGCATGGTGTTCTGGAAGAGGAAGTGTACATGAAGCAACCTCCTGGGTTTGAAAACAAAAATGCACCTCATCTTGTGTGCAAACTTGACAAAGCGTTATATGGACTGAAACAGGCTCCTAGAGCATGGTACTCACGTCTGAGTCATAAAATGCAAGCACTTGGCTTTATTCCTTCAAAGTCTGACACCTCTTTGTTCATTTACAACAAATGCAACACTCACATATTTGTTCTCATATATGTTGATGATATTATTGTCACCAGCTCATCTAATGAGGCTATCACAGGACTGTTGAAGGATCTTAGTACGGATTTCGCTCTTAAGGATCTTGGAGAGTTGCATTGTTTTCTAGGGATTGAAGTAAAGAAGCATGAGAATGGACTTCATCTCTCTCAAGAAAAATATGCAACAGATTTGGTAAAAAAGGCTGGTTTGCAAGGATGCAAGCCTTCACCTACTCCATTGTCAAGTTCAGAGAAGCTGTCTCTTACAGAAGGACAGCCCTTGAGTCAGAATGACAGCACAAGGTACAGGAGTCTGGTAGGTGCACTCCAATATTTAACGCTTACAAGACCTGATATCTCATTTCTTTGTCAATAAAGTATGCCGTTTCTTCATGCACCTACCACAGTTCATCTGGACTGCTACAAAGCGTATAGTCGATATGTCAAGAACACTCGAGTATTGGTCTGAATTTCAGCAAGTCATCATCCACACTTTTGAGTGCCTTTTTGATTCTCGATTGGGCAGGTTGCTTGGATGATAGGCGATCCTTGGTGGCTTTGCAGTATTTTTGGTCCTAATCTGATTTCATGGTGTGCTAGGAAACAGGCCACCGCTCTCGTTCTAGTCTGAGGCAGAATACAAAGCATTGGCAAATGCTGCGCCGAGATTATATGGGTGCAATCATTGCTGAAAGAACTTGGTGTAAAAAGTACTAAAACTCCGTGTTTATGGTGTGATAACCTGGGTGCCACATACTTGTCTGCTAATCCAGTGTTTCATGCTAGGACCAAGCACATTGAAATAGATTTTCATTTTGTCAGAGAACGAGTGGCTCAGAAGAAGCTTGACATACGTTTTGTGCATTCCAAGGATCAAATAGCAGATGGATTCACAAAGCCTCTTCCCACACGAAGCTTTGAAGACTTCAAGCATAATCTCAACTTGATGAAGTTGTGATTAAGGGAGGGTGTTAAACACAAAGTTGTAGCGTGGCAGGAGAGTTACATTACTTGCGCATATGTGTAAGGTAGTTAGGAAGGAGGTTTATCTTAACTAGAATCCTTATCTCTACCTCTTTCTTTCTCCTCAAGATTGTAATTCAAACTGCTGTATGCGCTATCCAGGGAGGTGCGCCCCTGGCCTATATAACACGCAACAGCGCTTCCACGATGGGTAAGACGCTTTCACCTATTTGCACAGTTACTACCTATGTTACTCCCACTGTGTGTAGTCTAAGACCTTACCACGAGGTACTATGCTCACAGGTCGAGGTGGAGAGGCTCAAATCAAAGGAAGCCCAGGTACCAATATTTTCGTCTATAGCAGGGGCAAATTCCGGCACGTCAACATCCAGATGCTTAATTTTGACAGATCTGTGCTTGTGATTGTGATTGCCTGGGAACTAGGACATCATCAACCTCATCCATATCCTGAACGTCTGTTACTGCTTCACCTTTAGTGTTCCTTTGATAGCAAAAGTAACCCCTCCGATAGTCAGATTCAGAGAACTGCGGAATGGTTAGGGTCACTTGCATAGAGAAAAGTCCAGCGACAGAGGCATAAACCGCAAGGGTACCATTTGAACAAAATAACGACACCGCAAGGAGCTTGCCGTATTTTTCGGAAAATTCTACTGTTGTCCTAATTGTACAAGTCATCTTATATATAGGAGCTTTGGACTGTTATCATGTTGTCGATGCTCCGAATATTGCCGGCTATTTGTTTGCAAACGTAATGCTATATAGCGATACTGGCTGTTCATAGAAGGGTGTCCAAAGGATCGCTGCAAAAAATAAATGGACATGGCTCTTATTTCTTCTTCTTTTCCAAGCCCAGTTAAAGATTTATTCCATTCATTTATTTTTTTGAGGACGAGTTACTATGTAACTTGTCTGTGCAATGTGATCGCACTCGACTGATAACAATGATTTCTCGTCATGCTATGTTTTCTTGGGGAACCCGGTGGGCTTTATTAAGTTGGTTGGTCAGCTAAATCGCTGTCTAAAACAGAGTTTGCAGGTTTAAAAAAAACAGAGTTTGCAAAGCAGAGTGGCACAGCACCACCAAAGCAGAGTAACCGCGCCCATCCGTCTCGGTGATTACTCGGCAATCTCCTGCATCAGCAGCAAAGCCAATAGCAAATCCTGAGGATCGCCCGTTCCTGCACCTTGCATGTTTGTCTGCATGGCTGTCTCTGATGCAGAAAGCAACATCGATGTATGTACTGCTCACCTCCAGGAATTCAAATTCAGCAGGTGCTCTGCAGTATGTACTACTCCCTCCGTCCCAAAATATAAGAACGTTAGGTTCTTATATTTTGGGACAGAGTGAGTAGTTCAGAAACAGGCGGCCTTGGTCCTCGTCGAGGCCATGGGGATGGTCAATGCCACGCCGCGGGAGACTCCTGAGGAGGGGAAGGCTGTTGCGAGTCGTGACTGAAGCATGCTTCAGATTGTTTACCACATCGCAGTTCTCTGACTGTGAGGCCTGCTTTCTTATTCTGAAAAACATTGAAGCAGATGCAGTAACAGAGGTTCAGGATTCGGATTTTGGTGTCTCTGTATCTGACCTGCTACTAGTAGTGATCTATCTATATTCACTCTCGTAACAGTTACAGCAGCCAGGATGCATCTATTAGCACAAGGCTTGCTCTTAATTTTGTTCTGAATTTTTTAACCAACATGCCAAACTGGCACCGAAATTGCTGTCATTTAAGCTAGGGCTCACGCCGTCTCCACCGACGCCTCACTTGATACAATAAAAATTATGATACAATATCACTGCACAAGGCAAACTTTGTTGCGGAAGTGATTGCTCAATGATCTGATGATTGTTTGTGATAATCCCAATACAGGAATAGTACAGACAATTTAATACTTACGAAATACTCAAATGATCACACATTGGTTCAGCCAAACTGACAGGAACACGGGCGTACACTGAAAGGACCATAAATGCCTTTCAACTAGTAGCGTTATTCTTCTTCTCCGGCAGGGAGAATATCAAATAACAGAAAAGGCACTAGTAGCATTCTTCTCTTCCGAACAGCCCTATGATCTGCAAAAGGTAATAGCTGTAGTAAAATTGAATAACAGAGAATTAAAGGAGGGCACGAGGGAGGAGGGGGGCTGCGTTACCTTGCATCCTTTCTGTCTCAGACCATCCAGCGTGCTGTCATTAGAATGATCTTGTGCAAGAACCTTTGCTACGACCCTGAGGGATGGAAGGTGCAGTAATCCATCGGGGAATCCTTCCCCCAGCCTACAATCCATAAATGACAGGAATGATAGCTTTGGCATTGTCCCAACCTCCATCGTCCACTTGTTACAGTGACAGGCCTCAAGTCGTAACTCTTGCAGACGAGCAAACCCTTGGGCACCAGAGGATATTGTTTCGGGTCTATAATAAACCAACTCCAGCACCACAAGACAAGGAAGCATCTCCAGGATCGGCATCGGGTCTTTTTCGCTTTCATCATCAGCAGCCCACATACTAAGCTGCTCTAGGTTCTGCGGAATTTGGACACGCTTTGGCAGAGGAAAACTAGAAAGATGTACATATCTTAGAGTAGGTATATCCCAGAGGGAGCGGGAGCTTGATACATACAAACAACGTGGTACATCTATAGTTTGCAAATAAATGAGTTTCCTGATAGAAGAAGGAACCATCGTGTATCCAAGTACTCTCAACCTCACGTGTCGTAGGTGAATGCACAAATCTATTACCTCCGAGAAATTCTCTATCCTCGAGTTCTCGACATGAAGAACCCTTAGGAACCTTAGCTCAGGTAAAGATACTGATACTGATACTGATGATGAAAGTCCAAAGCCAAATAATGCTCTGAGCTTAGGTGATGCGTGTAAGATCTGCCCACTCATGTTTTGGAAAGAAGAACGATAGAATGTCTGGTTATGAGATGATGATGCACCAACTTGTCCTACATTTCATTAGAGTCCATATATATGTCAGCTAAAAGCCTCACACACACACTATATGAGTAATTAATATATTTAAGAAACTGTATACAAATAAAAAAGAAAAGGGGAAGGTAGCTCACCACTAGTAGTTTCATGGATGACATCAAGGAAACCATCTTGCGCTGCCTCTTCTATGCACCAATCACGTATGATATCATGAATCCTTATTCCCTCGGCACATTCATGTATAATGCTTGTTTGAACAACTTGCACAAAGCTTCGTTGAGCCAACTCACTTACATACATACGAGCTGTTTTTTCTACGGAATGCCTAGGTGTATGTGGAATGAAGCCATCTGCTATCCATAGATTAATGAGAACCGACACAGATATTATGTAATCCTCGGGAAAAGCAGCAATATAGAGCAAACAAGATCTTATGTAGTGATTTGGTAAGTCCTTGTAACTGCGAGCAATTATGCCACGCATCATCTGTGTGTCCTTGGTTGATGGCCAACACAGTAGCACATCGGACCATGCTTGTGTGTTGAGGTTCCTTGACAGATAACCCCCCAAGACTGCAAGCGCAAGTGGTAATCCATCACATTTCCTTGTAAGCTTTCTTCCCAGTTCTTCATATTTATCCAGATCATGTATGCCTGATCTTTTGTATGATGGTAAAGCTCTGATACTAAATAGTTCCCAACTTTTCTCTGGACCTAAACCCCTCAAAGCATGAACATGGGTTGGCATTTCAACATGATTGGCAACATCTCCTTTTCTTGTGGTTAGCAGTACTCTACTACAGTTCGCTGCATCTGGGAAGGCCTCAATTGTTCTATTTATTTGCTCCCATGTGTCTGTTTCCCACACATCATCAAGAACTAGCAAGTATCTTTTCTTGATGAGGATATCGTGGATCTTCTTTCCCACCTCATACTCATTCATGTCATCAATTTTTGTAGATTGGTCTCTGTCACTCAGTATTTGCTTCAAAATTTCCCTTAGTAAATCAATGACCTTGAGCTTTTGAGATACAGTTACCCAAACAAGTGACTCAAAGTGTTGTTTCACTGCAGATGAAGTGTATACTTTTCTAGCAAGTGTTGTCTTTCCTGCCCCACCCATTGCAACTATGGAGACAACACTAAGCATATTTTCTCCCTCAACTAATTTATCCACTATTTCCTTGTACTCGTCCTCAAAACCAACCATTATAATATCATCCTTGCAGTGCTGGTGCATAAGGCCATCATAATCTTCTACAGCATCATCCACAACCTGATTATCCAAATCAATTTTCAAGCGGTCTATGCTCTGAAATATCTCACTAAGCTTCCTTCTTACACGCTGAATTTAAATACCAATTTTATGAAGGGTATTCAAGTCACTCGGTAAGCGAGCATACCTTGAAATTGCTCCCATGAAGCCCTTCTTGATCATGTTTCTCTTCTTCATATAATCTGCAGCTTCGATGACATTCTCAGCCTCATATGCAGCATCCCTGATCTGGCTCAACAAGATAGCAACTGTTTCAATTCCAGATCTACGTTTGCTCTCGGCGTCTCTAAGGTAGCCCTGCAGCCTGATCAACTCATCTTTCAAGAAGGCCACTTCAAGTGTGACCCCGCATAAGAAACTGGTCTCCTGAACTGCAAGACTACCCACGTTCCCAAGAACGGCGCTCACAGCAGACTGTGCCATTGTTCACTCTAACAGCAAGCAGGTTTCTAACCTCTTTTTAATTACCTTCCAGCTACGTACACTAGCAAACGACCTGCGGGGACGAAAACAATGAGTGAGCAGGCCAGTTCAGCTCACATAGAGAGAGAGAGAGAGAGAGAGAGAGAGAGAGAGAGAGGAGAGGGAGAGAAAGAGAGATAGAAACTTGCCAGGGGGATTGAGCACTGGAGCGTGATGCCTTCTCCACCTCAGTGTGCCGCTCCGCTCATCTGTTCCGTCGAGCGGCAGCTTGTGCAGACTGCAGAGAAGGGGATCACTGGCGGCCTTTGGTGTGTGGGCACTGTTCAGGGGCACGGCCAGAACTTGCTGTGAGACAAGGCGGCCTCCCAGGGGACATTGGATATTGGGCATATCAACACGTATGTTATGTGTAAAGTCCAAACTGCACATGCTTTCAGCAACTTGTACATTAACTAAGGCTCAAGTGTAGTGAATATATAACACAAATGTGAATGGTCATCGCCTCAAAAACTGTGGTGGTTGATTGGATCGAGTAGGCAAAGCATGTGATTCTTTGAATGCTTGAACAACGTACACAAGACATTATGGTGGCTGATGGGAGCAAGCTAACAAGCATGTGATTTGATGCTTTTAGCAACCCACCTTAATTAATTATGGTCCAAACAACTAAGAGTTGACCGGCCGAATCTCATCTTACAGTTACTAGAGGCTGCACACTGATCCATAGTTAGAAATCTACCCGTTGGATGTGAGATCGATGGGTGTTGGTGGCAATGTTGTGCAGGCAAATATGCTTCAGAGAGTAAAGCCCCCCATCCCCACGCAATCAAAGAAGAAAAAGGTGCTTCCACTAAGGAAACTGAAGAAAGAAAAGCTTCTGTTGATGGAGTTAAATGGTTCTCATCTGTAGACAGCTCAAAAACTCCGTCATCTGTAGACAGATCCATGGTAGAGACTTATGTTCTGGTTAAAAATGACAGTAACTCTTCTATTCTGAATCTTGAAGTAATATCTGAGAAGATTCCACAGAATCTTAGCAACCCAAACATAGAAGATAGTTATTCAAAATTATTAGGACACCAATGCGGTGAAGATCAAACAGAGCTCTTGCAGATTTTATTCAGTCACCCATTTTCTTTATTAATTATGATGGTAATATCTCACGAAGAGTTATAATCCACTCACTACATTTTAGGTTGAAATCAGCACAAGAAAAGGACAAGGAACTGCTCAATGCAGTCCTGAAGCTGCAGTGGTGGTAAGTATCCCTTATATGATCCTTCTGAACCAAAAACAAGAAGAAAAAGAACGATCATGAAAGTTCGAGTGCCGCAGGTTATTATATTCATAGGAGGCACGAAGCAAAGGCATCCCAGCTACCAACATTTGTCTCCATATAATCTTCTATGGAGTGTGGGCAAATTTCAGCATGTTAACATCCAGAAGCTCAATAATGACATATCTGTATTGTGAATGTGATTGATTGCCTACCATGTTGCTGCTTGAAATCAAGCTGCATAGGGAGGGCTAGGATTTCGTGGAATCTTCAGTATCTTTCACTCTTGCATATATTAGTAATATTGCAAACCTTATTTGATATATAATATCTATAGATTTGCAGAATATCACCCATCCATGGCAAAATTAGTGAACATGTTACCAGAAAGCTTCCAGAGTCTTGAATGATGTCTCCCAACACATCTATTTCATCCCATGGCCGCCCTGTGCCACAATTGCAGAGGAAAATATTAGTAATTCTGAAAATGTTTGGTATACCACAGTAATGAATTGTCTATGAGATTTGTTTTCAACTGAATAAGCATTCCCACAGTAAGCTGTACATCATAAAATATTGGTCAGTGCAATAGTATTTGGTACTATGAGAAGTCAGTGCTTACTTTCAAGTGTGCATGATCCGTGTTTTTCATAAACTCCTGCTCATAGAAAGATCAATGATGTTTGTCAGGCTATGGCACTATGGCAGAAGATTTCACTTGACAACAGTTTGCGACTTGGCAATAGGCAGAAGGCCTATTAATAAATTGGTGGTTACCATATATTGTTGCTCTGTGGATTGTTTTCATCCTTGTCGTGGTGTAGTCGACTAGCCATCCTGACCATAGCAAGGTGTTCGCTGTCACCTCGTTGCTATGTTTTCGAAACCTTATCCTCTTGTTAATTATAGGCCGACACTCACCAGAGAATCAGCAAGTGTAAAATAAGACATGGCTATGGTTAAAAAGAAGGCATGCATGGTTAAATCTCTCAGTGCACAGTAACAAGAGGTTGCACATACATAGATGCAGCTGCCAAGTTGACTTTGACTGTGGACTATATATAGGTACGCGCTGCTTTCTTTGACTCCAGAGGAAGATGTGTGGTTTAAATTCTTTCAGTGCTGGTCAGGGATCCAAGATAACGAGTGTTTGGCTGCCCTTCTCCGTTCGTATGCACCACAAGTTATGGTGAATGAGACATTTTAGCCGCTTGGTTGAGAAGCCAGCCAGCTTCCTCCAAGCTCTTATCCATACCAATGTATATGCAAGTCATCTTAACCAATGAAAATCAAATCATAACACGAATGGCAGCGGTGAGCATCTCTCCAGCTCTCCACCTCCTACCTCTCATCCTCCTGTTTTTCCTTGCCACCAATGAGGGTGCCACATTAAACATCACCAACCAATGCTCCTACACCGTGTGGCCGGCCGCTGTGCCGGTGGGCGGCGGCATGCAGCTTGATCCGGGCAAGTGGTGGACACTGGACATGCCTGCTGGCACGGCTGGTGGTCGTGTGTGGGCGCGGACGGGCTGCATATTTGATGCCAAAAGGAATGGCTCATGCCAAACGGGCGACTGCGGCGGTGTGCTTGCCTGTGCGAGGAACGGTCAGCCACCCAACACGGTGGCTGAGATTGCACTCGGACAGTACAACAATATGGATGACTTCAACATCTCCCTCGTCCTCGGGTTCAACGTGCCCATGGAAGTTCTGCCAATGCCAGACCAGGGAGGGCCAAACTGCAGCAAGGGGATGCACTGCAACTACCCCATGGATTATTCCTCGAGCACTTTGACTTGCCCGACAGGCACTAACTATCAGGTCGTTTTCTGTCCCTCAACACCTTTAGGAAAGGTAGAGGCACTAATTTTCTCTGTAATTTTTTTTGAATTTTTTTTGCTCATGGCATTGTTCGGCGTCACGCCCTGGTTGATATGTAAATGTTTCGTATCTATACAAAGAAGACGACAGTGGCGCAGGGAGATGGCTGAGGAAGAGCTCGGGGAGCTCCAAGGAACACCAATGAGGTTCACATATCAACAATTAAATGTAGCAACCGAGCAATTCATACACAAGCTTGGGGAAGGAGGATTTGGGCCTGTTTTCAAGGGACAATTTGGTGAGGACATAATTGCAGTTAAGTGTCTGGATCAAACTGGTCAGGGAAATACAGAATTTCTGGCAGAAATTCAAACAATTGGTAGCATCCATCATATCAATCTTGTGAGACTGATTGGTTTCTGTGCAGAGAAATCATACAGACTCTTGGTGTATGAGTATATGCCCAAAGGATCCTTGGGCAGGTGGATTTATTCTCGAGGTGATAATACTGCTCCTCGGCTAGATTGGAGGATGCGACACAAAATTATTATTCAGATAGCTAAGGCCCTCTCTTATCTCCATGAGGAGTGCATGGACATAATTGCTCATTTGGATGTCAAACCACAAAATATCCTATTAGATGATGATTTCAATGCTAAACTTTCTGATTTTGGACTGTCTAAGCTTATAAATAGGGATAAGAGCCAAGTGATTACTAGAATGAGAGGCACACGAGGATATTTGGCTCCTGAATGGTTGACAATGCAAATCTCAGAAAAAGCCGACGTATACAGCTTTGGCATTGTGATCATGGAAATCGTCAGTGGAAGAAAAAACCTTGACACTTCCCTGTTTGAAGAGAGCATGCATCTTATTACCCTATTGCAAGAGAAGGTAAAGTGTGATTGTTTGGTAGATTTGATTGATAAGCACAATGCTACCATGCAAGTACACAAGGAAGAAGTAATCCAGATGATGAAGCTCGCAATGTGGTGCCTGCAAATTGATTTTAAAAAAAGGCCTAAAATGTCTCAAGTCGTCGAAGTCTTGGAAGGTACCATGAATGTTGATACCAATATAGACCATAACTTCGTTGCAACAAGTCCAGCAAGCTATGGTATTGCTGGAAATGTGATGTGCTCAAGTCCACCCCTAGCCTCTGGCTTATCTGGCCCTAGGTAAGGGGGCCGGGGGGCGGGGGGCAAAGAGGATAGAGAATTAATATGTGCAAGGAAATTTTAAGCGCTGGAGTTAGGCAACCGTTTTGCGTTTTGTATGAACTCCATACAGGGCAGTGAACACGGGTTACTCAAAATTGATTTTTGAAGCATACGAGGCATCTATCAGCCTATAACAGTAGTTTTCAAGGAAAAGTAGCAGGCATGCATAATTGTATATTCATATTACTAAAATATACTATTGTAGTCTTGTAAGACAAACATGTAATGCTTCATTTTCAAGTAAGAATTTGCATTAATACCTTGAGTTTCTTGGTCTTGCTCTTTTCTTGTTGTGCAACTTCTCCAAGTCCAATCTCCAAGGAAAAGAGCTATATGCACCATACAAAATGTTAACTGCTTTCTTCCAATGGAAAGGAAGCATTAGCTAGTCACTCATGTGGCTTTATTCATCCTTGACATGGTGTAGATGACTAGCCAAGTAGCCATCCTCACCATAGCAAGGTGTTCTCTGCCACCTCGTTACTCAGTCCCCTAATCCTTACACGAATGTCACCTCATTATTCTAGGCCAGGCTCGCTATCAAATTCATCCGGCTGTACTCTCGTCATAGGCTGACGACACTCACTGAATCAGCAAGTATAAATAAAACATGGCTATGGTTTGATAAAAAAGACATGAATGGTTAAATCTGACAGTGCACAGTAATAAGAGGTTGCACATAGATGCATCTGCCAAGTTCTTACAGAGTGTTTTTGACTCTAGATCATAGCTACACGTTGTTGTCTTCAACTCCAGAGAAAGATTGTTTAAATTCTTTCAGTGCTGGCCAGGGAACCAAGATAACAAGTCTTTGGCTGCCCTTCTCGGTTGGCATGCATCACAAGTTATGGTAGCCTCTTGGTTGAGAGGCCAGGCTGCTTCCTCCAAGCCCTTATCTATACCAAATAAATTATATATCATTTTAACCAATGAAAATCATAACACGAATGGCAGTGGTGAGTATCTCTTCAGCTCTCCACATACCGCCTCTCCTCCTATTTCAACCACATTAAACATCACCAACCAATACTGTCGTGGAATTGTCACGTCAGATGTCCTCGTGAAAGGACTTAGTTGTGGAGCCATCGCAACTAGGAAGCTTGAAGGGGTTAAATCGGAACAAAGGACACGAGAGGGTTTATACTAGTTCGGCCCCTTACGGTGAAGGTAAGGCCTACGTCTAGTTGGGTTGGTATTGATGTTTCGATGACCAGGGAGCGAGATACGCTATGCCCGACTCTCGATGAGTTGTTTCTTGCCCTAAACCGCTCGCAGGTCGTCCCTTTATATACACGGGTTGACGCCCTGTGTCCTACAGAGTCCCGACCGGCTCATAAACAGTGTCCGGCTTGGTGACTAGTTAAATCTACCTTATTATACAAGTCATGTCATCATGGCGGTTTACTACAACGGGCCTTAAGCTTCATGCTTGGTCTTGGGCTTCCCTCTGATGAGTCTTCTTTGTGTAACCCGGCCCCTCCTGGGCGGCTTACACAATAGTTATATCCCCAACATTAGGCCCCAAATTGATTTGAACCTGTTCATGTCAATCTTAAAAATATATTTAAAGAATTAAATCTTCAGTCTTCTGAGCATACAGAGGGTTTTCGTTAACCCGCCATGACGTCATCTTCTGGATCCGTCTTAACCCGGCGTGACATCATCCTTCCTTTAATTCATTTTTTATTCCATCGTATCCTTCAACAGATCTCTTCTTTTATTGATTGTTCCAAAAATCGAGGCGTCGGGGCCGCTGGATAGTTATTTTTATCTCCTCGTTTCCCGCGCCATCTCAGTTATCTTCTCCCTATAAATAGACGCGACTTAGGTCTTTCATTTTCCTCCTTCCAGTCGTCTTCTTCCTCTCCTCTCTGCCACTCGAGCTCCGCCGCCACTGCCGTCGAACCCCTCGTCTTCATTGACTCAGGCCGCTGCATCGACCTGACTCTGACCAGAGATCGACGGCGAACCTCCGTAGCTCGTCCTCATCCGTGAGTTCCTCTCCTCCCCTTTCTTAGATCTACATTGAAGCTCCACTGAGTTCGTCGGCATTCATCACTGCCCCAAGCAAACCCTCGCTAGTTTTCACCTCCAATGCCCTGTTTAGATCGTAAAAACTGCGCAGAACTGCTGCGGTAGTTGTTTGTGTTGATCTTGCATAGAAATAGATCTCATTTCCCTCGTTTAGAAACCCTCTTCAAGTGTATGAACCTCTCTGCCCTGTTTTTAGGTCTAGAAATTTTTTCTTTCAGAGCAATAATTTGATCCAGAATAATAGCTGTCGTCTGTGAAACTTGTTTCTGTCACCCGGAAAGCTTCTTCTGGAAAATGCCCTTTAAACACCACTATCCAGGTGTCCGGTTTAAATAAGTGATACTGAACTGTAAGCCTTGCCTTCTTCTCATGATCTTAAGAATTCTTGAATTGCTCTTGACACTGGTAATGGCTTAAGTATTATTGCACAATCACC
The DNA here is from genome assembly GCA_021437245.1 of Aegilops speltoides. NCBI lineage: Eukaryota > Viridiplantae > Streptophyta > Magnoliopsida > Poales > Poaceae > Aegilops > Aegilops speltoides. The sequence goes on from CM038146.1 coordinate 497,615,486, forward strand.
CTTATACCATTAGGCCCCTTTCTTAAGCCGCCACTTTAAATAATTTAGATATTTCTCCCGGGTTAAAGTTGAACCGGAGCTTTCTTATTTTGTCGTAGGCCAACTGTTGTCATGGCTCCTAAGGCGGCCAAAGCCCTTGTGACTTGCAATTGGGTTCCATCCACAGTGACCAAAAGCAAACTTGCCAAGTTCATGAAGTCTGGCCATCTGCCAAAGAAGGAGGTCATGTCTTATCGTGCCCCTCACCCATCTAAGGAGATACCTCAACCCAAAGATGGGGAGGTAATACTTTTCACAGATCACATGAACCGGGGATTTGCCCCTCCCGGCTCAAAATTCTTCAGGGAAGTTCTGAATTTCTTTGACCTTAGACCTCAAGACATTGGACCCAATTCCGTGTCAAATCTTTGCAATTTTCAAGTCTTCTGCAAGGTGTACCTGGGAGAGGAGCCAAGTCTATTTTTGTTCAGAGAAATTTTTTATTTGAACCGGCAAAATGAACGTGCCAATGGACCTAGCCTTGAACTTGGCGACATCTCAATCCAGCGGCGGCGAGATTGTCTTTTCCCTTATGCTGAACTGCCAAGTCACCCGAAAGATTGGAACCAGACGTGGTTCTACTGTCAAGACACGTCACTGGCTAATGAGAGTCCTCTACCCGGCTTTCGCGCCCTGTGCCTCGAATCCAACCATCATCTAGCAGATAAATTGACTGCTGTTGAGCGCCTGCCTCTCAACCCCACCATTAAGAAGATCAAAGCTCTTTTGGGCAATGGGTTAAGTGGCATTGATTTGGTCCGGGTCTGGGTCACCTGGCGGATACTACCATTAAGCCGCCGCTCCGGCTTAATGTGTACTTACTCAGGCGAGAAGTCTGATTCAATGCGTCACAGTCCCGACGACTTACCAGATGACGTGGTAGATGCCACAGATCCGATCCTTTGTTGAAGGAGGGCATCAGAACTAGTAATGCCTTCGGCTTACTTCCCTTCTGCAAGAAGAACCCGGCCCCTGCGGTAAGTTACCAATCTTCATAAATACTCTGTAACATATTATACCTTCTTGTACTCATGATTCCTTATCTTTTCCACAGGTCGGTGATAATTTCTGGAAGGTCAAGTATGACCATGAGGCTTCCAAACAGGCCAGAGCAGCCAAGAAAACTGAAAGGAAAGCCGCCAAGACGGGCACCTCAAAGAAGAAGAAACCCAGCGCATTCGATATGCTTAAGTTGGATGACTCTTCTTCGGATGAGGAAGAGGTAATCTTTTGATTCTTAACTCCTTTGTCGTTATTTTACTGACATTTTATCTTTTCAGGAGGATACAGGGAACAGTCAAGCAATTGATGAAGAGGTAACTATAATCTCCTCCGACTCAGAGCCTTTGCCAACACAAAAAATCCGAAGGGTCACCCGGAAAGTAAGATTTTCACATCCTCTAGCTTACCAAGATCCTCAATTTCTTTTGAAGCAACAACGGCATGTGAATCGGCAGCAGACTCGGGCCAATCAAGACGCAGAACTCTCCTCTGGCTTACCCGATGCAACCAGGAAGCGTCGGACCGAGGTTATCTCCGATTTACGTTCTGCTTTACCTTTGGCGGGTCTAATACGCCAACCTCTCAATTCATCTGACTCCAATTATCAGGATACCTCTCCGTCTTCCGACGAATCAATGCAATCAAACATGCCGGCTTTTAAAATGGCTCCCGGGTAATGTAACCTTTCTTACTTTAAGTTTTTCCATACTTATACTTTGATACTCATCCTTCCACTTTGATTGACAGCCTGCAAGTGAAGCCCAGCAAGAGGGCAAAGAAGAATAAGCCGTCCCGAGACCCGGTGGTCACTGAACCGGCGATTGACTCATCCGTTCCTGACAGCTCCACTCATCAGCCACCGTCTGAACCGGCTTCTGATATTCTGGTGCCAACCTCTGACCCGCCTGCAGAAGACGTTATCCACAACTCTGATAACCCGGAAATTCCTAGCCCGGTCAAGACGACTGACCTGGAAGTTGAATTTCTGACAAGCCAATATGTTGAACCGGGCCGGCCTACTGTTCTTGCCCAATGCACTACCAAGGAGGAGTTTGCTCAACGTCGGAAAGTCAAATAGGACATCACTGATTATACTCACCTAAGCATTGGTGATATAGTCTCGGGCTATCTGAACCAAGTACACAATAGTCGTGACCTGGAAATTGACATGGTGAAGCAAATACAACACAAATCTGAGGTATAACTTATGCTTATGAATGAATATGATGTACCAGCCCCCAAGTCTATTGCTTATGAATGAATATGCTGTAGACTAAGAAATCTACTTACTGTTAGTTTGTCCGGTTTAAAGTGAATATATTTAACCCGGTGATAGCATAAGACTTTGAATTTGTGTTACACATTAGCCCCCAAGTGTCAAGTATCTTTACTTGTAAAGTGCTTGAGACTTAATATGTATGACTCGATAGGATAGGTTAAATTTTTTTGTAAGCATACATTAGCCCCCAAGTGCCAAATATCTTTACTTGTAAAGTGTTTGGGACTTGAATGTTACCTTACCATGATTCTTACCATAACCTGATGTCAATGCAGGCCACCATAAGTCAATTTGAGTCGGAGATTGCTGATCTGAAGAGCCAGCTAAAAACCCAAGAGCTTGAAACTCAGAAAGCCAACTCCAAGTTTGAATTCAGTGTCTCTGAACAAGAGAAGCTGAAGAAATTTTTTGAATCGGAGAAGAAAACTTGGGTTGATGAGAGGGCTTCACTGGTGACTCGAGCCGAAACAGCAGAAGCATCTCTTGCAGAGGCAACAACCGAGCTTTACGACTTAAAACGACAGATATCCCAAATGGTCTCAGCCATCTTCGGTAAGTCACTCTAAAAAACCTTAAATGTTGTAATCTTCCAAGGATTATTGTAATAGTTACCTCCGGCTTATTGTTATGCCTGTGAACATACAGGCCCCGGGAGTACCAATCTGGAGGAAAATATGTTGATCAAGCTTAAGGCGGTTTACACCTTAGTGGAACAGCTGTACTCCGGGTCACAACGTGCTTTGGCTGTTGTGGCCTTATCAAATACCACTCCTCGCCTCCTACAAGATGTGTTAAGGCATCTCTCAGTGCTACCCCAACGAATTCAGGATTTAAGGCGGGCATCTGCGAGAGCCGGAGCCGTGGCCGCATTAAGCCGGGCAAGAGCATGGGTGCCAGAACTTGACTTGGCTGATCTCTCTCTTGGATATCCAAGCCTGAAGGAGGACGGCACTGCCTTCGATGACCAAGACTTCACTGCCTGTGTCAAAGTTGTACGTCCCCTGGCGACTCTCATTGGGAACGATACTGATCCTACTAAGTATTCGCCGAGCTATGATAGCGAGAACCGGAGAATCCCAAACGTCCCATACGACCAAGTCAGCCTGATCCCTCCAACGCGTAAGCATACCTTTGCCCCTGAAGTGGACCTGGCTGGTTTAATAGATGATGAGGCTGAATTTGAAGCCTTGAGCGGCATTGACTGGGCCTCATCCACCTTCCAGGACAAAATAACCGAAGGAGAGGCGGAGAAGGATAACCCGGAGTCGTCAAGCCAGCCGGAGGAATGAACCGCCAGGCGTTCGATAACTTTGCCAAAACAATGCTTCACCTATTCAGACTCGGGGAGTCTTGTAATAGGATAGAAAAACTTCTTTAATGTTGGTCATGTCTTTGCACATGTTTATGGTGCTTATTACTTTTGTAAGCCGCCATCACTATATTCCTCTAGCTTATGTTAACCATGTATTTCCTTGATGTTTAACTTGCCTTGCCTTATCCTGCACATAAAAACAGGCAAAGTTTTCTGGGCGGTTTACTGTGATCCTTTTGATAGCCTTTCCGGCCCATTTGATGCTTTACCTAGTACTTACGATTCTTGGGTGATCAATATTAAACCGGAAGAATTAAGAACCATCTCCCTAAGAAGGTTTCAAGATAGTGAAAGTAATTGTATGTATAAGCAATGTTCACAGGCTCCTGATTCGAATACGATCAACAAACCGTCCCAAAGGGGTTAAGCTAAGATTCGGATACGATCTTATAGCCCCCAGTGGCTTTGGCGATGCCGATCAAGTGGGTATCGACAGCTATGTTCTCTTTGGTTCGGATACGACCTATGTTTGAACAGGCAGCCACCAAGTGAACATAAAAGTTGTTTAATGACGCTGATTCGAATACGATCCACGTCAGACCCAAAGGGGTTAAGCTGTGATTCAAATATGACCAAGAAGCCCCCAAGTGGGTTTGGCAGTATGCCGATCAAGTGGGTATCAACAGCTATGTTCTCTTTGGTTCGAATACGACCTATGTTTGAACAGGAAGCCCCCAAGTGACCATGGCTAGATTCAGATATGATCATAAGCCGGACCAAAGGGAAAGCCCGATTCAGATATGATCCGTCCCCTGTTGGTAGTGTCCATCACCTGATAAAGAAGACATAAAAACATTCTTTATGGGAAAAAAGGACAGAGGTCCTGCTTTATTGCTTTATATAATATGTACATCGTCCAAAGTATATACATCTTAAGAACTGGTGACTTAAGTATAGTAAGGCCGGAGATGAGCTATATTCCACGGCCGGCGGGTCTCCTCCTCCGACTTAAGTGAGTCCTTGTGTTCTCGAATATCGATGAGGTAATATGACCCGTTGTGCAAATTCTTGCTGATCACAAAGGACCCTTCCCAAGGCGGGGATAACTTGTGCATATTAGACTGATCCTGGATGACCCGGAGTACCAGGTTGCCTTCTTGAAAGGCTCTGCTCTTAACCCGGCGGCTGTGATAGCGGCGCAGGTCTTGCTGGTAAATCGCCGAGCGGGCTATCACCAAGTCTCGCTCCTCATCCAACAAGTCAAGTGCATCCTGACGAGCCTTTTCGTTATCCGCCTCAACGTAAGCCGCCACACGGGGTGAGTCGTGTCGGATGTCGCTTGGCAGAACTGCCTCTGCTCCATAGACCATGAAGAAAGGTGTGTATCCCGTAGATCGGTTAGGCGTGGTGTTGATGCTCCATAGCACGGAGGGTAACTCCTCCACCCAGCAACCCGGAGTCCGCTGTAAGAGGACTAAGAGCCGGGGCTTGATACCTTTCAGGATCTCTTGATTAGCTCTTTCTGCTTGACCATTGGATTGAGGATGAGCGACAACCGAAACATCAAGCCGGATATGTTCTCTCTGACAGAACTCTTTCATGGCACCCTTGGAGAGATTAGTGCCATTATCAGTTATGATGCTATGTGGGAAACCAAAACGAAAGATCACCTTTTTCATGAACTGAACCGCTGTGGCTGCATCACACTTACTGACCGGCTCTGCCTCAACCCACTTTGTAAACTTGTCCACTGCCACCAGCAGATGTGTCTTTTTATCTTTAAATCTTTTGAAAGGTCCAACCATGTGAAGCCCCCAGACTGCAAACGGCCAAGTGATTGGGATCATCCTCAATTCTTGAGCCGGCACATGAGCTCGTCGTGAGAACTTTTGACAACCATCACATTTGCTGACCAGATCCTCCGCATCAGCATGAGCCGTCAGCCAATAAAAACCATGACGAAAAGCTTTGGCTACGAGAGATTTTGACCCGGCATGATGGCCACAATCCCCTTCATGGATCTCACGAAGTATTTCTTGGCCTTCTGTAGGGGACACACAGCGTTGAAACGCCCCCGTGACGCTTAAGTGATGTAACTCACCGTTAACAATCGTCATAGACTTGGAGCGCCTGATGATTTGTCTCGCCAAGGTCTCATCCTCAGGCAACTCACCCCGGGTCATATAAGCCAAGTAGGGCACTGTCCAGTCCGGGATAACATGAAGAGCCGCCACCAGCTGTGCCTCCGAGTCTGACACTGCTAGCTCTTCCTCGGTAGGCACCTTGACAGAAGGGTTATGCAAAACATCAAGAAAGGTGTTGGGCGGCACCGGCTTACGTTGAGATCCTAACCGGCTTAAAGCATCAGCCGCCTCATTCTTCCTTCGATCGATGTGCTCCACTTGATAACCCGTGAAGTGACCAGCCACGGCATCTACTTCACGACGATAAGCCGCCATAAGGGGGTCCTTGGAATCCCACTTGCCTGACACTTGTTGAGCCACAAGATCTGAGTCGCCCAAGCATCTTACCCGGCTTAAGTTCATCTCCTTAGCTATCCGGAGACCATGGAGTAAGGCCTCATACTTAGTTGCATTGTTAGTACATGGAAACATAAGCCGGAGTACATAACAAAATTTGTCACCTCGAGGGGAAGTTAACACCACTCCAGCCCCGAGCCTTCCAGCTGCCTGGACCCATCAAAGTGAATCATCCAATATGTATTATTCGGCTTCTCCTCAGGGGCCTGTAACTCTGTCCAATCATTGATAAAGTCCACCAAGGCCTGAGACATAATAGCAGTACGTGGCATATACTTCAAATCATGAGGCCCAAGCTCAATGGCCCACTTGGCGACTCGTCCTGTGGCCTCCCTGTTCTGAATGATGTCTCCCAAAGGGGCAGAATTTACCACAGTTATGGGGTGGCTTTGAAAGTACTGCTTCAACTTCCGGTTGGCCATAAACACCCCGTAAACAAGCTTCTGCCAATGTGGGTACTTTGCTTAGATTCAATGAGCACCTCACTGATGTAGTAAACCCGCTGTTGAACCGGATGCTCCTTGCCAGCTTCCTTACGTTCCACCATGATGGCAACGCTGATGGCTCGCGAATTGGCAGCCACGTATAGCAGCAACGGCTCTTTATCAATGGGAGCCGCAAGAACCGGCGGTTCAGACAACTGTCTCTTCAAGTCTTCAAAGGCAGCGTCAGCGGCATCACTCCAGACAAAAGTGTCTGTTTTCTTCATCATCTGATATAGAGGTAGGGCCTTCTCACCTAACCGGCTTATGAACCGGCTTAAAGCAGCAACGCGACCCGCCAGTCGCTGAACATTATTGATGCACGCCGGTTTAGCCAGAGAGGTAATTGCCTTAATCTTCTCCGGGTTAGCTTCAATGCCTCTGTTTGATACCAGAAAACCCAAAAGCTTACCTGCAGGTACACCAAATGCACACTTGGCCGGGTTAAGCATCATCTTGTAAACCCGGAGATTATCAAAGGTCTCTTTCAAGTCAGATATCAAGGTTTCCTTCTCTCTGGACTTCACCACAATGTCATCCACGTAGGCATGAACATTACGCCCAATTTGATCGTGCAAACAGTTCTGCACACACCACTGATAAGTCGCCTGGGCACTTTTGAGTCCAAATGGCATAGATAGATAGCAGAACGGCTCCAAACGGAGTGATGAAAGCCGTCTTCTCCTGGTCCTTAACTGCCATTTTGATCTGATGATAACCAAAGTAAGCATCCAAAAAACTCAAACATTCACAACCCGTCGTAGCATCAATGATTTGATCAATACGGGGGAGAGCAAAGGGATCACCCGGACAAGCCTTGTTTAAGTCCGTGTACGTAGTCCACACACATCCGCCAGGTGCCTTTCTTCTTGAGGACAAGCACCGGGTTAGCCAACCACTCCGGGTGAAAAACTTCAATGATAAACCCGGCCGCCAAGAGCCGGGCGACTTCCTCTCCAATAGCTTTCCGTCTCTCCTCGTTAAAACGCCAAAGAAACTGCCTGACCGGCTTATACTTCGGATCAATATTGAGAGTATGCTCAGCGAGTTCCCTTGGTACACCCGGCATGTCAGAAGGTTTCCATGCAAAGATGTCCCGGTTCTCATGGATGAACTCGATGAGCGCGCTTTCCTATTTGGGATCCAAATTGCTGCGATCTTTGAAGCTGCTTAGAAGGGTCACCGGGGTAAAGTCAGCGAGCTTTGTCTCAGAGCCGACTTAAACTTCAACGCCGGTCGTGCTCGTAGTTGGCTTCTTCGAGGATGTCATATCCGCCGGGTCAACATTATCTTGATAAAATTTGAGCTCTTCCGCTGCGCAGGCCGACTCAGCATAAGCCGCGTCGCCTTCTTCACACTCCAGCGCTACCTTCCGACTGCCATGTACAGTGATGGTGCCCTTGTGACCCGGCATCTTGAGCTGCAAATAAACATAACATGGCCGGGCCATAAACTTAGCATAAGCCGGCCGCCCGAACAGGGCGTGGTATGGGCTCCTGATTTTGACCACCTCAAATGTCAACTTCTCAGCTCTGAAGTCATATTCGTCTCCAAAGGCCACCTCCAGCTCAATCTTGCCAACTGGGTAAGCCGACTTACCAGGGACCACTCCATGGAAAATAGTGTTGGATGTTTTCAGATTTTTATCAGTTAATCCCATGCGTCGAAAGGTCTCATAATAGAGGATATTGATGCTACTACCCCCGTCCATGAGCACCTTAGTGAACTTATACCCTCCAACCTGAGGTGCCACCACCAAGGCCAACTGACCCGGGTTATCGACCCGCGGAGGATGATCTTCTCTGCTCCATATGATGGGCTGCTCTGACCACCTCAAATAACGAGGGATTGCCGGCTCAACAGAATTGACGGCCCTCTTATGAACCTTCTGGTCACGTTTGCATAAGCTAGTGGTAAATACGTGATACTGCCCACCATGCAATTGCTTCAGGTTACTTTGATAACCCGACTGCTGCTGTTGCTGCTCTCCTTGACCAGATTGTTGTTGGTTATAGCCTCCTCCTTGACGTCCCTGAAAGCCGGAGCCTGAGCCGCCACCTGGGCCATGGAAACCGCCAGCTCCTAAACCACCACCAGACCCATTATGGCCATCATAGGTGTTGGAATTCTTAAACGCCTTCATGATCGCGCAATCTTTCCACAGGTGCATGGCGGGCCGCTCCCTGGTGCCGTGTCTCGGGCAGGGCTCATTGAGTAACTGTTCAAGAGATGGGCCTGACCCGCCGGATAAAGGCTGTTTTCCCTTACGTCTCTGATTGTTACCTTGCACATTGGCATTGGCCACAAACTCCGGGTTACCGTCCGCCTTACGCTTATTGCCGTTTTGATGCCCCAGGTTGTGCTGTTGACCCTTTCCATTGCCATTCCTTCTTCCCTTCCCTGTCTTCTCATCGTCAGACGCGGGATCCTTGGTACTATCAGAATCAGCATATTTAACTAAAGCCGCCATCAGCGTACCCATATCCTTGCAATCACATTTAAGGCGCCCCAGCTTCTGCCTCAGCGGCTCAAAGCTACAATTCTTCTCCAACATAAGGACGGCAGAGCCGGCATCCATATTGTCAGATGAATGAATTATCTCCTTGACCCGGCGCACCCAATGGGTGGTGGATTCGCCTTTCCCCTGCTTACAATTCGTTAAGTCCACAATCGACATAGATTGCTTACAGGTGTCCTTGAAGTTCTGGATGAACTGGGCTTTTAACTCTTCCCATGAGCCAATGGAATTGGGTGGCCGTTCCATCTAGCATCATGGTGAAATATTTAGCCATCGCCGCGTCACTGACTTCCAACAGCTCCATGGTCATCTCATAACTCTCGATCCATGCCCCGGGCTGTAAGTCGGCCGTGTAATTTGGTATCTTTCGAGGTCCCTTGAAGTCATTGGGCGGACGTACATTGCGCAGAGCCGGTACCAAACAAGGAACACCACCGGTTCTAGTGGCTACTCCCGCCTCAACAGAAGTCGTTGGATACTCCGGGATGTCCTAATAAGCCGCATGTTGAGCCGCTGCCTGAGCCGCACGCTCGTTCTCCTGACGTATTTGATTTTGCACCGGATTATAGCCACCGGGCTGGTTACGGCGTTGGCGTTGCTTGACAAAGCTTCCGACTCCATGTGCCTGCTGTAACTCTAGCTCCGGTTCCGGCGAGGCGGTGCTAACCAAGGCGGGGGAGTTGAATGAATTCTGTCCCGGCTGTAAGAATAGGTCTCCTACTGAGCTAAAGCCGTCTGGAGGAGTTCTCTGACTCTCCGGGTCTCCACTGCCGCCGGGTCATCACCGTCCATAGGAAGAGCCGCCAAACATGTTGAAGCTGCGATTAAGTTCTCCATGGGGTTGGAAAAGTGACCCGGTGGGATCGGCACATAACGCGGCGGTGGCATGCTCACATGAGGTGGTGCCATCTCTCGAGGCTGAGTCGGTCCTCCTGTTCCGGCTGTCATAACCTGATTGGCCTCCGGCGGGTTACTTGGGACGGCTCCGGGTGTAGCAAAAAGAACCCGAGGGTCGTAATTCGGAGGTAAACGGGACTGAGTTTTCTGATGTCTTCTCCTCATTACCTCATTGGATGCATTTAGACTCATCGTGAGCTGGTAAGCTTCTGACTGCCAGCGCACGGTGGGCGCCAACTGTCGTGGAATTGTCACGTCAGATGTCCTCGTGAAAGGACTTAGTTGTGGAGCCATCGCAACTAGGAAGCTTGAAGGGGTTAAATCGGAACAAAGGACATGAGAGGGTTTATACTAGTTCGGCCCCTTACGGTGAAGGTAAGGCCTACGTCTAGTTGGGATGGTATTGATGTTTCGATGACCAGGGAGCGAGTTACGCTATGCCCGACTCTCGATGAGTTGTTTCTTGCCCTAAACCGCCCGCAGGTCGTCCCCTTATATACACGGGTTGACGCCCTGTGGCCTACAGAGTTTCGGCCGGCTCATAAACAGTGTCCGGCTCGGTGACTAGTTAAATCTACCTTATGATACAAGTCATGTCATCATGGCGGTTTACTACAACGGGCCTTAAGTCGCCGGTGGGCCTTAAGCCCTTTGTTGAATCGTCATCTTCATACTTGGTCTTGGGATTCCCTCTGATGAGTCTTCTTTGTGTAACCCGGCCCCTCCTGGGCGGCTTACACAAATAGTTATATCCCCAACAAATACTCCTACACCGCGTGGACGGCCATTGTGCCGGTGGGCGGCTGCATGCAGCTTGATCTGGGCAAGTGGTGGACTGTGAAGTGGGGGGAAATTTCAGCATCTTATAACATCCAGATGATAAATATTGACAGATCTGAATTGTGAATGTGATTATGTGGACTGTTGCTTCTTGAAATCGAGCTGCATCAAGAGGGCTAAGAACCCATCATCACATTAACAAAGAGGGATTTTTCCTAATGGACTTTCATATGTGGTGCCGGTAAGTTGTGTCTTACAATCAAAATATAGTGTGTGGTTTCCCCCTACACCGATGATGAGTCCCATATATTCAGTATATGTCACTCTTACATATATCAGTAATGTTACAAACCTTCTCTGATATACAACATACAAATGCTTGCAGAATATCACCCATCCATGGAAAAATTAGTGAATATTTACCAGAAAGCTTCCAGATTTGATGAAATACCGCCCAACCCACCTATTTCATCACATGTCCGCCCTGTGACACAATTGTAGAGGAACATATCAGTGATTCTGAAAATTGTTCGGTATGCCACAATAACGACTATTGTCTATGAGATTTGGTTTTAACTCAATAAGCATTCCCACAGTAAACTGTATGGCGTAAAATAATTGAAGTGTGAAGTAGTAGTTCGTACATGAGAAGTTAATGCTTACTTTCAAGTGTACATGATCCGTGTGTTTTAGACACTCCTGCTCATTGAAAGATCAATGATGTTTGTCAGGCTATGGCATTGTGGCAGCAGATTTCACTTGACAACAGTCTGCAACTTAGCAATAGGCAGAAGGCCTATTAATAAATTGTGATTAATTACCATATATGTCGCATTGTGGATTGTTTTCATCCGTGACGTGGTTTAGTCGACTAGCCATTCTCACCATAGCAAGGTGTTCGCTGTCACCTCATTGCTGGGTTCCCGAATCCTTACATGAGTGAGTGATTGCTAGGATCAGAGATCCAGCTTAGACTCGCTATCAAATTGAACCAACCATGCTCTTGTCATAGGCCAACGCTTACCCGAGAATCAAGTGTAAAATAAGACATGGCTATGGTTAAATCTCTCAGTGCACAGTAACAAGAGGTTGCAGTCTTGCAGATAGATGCAGCAGCCAAGTTGACTTTTACTCTAGACCATAGGTACATGCTGCTTTCTTTGACTCCAGTGGAAGATGTGTAGTTTATATTCTTTCAGTGCTGGTCAGGGATTCAAGATAACTAGTGTTTGGCTACCCTTCTCCATTCGTATGCATCACAAGTTATGGTGGTTGAGATATTTTGGCCGCTTGGTTGAGAAGCCAGCCAGCTTCATCCAAGCTCTTATCCATAACAATTATTATATATGAATCATCTTAACCAATGAAAATCAAACTGTAACACAAATGGCAACAGTGAGTATCTCTCCAGCTTTCCACCTCCTACCTCTCCTCCTCCTGTTTCTCCTTGTCACCAATGAGGGCGCCACATTGAACATCACCAACCAATGCTCCTACAGCGTGTGGCCGGCCACTGTGCCGGTGGGCAGCGGCATGCAGCTTGATCCGGGCAAGTGGTGGACACTGGACGTGCCTGCTGGCACAGCTGGTGGTCGTGTGTGGGCGCGCACAGGCTGCATATTTGATGCCAACGGAAACGGCTCGTGCCAAACAGGCGACTGCGGCGGCGAGCTTGTCTGTGCGAGGAATGGTCAGCCACCCAACACGGTGGCTGAGTTTGCACTCGACCAATTCAACAACACCGATGTCTTCAACATCTCCCTCGTCCTCGGCTTCAACGTACCCATGGAATTTCTGCCGGTGCCAACCCATGGTGGGCCAGACTGCAGCAAGGGGCCGCGCTGCGCAGCTGACATCACATCACAGTGTCCAAGCAACCTCAAGGTGCCTGGGGGTTGCAACAATGCGTGCACCAGGAACAGATCAAATAGTTGCAAACCCACCACATATTTGAGGTTCTTTAAGCAGCTATGTCCTGATGCATACAGCTACCCCAAGGACTACTCCTCAAGCACTTTCACTTGCCCTACAGGCACCAATTACCAGGTCGTCTTCTGTCCCCCAATCAATTCATCGTCTTTGCCTCCAAGCCCTTCTGCACCTATTCCTACTAGGAAGACAAGCATAGGATCCCCATCTGACAATGGAATCTCAACTGGTCTATTTGTTATGAGTAAAGTTCTTCTTGCACGGACAATACTTGGTTGCATATTCTGTTTAATCTATGCATACATCCATTTTGTTCTACGTAAACGACGACACCAGGTGCTGGAGGGAAGAGAAGAAGAGTTTGGGAATCTAAAAGTGGCGCCAATGAGGTTGACATTTCATCAATTAAATGCTGCAACCGAGCAATTCAGGGAAAAGCTCGGAGAGGGAGGATTTGGGTCTGTTTTTGAAGGACAGCTTGGTGATGAAAGAATTGCAGTAAAACGTTTGGATCATGCTGGTCATGGAGAAAAGGAATTTTTGGCAGAGGTTCATACAATTGGCAGCATCCATCATATAAATTTGGTGAGATTGATTGGTTTCTGTGCTGAGAAGTCAAGGAGGCTCTTGGTTTATGAGTACTAGATCTTTGACGGCGCGCGTTGCCGCGCCCGTCCATTAGTAAATAGAAGCTGTTGTTTCACATATGTTTTTCTTGTTCTTTTGAAATGAGAGGTATTTGAACCAGTAGTAAATAGAAAACCAAAAGGGAAAAAATACATTTTTCTCACAATGGCGAAAAATTGGAAAAATGCTCATGGTATAGCAATCGTGACACCATTTTCGCTCACCGACAACTAAAGCGAAGTTCACGGAGATTACGAGGCCCATTGAAAACTAAAATAGTAGTTCCCAGATATTGGTATTACCGTGCCCATTGACAACTAAAGTAGTACTTATTTCCCAAATGTCAACGACTTCAGTCCTCAAGACTGTTGTTCAAAAAGCCTTCCTTGCGGGGTAGCAACCTTGACACCCTTTTACGCTTTTAGTTTATCCCGATGCCCAACCAATGGAAGGTGGGCTTTATTGTGTCTGAATGAAAAGATTTAAGAACAAATTCAAAAACATCTCTGATTATTAATAAGTGGAATGGGTTTATTAGTTAGTTTAAAGCCTACCTTCTAAATGTGCTTTAATGAAGAAAACATGCATCTTTGGCAAAGCATATAATCTCAGGGCATAGGTGTAACACAAATTCAGGAAACCATGTTAGCTTTTGCTTTGAGTAGCATTGGTACCTGATAAAGCTCGAGGATTACATACAAAAAAGAACAAGTACTCCCCAAGACCCCAAGGGCTGCTCAACTTCGTATTACATTGCCCGGTGATTATGGCATGGTAGTTTATATTTACAACCTTGGAAGGCAACACGGATAACCATAATATAATCTCAGGAATAAAACTGAAGCTCACTATGATCTGTAAGAAAGCGGAGTCACTATCTATTCCGCAATATGTGCATTACAATTTCATAAATAAACCGACAGATACAATAAGTAAAGGAAACACAAGGATGAGCAATCTAAATTTACGGCTGAAAATCATCACATTGTTTCTGCATTACACACAATGCGAGTTAGTGTTTAATGAAATAGACATGGTATTTTCACCTATGTAATTCATTTACTTTGGTACTCATACCTGAAAATGGACCACATGATTTAGAGAAAGATAATCTTCCGGATGGTGTCATTGGTGATATATTGCATCAATATATTGCATCCGTAATAACTTTGTGACCTGTCAAGTAGATGATTCAAAAGTTTTCTCCTTGCTCACATAGGCAACCTTCGCTGGAAGCATATAACCAGAAATACAAATCAATTTCATCACCTATTAGTTCATCCATATGCAAACCAAGGGAAGGGAACTCACATGCATGGTCTATGTTTGTGGGAGATGTGCCCTAGCGACACAATGTGATACACCATGACAAGGCATTTCTGGAGTAAGAAACAATTTAATTCCTGCATGATCAGACAAATGGAAAAATAAACAAACACATAACATTTCCACAACTCAGAAAATTATGATCAAGGAAAACCTCTATTGATGTACATTTAATTATGAGAAAAGGTCTAACATCAACAAACATATTCTTTTTTTTACTCGGCACTCAACATATTCGGTGGTGACAGATCTAAGTAAATCCCATTGGGATAATTCACAAGTTCAGTTCAAGTAGCATCAAAATATTGAGAGCACCGAACATACTCAGATTTAATAGAAGCCCAGCCGAGCCATGCGTCCAATCCATCGGGCGGCCGGTCTGCTGATCTTCCCAGCCCTTTGCCTCGAGCGGGAGCACCGGCGTCCCCAAATCCTCTTCTTCCGTAGCCCACGCCATCTCCCTCCGTCCACCCACCAGCGCAGCGGCGTCCAGGATATCACCCGTCGCCGGTGCTGCGAGGTGGCGTCCAGGGCCGTCGCGCATCTCCAGCGAGCACTCCCGAGTCGGCGCGCTCGACCGATGGCGCGCGATGGCCGCCGGATCGGCGCTGGAACCCGACCAGCGCGTGACGGCGACACTGCAGCCCCGTTCTACCCCCTGCGCGGTGACCCCTCCCCCGAGCGGGGCGACCTCGACCCAGATGCGGCGGTGGCTGGGTCCAGCACGATAGCGACAACATCCTTTCCTCCCTCTTTCCCCGGTAGAAAAAGGGGCATACCTCGACTTGGGATGGGGTGGGGTGGCACAACGTTGACCTCGCGACGGTGTCTTCCTCGTTTCAATGGCGATCGAGTTGGCGGTAGTGGCGCTGGCGGCGGGCACGCCTAGCGATTTTGCAGGACGCGAGATCGTGGGCGTGACGAGGTTGAAGAAGGGGAGGGGCGAGCGGGGATGCCAAATGGGCCGGTCCCTTCGATCCAATAGCCCAGTGAACCACAGGCCTTAGATTTTTCTCCCAGAGTAGCTGCTCCTAGGACATCCGACCCACTAAGAGAAAGCGTGGGTGGCGGGCAGATCGGATCAATGGCCATAGACGATCCAAACCAACAATCTAATGGCTGAAATGACAGGTGGCGTGAGAGAGCTGGGAGGGTGCTCAGTTTTAATGTATCTAAATATGGCCAAAGGATCCTTGGACAGGTGGATCTATTGTCAGCATAACAGCAATGCTCCTCTCGATTGGAGGATGCGTTGTAAGATTATTGCAAATGTCGCTAAAGGCCTCTCTTATCTTCATGAGGAGTGCACCAAAAGAATTGTTCATTTGGATATCAAACCGCAGAATATCCTCTTGGATGAAAACTTCAATGCTAAAATTTCTGATTTTGGACTATGCAAGCTCATTGACAGGGATATGAGTGAAGTGGTTACTAGAATGAGAGGCACACCAGGCTATTTGGCTCCTGAATGGCTGACATCGCAGATCACGGAAAAGGCTGATGTCTATAGCTTTGGCGTAGTGGTCATGGAAATAGTCAGTGGAAGAAAGAACCTTGACACCTCTCAGCCTGAAGAGAGCATCCATCTTATCACCCTATTGGAAGAAAAGGTGAAGAGTGATCAGTTAGCAGATCTAGTCGACAAGCAGAGTGATGACATGCAAGTGAACAAGCCAGAGGTGATTCGGATGATGAGGATGGCAATGTGGTGTTTGCAGATTGATTGCAAAAAAAGGCCGAAAATGTCAGAGGTTGTCAAAGTCTTGGAAGGCACCATAAACACGGAAAGCAACATAGATCATAAGTTTGTTGCAACAACTACAGTGAACTTTGGCGTGGTAGGAGATGCATGCTCCTCAGCTCCACCTCTGGCTTCAGATGTATCAGGCCCCAGATGAAACCAGACTGTCCTGAGAAGATAGGCAACCAGATTATGTATAGGAGATCTATGCGTCCACACACAAAAAAACATGGTTTGTTGTATTTTTATCAAATTACAGCAATCTGAAGCACCTTACTATGGTTCTTTTTTTGACACTGTACTATAGTTATTTTCATTCTTGTTATCCATCTGAGTCTCCGCCGCAGTAAAATAATACAGTATGTAAGAGGAAGGAACTACCCCTTGTTATCCTCTGCTCAGCTTCCCCTTGCACTGCAAAGCAAATCACTTTCAAGTCAAAGCAGCTACTGTGAAACAGAGGAAGTGGATGCCTTCTTCTTTTACGGTTTTCCTATTTAACAAGAACTGCTCCAAAACGTTATCGTTGTGGTTTCACATCCCTGCATTACACGTGCCATTGAAACTTTGTTTCCTCCAGCCAGAGCTGTAAACTGCTCTGTCGTTTCTACACAAAACAAGCTTAAAGCACCACATGTCTAGAAAAGATTATCTGATTCAAGATGTCATGTTGGTAAACCAGAAGATGAAAAAGCAGAAATTGTACTAATAGATCGTAGCAGTTCCACTCTAGTGGAGTGGGTTATGTTGTCTGTTTTTCTTCCGGTCAGAGCTGTAAATGGTTCTGTTGTTTCTGTGCAAGAACAAGCTTGCAGGCAGCACCACATGTCCACACAAGCTTATCTGATTCAAGATGTCATGTTGGTAAATTAATCAAGAGATGAAAAAGCATAAATCGTGGGCCGTATCAGTTCCACTCTACTGGACTTGTAGATTATATATGTAGATGATAAAATCTTGTGTTGGGGCTCTAGGACTATGCTGCATAACTTAAGATAAGAGGGGAATCAGAGTTTAGAGAGCGGAAAACCATACCTCTCTCCCCGTGCCGCCGTCCGTCCGAATGGGACTTGCCATTTGCAGTACAGCACAGGTCGCACTTTGCCGGGTTCCCTCCGACGCCTATCCTCGTCCGCCCCGCGGCGCCAGCATGCTCGCCGGCCACCATCGGTCTCCTCTGTACCTACTTCATTCTGGAGTTGGTCCCCCGCCCACTCCGTCGGGCAAGAGGTTGAGGAGGAACGCGAATTGGGGGATCAGGGGGAAATACGACGGCGGTGGAGGAGGAGGAGGTGGAGGGGATCCCCGGCCGGTGGTTCTCCGGGTCGGCCAAGAGGAGGAGACCGCCGGCAGCAGTGTTTTTTCTTTCTCCAACATAGAGAGGCTCGTTCTTTTGGGCTCAGCCTCGTGCGCGGCCCACTATTTACAGATACAAACATATAAATTTAACACAGGTATGAAAAACGGCAAGGTATGAAAAACTCAGGTAAAATATAATTTTAACACAGTACAGACGTCAAGCGCTCATATATACGCGCATATACTCACCCCTATGAACGCATACACGCATACCCTACCCCTATGAGCACCTTCAAGAGACTGAGACAACATATCATCTTGAGATTTACAAAGTCACCATAGGCACCTCGTCATCGACGAAAACGTCTCCTCCCACTGAAAGCGCATCGCCAGAAATCCTGAAATAAATCCAGAAATAATGCGAGCACCAGGACTTGAACCCCAGTGAGCTGGGGATATCACTGTCTCTCTAACCATCCAACCACATGTTGGTTCGTAAACTCAGGTAAAACATATCAGGCACATTTTGTCTAAGAGGTGTCTCTTTTAAGCACCTCTGATGCTCAAACGTGTTAATTTATGCGGACCACCTTGTTTTCCACTACAAGTTTTAGACCTTTAACCGCAACAGAACAATATGGATGGTTAGAAAAAAATAGACCAACAACACAAGGGATTGTATATATGTATGTGTATGGTTACACTTAGGCGTGTATACACTCTTGTTACATTTTGCACCAAACCAATTATGCTCGCACTCTCTTGTGATTACCCTGAGTACGATGTGAATCGTGACAGATGGACCCAACGGGAGGGAACTGAGTTGTTGGTTGTTTTTTAGATGGCTAACTTGATCTCGGGACATGCCGTCGCATGCCCTTCTCATTATTTGTGACCAAGTGCTGGTTGATGCTAACGAGATGGTGGGGTCCATAGCTCAGTGGCAGAGCATTTGATTGTACATCACGAGGTCACCGGTTTGAACCCAGTTGGGCCCTCAAGTTTGTTCTTATCTTTGTTTAATTGTCAAATTTAATTTACTGCTTCATATATTTTTCTTCAATGCACGCACACTTTGTCTTGTCATTTATTTGTTGTGTAAGACCTCCTCCAATGCATTGGTGCTAAGAGCAAATACAATAAGGTACAGTTAGTAGGTTGTAAGGAGTAAAGTAATATTTCTATGCTTAGTTGAAGGAGAGAGGATAGGAGAGAGAATGTAAGCGGGCTCTCATGCAAGAGCCAGCTGCAGCACGTGCTCCTAAGCACTAAGTGAGAGTGAAAGATGGGTCATGTATTAATAAAGTAGCAATACTTATATCTAATTGTTATACATGTTGGCTATAAGGTTGGCTATAGATGACATGTCACTTCCTTATAGCCAACAGTTGGCCATACTATTAACCATGCTCTAAGGTGAGGTGAAGCACATTAAAAAGCTAAGCAACTAAAGTCCCCAACGCAAAGGTGCTTAACTTGTTGTAGCTAAGCATCCTTCATTTAATTATTTAGCAAACTAAAGTTATCCATGCATTTGTGAGTTTTTTCATTTAAGTGTTTTCCCTAGGTTTCCGTGCTTGGCATTGTTTCTTCCTGGGTCGCCACACACTCATCTCTCTCCTCTTATTACATTGTCACATCATCTTTTTTTCCTACATGGCAGGCTTACCACTTGTACAAGGTGGAGCATTGAGAGGGGCCTAACAGGTTCTGATGTCTCGTTGGGGCTGTGATGGTAGTGTTGTATCAGTTAATTTAAATTGGTTATTTGTTTTATCTGTCGGTATAGTTAAATGGACATCATCGACAACACCATCTTCTTCAACAACCTTTCATACGAATCTTCACAAGCAGGGTCAACAACCTAGTCCGAAGATACTAGTACGACTAATGTCTAGATCGAGGTGATGCCCCAGCAATATGATTGATGTTGTTATGCCCAGGGAATGGGATTTACATTAAAGTTTATTACATACATCGTTGGCAACATCATATTCGTCAACAACCTCACTTTCGAGCCCTTGTAAGCAGGGTCAACATCCTGGTCCGATGAAATTACATAGATATAAGTGATGGCCCCATCAATATGCTTGACGGGTTTGTTATGCCCAATGATTCAAATTTAAAAAAATAAGAATAAAAAAACTTAAGAGCATGTCTTTTGTAGGGTCCTAGAGAGTAATGTAATGACGCGGCCCGAACAGAGTGCGTGGGCCAATATTTCTAGTTTCACAATATCAATAGGAAACAAAAAAATGATATGTGTATGCATTGTGTTGGCGCATGGAGAGATTTTTTTCCACCAAGCCACTAGTTTTGTTGTGTCGCTCGATGATGTTTAATAGCCTGGCATTTGGTACAGTTTGGATTTCAGAAATTTGCTACTTGCTGCTAATGTCGTTGATTTGCAGTTAATGTCCTCTAACGTACTAGATACATTTGGCCGTTATTATTATCATTATTAATTTCTGTAAAGCATATTTCAGTAATGTATTTGTGTATGTAGATGCATTGGATCTTTATATGAGGGTCATTAGCTGTTGCACTTCTCGCCATGCTCTAGGGTCAGCCCTGCCCACGGACATCGACGTTTGTACTATCGAGAGGCATTGATTGGAACTGGACCTAGGCAACTAGGGGAAATCATCAGGTAGTGGCATCGCGCACTCACTGTCGTCGAAGTAGATCTTCCTCGATAGCGCGCACTAAACAGAGAAATTGAAGTCCCCTTCGTCATTTGGATCTACGTCTACACATTGCCGTCCTGCAGCAACATCTTGGTGAAATACAGGAGTCCCCAAAATAGTCATGTGTCATCTCCAAAAGAAATATTAGCCTCTTGAAATCCTTTCAAAATTTATTATAATTTGGTGGCATGAGTGTTCGGTACAATTATTTTACATTTATTCTACAACATATGAAACCTACTTATAAGTCTGCATACAACCCACCTAATTCTACAATAATTGGTAATAAGAATGAAGGTCTAAAGTATTATAGTTAGTAGTATTCATGAAGATATGAAGGGGGCAAAAGACAATTTATGCCAATCTAGCATCCACCACCCCAATTTTTCCACAATTAGTTTGGGGGGGGGCATTGCCCCCTGACTTCTATGTCGTTGTGCCATTGCCAGCAACATAACTATGGCCAGTGATGACCCACAAGTATAGGGGGTCAAACCCCACGAGGAGCAGCAGGAAATGACAAATGGTTTTCAGCAAGGTAATTTCTGCAACTGAAATTTTAGGTACAGAGCAATTTGATTGCAAAAAAAATTTGTAACGAGCAAGTAACGCAAAAAGCATGCAGCAAGGTAGCTCAATCCTTTTGTGGCAAAGGAGAGCCCAAAATGGTTTCTTATAATAGGTAAAGCATTCTTGAGGGCACAAGGGAATTTCATCCAGTCACTTTCACCATGTTGGTTTGATATATGCTCGCTACTTTGATAATTTGATATGTGGGTGGACTGGTGCTTAGGTGATGTTCTTACTTAAACAAACCTCCTACTTATGATTAACCCCCTCGCAAGCATCCGCAACTACGAGAAAAGTATTAAGATAAAATCTAACCATAGCATTAACATTTAGATCCGAATCGGTACCTTACGAAGTAGCGCATAAACTAGGGTTTAAGCTTTTGTCACTCTAACAACCAATCATTTAATAACTACTCCACAATGCATTCCCTTAGGCCCAAATATGGTGAAGTGTCATGTAGTCGACGTGATCGAACACATATCAAGTTCACATGATTACTTTCAACACGATTTCTCCCGTGATCTCAAGAACAAAAGTACTCCCTCCATTTTTATATACAAGGCCACAAACTCATATTACAGGTACCAAGGTAAAATTTAATGCATATTTTGCAAGCCAATTTTTCTTTTCGTTTACCGGGATCATTAATATGCATCATGCATGCAAGGAAACTGAGTGAAGGAAGTAGCTAGTGTCATTATGACGGCATGCATGCAAGTATTAAATGGGTTGCTAGTATGAGGAAATATCATTAATTCTTTCCTCGATTCCTGTTGGTGGCCTTGTATAGATGCAAAACGTATATTCCATAGTGGCCTTGTATAAGTAAATGGAGGGAGTAACTACTCACAAATGATAATTAATCATGCCCAACATCAGAGGGGTACTCAATAGCATAATGGATCTGAACATATAATCTTCCACCAAATAAACCATACAGTAATCAACTACAAGATGTAATCAACACTATTAGTCACCCACAGGTACAATCTGAGGTCCTGATACAAAGATTGAACACAAGAGATGAACTAGGGTTTGAGAGGAGATGGTGTTGTTAAAGATGTTGATGAAGATTGGCCTCCCAAAGATGAGAGGGTTGTTGATGATGACGATGGCTTCGATTTCCCCCTCCGGGAGGGAAGTTCCCCCGACGGAATCACTCCGCCGGAGGGCAAAAGTGCTCCTGCTCAAGTTCCTGGAGGAAATATGCCCTAGAGGCGATAATAAAGTTATTATTTATTTCCTTATTTCATGATAAATGTCTATTATTCATGCTAGAATTGTATTAACCGGAAACATAATACATGTGTGAATACATAGACAAACATAGTGTCACTAGTATGCCTCTACTTGACTAGCTCGTGAATCAAAGATGGTTATGTTTCCTAGCCATGGACGAAAGAGTTGTCATTTGATTAGTGGGATCACATCATTAGGAGAATGATGTGATTGACATGACCCATTCCGTTAGCCTAGCACTCGATCGTTTAGTATACTGCTATTGCTTTCTTCATGACTTATACAAAGTTCCTGCAACTATGAGATTGTGCAACTCCCGTTTACCGGAAGAACACTTTGTGTGCTACCAAACATCACAACGTAACTGGGTGATTATAAAGGTGCTCTACAGGTGTTTCCGAAGGTACATGTTGAGTTGGCATAATTCGAGATTAGGATTTGTCACTCCGATTGTCGGAGAGGTATCTCTGGTCCCTCTCGGTAATACTCATCACCTAAGCCTTGCAAGCATGTAACTAATGAGTTAGTTATGAGATGACGTATTACGGAACGAGTAAAGAGACTTGCCGGTAACGAGATTGAACTAGGTATTGGATACCGACGATCAAATCTCGGGCAAGTAACATACCGATGACAAAGGGAACAACGTATGTTGTTATGCGGTTGACCGATAAAGATCTTCGTGGAATATGTAGGAACCAATATGGACATCCAGGTCCCGCTATTGGTTATTGACCGAGAATGGTTCTAGGTCATGTCTACATAGTTCTCGAACCCGTAGGGTCCGCACGCTTAACGTTACGATGACAGTTATATCATGAGTTTATAAGTTTTGATGTACCGAAGGAGTTCGGAGTCCCGGATGAGATCGGGGACATGACGAGGAGTCTCGAAATGGTCGAGACGTAAAGATCGATATATTGGACGACTATATTCAGAGTTCGAAAAGGTTCCGAGTGATTCGGGTATTTTCGGGGGTAACGGGGAGTTACGGGAATACGAGGAAGAAGCATTGGGCCTCATGGGCCAAGTGGTGGAAGAGAGGAGGAAGGGCGCGCGGCCCTCCTAGCCCAAACTGAATTGGACTAGGGGGCCGGGCCCCCTTTCCTTCTTCTCCTCCCTCTCCTTCCTTCTCCTTCTCCTCCCCTTCCTTCCCTTCTCCTAGTAGGACTTGGAAAGAGGGGGGAATCCTACTTGGAGTAGGATTGCCCCCCTAGGGCGCCTCCTCCCTTGGCGGCCCCTCCCCTTGCTCCTTTATATACGTGGGCAGGGGGGCACCCCATGACACACAAGTTGATCTACGGATCGTTCCTTAGCCGTGTGCGGTGCCCCCTTCCACCATATTCCACCTCGGTCGTATCGTCGCGGAGTTTAGGCGAAGCCCTGCGCCGATAGAACATCATCATCGTCACCACGCCGTCGTGCTGACGGAACTCATCTCCGGAGCTCGGCTAGATCGGAGGCCGGAGATCGTCATGGAGCTGAACGTGTGCTGAACTCGGAGGCCCCGTACGTTCGGTGCTTGGATCGGTCGGATCGTGAAGACGTACGACTACATCAACCGCGTTGTGCTAACGCTTCTGCTTACGGTCTACGAGGGTACGTGGACGAACACTCTCCCCTCTCGTTGCTATGTCATCACCATGATCTTGCGAGTGTGTAGGAATTTTTTTTTGAAATTACTACGTTCCCCAACAGTGGCATCCGAGCCTAGGTTTTATGCGTTGATGTTATATGCACGAGTAGAACACAAGTGAGTTGTGGGCGATATAAGTCATACTGCTTACCAGCATGTCATACTTTGGTTCGGCGGTATTGTTGAATGAAGCGGCCCGGACCGACATTACGCGTACGCTTACGCGAGACTGGTTCTACCGACGTGCTTTGCACACAGGTGGCTGGCGGGTGTCAGTTTCTCCAACTTTAGTTGAACCGAGTGTGGCTACGCCCGGTCCTTGCGAAGGTTAAAACAGCACCAACTTGACAAACTATCGTTGTGGTTTTGATGCGTAGGTAAGAACGGTTCTTGCTCAGCCCATAGCAGCCACGTAAAACTTGCAACAACAAAGTAGAGGACGTCTAACTTGTTTTTGCAGGGCATGTTGTGATGTGATATGACCAAGACGTGATGCTATATTTTATTGTATGAGATGATCATGTTTTGTTGAAGTTATCGGCAACTGGCAGAAGCCCTATGGTTGTCTCTTTGTTGCATAAAGATGCAAGTGCCAAATAATTGCTTTACTTTATCGCTATGCGATAGCAATAGTTGCAAGAGCAATAGTTAGCGAGACGACCATGTGATGACACATTGATATAGATCAAGATGATGAAGATCATAGTGTCGTGCCGGTGACGATAGAGATCATTACAGTACTTTGGAGATGGAGGCGCAAGATGATCATGGCCATATCATGTCACATATTTTGATTGCATATGATGTTTATCTATTATACATCTTATTCTTGCTTTGATTGACGGTAGCATTTTAAGATGATCTCTCACTAATTATCAAGAAGTGTTCTCCCTAAGTATGCACCGTTGCCAAAATTCGTCGTGCCCAGACACCACGTGATGATCGGGTGTGATAAGCTCACGTCCATCTACAACGGGTGCAAGCCAGTTTTGCACACGCAGAATACTCGAGTTAAACTTGACGAGCCTAGCATATGCAGATATGGCCTTGGAGCACGGAGACCGAAAGGTCGGCGTGAATCATATAGTAGATATGATCAACATAGTGATGTTCACCATTGAAAACTACTCCATCTCACGTGATGATCGGTTATGGTTTAGTTGATTTGGATCACGTGATCACTTAGATGACTAGAGAGATGTCTGTCTAAGTGGGAGTTCTTAAGTAATATGATTAATTGAACTTAAATTTATCATGAACTTAGTCCTGGTAGTATTTTGCAAATTATGTTGTAGATCAATAGCTCGCGTTGTTGCTTTCATATGTTTATTTTGATATGTTCCTAGAGAAAATTGTGTTGAAAGATGTTAGTAGCAATGATGCGGATTGGATCCATGATCTGAGGTTTATCCTCATTGCTGCACAGAAAAATTATGTCCTTAATGCACCGCTAGGTGACGGACCTATTGCAGGAGCATATGCAGACGTTGTGAACGTTTTGCTAGCTCAATATGATGACTACTTGATAGTTTAGTGCACCATGCTTAAACGGCTTAGAATCGGGACTTCAAAGACGTTTTGAACGTCATGGACCATATGAGATGTTCCAGGAATTGAAGTTAATATTTCAAGCAAATACCCGAGTTGAGAGATATGAAGTCTCCAACAAGTTCTATAGCTAAAAGATGGAGGAGAATCGCTCAACTAGTGAGCATGTGCTCAGATTGTCTGGGTACTTCAATCGCTTGAATCAAGTGGGAGTTAATCTTCCAGATAAGATAGTGATTGACAGAATTCTCTAGTCACCATCACTAAGTTACTAGAACTTCGTGATGAACTACAGTATGCAAGGGATGACAAAAACGATTCCCGAGCTCTTCGTGATGTTGAAATCGACGAAGGTAGAAATCAAGAAAGAGCATCAAGTGTTGATGATTGACAAGACCACTAGTTTCAAGAGAAGGGCAAAGGGAAAGAAAGGGAACTTCAAGTGGAAAGACAAGCAAGTTGTCACTCCCGTGAAGAAGACCAAAGCTGGACCAAAGCCTGAAACTGAGTGCTTACACTGCAAAGGGAATGGTCACTGGAAGCGAAAATGCCCTGAATATTTGGTGGATAAGAAGGATGGAAAAGTGAACAAGAGTATATTTGATATACAAATTATTGATGTGTGCCTTACTAGTGTTTATAATTGAAGGAAATATGCCCTAGAGGCAATAATAAAGTTATTATTTATTTCCTTATTTCATGATAAATGTTTATCATTCATGCTAGAATTGTATTAACCGGAAACATGATACATGTGTGAATGCATAGACAAAACAAGATGTCACTAGTATGCCTCTACTAGACTAGCTTGTTAATCAAAGATGGTTATGTTTCCTAACCATGAACAAAGGAGTTGTTATTTGATTAACGAGGTCACATCATTAGTAGAATGATCTGATTGACATGACCCATTCCCTTAGCTTAGCACACGATCGTTTAGTATGTTGCTATTGCTTTTATCCATGACTTATACATGTTCCTGTAACTATGAGATTATGCAACTCCGTTTACGGAGGAACACTTTGGTGCTACCAAACGTCACAACGAATCGGGTGATTATAAAGGAGTACTACAGGTGTCTCCAAAGGCAGATGTTGGGTTGGCGATTTCGAGATTAGGTTTTGTCACTCCGATTGTCGGAGAGGTATCTCTGGGCCCTCTCGGTAATGCACATCATGAAGCCTTGCAAGCACTACAACTAATGAGTTAGTTGTGAGATGATGTATTACGGAACGAGTAAAGAGACTTGCGGTAACGAGATTGAACTAGGTATTGGATACCGACGATCGAATCTCGGGCAAGTAACATACCGATGACAAAGGGAACAACGATGTTGTTATGCGGTCGACCGATAAAGATCTTCAGAGAATATGTAGGAACCAATATGGGCATCCAGGTCCCGCTGTTGGTTATTGACCGTGAATAGTTCTAGGTCATGTCTACATTGTTCTCGAACCGTAGGGTCCGCACGCTTAAGGTTTCGATGACAGTTATTATGAGTTTATGTATTTTGATGTACCGAAGGAGTTCGGAGTCCCGGATGTGATCACGGACATGACGAGGAGTCTCGGAATGGTCGAGACATAAAGATTGATATATTGGAAGCCTATGTTTGGAGTTCGGAATGGTTCCGGGCGAAAACGGGAATTTACCGGAGTACCGGGAGGTTACCGGAACCCCCCGGGAGGTAAATGGGCCTCGATGGGCCTTAGTGGAAAGGAGAAAGGGGCCAGCCCTAGCCTGGCCGCGCGCCTCCCCCCTTCCCTAGTCCTATTAGGACTAGGAGAAGGGGCCGGCCCCCTCTCTCTCTTTCCCCCCTTCGGGAATCCTAGTCCAACTAGGATTGGGGGGGGAATCCTACTCCCAGAGGGAGTAGGACTCCCTTGGCGCGCCAAGCTTGGCCGGCCGGCCCCCTCCCCCTTGGCTCCTTTATATACGGGGGCAGGGGGGCACTTTGGAACACACAAGTTGATCTTTAGATCGTTCCTTAGCCGTGTGCGGTGCCCCCCTCCACCATATTCCACCTCGGTTATACCGTCGCGAAGCTTAGGCGAAGCCCTGCGCCGTGAAACATCAAGATCGCCACCACGCCGTCAGGTCGACGGAACTCTCCCTCGACACTCGGCTGGATCGAGTCGAGGGACGCCATCGAGCTGTACGTGTGTCAAGAACTCGGGGCGCGGAGTAACGGCGCCGGATCGGTCGGATCGCGAGGAGAACGTCGACTACTTCCTCTACGTTGTGATCGCTTCCGCCGGGTCTACAAGGGTATGTGGACAACACTCTCCTCTCGTTGCTATACATCACCATGATCTTGCGTGTGCGAGGAAAATTTTTGAAATTACTACGTTCCCCAACAGTGGTATCAGAGCCTAGGTTTTTATGGTTTGATGTTTTGCACGAGTAGAACACAAGCGAGTTGTGGGCGATACAAGTCATACTACCTACCAGCATGTCATACTTTGGTTCAGCGGTATTGTGAGATGAAGCGGCCTGACCGACATTACGCAGACGCTTACGCGAGACTGGTTTCACCGCCACGAGCACTCGTTGCTTAAAGGTGACTGGTGGGTGTCTGTCTCTCTCACTTTAGTTGAACGAGTGTGGCTACGCCCGGTCCTTGAGAAGGTTAAACGGAGTCTATTTGACGAAGTATCGTTGTGGTTTTGATGCGTAGGTGAGACGGTTCTTGCTTAAGCCCGTAGCAGCCACGTAAAATTTGCAACAACAAAGTAGAGGACGCCTAACTTGTTTTTGCAGGGCATGTTGTGATGTGATATGGTCAAGACGTGATGCTATATTTTATTGTATGAGATGATCATGTTTTGTAACCGGTTATCGGCAATGGCTGGAGCCATATGGTTGTCGCTTATTGTATGCAATGCAATCGCTCTGTAATGCTTTACTTTATCACTAAGCGGTAGCGATAGTCGAGAAGCATAAGATTGGCGAGACGACAACGATGCTACGATGGAGATCAAGGTGTCGCGCGGTGACGATGGTGATCATGGTGGTGCTGCGGAGATGAAGATCACGAAGCACAAGATGATGATGACCATATCATATCACTTATATTGATTTGCATGTGATGTTTATCCTTTATGCATCTTATCTTGCTTTGATTGACGGTAGCATTTTAAGATGATCTCTCACTAAAATTATCAAGAAGTGTTCTCCCGAGTATGCACCGTTGCCAAAGTTCGTCGTGCCCAGACACCACGTGATGATCGGGTGTGATAAGCTCTAACGTCCATCTACAACGGGTGCAAGCCGTTTTGCACACGCGGAATACTCAGGTTATACTTGACGAGCCTAGCATATGCAGATATGGCCTCGGAACACGGAGACCGAAAGGTCGGCGTGAATCATATAGTAGATATGATCAACATAAGATGTTCACCATTGAAAACTACTCCATCTCACGTGATGATCGGTTATGGTTTAGTTGATTTGGATCGCGTGATCACTTAGATGACTAGAGAGATGTCTGTCTAAGTGGGAGTTCTTAAGTAATATGATTAATTGAACTTAAATTTATCATGAACTTAGTCCTGGTAGTATTTTGCAAATTATGTTGTAGATCAATAGCTCGCGTTGTTGCTTTCATATGTTTGTTTTTGATATGTTCCTAGAGAAAATTGTGTTGAAAAATGTTAGTAGCAATGATGCGGATTCGATCCGTGATCGGAGGTTTATCCTCATTGCTGCACAGAAGAATTATGTCCTTAATGCACCGCTAGGTGACAGACCTATTGCAGGAGCAGATGCAGACATTATGAACGTTTGGCTAGCTCAATATGATGACTACTTGATAGTTTTGTGCACCATGCTTTATGGCTTAGAATCGGGACTTCAAAGATGTTTTGAACATCATGGACCATATGAGATGTTCCAGGAATTGAAGTTAATATTTCAAGCAAATACCCGAGTTGAGAGATATGAAGTCTTCAACAAGTTCTATAGCTAAAAGATGGAGGAGAATCGCTCAACTAGTGAGCATGTGCTCAGATTGTGCAGGTACTTCAATCGCTTGAATCAAGTGGGAGTTAATCTTCCAGATAAGATAGTGATTGATGAATTCTCTAGTCACCATCACCAAGTTAGTAGAACTTCGTGATGAACTATAGTATGCAAGGGATGATGAAAATGATTCGAGTTTTTCATGATGATGAAATCGATGAAGGTAGAAATCAAGAAAGAACATCAAGTGTTGATGGTTAACAAGACCACTAGTTTCAAGAAAAGGGCAAAGGGATAGAAGGAACTTCAAGAAGAACGGCAAGCAAGTTGCTGCTCAAGTGAAGAAGCCCAAGTCTGGACCTAAGCACGAGACTAAGTGCTTCTACTGCAAAGGGACTGGTCATCGAAGCGAACTACCCCAAGTATTTGGCGGATAAGAAGGATGGCAAAGTAAACAAAAGTATATTTGATATACATGTTATTGATGTGTACTTTACTAGTGTTTATAGCAACCCTCGGTATTTGGTACTGGTTCAGTTGCTAAGAGTAGTAACTCAAACGGAGTTGCAGAATAAAAACAGAAACTAGTTAAGGGTGAAGTGACGATGTGTGTTGAAAGTAGTTTCAAGATTGATATGATCATCATCGCACACTCCCTATACTTTCGGATTAGTGTTGAACCTAAATAAATGTTATTTGGTGTTTGCGTTGAGCATGAATATGATTTGATCGTGTTTTTTGCAATACGGTTATTCATTTAAGTAAGAGAATAAACTGTTATTCTGTTTACATGAATAAAACCTTATATGGTTACACACCCAATGAAAATGGTTCATTGGATCTCGATCGTAGTGATACACATATTCATAATATTGAAATCAAAAGATGCAAAGTTAATAATGATAGTGCAACTTATTTGTAGCATCGCCGTTTAGGTCATATTGGTGTAAAGCGCATGAAGAAACTCCATCTCGATGGGATTTTGGAATCACTTGATTGTGAATCACTTGATGCTTGCGAACCATGCCTCATGGGCAATATGACTAAGACTCCGTTCTCCGAACAATGGAGCGAGCAACTGACTTATTGGAAACAATACATACCGATGTATGCGATCCAATGAGTGTTAAGGCTCACGGCGAGTATCGTTATTTTCGACCTTCACAAATGATTTGAGCAAGATATAGGTATATCTACTTGATGAAACATAAGTCTGAAATAGTTGAAAGGTTCAAAGAATTTCAGAGTGAAGTGGAAAAATCATCGTGACAAGAAAATAAGGTTTCTACGATTTGATCGCAGAGACGAATATTTGAGTTACGAGTTTGGTCTTCAATCAAAACAATGTGGAATAGTTTCACAGCTCACGCCACCTGGAACACCACAATGTTATGGTGTGTCCAAACATCGTAACCGCACTTTATTGGATATAGTGCAATCTATGATGTTTCTTACTGATTTACCAATATCGTTTTGGGATCATGCATTAGAGACAGCTGCATTCACGTTAAATAGGGCACCATCTAAATCCGTTGAGACGACACCATATGAACTGTGGTTTAGCAAGAAACCAAAGTTGTCGTTTCTTAAAGTTTGGGGCTGCGATGCTTATGTGAAAAAGTTTCATCCTGATAAGCTCAAACCCAAATCGGAGAAGTGCGTCTTCATAGAATACCCAAAGGAGACTGTTGGGTACACCTTCTATCACAGATCCGAAGGCAAGACATTCGTTGCTAAAAATGGATCCTTTCTAGAGAAGGAGTTTCTCTCGAAAGAAGTGAGTGGGAGGAAAGTAGAACTTGATGAGGTAATTGTACCTTCTCCATTACTTGAAAGTAGTTTGTCACGAAACCGTTTCGAGACATCTACACCAAGTAGTGAGGAAGTTGATGATGTTGATCATGAAACTTCAGATCAAGTTACTGCAGAACCTCGTAGATCAACCAGAGTAAGATCCACACCAGAGTGGTACGGTAATCCTGTTCTGGAAGTCATGCTACTAGATCATGATGAACCTACGGACTATGAAGAAGCGATGGTGAGCCCAGATTCCGCAAAATGGCTTGAGGCCATGAAATCTGAGATGGGATCCATGTATGAAAACAAAGTATGGACTTTGGTTGACTTGCCCGAGGGTAGGCAAGCAATAGAAAACAAGTGGATCTTCAAGAGGAAGACGGACGTTGATAGTAGTGTTACTATCTACAAAGCTCGACTTGTTGCAAAAAGGTTTTCGACAAAGTTCAAGATGTTGACTACAATGAGATTTTCTCAACTGTAGCGATGCTTAAGTCTGTCCAAATCATGTTAGCAATTGCCACAATTTATGAAATTTGGGAAATGGATGTAAAAACTGCATTCCTGAATGGGTTTCTGGAGGAAGAGTTGTATGTGATGCAACCAGAAGGTTTTATCGATCCAAAGGGAGCTAACAAAGTGTGCAAGCTCCAGCGATCCATCTATGGACTGGTGCAAGCATCTCGGAGTTGGAATATACGCTTTGATAAGTTGATCAAAGCATATAGTTTATCAGACTTGCGGTGAAGCCCTGTATTTACAAGAAAGTGAGTGGGAGCACTACAACATTTCGATAAGTATATGTGAATGACATATTGTTGATCGGAAATAATGTAGAATTATTCTGCAAAGCATAAAGGAGTGTTTAAAAGGAGTTTTTCAAAGAAAGACCTCGGTGAAGCTGCTTACATATTGAGCATCAAGATCTATAGAGATAGATCAAGATGTTTGATAAGTTTTTTCAATGAGTACATACCTTGACAAGATTTTGAAGTAGTTCAAAATGGAACAGTCAAAGAAAGAGTTCTTGCCTGTGTTACAAGGTGTGAAATTGAGTAAGACTCAAAACCCGACCACGGCAGAAGATAGAAAGAGAATGAAAGTCATTCCCTATGCCTTGGCCATAGGTTCTATAAAGTATGTCATGCTGTGTACCAGATCTATTGTATACCCTGCACTGAGTTTGGCAAGGGAGTACAATAGTGATCTAGGAGTAGATCACTGGACAGCGGTCAAAATTATCCTTAGTGGAATAAGGATATGTTTCTCGATTATGGAAGTGACAAAAGGTTCGTCGTAAAAGGTTACGTCGATGCAAGTTTTGACACTGATCTGGATGACTCTAAGTCTCGATCTAGATACATATTGAAAGTGGGAGCAATTAGCTAGGGTAGCTTCATGCAGAGCATTGTAGACATAGAAAAATTGCAAAATACATAACGGATCTGAATGTGAAAGACCCGTTGACTAAGACTCTCTCACAAGCAAAACATGATCACACCCTAGTACTCTTTGGGTGTTAATCACATAGCGATGTGAACTAGATTACTGAATCTAGTAAACCCTTTGGGTGTTGGTCACATGACGATGTGAACTATGGGTGTTAATCACATGATGATGTGAACTATCGATGTTAATCACATGGTGATGTGATCTAGATTATTGACTCTAGTGCAAGTGGGAGACTGAAGGAAATATGCCCTAGAGGCAATAATAAAGTTATTATTTATTTCCTTATTTCATGATAAATGTTTATCATTCATGCTAGAATTGTATTAACCGGAAACATGATACATGTGTGAATGCATAGACAAAACAAGATGTCACTAGTATGCCTCTACTAGACTAGCTTGTTAATCAAAGATGGTTATGTTTCCTAACCATGAACAAAGGAGTTGTTATTTGATTAACGAGGTCACATCATTAGTAGAATGATCTGATTGACATGACCCATTCCCTTAGCTTAGCACACGATCGCTTAGTATGTTGCTATTGCTTTTATCCATGACTTATACATGTTCCTGTAACTATGAGATTATGCAACTCCGTTTACGGAGGAACACTTTGGTGCTACCAAACGTCACAACGAATCGGGTGATTATAAAGGAGTACTACAGGTGTCTCCAAAGGCAGATGTTGGGTTGGCGTATTTGAGATTAGGTTTTGTCACTCCGATTGTCGGAGAGGTATCTCTGGGCCCTCTCGGTAATGCACATCACTGAAGCCTTGCAAGCACTACAACTAATGAGTTAGTTGTGAGATGATGTATTACGGAACGAGTAAAGAGACTTGCCGTAACGAGATTGAACTAGGTATCGGATACCGACGATCGAATCTCGGGCAAGTAACATACCGATGACAAAGGGAACAACGTATGTTGTTATGCGGTCGACCGATAAAGATCTTCGTAGAATATGTAGGAACCAATATGGGCATCCAGGTCCCGCTGTTGGTTATTGACCGTGAATAGTTCTAGGTCATGTCTACATTGTTCTCGAACCGTAGGGTCCGCACGCTTAAGGTTTCGATGATGGTTATTATGAGTTTATGTATTTTGATGTACCGAAGGAGTTCGAGTCCCGGATGTGATCACGGACATGAGGAGGAGTCTCGGAATGGTCGAGACATAAAGATTGATATATTGGAAGCCTATGTTTGGAGTTGGAATGGTTCCGGCTAAAACGGAATTTATCGAGTACCGGAGGTTACGGAACCCCGGGAGGTAAATGGGCCTCGATGGGCCTTAGTGGAAAGGAGAAAGGGGCCAGCCCTAGCCTGGCCGCCCCCCTTCCCTAGTCCTATTAGGACTAGGAGAAGGGGCCGGCCCCCCTCTCTCTCTTTCCCCCCTCCGGGAATCCTAGTCCAACTAGGATTGGGGGGGGAATCCTACTCCCAGAGGGAGTAGGACTCCCTTGGCGCGCCAAGCTTGGCCGGCCGGCCCCCTCCCCCTTGGCTCCTTTATATACGGGGGCAGGGGGGCACTTTGGAACACACAAGTTGATCTTTAGATCGTTCCTTAGCCGTGTGCGGTGCCCCCCTCCACCATATTCCACCTCGGTTATACCGTCGCGAAGCTTAGGCGAAGCCCTGCGCCGGTGAAACATCAAGATCGTCACCACGCCGTCGTCTTGTGGAACTCTCCTCGACACTCGGCTGGATCGAGTACGAGGGACGCCATCGAGCTGTACGTGTGTCAAGAACTCGGGCGTCGAGTAACTGGCGCCGGATCGGTCGGATCGCGAGGAGAACGACGACTACTTCCTCTACGTTGTGATCGCTTCGCCGGGTCTACAAGGGTATGTGGACAACACTCTCCCTCTCGTTGCTATACATCACCATGATCTTGCGTGTGCGTAGGAAAATTTTTGAAATTACTACGTTCCCCAACAATAATAGCCCCTGAGTATTTGATACTTGTTCAGTTGCTAAGATTAGTAACTCGAAACAGGAGTTACAGAATAAACAGAGACTATTAGAAGGGAAAGTGACGATGAGTGTTGGAAGTAGTTCCAAGATTGATATGATCATCATCGCACACTCCCTATACTTTCGGGATTAGTGTTAAACCTAAATAAATATTATTTGGCGTTTGCGTTGAGCATGAATATGATTTGATCGTGTTTATTGCAATACGGTTATTCATTTAAAATCAGAGAATAATTGTTGTTCTGTTTACATGAATAAAACCTTCAATGGTTATACACCCAATGAAAATAGTTTGTTGGATCTCGATCGTAGTGATACACATATTCATAAAATTGATGCCAAAAGATGCAAAGTTAATAATGATAGTGCAACTTATTTGTGGCACTGCCGTTTGGGTCATATCGGTGTAAAGCGCATGAAGAAACTCCATAAAGATGGATTTTCGGAATCACTTGGTTATGAATCATTTGATGCTTGCGAACCGTGCCTTTTGGGCAAGATGACTAAAACTCCGTTCTCCGGAAAAATGGAACAAGCTACTGACTTATTGGAAATAATACATACCGATGTATGCTGTCCAATGAGTGTTGATGCTCGTGGCAAGTATCGTTATTTTCTGACCTTCACAAGATGATTTGAGCAGATATGGGTATATCTTCTTGATGAAACATAAGTCTGAAATAGTTGAAAGGTTCAAAGAATTTCAGAGTGAAGTGGAAAAATCATCGTAACAAGAAAATAAATTTTCTGCGATCTGATCGCGAAGACGAATATTTGAGTTACGAGTTTGGTCTTCAATTAAAACAATGTGGAATAGTTTCACAGCTCACTCCACCTGGAACACCACAACGTTATGGTGTGTCCGAACGTCGTAACCGCACTTTATTTGATATGGTGCGATCTATGATGTCTCTTATTGATTTACCATTGTCGTTCTAGGGTTATGCATTAGAGACAGCTGTATTCACATTAAAAGGGCACCATCTAAATCCGTTGAGACGACACTATATGAACTGTGGTTTAGCAAGAAACCCAAGTTGTCGTTTCTTAAAGTTTGGGACTATGATGCTTATGTGAAAAAAATTCATCCTGATAAGCTCGAACCCAAATCGGAGAAGTGCGTCTTCATAGAATACCCAAAGAAAACTGTTGGGTACACCTTCTATCACAGATCCGAAGGCAAGTTATTCGTTGCTAAAAATGGATCCTTTCTAGAGAAGGAGTTTCTCTCGAAAGAAGTGAGTGGGAGGAAAGTAGAACTTGATGAGGTAACTGTACCTTCTCCCGAATTGGAAAATAGTTCATCACTAAAATCAGTTCCAGTGATTCCTACACCAATTAGTGAGGAAGCTAATGATGATGATCATGAAACTTCAGATCAAGTTACTACAGAATCTCGTAGGTCCGCGCCAGAGTGGTACGGTAATCCTGTTCTGAGAGTCATGTTACTAGACCATGATAAACCTACGAACTATGAGGAAGCGATGATGAGCCCAGATTCCGCAAAATGGCTGGAGGCCATGAAATCTGAGATAGGATCCATGTATGAGAACAAAGTGTGGACTTTGGTGGACTTGCCCGATGATCGGCAAACCATAGAAAATAAATGGATCTTCAAGAGGAAGACGGACGCTGATAGTAGTGTTACCATCTACAAAGCTAGACTTGTCGAAAAAGGTTTTTGACAACGTTCAAGGTGTTGACTACAATGAGATTTTCTCAACTGTAGCGATGCTTAAGTCTGTCCGAAATGTTAGCAATTGCCACATTTTATGAAATCTGGCAAATGGATGTCAAAACTGCATTCCTTAATGGTTTTCTTAAAGAAGAGTTGTATATGATGCAACCAGAAGGTTTTGTCA
The DNA here is from genome assembly GCA_021437245.1 of Aegilops speltoides. Taxonomy (NCBI): domain Eukaryota; kingdom Viridiplantae; phylum Streptophyta; class Magnoliopsida; order Poales; family Poaceae; genus Aegilops; species Aegilops speltoides. The sequence continues at coordinate 497,651,985 of CM038146.1, forward strand.
ATCCTAAAGGTGCTAACAAAATGTGCAAGCTCCAGCAATCCATCTATGGACTGGTGCAAGCATCTCAGAGTTGGAATATACGCTTTGATAAGTTGATCAAAGCATATAGTTTTATACAGACTTGCGATGAAGCCTGTATTTACAAGAAAGTGAGTGGGAACTCTGTAGCATTTCTGATACTATATGTAGATGACATATTATTGATCAGAAATGATATAGAATTTCTGGATAGCATAAAGGGATACTTGAATAAAAGTTTTTCAATGAAAGACCTCGGTGAAGCTGCTTACACATTGAGCATCAAGATCTATATAGATAGATCAAGACGCTTGATAAGATTTTTCAATGAGTACATACCTTGATAAATTTTTGAAATAGTTCAAAATAGAACAGTCAAAGAAGGAGTTCTTGCCTGTGATGCAAAGGTGTGAAGTTGAGTAAGACTCAAGACCCGACCATGGCAGAAAATAGAAAGAGAATGAAAATTCATTCCCTATGCCTCAGTCATAGGTTCTATAAAGTATGCTATGCTGTGAACCAGACCTATTGTATACCTTGCTCTGAGTTTTGCAAGGGAATACAATTTTGATCTAAGAGTAGATCACTGGATAGCGGTCAAGAATATCCTTAGTGAGGACTAAGGACATGTTTCTCGATTATGGAGGTGATAAAAGAGCCCGTCGTAAAAAGTTACAACAATGCAAGCTTTTACATCAATCCAGATGACTCTAAGTCTCAATCTGGATACATATTGAAAGTGGGAGCAATTAGCGAGAGTAGCTCCGTGCAGAGCATTGTGGACACAGAATATTTGCAAAATACATACGGCTCTGAATGTGACAGACCCGTTGACTAAGCTTCTCTCCACGAGCAAAACATGATCACACCTTAGTACTCTTTGGGTGTTAATCACATAGTGATGTGAACTAGATTATTGACTCTAGTAAACCTTTTGAGCGTTGGTCACATGATGATGTGAACTATGGGTGTTAATCATATACAGATATGAATATTGGTGTTAAATCACATGGTGATGTGAACTAGATTATTGACTCTAGTGCAAGTCGGAGACTGAAGGAAATATGCCCTGGAGGCAATAATAAAGTTATTATTTATTTCCTTATTTCATGATAAATGTTTATTATGTTAGGTTTCGTAGTAATTTCAAAAAATTTCCTACGCACACGCAAGATCATGTGATGCATAGCAACGAGGGGAGAGTGTTGTCTACGTACCCAACGCAGACCGACTGCGGAAGCGATGACACGACGTAGAGGAAGTAGTCATACGTCTTCACGATCCAACCGATCAAGCACCGAAACTACGGCACCTCCGAGTTCGAGCACACGTTCAGCTCGATGACGATCCCTGGACTCCTATCCAGCAAAGTGTCGGGGAAGAGTTCCGTCAGCACGACGGCGTGGTGACGATCTTGATGAACTACAGCAGCAGGGCTTCGCCTAAACTCCGCTACAGTATTATCGAGGTATATGGTGGCAGGGGGCACCGCACACGGCTAAGGAATAGATCACGTGGATCAACTTGTTGTGTCTTTGGTGCTAGCCCTGCCCCTCTATTTATATGTTGAGCCCCGGGGTCGAAACTTGGAGCAAAAGCCTCCTCAAAGTCGGTTTTTCCCGAAAGGCAAGAGTCCCACTCGGACTCCAGGACCAAACGCCACAATCCTTGGCGTCTGGCCCAGACGCCATGAGCCTCGGCGTCTGGCCCAAACGCCAGGGTCTCCGGCGTTTGGCCCCCTGGCCTCCGCAAGACTCCTTTTGCACCGATCTAAAGCCTCATGGGCTTGACCCCTTGGCCTAACCATATCATCCAATATATGAATCTTTACGTCTCGACCATTTCGAGACTCCTCGTCATGTCCCCGATCTCATCCGGGACTCCGAACTCCTTCGGTACATCAAAACATGTAAACTCATAATATAACTGTCATCGTAACCTTAAGCGTGCGGACCCTACGGGTTCGAGAACAATGTAGACATGACCGAGACACGTCTCCGGTCAATAACCAATAGCGGGACCTGGATGCCCATATTGGCTCCTACATATTCTACGAAGATCTTTATCGGTCAGACCGCATAACAACATATGTTGTTTCCTTTGTCATCGGTATGTTACTTGCCCGAGATTCGATCGTCGGTATCCAATACCTAGTTCAATCTCGTTACTGGAAAGTCTCTTTACTCGTTCCGTAATACATCATCTCACAACTAACATATTAGTTGCAGTGCTTGCAAGGCTTATGTGATGTGCATTACCGAGAGGGCCCAGAGATACCTCTCCGACAATCGGAGTGACAAATCCTAATCTCGAAATACGCCAACCCAACATCTACTTTTGGAGACACCTGTAATGCTCCTTTATAATCACCCAGTTACGTTGTGACATTTGGTAGCACCCAAAGTGTTCCTCCGGCAAACGGGAGTTGCATAATCTCATAGTCATAGGAACATGTATAAGTCATGAAGAACGCAATAGCAACATACTAAACGATCAGGTGCTAAGCTAATGGAATGGGTCATGTCAATCAGATCATTCAACTAATGATGTGACCTCGTTACTCAAATAACAACTCATTGTTCATGGTCAGGAAACATAACCATCTTTGATTAACGAGCTAGTCAAGTAGAGGCATAATAGTGACACTTTGTTTGTCTATGTATTCACACATGTATTATATTTCCGGTTAATACAATTCTAGCATGAATAATAAACATTTATCATGATTATAAGGAAATAAATAATAACTTTATTATTGCCTCTAGGGCATATTTCCTTCAGTCTCCCACTTGCACTAGAGTCAATAATCTAGATTACACTGTAATGATTCTAACACCCATGGAGCTTTGGTGCTGATCATGTTTTTCTCGTGGAAGAGGCTTAGTCAACGGGTCTGCAACATTCAGATCCGTATGTATCTTGCAAATCTCTGTGTCTCCCACCTGGACCAGATCCCGGATGGAGTTGAAGCGTCTCTTGATGTGTTTGGTCCTTTTGTGAAATCTGGATTCCTTTGCCAAGGCAATTGCACCAGTATTGTCACAAAAGATTTTCATTGGACCCGATGCATTAGGTATGACACCTAGATCGGATATGAACTCCTTCATCCAGACTCCTTCGTTTGCTGCTTCCGAAGCAGCTATGTACTCCGCTTCACATGTAGATCCCGCTACGACGCTTTGTTTAGAACTGCACCAACTGACAGCTCCACCGTTTAATGTAAACACGTATCCGGTTTGCGATTTAGAATCGTCCGGATCAGTGTCAAAGCTTGCATCAACGTAACCTTTTACGGTGAGCTCTTTGTCACCTCCATATACGAGAAAGATATCCTTAGTCCTTTTTAGGTATTTCAGGATGTTCTTGACCGCTGTCCAGTGATCCACTCCTGGATTACTTTGGTACCTCCCTGCTAAACTTATAGCAAGGCACACATCAGGTCTGGTACACAACATTGCATACATGATAGAGCCTATGGCTGATGCATAGGGAACATCTTTCATATTCTCTCTATCTTCTGCAGTGGTCGGGCATTGAGTCTTACTCAACTTCACACCTTGTAATACAGGCAAGAATCCTTTCTTTGCTTGATCCATTTTGAATTTCTTCAAAATCTTGTCAAGGTATGTGCTTTGTGAAAGTCCAATTAAGCGTCTTGATCTATCTCTATAGATCTTAATGCCTAATATGTAAGCAGCTTCACCGAGGTCTTTCATTGAAAAACTTTTATTCAAGTATCCCTTTATGCTATCCAGAAATTCTATATCATTTCCAATCAGCAATATGTCATCCACATATAATATCAGAAATGCTACAGAGCTCCCACTCACTTTCTTGTAAATACAGGCTTCTCCGAAAGTCTGTATAAAACCAAATGCTTTGATCACACTATCAAAATGTTTATTCCAACTCCGAGAGGCTTGCACCAGTCCATAAATGGATCGCTGGAGCTTGCACACTTTGTTAGCTCCCTTTGGATCGACAAAACCTTCCAGTTGCATCATATACAACTCTTCTTCCAGAAATCCATTCAGGAATGCAGTTTTGACATCCATCTGCCAAATTTCATAATCATAAAATGCGGCAATTGCTAACATGATTCGGACGGACTTAAGCATCGCTACGGGTGAGAAGGTCTCATCGTAGTCAATCCCTTGAACTTGCCGAAAACCTTTTGCGACAAGTCGAGCTTTGTAGACAGTAACATTACCATCAGCGTCAGTCTTCTTCTTAAAGATCCATTTATTCTCAATTGCTTGCCGATCATCGGGCAAGTCAACCAAAGTCCATACTTTGTTCTCATACATGGATCCCATCTCAGATTTCATGGCTTCAAGCCACTTTGCAGAATCTGGGCTCACCATCGCTTCTTCATAGTTCGTAGGTTCATCATGATCTAGTATCATGACTTCCAGAATAGGATTACCGTACCACTCTGGTGCGGATCTTACTCTGGTTGATCTACGAGGTTCAGCAGTATCTTGATCTGAAGTTTCATGATCATTATCATTGGCTTCTTCACTAACTGGTGTAGGTGTCACTGAAACAGTTTTCTGTGATGAACTACTCTCCAGTAAGGGAGCAGGTACAGTTACATCGTCAAGTTCTACTTTTCTCCCAGTCACTTCTTTTGAGAGAAACTCCTTCTCTAGAAAGGATCCATTTTTAGCAACGAATGTCTTGCCTTCGGATCTGTGATAGAAGGTGTACCCAATAGTCTCCTTTGGGTATCCTATGAAGACACATTTCTCCGATTTGGGTTCGAGCTTATCAGGTTGAAGCTTTTTCACATAAGCATCGCAGCCCCAAACTTTAAGAAACGACAACTTTGGTTTCTCGCCAAACCACAGTTCATAAGGCGTCATCTCAACGGATTTTGATGGTGCCCTATTTAACGTGAATGCGGCCGTCTCTAAAGCATATCCCCAAAATGATAGCGGTAAATCAGTAAGAGACATCATAGATCGCACCATATCTAGTAAAGTACGATTACGACGTTCGGACACACCATTACGCTGTGGTGTTCCAGGTGGCGTGAGTTGCGAAACTATTCCACAGTTTTTCAAATGTACACCAAACTCGTAACTCAAATATTCTCCTCCACGATCAGATCGTAGAAACTTTATTTTCTTGTTACGATGATTTTCAACTTCACTCTGAAATTCTTTGAACTTTTCAAATGTTTCAGACTTATGTTTCATTAAGTAGATATACCCATATCTGCTTAAATCATCTGTGAAGGTGAGAAAATAACGATATCCGCCACGAGCCTCAATATTCATCGGGCCACATACATCGGTATGTATGATTTCCAACAAATCTGTTGCTCTCTCCATAGTACCGGAGAACGGTGTTTTAGTCATCTTGCCCATGAGGCACGGTTCGCAAGTACCAAGTGATTCATAATCAAGTGGTTCCAAAAGTCCATCAGTATGGAGTTTCTTCATGCGCTTTATACCGATATGACCTAAACGACAGTGCCACAAATAAGTTGCACTTTCATTATCAACTCTGCATCTTTTGGCTTCAACATTATGAATATGTGTATTACTACTATCGAGATTCAGTAAGAATAGACCACTCTTCAAGGGTGCATGACCATAAAAGATATTACTCATATAAATAGAACAACCATTATTCTCTGATTTAAATGAATAACCGCCTCGCATTAAACAAGATCCAGATATAATGTTCGTGCTCAACGCTGGCACCAAATAACAATTATTTAGGTCTAATATTAATCCCGAAGGTAGATGTAGAGGTAGCGTGCCGACCGCGATCACATCAACTTTGGAACCATTTCCCACGCGCATCGTCACCTCGTCCTTTGCCAGTGCCCGCTTATTCCGTAGTCCCTGTTTCGAGTTGCAAATATTAGCAACGGAACCAGTATCAAATACCCAGGTGCTACTGCGAGCTCTAGTAAGGTACACATCAATAACATGTATATCACATATACCTTTGTTCACCTTGCCATCCTTCTTATCCGCCAAATACTTGGGGCAGTTCCGCTTCCAAATGACCGATTGTTTGCGGTGAGAAGCACTCTCGCCAGGCTTAGGTCCAGACTTGGTTTCTTCTCTTGAGCAGCAACTTGCTTGCCGTTCTTTTTGAAGTTCCCTTTCTTCTTTCCTTTGCCCTTTTTCTTGAAACTAGTGGTCTTGTTAACCATCAACACTTGATGCTCCTTCTTGATTTCTACCTCCGCAGCTTTCAGCATTGCGAAGAGCTCGGGAATAGTCTTGTTCATCCCTTGCATATTATAGTTCATCACGAAGCTCTTGTAGCTTGGTGGCAGTGATTGGAGAATTATGTCAATGACGCAATCATCTGGAAGATTAACTCCCAATTGAATCAAGTGATTATTATACCCAGACATTTTGAGTATATGCTCACTGACAGAACTGTTCTCCTCCATCTTGCAGCTATAGAACTTATTGGATACTTCATATCTCTCAATTCGGGCATTTGCTTGAAACATTAACTTCAACTCCTGGAACATCTCATATGCTCCATGACGTTCAAAACGTCGTTGAAGTCCCGATTCTAAGCCGTAAAGCATGGCACACTGAACTATCGAGTAGTCATCAGCTTTGCTCTGCCAGACGTTCATAACATCTGGTGTTGCTCCAGCAGCAGGCCTGGCACCCAGCGGTGCTTCCAGGACGTAATTTTTCTGTGCAGCAATGAGGATAATCCTCAAGTTACGGACCCAGTCCGTGTAATTGCTACCATCATCTTTCAACTTTGCTTTCTCAAGGAACGCATTAAAATTCAACAGAACAACAACACGAGCCATCTATCTACAATCAACATAAACCAGCAAGATACTATCAGGTACTAAGTTCATGATAAATTTAAGTTCAATTAATCATATTATTTAAGAACTCCCACTTAGATAGACATCCCTCTAATCTTCTAAGTGATTAGGTGATCCAAATCAACTAAACCATAACCGATCATCACGTGAGATGGAGTAGTTTTCAATGGTGAACATCGTTATGTTGATCATATCTACTATATGATTCACGCTCGACCTTTCGGTCTCCGTGTTCCGAGGCCATATCTGCATATGCTAGGCTCGTCAAGTTTAACCTGAGTATTCTGCGTGTGCAAAACTGGCTTGCACCCGTTGTAGATGGACGTAGAGCTTATCACACCCGATCATCACGTGGTGTCTGGGTACGACGAACTTTGGCAACGGTGCATACTCAGGGAGAACACTTCTTGATAATTTAGTGAGAGATCATCTTATAATGCTACCGTCAATCAAAGCAAGATAAGATGCATAAAAAGATAAACATCACATGCAATCAATATAAGTGATATGATATGGTCATCATCATCTTGTGCTTGTGATCTCCATCTCCGAAGCACCGTCATGATCACCATCGTCACCGGCGCGACACCTTGATCTCCATCGTAGCATCGTTGTCGTCTCGCCAATCTTATGCTTCCACGACTATCACTACCGTTTAGTAATAAAGTAAAGCATTACATCGCGATTGCATTGCATACAATAAAGCGACAACCATATGGCTCCTGCCAGTTGCCGATAACTCGGTTACAATACATGATCATCTCATACAATAAAATTCAGCATCATGCCTTGACCATATCACATCACAACATGCCCTGCAAAAACAAGTTAGACGTCCTCTACTTTGTTGTTGCATGTTTTACGTGGCTGCTACGGGCTTAAGTAAGAACCAATCTCACCTACGCATCAAAACCACAACGATAGTTTGTCAAATAGACTCCGTTTTAACCTTCTCAAGGACCGGGCGTAGCCATACTTGGTTCAACTAAAGTTGGAGAGACAGTCGCCCGCAAGCCATCTATGTGCAAAGCACGTCGAGGGAACCGGTCTCGCGTAAGCGTACGCGTAAGGTTGGTCCGGGTCGTCTCGTCCAACAATACCGCCGAACCAAAGTATGACATGCTGGTAGGCAGTATGACTTGTATCGTCCACAACTCACTTGTGTTCTACTCGTGCATATAACATCAACATAAATAACCTAGGCTCTGATACCACTGTTAGGTTTCGTAGTAATTTCAAAAAAATTCCTACGCACATGCAAGATCATGTGATGCATAGCAACGAGGGGAGAGTGTTGTCTACGTACCCAACGCAGACCGACTGCGGAAGCGATGACACGACGTAGAGGAAGTAGTCGTACGTCTTCACGATCCAACCGATCAAGCACCGAAACTATGGCACCTCCGAGTTCGAGCACACGTTCAGCTCGATGACGATCCCCGGACTCCGATCCAGCAAAGTGTCGGGGAAGAGTTCCGTCAGCACGACGGCGTGGTGACGATCTTGATGAACTACAGCAGCAGGGCTTCGCCTAAACTCCGCTACAGTATTATCGAGGTATATGGTGGCAGGGGCACCGCACACGGCTAAGGAATAGATCACGTGGATCAACTTGTTGTGTCTTTGGTGCTAGCCCTGCCCTCTATTTATATGTTGAGCCCGGGTCGAAACTTGGAGCAAAAGCCTCCTCAAAGTCGGTTTTTCCCGAAGGCAAGAGTCCCACTCGGACTCCGGACCAAACGCCACAATCCTTGGCGTCCGCCCAGACGCCATGGGCCTCGGCGTCTGGCCCAGGCCGACGCCGAGGTCTCCGCGTTTGGCCCCCGGCCTCCACAAAACTCCTTTGCACCGATCTAAAGCCTCATGGGCTTGACCCTTAGCCTAACCATATCATCCCCTCAACCATTTGATGTCCCGATCTCATCGGGACTCCGAACTCCTTCGGTACATCAAAACATAAACTCATAATATCAGTAACCTTAAGCGTGCGGACCCTACGGGTTCGAGAACTGACATGACCGGACCGTCTCGGTCATAACCATCGGGATGGATGCCCATATTGGCTCCTACATATTCATATTCGGACGCATAACAACATTCATCGGTATCCAATTGCGAGATTCATCAATCTCACACTCGTTCAATACATCATCAACTAACAGTTGCAGTGCTTACAAGGCTTATCATCTGCATTACCAGGGCCCAGAGATACCTCTCCGACATCGGATGACAAATCCTAATCACGCCAACGCCAACCCAACATCTACTTTTGGAGACACCAATGCTCCTTTATAATCACCCGATTTTGGTAGCACCAAAGTGTTCCTCGGCAACGGGAGTTGCATAATCTCAAGTCATAGGAACATGTATAAGTCATGAAGAAACAACATACTCGATCGGTGCTAAGCCAATGGAATGGGTCATGTCAATCAGATCATTCAACTAATGATGTGACCTCGTTACTCAAATTCAAATAATAACTCAAGTTACTAGTGACATTATGTTCACACATGTATTATGTTTCGTTAATACAATTCTAGCATGAATAATAAACATTTATCATGATTATAAGGAAATAAATAATAACTTTATTATTGCCTCTAGGGCATATTTCCTTCATATTATTCATGCTAGAATTGTATTAACCGGAAACATAATACATGTGTGAATACATAGACAAACATAGTGTCACTAGTATGCCTCTACTTGACTAGCTCGTGAATCAAAGATGGTTATGTTTCCTAGCCATGGACAAAAGAGTTGTCATTTGATTAGTGGGATCACATCATTAGGAGAATGATGTGATTGACATGACCCATTCCGTTAGCCTAGCACTTGATCGTTTAGTATACTGCTATTGCTTTCTTCATGACTTATACAAAGTTCCTGCAACTATGAGATTGTGCAACTCCCGTTTACCGGAAGAACACTTTGTGTGCTATCAAACGTCACAACGAATCGGGTGATTATAAAGGTGCTCTACAGGTGTTTCCAAGGTACATGTTGAGTTGGCATAATTCGAGATTAGGATTTGTCACTCCGATTGTCGGAGAGGTATCTCTGGTTCTCTCGTAATACGATCACCTAAGCCTTGCAAGCATGTAACTAATGAGTTAGTTATGAGATGACGACACGGAACGAGTAAAGAGACTTGCCGTAACGAGATTGAACTAGGTATTGATACCGACGATCAAATCTCGCAAGTAACATACCGATGACAAAGGAACAACGACGTTGTTATGCGGTTTGACCGATAAAGATCTTCGTGGAATATGTAGGAACCAATATGGACATCCAGGTCCCGCTATTGGTTATTGACCGAGAATGGTTCTAGGTCATGTCTACATAGTTCTCGAACCCGTAGGGTCCGCACGCTTAACGTTACGATGACAGTTATATCATGAGTTTATAAGTTTTGATGTACCAAGGAGTTCGGAGTCCCGGATGAGATCGGGACATGACGAGGAGTCTCAAATGGTCGAGACGTAAAGATCGATATATTGGACGACTATATTCAGAGTTCGGAAAGGTTCCGAGTGATTCGGGTATTTTCGGGGGTACCGGGGAGTTACGGGAATACGAGGAAGAAGCATTGGGCCTCATGGGCCAAGTGGTGGAAGAGAGGAGGAAGGGCGCGCGGCCCTCCTAGCCCAAACTGAATTGGACTAGGGGGCCGGCCCCCCTTTCCTTCTTCTCCTCCCTCTCCTTCCTTCTCCTTCTCCTCCCCTTCCTTCCCTTCTCCTAGTAGGACTTGGAAAGAGGGGGGAATCCTACTTGGAGTAGGATTGCCCCCCTAGGGCGCACCTCCTCCCCTTGGCCGGCCCCCTCCTCCTTGCTCCTTTATATACGGGGGCAGGGGGGCACCCCATGACACACAAGTTGATCTACGGATCGTTCCTTAGCCGTGTGCGGTGCCCCCTTCCACCATATTCCACCTCGGTCATATCGTCGTGGAGTTTAGGCGAAGCCCTGCGCCGGTAGAACATCATCATCGTCACCACGCCGTCGTGCTGACGGAACTCATCTCCGGAGCTCGGCTGGATCGGAGGCCGGAGATCGTCATCGAGCTGAACGTGTGCTGAACTCGGAGGCCCCGTACGTTCGGTGCTTGGATCGGTCGGATCGTGAAGACGTATGACTACATCAACCGCGTTGTGCTAACGCTTCCGCTTACGGTCTACGAGGGTACGTGGACGAACACTCTTCCCTCTCGTTGCTATGTCATCACCATGATCTTGCGTGTGCGTAGGAATTTTTTTTTTGAAATTATTACGTTCCCCAACAGTTCCCCCTCGAGATGGCGACGCTCCGTCCCGAAAATCCTCCTCTTATTTTTTCTGGGTCAAAATGGCCTATATACCAGAATATGGGCACCGAAGATGGGCCGAGGAGGGCACAACCCACCAGGGCGCGCCTAGGGGCCCTGGCGTGCCCAGGTGGGTTGTGCCCACCTGGTCGGCCCCCTCTGGTAGTTATTTGCTCCATTATTCTTCATATATTCCAAAACAATTCTGCGTAAATATTTAGCTCATTTGGAGATGTGCAGGATAGGTGGCCCGACATAGCTTTTTTCAGATTCAGAATTCCATCTGCCGGCAATCTCCTCTTTGTGTAAACCTTGCATATTATGGGAGAAAGGGCATTAGAATTACTCCATAAAGCATTATTATGCATAAAAACATTATAAATAACAGTAGAAAAACATGATGCAAATGGATGTATCAGCCAGGCCAGTCACGATAAAATTTTACTTTGTAAATGAAAGATTATTAGGTACGACCAGGGAAGATTGGTTATCAGTGCTCTTCTGCAATCTGAATGAAGGAATGAGAGTATATATATGTTCAGCTGATGTTCTAGAGGATGTGGTATGTTAGGAACGAGATTGTGCATTCAAAATCGGCTCCCCTAGTTCATGTGTTTGATGTGTCTAAGGGTTTTTGAGAAGCTACCTTGACACTCTCTACTCCATTAGAGCAGACCCAGTCGATCCAATCAAAGGAAAATCTGTCATCATCATGTGTTTCCCACATGTGGATCCAGCATGCAATAATAGGCCACAACCTGCTTTGTGGTCGCGACCTGTGCTTGGCCGAAATAAATTAAATGTTGATGGTTCCTTCCTCAACAATGAAGCAGGAGCAGGTATCGTTCTCAGAGACCATGAGGGTTCGATTGTATTCAGTGCATGCAGGAAAATATTTTCATGCAATGATGCCCTGGAATCTGAACTTCTAGCCCTTCAGGAAGTTATAGCTTTGGCGCTGCAATGGTGTTCCCTGCCACCAGTTATTGAAAGTGATTGTCTCGAGGCAGTCATGACGATCAAGAGTAGTGAAGGCAACCGATTGAAGTATGCTTTTTTGATCGAGGATGTCAAAAGAAGCATGGAGGAACGTGATTCTTGTATTGCTCATATTCGTCGTAGACAAAATAAATCTAGTCACTTTATGACAAACTTTGGGAGATCCGGACGCCGCACTGTTGTTTGGCTTGGATCAGTCCCTGCCGGCACTTTAGACGTTTTTGAACTTGATTGTAATCTAAGTTTTTTGGAGTAATATATACAAGAATTTATTCATGATTTTTTTTTTTTTTGAAAACCATATATATTTTGTCTCCGTGTCCAGGGTTTTTTGGAGACCAGGGTTGGAAATCCGTCTCCGTGTCCGAATTTGCGGGTGACACGAACCCAAGTCCGAAGTCTTGTGGTAACCCCGTAACAGGACCTCTTAAAAGCCCACAGGATGATGGCCTCGGAGCATCGTCAAGAGAGACGCCACGCACGAGCACGAGAGCAGCAACCAATTGCAATCGAGAAGCGATCGATCGCATCCTTTTCGATTAGAATTCAGAAGATCAGTGCTGATAGCAGATGGCGCACGGGCAGGAGTCGTCGTCGACGCAGGCCGCCGGAGCGCTGTGCGCGAACGGCTGCGGGTTCTACGGTAGCGCAGCGACTAAGAACATGTGCTCCAAGTGCTACCGCGACCACCACCTCAAGGCCACCGACACGGCCGCCCCCGGCCCCGCCGTCGAGGGGAAGACGACGGTCAAGGCCGACGACGTGGCCAACCTCGCCTTCGACCTCAAGACGTCGCTGAGCCTGCAGGATCACTCTGCAGCTGCTGCTGCCGAGGCGCCGGCGGCCGAAGCGCCGGCGAAGAAGCCGACCAGGTGCATGGCCTGCAAGAAGAAGGTGGGGCTGCTGGGGTTCGCGTGCAGGTGCGGTGGCACCTTCTGCTCGCTGCACCGCTACGTGGACGGGCATGCGTGCGGCTTCGACTACAAGAAGGCCGGACGTGAGAAGATCGCGCAGCAGAACCCTCTCGTCGTGGCACCGAAGATCGACAACAAGATTTGAAGGCACAAGGAGTTCAAAACCATGAGAGTTTTTTCTAGGGACATGTACATAGTTACTATCTCTCCTCTTTAGATCTTTCACGTATGCTCTAGCTCTTTAAGTTCAAGAGAGTCGATGTTGATCTTTCTTGTTAATTATTAGTAGTCATGTATTCATACAGATTGATGTAAATGCGTACCATCGAGTTATTCGATCGTTTTGTCCAGTTTTGAAAGTTTGGGGTTTAAATTAGTGGTTTCGTAGTTCAGGGTTATGTCTTAGACTTTGATGGCAGAATGATCCGGTACAAAACACAAAGTTCATCACAAGTGGTGTATTTGTTAGAAAGTGCAGCGCAAAGTACTAAAACAAGTGGTAGTCCCAAATAACTTTTGAACACTACTTGCATATGGCACAATAACAAACTACGACTATTAGATAGATAGTAAATGTGGAATATAGTGAGTAAACTACGATGATTAGATAGATAAATTCTACCAAACGCCTTGCCGTCTTATTTGCTCACCGCATCCACCTGGTGTCCTGGTCCAGTCCTAGCCAGCCAGGTAGTACACAATATGTATCACATTGTGAAGCTGTACCAAAATGAGCTCATGTTTCTCACAGCTAGCAAGCAGCCTCTGGCAAGTCTATTCTGATGTCAAATGCCTCATAGTTCGTTGTTGAAGCCTTGAGAGATACAATCTCTTGCTACAGTTCTCAAGACATCCCTAGTTCAAGTCCTTGACCATGGTGTTTAGAGTTGTCCATGTACCTGATGTCCTGGTGGTCTTCACATCGGCGGAATCTTCTGGTATTGCCTCATCTATGGAGGGAATACCAATAATAAACTTTTGTGTTGGGAAGGTTCCATTGCTTTATAGAGAGGTATAGAACACCACAATGATGTTGATCATGTTGTCTGAGTACAGCCTGCAAAGGTAAGCACAACAATTGCCGCAAAAAAAAGCACAACAATGAAATATCTCATCTTTGCCATCGGTGAAACTTTCCAACGGCTCACGTCCATTTACAAAATATATCCAACGGCTCACATCCACCCACACAGGGATCCGACGATCAGGAACGCTTGAAAAAATAGATCGGACGGCCCATGTGCTTCGGTGAATGTGAGAGCCTCATTTTACCCAGCTCTCTAACTATGGGATGGTACAATGGTGAACTATGGAATGGTACAATGGTGAACTATGGAATGGTACAATGGTGAACTCGGTGAGTTGGGAGACAACTCGACGACTAGGGTTTGTATCTAGTCCTAAGCTTGATGATGATGATGTTGACGATGTAGAACTTGGATCTGCCGTGCGGACCTCTCCTCCATTTATATAGGGCTAGCGAGATGGTGTGAACCTTAGAAAGGGTTCATCAACGTTACGCCCGACTCCTCCTTGTGTACCAAGTCGGCTCACTGATAGGCCTTCCAATGTTTTAACAGATATATGTGCAGGATATCTTCTACAGTTTTGCTAAAACTCATCTAGATGAGATATAATTTCGTCTCATTCACCTTTTATAGCCATTGGATGTGATGCTATAAGATGCGTGTGTGCTGACGTGACTTGCATCTGTTCTTGTTTTTAAAGTGAATGAGACCAAATTATATCTCATCTAGATGAGCTCTAGGTACTCCCTATCTTCTAGGATCTCTCATAACACAGGACTTAAGTTGAAATAATCTGCTAAGCGACACTGATGCATACATCTTATGTTTTGTGAACACGAAGGCAATAATGTTCACTCGATGCGTTGCCATCAAAATATAAAGGGGAAAGTACAGAGAAACTTTCTGCGACCACGACAAGACTCCCCTCCAGGTTCGTTTCAACCACAAGACCGGCTTCTATATGCTCTTCTGGGGTGTCATCGAGTTTGAATGCATGGAATCTCTCTCTTGCAATTGGTAAAGGGTGAAGGCTTACACGTCTTGGGGAAAACTACTCCTACCAAGATTCCTCCCCTCCTTCCGCCGCGGCCGGAGGACGCCGCCGGCTTATGCCCGGAGGCCGACGGCGGTGGCGGGGGCTCTTCCTCCCTCCCGTGTCTCGGGGGTGACGGGGCCCCAACATGCGTGGAGGTGCGGCCGATCTAGATGCGACGGCGTTGGCTTTGACGACGGCGGCGGTCGGCCCTGCCTCGGGCCACGGGCGGCGGCTGGCCTGGATCGGGCGGCGGCGTGATGCGGTCTTCGGCGGCATGTCATCTGGCTTTAGATCGGCGGCGGCGTCGAGGGCCTGGTGGACTGCTTGGCGGCACCCATGGCAGATCTGTTCTGACCAGTGTAGCCAGTGGTGGTGGTCATCTTCTTCGTCGGTGGTGGCCGGCCAGAAGCTTGGTGATCGGATCTCGAGATCCATCATCTAGTCCCGGCTGCGAGTTGGGGAGACATGGTTGCCGGTGAAAACCGAGCCGATGGCAGGCGATGGCGACGTTCTACGCCGTTACCTTGATGAAGGCATCGTCGAGTAACTATTGTCGACCCACTCGTGCTGCTCCGGGGGAAACCCTGGGATCTGGTGTTCCAGATCGGACGATGGCGGCACTGCGGTGTCGTTTCTCTCTTGTGAGCATCGTTTGTGGAGCAGCGTTGGAAGTCAGATGCAGGAGGTGGAGCGGCTTCATCTTGCACGGAGCTTCGATGGAGATGTCAAGTCATGCCTGACTGACAGGTGCTACGCTTGGTCATGCCTGGTCGGCAGGTGCTACGCACGACAGATCTTTCAAGGACTTCAAGTTGTGTCGGCTGGTGGTACTTGGCAGCATGGCGCTGAGGTATATCAGTGGCGCAACGTGCTCAGCTGTTTGCGCGCAGGGAGGAGGTGCCGTTGGGCGCCGTGGTGGCGTCAATGATAGCTAGACCGAGCAAGGTTGATGCATCGATCAGTTACGAAGATGGAGCGGTGGCGGTTGGCGGCGGCCTCTCGAGAGCACGCGGACCAGTGTGTGCCCAGACCGGCAAGTGGCTATGTTGGGGTCTCAGGTCTTAGATGTTAGGCTTGGCTGCGATGTCTGTTTGGTATTAGGCCCAGGCTATCTGCGCCCCTTCATCAACTGGATAGGTGTAGCGATATTTGTTGCTTAGACGGCGGCTTTAGTCTTACTGTTGTATGACTTTGTAAGATCTTGTGAGAATTATTAATAAAGTGGCTGTATGCATCGCCCAGATGCAGAGGCCGGGGGTCATCCTCCTTTTTTAAAAAAACCAAGAATGATTAGCTGATTTCCAGTTGGTTTACGCGGACATGGCTAAGAATTAATATCTCACCAGAGACGAGAAAGTGAGACATGATTAAGGATCTTTGCGCGGATTAGTTGGATAGGACCAGCTAATAACCATTCAATTGAGGGAGAGAATGTTGGGCAGATGTACCAACAGTTTGCAGGTGCTCAAATGTGTTTGTGTGGACCAAATAGTTAAGTGATTGATTAAATTATAAATGGCATCAAGGGGTCCATAGCTCAGTGGTAGAGCAATTGACTGCAGATCAATAGGTCACCGGTTCGAACCCGGTTGGGCCCTCTTTTTTTTCACTTTTTGTGGACACCCTTCTATCTTGTTGGCATTTTTCCTTTCATTTCCTTACTTTATTTATTGTTCCGTTTTTTCAAAAGTACATCAGCGGCAAGCAACCAGTTCTGCTAAAAAGCTTCCCTTTCATTCCGAGTGGTCGCTGCAATTAAAGATGAGGCGAAGACGTCTGACTAGATTATTAAGCAATTTATTTCCGGGAGAGTAGCCTTTTTTATTGGACATGTGTGGTCTGAAAAATATTGTATTACCCTTCTTATTTAATGAGTAGAGGAAAGATTTTTCCTCCGTCTCAAAAAATTAGATCCGTAGTAAGGAAACGACAAAAGTGACCTCGCTCACATCCGCTATGATCATGTTGCCATCCAAGGAAGGAAACCCACCGGCTATTTTCTTTCAAGTCCCTGTATCAAAGTTGAGATTAAACGATATGTAAAGGTTGGAAACTTACGTTGTCGGCGTCACAGATAGGGGCAAACATGGAGAACGACTCCTTTGGGTTGGGTGCACTATAGAGCTAGTTTGTGGAGGTTGCACATCCACACAGCGAGTACAGGTTGGCCTTCATTAACGGACTGGTAAGAAGACCTACTCTTGTTTCATTTGTTCCTTGCGAGAAGCTGCCCCTGGTTGTGTGGCTGTACTTCTCCCTCTCTTAGTTTGATAAGATGGTTGTGAGGTATTGGTTGGTATATCAACTCTTTTGGATGCATTTCTATCATGAATAAAAAAACTTGGTGACACCATTATAGTGAGTAAATGAATTTGGCAGATAATTTTTATATATTGCAAATTGATAGGTTTTCGAACTAGAAGTTCGGTCTCTTGAGTACGTATATCTGAGGAGGATATGTCCTGGACATTCCAAATTATTTAATAATGGGAAATGAAAAAAAAATCTTCCAAAAAATCGTAAACATTCTTTATATGCGTGAACACTTTTTAAAATTACATATTTTTAAATAGGGGTGAACACCTCAAAATTACACACAAAAATTAAACAATAAATGAAATTCTCTTGAAATGCGTGAACACTTTCCACACTTAGATGAATATTTCTTAAAAATAAGTAAAAAAATTATGTATAAAATTTTATTTACATGATCTTTAAGATATTAATTTTCTAAAAAATATTCATAAATTAGAAAAAAATAACCATGAATTTCAAAATTATTAAAGAACATATAAGACCAAACTAGATCGGTCCACCACACCATTATGTGTATCTGCTTGACTATCCGCTCCAATAAACGTCACCACTATATATCTCCTATTACGATTCTATCTTCTATCTCGCCTCAAGGATTTTCCCGTCGAGGCATTAGGCGGCCCAATATGGGTTCCTGTGGGAGTGTCTTTTGGCGTTTTTTCATCATTTTTTTGTGTGTTTCATGTGTTGGTTTTTATCAGTTATTTTTGCTGGTATTTAAATTTTTCTATGTTTCCTTAATGGTTATTTTGGTTTTTTTAACTATTTTTATTTTCCTCCTTTTCTTTCTTTTAAATTTTGAATTCTATATTGGTTTTCAATGGTTTTCTTATGGGTTTGATTTATGAGGTCTCAACTATTTTCTTTGGGTTTTTGTATACATTGTACATTTTTCATTAACATAAAGAACATTTTATATACATGATTAAGATTTTTCGAATATCTGTTTTGATGTCTCCTTTTTTAATACACATTGTATATTTTCATAAGCATCTGAACACATTTTTTATAAATGATTAACATTTTACAAATACATGATTAATCTATTTTAAATACATATTTTTAACATTATTCTGAATGTGTGTTAATCATTTTGAAATACATGTTAAAACATATATTGAATGATAAGAACCTCTTTCATCTACACAAATATTTACATTTCATGAACATATTTTTGAAACAAGTGACATTTTTTGTAAATGCAATGACATAATATTTTAAATTACATGAATATTTTCTACATTGAATCAATATGTTTTATGACGTACATTTGTTTGTAATGTGTTAACATTTTTTAAATGTCTTAAAAATTATTTTGATTGCTATCAAAAATTCTACACCGCCTTAATTTTTTAAATTCATTTTCTGAATTTTTATGTAAAATTAATGTTTATTATATATTTTCGAAATACGAATAAATTATAAAATTAACGAATGAAAAATAGAGAAAACAAATGAAAATGCAGGTAGCTACTTGGGCTGCCCAATAGAACGCTCGGTGGGGGCAACACTTCCTTCCATCTAGCCTCATGCGAGATATAGGTACTACCGAGTATGTGTAGCACTTTATTATTTTTATTATTTTTTGAGGCAAAGTATTTGTGTGTGTGTGTGTGTGTGTGTGTGTGTGTGTGTGTGTGTGTGTGTATATACATAGAGAGGCATGTTAGCTTGGGCTCACTTGGATCCAGCCTCATCCCTAGCCAATTCAGAAATGACGGTCCATATCTGAACAAAAATGCAGGGTGCGACGATGTCTCGCTTGATCGAGATAGAGCCACCTCTCATCTCAAGGGGCTCGAGAATGAATTGGTCCACTTGGCTCCTGAAGCGCGTGATTTTTAATGTTTGAATCGTTTTTCTTCTTCTTTGCTTCTTTTCTGGTTGCTCCACTTCTTCTTTTGCTTCTACTTTGGCTTCTTTTCTTATTTCAATATCCTATATGCTTCTTCCTTGCTTCCGATTCCCATTCTTCTTTCTTTTTTGCAATGCTTGCTTGTCAGCAGATGTGATCGGTCA
Source organism: Aegilops speltoides (assembly GCA_021437245.1). Lineage (NCBI taxonomy): Eukaryota > Viridiplantae > Streptophyta > Magnoliopsida > Poales > Poaceae > Aegilops > Aegilops speltoides. The sequence goes on from CM038146.1 coordinate 497,671,441, forward strand.
AAACAAAAATGTTGATTTGGTATTAAGAAATGTATGTGTGATACTTAAAAGAATGTACATCAATTAATTTAGGTGGAAACATGGTACATTAAAAATGGTTTTTAAGCCTTAGGGAAAGTGTGGGCCATGTGTTTGAAATAAGTATTTCAAAAATGGATATGATATATCCAATTAATAAAATGTACACCTAGTGATAAGAAAATGCTCATTGCTCAAACGAAAAGTGTTGATTTAGTAGTTCAGAAATGTATGTGGAAGATACATGAAATTAACAAAAGGTGGGGAAAAGGTACAATTGTTAAATGTATTTATCTTTGGAAAAAGTGTTGAGAATATATTTCAAAATGTTTCAGAAATCCTTTATAAAAGACAAGGAGTGTACATTAAAAATGTTTAACTTTTGGAAAAGTGTTGGCATTGTGTTTTAATATGTACTTAAAAATGTCTATGATGTATCGGAATAAGAAAATGTACACCTACTCAGCCCTGAATAATTTTTTTTGCATTTTTGGATAAGTTTCTAAAACATGTTTGACACTTTCTCAGAGTTGTCAGAATGGTAGTGTTCATTTTTCAAGAAGTTTTTGATTTTTCTTGGCCTTTCATTTTTGGGTCAATTTTGACAAAAAATAATGTTCTAAATTAGTATGTTCCTTGTGTTTTTTAATCCATTTGGTAATCATTTCTGGGTCAAATTTTGACCAAAAAAAGGCCCTGAATCAAAATTTCCCTTTTTCCATTTCTAAAACGTTTGCCAAAAAAGAGTCCCAAAATAATCAGCATGACGTGGCAGCTGACTTGGTTGTTAACTATTCAAAAAAGATTCCCAAACGTTTATGAATTTGTTTTGGGCACTTCCAGTTATTTGACTGCATGACGTGGCAGCTGACTTGGTTGTTAACTGTTCAAACTAGTCAATACCGACCAGAAAACTAGTTTGAGGAGAGGAGGCTTGAAACTTGACCGGGTTTCATGTTAGGACTTGTAATCTATATGGTTTTGAAGTTTAGAGTTAAACATAAGTGACAACAAAATTGCTAAAAATTGCCTCAATTTTTATTTTGATGGTAAATAACATGTTTGCTATGGTAGCTAAACATCTGTTATATCCACATTTTTCTAAACTTATCATCTGATTAGTAAAAACTTTATCTATATTTTGCCATGATATATAGATTACAAGTCCTATATATATGCCACATGGGTATATATAATTTACATACTATTTAAAAAGAATTTCTCATGAGAACAACCTTTTTTTCAAAACTTCCCACAATTTAACATGGAATTTGCCATGTGCGGCATCTACTCCTTGCTGGAAAAAATTTAAAACCATGGAAAATTTCAGAGCCATGGGAAATTTAAGAGCATGTCAAATTTTTGTTGCTCTCGTGGAATTGCTTTTATAGCCATGGCAGTGTTTTTCCTCTACACCACGGGGAAAATTTGTATAAGTTTTTGTTCTACGTCCATGGAAAATCTACAACAAACAAATTTTTCTAACGAAGGCAAATCTAGGATTTTGTAATGTTGTTTAGAGTCTCCATACATGGCAACAATAATTATGTTTTCTAAAAGTTTCACATGCATTTGTAATATTCACATGTCAAATCTAGGATCTTTTGTTCTCTCATACATTACAAATTTTTGCAAATGTGTAATGCCCACATGTCAATTTTAACTTCAGAGCCATGGCAAATTGTTAGAGCCATGGGAATTGTAGAGCATGGCAATTATATTTTGCTCACATGGCAAATTATATTGCTTAACAATGACAAATTTTATAGAAGTGCAAATTATAGAGCCTATGAAATTTTAGAGCTCGGCAAAATTTTCCTACTCACATGGCAAACTTTTTAGACCCATGGCGATGTCAATTTTTATTATCAGTTAGGTTATGGTCACATGACAAATCTAGGGGGAAAATGTTTTCCTATATGATGGCAAGTGTTTTTTCGGAGCCATTGTGTAATGTCGTGCAAAACCTACTGATTGCCATCTGTATAAACTAGAAAAACAAAAGCAAATCCATGCCAACTTAAGAATGTGTTGATTTTAGTCTGGCCACTTATTCTTTGAATTCTCTAGATCATGTCAGCATCTTTTTTTAATGGCAACTTTAATATGCGTTCACTAGTTAATATTTATGTTTGAAGGATTGCGAACTGATGTTCCTTTTAGAGCTTTTTTGCCATGTGTTCCGTGTTTCTTTACAACTCATAAATTTTCCATGCGACAATTTAAAATTTTCCAATTGGTGCCATGTCGACCGAATAAAAAACTACAAATTTGCAACGTAAATTTTTACATTTTCCCTAAAATTGGCCATGGTTTTTTAGAAAGGGATTTCCCCAAAATTTTGGCATGTGAGCAGAACAAACCTTTTACATTTGCCATGATGTATCTACCAAAATTTATACAATTTGCCATGTTTTCATGATTGTTGATATACTACTTTTTACACATAGATTACCATGATTCTTTTAGGTAATTTACATTGTTAGCATTTTTTTGGCTGTTTTCTTGTTGTTTTTTCCCCCTATGTTGTACAATGGCAATAAGAAAAAGGTTTGTGTAATTTACATTGTCAGATCCCTAATGGCGTATAAGAAAAAATATGAACGGAGTGCGAGGAAAAACGTACTCTACTGAACTGGTACAAGACGCACTGGCGCACGCATTCTTCTCCAGGTTCCAATTGCGTATCCAAGACAAGACCGATGCATGCATGCCGTTCAACCAAGAACTCTTCTTGTTATGGCCGGCCAGGTTGTGAGTTGAGTTTGAATTGAAGAAATCCTGGTCTTGGTAATGCATGCATGCATGTTCGACCAAGAACTCTTGTGGTTCTGTGCGGGGACGTGGTGGACTTGGATCCAAACTCTCCTTCTCCCGGTATGTCTCGGAGAAAAACCACCGTCCGTCGGTTGATTTCCTGCTCGTTTACTCCGAAATGGAAACGGAATGGACCGGGAGCGCTCACCTGGTCCGCTGGCTGATCGCCCGGCAAACCGACGGAGCAGAGCCCCGCTTTGTCAAACCGGAGAGTGACATGGCAAAGAATGCATGTCCAATTACGTGCTGGTAACACGGGAAATGCGTGGTTAAAGGCAGGAAAGTGACATGATTAAGGATCTTTACGCTGATTAATTTGATAAGGCCAAGTGACTAACTAAGCATCCGATCGAGGAAGAGAATTTTGGGCAGTGGAACCAGCCGTATGTGCCGGTGCTGAAAGGTGTTTGTGCGGACCGGCTCGTTTCTGTCACTCGATATTCATGCAGAACAACAGTTTACGTTGCATGTCTTGTCACTGATATGTCCTCTTAATAAAATAAAATTACGTCTGCGGGTCCATAGCTCAGTGGAAGAGCAATTGACTGCAGATCAATAGGTCACCGATTCGCACCCGGTTTCTTGCAAGGAAAAATACGAGGGGAAAGCGAGGAGAAACATACTCCCACTACCAAGTACAAGAGGCACACGGATTCTTCTCCAGGTTCCAACCACGACACCGGCCAATATGCATGTCGTTCAAGATTCAACCAGGAACACTTCTGGCCAGCAGGGGTGTGAGTTGAGTTTGAATGGAAGAAATCCTCGTCTGGGCAAATGCATGTTCAACCGAGAACTCTTCTGGTTCTGGCCGGGGACGTGGTCGAGTTTGAATGGAAGGAAACTCTCTTTCTGGGTAAAGCTACACTGGTAGAAAAAAGGCCTTTAGTCGCGGTTGGCAAAGGCCTTTAGTCGCGGCTGCGCAACCGCGACTAGCTAGGCGCGACTAAAGACCCCCCTTTAGTCGCGGCCCTCACGAATCAGCGACTAAAGGCTTTAGTCCGGTTCTCGTGGCTAACGGGACTAAAGCCTCCGCAGGTTTAAATTTTTTTACGAATTTTTTTTGCGAATTTTTCATTTTTAAATTTTCAAATTTCTGAATTATTTTAACCTCTAATCTCTAATCACCACCCTCATCACTGCTCAATTTATCCTCTAATCTCTAATCACCCCTCATAATTCCAAATCATCTAACTTCCGAACGGTCACCCATCCTCCCACTCCCCGGCTGAGCACGCTTAACTTCCGGGTTCTATTCTCCTCGTTTCCAAGTCTGCACTTGTTGTTTTCCGACAATAGTAGGATGTCAATTCTATTAACCCTCGGTATTTAGCTTGAGCATGAAGTGACACATTTCACTGTTTGAGTTTGAAACTATTGTTTTAAAAACAATAATTATTTAGTAACACTAATATTTCGGAATAATTAGTTTGACCATTTTTGACCACAGTTTGACCAGATTTGACCAAAATTTAAAAAACTGAAATAATTATTTTGTAACACTAATATTCTAGAATAATTAGTTTGACCATTGTTTGACCACAGTTTGACCACAATTTGAAATTTTTGAATTTTTTGCCTCTCGAACTTAAAAGCCCGTATCTTTTTTTCTGTTAGGTTTTGGGGATTCTAAAATGTTTAACGGGTTCCCGGTTAAATTCGGATGTAATTTTTCGAGTAGATCATTTTCATATAAAAACTTTTTCATCCGAGTTCGTATGCAAAAGTTATGCCAATTTTAAGAATTTCGGAGAGATTTTGCAAATAAAGTCGAAATTCATATTTGTTAATTTTCGCAACAACTAGACCACATATCACATGGAAAACTTATTTTATTTTATTTTTTGACATTTCCATAATTTTCTTTTGTTTTTCTAAAACTGAAAAAGCGATCCCGGGGGTAGAGTTTGAAAATCCTTTAGTCGCGGTTGGCGGACCAACGGGACTAAAGGTCTAACCAACCGCGACTAAAGGTTGGGCCTTTAGTCATGGTTGGCTGATCAACCGGGACTAAAGGTCTAACCTTTAATCCCGGTTGGCACAACAACCATGATCTAAAGGCCTTGGGTTACTGAGACCTTTAGTCGCGGTTGTCTCGCCAACCGCGACTAAAGCCCCTCACGTGCACCAGCTTGCCACCGGCGCCCAGGGCCGGAGCCTTTGGTCGCGGTTCACCTCCGAATCCGCGATTAAAGGTCCCATTAGTCGCGGTTCCTACAGCTTCGCGACTTATGGGGCTGGACGGAAAGCCTCTTTTTCTACTAGTGCTAGTACGCGTACGCTCTCGGAGAAAACCACCGTCAGTCAGTCCGTTGATTTTCCAGCTCGTTTACATGGTGGAGCTAGCCTGGTCTGCTAAACACCCTACAAACCGACAGAGCTGCTCGCATCGTCAAACCGGAGAGCGACATGACTGAGAATGTCTGTCCAATCAGGTGCTGGGGAGACCAAAGACGGGAGAGTGACGTGATTAAGGATCTTTGCCCTGATTAGTAATTAGATAAGACCGTCATATCGACAGAGAATGTTGGGCAGAGGAAGCAGCCACGCAGGTGCTGAAAGGTGTTTGTGCACACCGGCTCGTTTCTGTCACTTGGTCTTCACCAACAACAACAGTTTACGATGCATGCGTTGTTATTTATCTTAACCCGCGAATTAAAAAATATGACATCGACGGGTCCATAGCTCAGTGGTAGAGCAATTGACTGCAGATCAATAGGTCACCGGTTCGAACCCGGTTGGGCCCTTTTCAACAATTTTTTTTCCTGCTTACAACTCTTATATTTTGATTTCTTTTTTTTCTACTAGAATTCTTTTACTTTTGAAAAAGTCATTTTCAACACAATTTTTTTCCCTGCTATACAACTCTTATTTTTTGGATTTTTTTCTACTAGAATTCTATTACTTTTGAAAAGGGGACTGCTTGCATTGAGGCTGCGCAAAGTTCTCCCGGTCTTCAGGACGAAAGTGTAATCAAAGAGATAAGCACCCGCGAGGGCATAGGCAGCGCACGCTGTGAACATCGCCTCGGCATGGAGCCCGTTGATGAAGCACGCCAGAGGATAGAGTTATCGAGACCAAGATCGAGCTTAACTGAAGCGGCCGATGGAGGCTACCAAGCGCCACGGCGACAAAGGCATGCGGCCTCTTTGGCCTCGTAACTCTTATATTTTGATTTCTTTTTTTTCTACTAGAATTCTTTTACTTTTGAAAAAGTCCTTTTCAACACAATTTTTTCCCCTGCTATACAACTCTTATAGCAAGTTATTGGAGTCAGTCGATTCGTAAGAGGAGGCACAACCCTAAAGCAAAAGATGGCGACACCGCGGCGAACGCCGGAGCAGAGGGGGTTGTCGGGGGTAGCAACATGACGGTGGGTGTCGGCCAAGAGAGGGTAGTGCCCCGCTAGCTGGATGTAGGAGATGGAGGCGCAGCCGTTAGATTTGGAGACGATGATCCCCGTTCCAAAATCAAAAGAAAAAAGATTTAGAGCCGATTTTTTTTCCAACCGGGCTCACACCCATTTCCATTAACTTTACAATTAATGGAAATACATCAGTCTGTTTTGAGTACTGTTCAAAATATCATCCACTAGCCAAGCCAAAGCTATATGAGATAGCCTAGAAGCAAAAATGAGACTGAAAGGGGGGAGCGAGTTCGCGCATCGCCAGGAAACCCACTGTGAATGACCCTAAAACGGATCACCCACCATGGGGCGAAAACCCGACGACACTAAACCACTGCCCAACAACATCCTAGAGGAAGACTATAGGTAACTGGAACAACTAGATGAGACCATAAGAGCAACAGACTCCAGCGGGCATCAAACCCCGGTGGAACAAAGGCTAGACTAGAATAAAGCAGCAAGTTTAGCTGATCTGGATCCCAGCTCCATCACCTAGAAGAAGCCTGCCACACGGGTACGTCCTGTCCGCCAGAGCAGCAACAGCTTGAGCCAGCCTCTTAACCCCAGCCTCGAACTCCGTTTTGTCATCTCCTTTAAGCAGTCCTGCCCAGTACAGCATAAACGAACAAGCAGTGAAAACAACCACCAACGGAGTGCGAATATCATATTTGTCGAATGTAACATTGTTACGAGTGCACCAAATTCCCCAGCAAATGACAGCAATGATCATCATATAAAACTTTTTTCCTCCAGGGAAAACCTGATAAAACCAGGCCCAACTTTGCCAGAGGGATCGAGGGCAGTAGGAAGCCCCTGTTGTCAATCCCAACACACCCCAAACCGTACGCGCAAGCGAGCAGGTAAAGAACAGATAATTCGCAGTCTCCACATCTGTACAAAAAGAACAAACTGGGTCCCAGGTCATTTCCTACTTCGCATGTTATCCCGCGTAAGTATAGCATTTTGAAACAGCTACCATAGGAAGATTTTGATTTTCGAAGGAATCGTAGCTTTCCAAATCCATCTGTAGTTGGGGCCAGACATATTCCGTTCTAGCCACCTATAAACTGACTTAGTAGTAAATTTCCCTCTACTATCCAACGCCCACGTAACCGTGTCTGTGGAGTTGTTCAAAGGTAGATTTCTAGCCTCAGAAATCACCCATTCCCACTGATTACATAACTCACCAAACAGTCTCCGTGTAAAGCCAAGCTTATAATTATTCGCCACAAAATAGTCAAGAGTACAATCTTGGTCTTGACAAATGTCAAACAGGACTGGGAAGCAATCACGCAATGGAGCACTAACAACCCATGGGTCATGCCGGATCCTAAACAGATCCCCACTATTGATATTTATCTTCCTCCCAGCTATATATGTCTCTTTGACCTTCATGATGGCCTCCCAACATGAAGAGTCAGAGAAGCGGCTTCCAATATTTGCAACCGTTTTGTTCTTAAAGTATCTAGCTCGAACAATTCGTTGCCATAACCCATCGCTTGTTTCATGTTTCCACCACCATTTAACAAGGAGGCTAACATTTTGCTTATGGAGATCCTTAATCCCCAGCCCACCAATTTTTTTAGACCGACAGACCCTAGCCCATTTAACCATATGATAAGCATGCTTCTTATTTTTTTTCTCCTCCTGAAGAAACGTCTACGATGTTTATTAATCTTCTCAATAAATTTTTTATTGAGAAGAAACATCGACATAATGAAGGAAGGTATCCCATCTAGGCTAGCATCCAATAAGGTAAGCCTAGCCCCGGAAGATGATGCATAGGCAATCCAAGCATCGAGTTGTTTGATTAGTTTGGCATCTAGGAAATCCAAATCAGTGTTTTTAAGAGTAGCATAGGTGACTGGGACTCCCAAATACTTCATAGGGAGAGTACCTACATGACACCCGAACATCTCAGCATATATCGAGTCAATATCGTTATCACCCCAATAGTAAAAATCTCACTCTTCTCAAAATTGATTTTCAAGCCTGACATAAGCTTGAAAAGATACAACAGAAGTTTGACATTAACAACCTTGTCAACATCATGATCAAAGCATAGAACCATATCATCAGCGTACTGAAGGATGCCTACCCCTCCCTCAATCAGCTCGGAAGCAAGTCCTTTAATAAGACCATTTTTTTGAGCAGCAAGCATCATCTTAGTTAGGCATTCCGCCACTAAATTAAACAAAAACTAAGATTTAGAGCCGATGACACCCAAAATCAATTTACTCAGGCAACTTATTAATGCAGCCGATCAACGAAGTTGAGGGAACGGTCTAGAAAAAGAAAGATGCCGGCAGAAATAACCTCCAAGCTTACAAGCGCGCACGATCTTGCACGGACGACGCCGGGCCGTGCCCGCACGTACGTGTGCGTCTATATACCCCCATGCCGTGTGTGCGTCTATCCTCGCCACGTAGCTCGGTCGGCCGGTGACACCACGTGTACGGTCAACGACCACTTAACCCCATGCAAACAGCATGCATGCCGGATCCCTCGGATACTGGACACACCTCATGCATGCTCCCTCGGAAAAACAAAATCTTTTTTGCAGGAAAAAAACAATTCATGCTTGCACAGCTCAGTTGCATGCATGCTAGTAGTCTCACTTGGTACATTTGCTTTGTTTTGAATAAATTTTACAAAATTACAAACTTCATAAAGTTTATAGTATGATAACAAAACGAATATGTGAAGTATTTTGCAATGGAGAGTTCTATATATTCCGTTGAGCACTTATATATGTTGCTTGTCTACAATTAATTAACTCAGTATATATGTTTATGTAATCATCAAGACCAGGCTAGGTCGTGTGCAAGCAAAGCTGGCTATGATCTATTTGGTGTGTTGCTGCAGCGGCGTGAGTAGGAGCTGGACGCCGTCCGACGGCCGGAGCGAGAGCATGACACGCGGCGCGTGCCGGTACTCTGGCGCCACGGCCAGCTCGAACCGCCGCAGCACCATGGCCACCACCACCCGGTACTCCATCCCGGTCAGGTTCCTTCCCACGCAGATCCGCCCCCCGAACCCGAACGGCAGGTACCCCATCCGGTGCCGGCAGCCGCCCTGCGCGCCCGCCGCGAACCGCTCCGGCCGGAACTCGTTCACGTCGGGGCCCCACAGCGCCTCGTCGTGGTGCATGGCCACCACGTCCACCCACATGTTGGTGCCCCGCGGGATGGTCGTGCCGGCGCCGTCGACGGCGACGTCGTGCAGGGCCTGCCGCTGCACGTTGGGGGACGGTGGGTAGAGGCGGAGCACCTCGCTGAGGACCCACCCCATCTTGGTGAGCCTGGCGAGGGCGGAGGCGTCGAGGGGGCCGTCGGCGGTGATCTCGCGGAGCTCGTCCCGGAGCGCGCGCTGCCACTCCGGGTGCGCGGCGAGCATGAGCAGCGTCCAGGAGACCGCCAGCGCCGTCGTCTCGTGCCCGCCGAAGAAGAAGGTCTTGCACTCGTCCACTAGCTCCCGGCTCGTCATCAGCCTCTTCTTCCCAGCTGCTTCCCCCGCCTCGTCGTTCCCGGCCAGCAGCAGCGAGAGCAGGTCCTTATTCTTCTTCTCCTGACCGCCGGCGCGTCGACGGCGAGAGTCGATGATGTCGAGCAGCAGCGCGTCGATCTCGCGGCCCAGCTTCCACGCGTCGTAGGTCTTGCGGAGATGGAGGAGCCTGGCGAGCGGCACGCCGACGAGGCGGTTGGAGCGGAACAGCATGGCCTGCATGGCCTGCAGCTTCTCGAACACCCGCGCGCCGCCCTCGTCGCCGATGCCGAAGCTGGCCCTGGCGATGATCTCCGCCGCGTTCCGCACCACGCCCCTCTCCACGTCCACCACCGCCCCGGCGCTCCGGCCCGCCGCCGCCACCGCCTCGCTCCAGTCCCCCAGCATCTTCGCCGTCGTGTCCTCCATCACGCCGATCATGTCCTGCACGCGTAAGCATGTGATGTCAGTGCCTGCATGCATGGATATGTAGAGTACGTGTGCATGGATTTGAAAGCAGAGTATGTAGGGTAGGAGTACGTACGTTGAGGTTGGTGGCGGAGAAGGCGGGCGCGATGATGTGGCGGTGGCGGGCCCAGTCGTCGCCCTCGGCCATGACGAGACCACGGCCGAACATGGGCATGCGGTCGCGGCGGAACACGTCGGGCTTGCCCCACAGCCGGCCCATCGCGCCGGCGGTGGCGGACTTGAGGAACTCCGGGTCGGCCACGTACAGGAACGGCTCCGCGCCCAGCCAGTACACGAACACCTTGCCGAACGCCGCGCGCCACCGCGCGAAGTACGGGAACACGGCGCCGTGGATGTCGCTGATCACCCCCGCGCCCGCCGGCAACGTGCCGTTGCTCTCAGCCAGCGAGGCCGCGATCTCGGGGAGGTTGCCGAGCGGGAAGGACGGGGCCGGGCCGCCGAAGCCGGACCCGCGGAGCCGGCGCCGCGTGGCCGACGGCGCGAGCCACGCCGCGTTGAGGAAGTAGAGGAAGGTGGCGAGGGCCAGCACGGCCGCCGCCGCCACCCCGCCGTGCGCCGTCGCCAGGAGAGCCGCCGCGAGCTCCATTGGGGCTAGGGCTAGCTAGTGCTCAACCGAGAAAGTAATCAAGGTGGCAATTGGCAAAGGGAACTCGATGGAGCGAGGAATGTCGCTGCGCGTCGGTGTGATGAGAGATGGTTCGGTGGTGGCTGGTGTCCGGCGCGTCTGCGTTTATATAGAGGGGAGGGGAGGAGATGGGCGGAGCGGCCATGGACGGAGGGAAGTAGGTGGGTTTGACCGGGTCATCGCCCGAGGAATGGTCGGAGGCGAGCACGTAGCAGCAACAGTGGTAGCACGCGGCTTGGCTCCCCGAGTGGAAGCATCGGGTGCTCGTCCCATTCTCCTCCTCCTCCGTCTCGTTTTCACTTGCGTACGGAGCTTCAAATTTCTCGGTCAAACGCGAGCCGCAATGATCTTGATCATGATCGGCGAGCTCCGGCGAGGGATTTTCAGACCAGTCAGGGAATATTTCCGATTGATTGATTGTGAGCTTTCTCTGCTACCTTCATTAGAATGTCACTAATTACATGTTTAAGTCCAGATTATCATTAAGTTCAAAAAAAAGTCCAGATTCTCATTCCGTCGTCAGCCATGCATATTTCCAGATCCTTTTGGAAATACCGACGTAGGGAGTACGTGTTCAAAGATTTATACTCACCGCGGGCGCTTTCGGTTACAAATAGAGTATATGCCCTTGCTTATGCCGTGCGTATCCTGGGTATGAGCATCATGAAACTTCCTTGCAAAATGTTGCTTTGTTCGCTGGTTAAATTCCCTACCTAGGTGGCCCTACGAAACTAACCATTTTTAATTACGAATTTAACTTTTCTTAAATACCCCTGGAATTTAACTAAACTGTAGGGCGCTCGGCTAGGCCATGAAAATATGGCAAATTTGATAATTTGCCACCCCTTACCTTCCCCTTTCATAATTTGCCCCCCCCTGAGAATGACAGGTGGGGCCCGGGCCCGCCCGTCATTGAGATAATGGGTGGCAAATTGTGAAAGGGGGAAGTAAGGGGTGGCAAATTATCAAATCGCCCTGAAAATATTCCCCGCTGCCACGACTTTTCTCTATTCTTTCTGAGAGAGGTCACCGTATAGACCATGTGGTGCGCCACAAGGAACCTTTTCATTCTTCACTAGATAGCTTACCACATGATGTGGTGCCGGTGCGCCAGCAAGGGATATATTACACGGGAAAAGTAACCGTCACGCCACACTTTTCGCAACGTTACCGAAAGCATTTATTACAGTTGATCTTGGATCATGCTCCTTTAATCCCCAGTTTTGTATCTCCTTAATTGTTGTGATTTATTTGGCTGATATTTTAATTGGCATGATTAATTCTCTGTCTCTTACAATTGGTAAACAATTAAAACTCAGTCTCTTAATTGGTGGGATTAATGGGGCTCAGAATTTGTGCCTGTGGAATAGGACACGAACTCTAGCCCTCCTTTTTTAGCACCGTCGAAGTCATTCTATGAACGCGCGCACACATACACTCTATCCCTATAAGCGTCTATGAGAAACTGAGCCAGCACATCATCTTGAGATTGCCGAAGTCGCCACAGATGCCGCCAACACCATTGTCAAGTCTAGGACTTGAACTCTGTTAGGCTGGGAATACCGCTGTCCTCCTAACCATCCAACCACATGTTGATTTGCGACCTCAGCATTCAAACTGTACAAGACTAACCAACTCTGCTAGCAATTGGATGTGTATGGTTTCAACTAAAAATTACATGTAAATTGCAATTTTGAATTTGTACAAACTCATTGAAGCCCGCATGAACCTTCGTCACTTAAGCATCGTAGGCTTGATAACGTACATACAAACATAGTAATAACTTTTTGACTCTAACAAAAAAGTTGTTGAAAAAAATACCCCTGATAACTTCTGTGTAAACAACATGATAATACATGCACCACATACCTGATAAACAACATGAAAATACTATCAATGTACTTGTTCAAAGATTTATACTCACCGAGAGCACTTTCGGTTACAAATTAAAGCCCTTGCTTATGCCGTGCGCATTCTGGGCAAGTAAAGCTTCCTTACAAAATGGTGCTTAGATTCCACACACGTTCTCTCCCTAGCTAGATGGCCCTAGGAATTTTACCTTTTTAGCATGCCCTAAGAATTTATTAAACTGCAGGGCTAGGCTAGGCCATGAAAATATTCCCCCATCATGGGTTCTTTAAATTCTTTTCAAGATAGCTTTCCACAGATGATGGATTAATCAATACCTTAATCTGCACGTGCCACGTGTTTGCAACAACAACTGAAAATGAATCTAGTTGTTTACGTGTGGGCACGGGCGGCGGGGGGGGGGGGTTGAGGGATGGCCGGACGGCGGCAAACTAGGGGAAGTGGGTCGACGGCAACTGGGCGAGGGGACACATCCACGGCAAGTTTCAAAACTCGAGTGACCTTGACAACAATACAAGCAAATTCTCGCCAAAAAAAAAAATTGCAAGCAACTGGACTATAGCAGGTCCCTAATTTGCAGTCAAATACTACACGTGAGTCTGCATTTCTTTTGTCCTAGTCCCATTTTGCAATCACATACAGATAAGTCTGCAGTTCTTTTACCTTTGTGAATGTTGGACCGTACGCTTGGCCTGCGTACATGTGCTGTCGTCAAGATGCATCTGGCCACAAATTAAATTAAGAACACAGCGTTGCCAGCGTTACTACTTGCTATTTTTGGGTCGTTTGGTGAGCTTAGATTTGCTCACATTTGCGTCAAAAGCCGTTCAGCACGTCACATCTATGCATGGATTGTAATTAACAAGTGTGTGAACATCCAACACATGCAAGCAGTGCTCTGCTTTTTCAGTTCGAAGTGCTTTTCAGCTCACTTTCTCCTCTTCATACTGTTGTCAAAAAGGTTTAGCGCGTCACATCCACTCACTGTATGTGATTGATAGGGAATATTCAGAACCAATAATCGTAAAACTGCTGGGAGGCCTTATCATGTACTTTGGTTATTGATTTATATATAAAGTAGGGCGAAAGAAACTCAATTATTCTGGAAATCTGTCCATAAAACTATAAGAAAGAATGAAAGTGTACTTCTGATCCCAAAAGCTCCTTTATGAACAGTAAAAATCAATAGAGAACAAATTAGAACAGGACAATTTTTGACAACAAACATTACTTACTGTTCTTCCTCATACATATTTTTTGATGACTCACATACGTGATGGACAGGGAAAAAATAAACAAAATCAATACTCCAAAATGCTTTAGAAAATAGTCTTTTTGGAGCATTGATCTTGTTTTTTTGTTCACTGAATATTTGCAGGTATATAGAACATTCAACTATGTTTGTCTAAAAAAATCAGATTTGTTTTTACTACTCTTTTGATTTACTGTTTATGAGGGCGCATCTGAGATCGGGTGTAGAAACTCCACGTCCCAGAAAATATAGATAATTTAGAAATTTAAGACAAGCATAGAAAATTCATCGAAACTACTTTGAAGTGCTTGTTGTTCATTTTCACCCTCTCTTGTGCAATTGCGAAATGTTTGGGCGGATAAATGGATGCATAATCCATGGATCTTGAAATAATCGTTACAATGTACAGAAACATGAAAGTTTAAATTTTTCAAACACTCTAAAATTACAATACATGCGGTGGCATATAACGAGAGCAACATCATAACGCTTTGGCTCATGAGACATGCCTAATCAGTTTTGCCGGTTTTCATTGTTTGCAAGATTTATGTTTCTTTAGTGCCATGATTTTGGATGTTACTGTTAATTTAATTTTTTCCTCATTTTTGCTTCCTGGTTTTCTTTTTCTTGAAACGGAGGCAAGATTCTTGATACAGAGAAGTATAATTGCCCAATTAACTAGCAAAAAACCAGACGAATACTATCACAACAGCGAACCACAACAAAGGGCCACATTGGTCGTCCTGACTACGCACACAAAGACACACACATCATGAAGAAGGAAATCACTGTCGAGGTTGCCGGGAAGCGTCATCGTCATCCCCCCCCCCCTCCCCCAAAGCCAATGACTGCGAGGTCATCAACGATGCCCACCACTGAAGCCCCATCGTAATGGACGTCGGTTCCCATGCAAGCCTATGCCAAACAAACGACCACCCCATTGGTGACCAGACTCTGGCGATGAACATGGTAGGAGAAAAGCATTGAGCCTATGTTGACCAGGCTCATGCAACCGACCAATCCTCTCATTTTCATCGTCACTGCATAGACTCCTCGGCAGCTCCGACTTCACAAAGACATGGTGAGGCACGAGAGCGCCGCCAAACGAAACCGACCACCAAAGTTCAGCCGCTACCCAACTCCTCATCGTTATCGAATCAAGAGACCACACCACACGATCCAGAGCCACTCCTCAGCATCCTCGCAGCAAGCAGGAACGCAACCCACAAACCAAGACAACTCCATGACGATGCTTGAACATAGCATGTGCAATCATCTTCCACTAGTTGCACATAAAATCCATGGACTGATGCAAAACTCTAGTTCTCCCGCACATGGATCCCTCTCTTAGTTCCATAGTTAGCCTGCAAAGTTTTCTTTGGAAGTTTCAACCTGCTTAAAACACAATCATTTCGGCAACTCTAGTTCGCCCACACTAAAGCGCATGCTCCCAATCAGATCTAAGCTTTACATTTCGGGTGGATCCCAGCCAACCAGTTTCCGAACATATTTGTTGTGCTACTTGTTCGTGGAGGGACTTTAATAGATACTCCTACATAGATGGTACCTAAAAAGAGGGCGGCAAAAGGGCAATCTAAAACAAACTTGCAGTTATCTGAGGGTAATTTTTTTTGTTGATTATTAAATGCAGTGGTCTAGTCTTATTGTGAAATCGGAGGCGTTGCACCTCTCGCTATGAAAGGAAGGAAAGAATAAAGAAAGAAAACGTGAGTTTTACAAGATAAGTTAGTGTCTGGTGATGACATGACACTGGTTTGTTTGTGGCTTGCTAGCTCCACACGATCGAGAAGCTTTGCTCAATCAACTGGTGACAGCCAATATGTGGGCTGGTATACAGATAGCTCGGCGGGATAGCAACGCCTACTAGAAGTAGAAGACGGTCAACGGCGCCGCCACGTACGAGCTGGTCGCCGGCCGGTACCGGTCCGCTTTCGGACAAGCGATCAGAATCCTAACGGTGCAATCAAGCACCTGAGAAAAACGCGGCGTCAGTGCGTCACTGATCACATCCATACAGGACCTGTGATCGTCTGATTGCAGGGGATAAAAAATCGAGCTAAAAAAGAAAGAAATCTGTTGGAAATTTATCTTTTTTTTACCTTAGAGAATTACTATATTCTTATATTAACCGTGATGCATGCTTTTCTTAACAATCGTACAGACGCATACACTCATACATACGCACATACACTGACCCCTATGATTCTGTGTATGGGTGGATAGTTTTTTGTATTAGATATTTCTAAAGTCGAACTTTGAGAGGTCTGACCAGATTTTTGAGGGGTGACGAGGGCCTCCATATTAGTTTTCGCATTGGGCCCTCAAAATCTCAGAACCGGTCCTGTCACCCGCCTCTTTTTCTTCTGACTATGTAAGAGCGTCTATAGCCGGGCACCCTAAACCGGCCTCAAACGCACGGACTGACCAGCACCCCTCAAGCGCCCAAATGCTCCTGCGTCGGACTGACGTCGGGGTCCCTACGCGGAATCGTCCGGAAACCCGACGGTCCGAAGCTCGCCTCCTCCGTCGGACTGATGTCGCCGTGTGGGACCGTTCCGATGGACCACGTAGTGCCTAGCCAGGTTATTTTAGGCGGTCGCCGGCACCCAAACCCAACCCCTCCACATTTTCCTCCGCCGTACGCCGCCGCCGCCACTTTCCACTCTCCGTCCACCAGTAGTAGACATGCCCCCACGCCGCCGGATAAGGGGCCATCCATTTCTGATGCTGGAGCGCCGGCTGCAGCTCCTTGAGCAGATACGGGCAAGCGTGAAGCCCGGATCACCACGGTGCTACCTCCGGATGCAGTGGATCCGGAGGAAGAGGTTGAGGAGGAGCCGGAGGAGGATGTGGGGACGTCGGGGATGCGAATCTACAGGCGGAGCAGCATGCCATCGTCGGTTCCGTCCGCTAGGAGTCGGATGCGGAGGCGAGACGCCGTCGCCGGCAGGAGATGGAGGCGTAGCACACCGCGGAGGAGGAGCAAACGTTCACCTACATGGATGAGGTCGTGGAGGAGGAGGAGGAGGAGGAGCCGAAGCCCTACTACGTGCCGTCCACCCGGCGTCCAGTACCGACGGCGTGGACATCTCCGACGATGAAGATTAGCTAGGGTAGTACGTATTATGTAGTACGTAGGATTTCTTTTGCATGCTTTGTATGGTAGGGGTTCAAATATGAGAGACTCGGATGCAGTGAAGCTAATTTAAGGCATGGCCAGTCACTACCCGCGGACGCTTTCGGTCGTGTCCGCGGGTGTTTGAGGGACCGGATTTTGTCCGCCTATAGATGGTGTAAAAACGACGGGGGAGGTGGGTGGGGCGCTGGTGCCTGGAAAATGAATAAAGAATCCAAGTTTGACACAACATGTACTTGGTGTCAATCGAGCTCAGGATGGTGGTGACAGGTCGAGCGAGCACGAGAGGCTCAAGTGACAGCGAGTGGGCAATCTCTCTCTGCTCTGCTGGATCGATAGCAACAGCCAGAAGTAGGACGGAAGAGACTTGCCAAAAAAGACAAGTTTTATTCCAGGACAAAAAAAGAAAGGCCGAATGGCGCGGCCGTCAAAGGCGCCACGTGGTGGCTGGTCGCCGGCCGGTGGCAGTACCGACCAGGCCGTTCGCGCGCGCGCATTTGGACAAGGAAACAGAATCGTAACGGCACGAGCACGAGCACCTACCTGAGAAAAATCGCGGCTGCAGCACGTGGCTGATCCTGATCCGTGTAAGCACATGCTACTGCATCTGCATGCCACCGAGACCATGACGATGACGGGGCCGGAGCCGTTTTTGGGTCCTCGGTCAGCGGCCCGCCGCACCTCGCCGCCGGCCACCTCTGTCCTACTCCAACGCCGTCCATGCACGCCGAGAGCGTGCCTAGCAAGCTCCTGGCCGTGGGCTAATAATTAAGGACCTGCCTAGTCGTCAGGAAACCTGAATCGGCCAAACTATCGATATGTCTAATCTAAAACTAAAGTCACGGCTGTTTTAGCTAATTATTTCAGGCTATGCCAGATTTCTCAAAGTATACTGCCTTAGAAACTTAATATAAGACTTTTTGACACTATGATAATGTCCAAAACCGTTTTTATATTAAGTTAGCACATTTGTCCCGGGCAAAAAATTATGTAAAGTTTGGTCAAGTTTTTATGAGGGGAAAAGTTCGACCAAGTTTACCGAAACAAATGCGGACATGTACTATATCAAATATATATGATATAAAAATATATTCCAATCATATTTATTTTTGTATTGTAGATGTTGATAAGTTTTTCCGTAAACTTGATCAAAATTTGCATATTTTGACATAGAGGGTATCATTTGCGAAATCTCACAAAATTCACAGTGAAGCCCACCCACACGAGTAAATATGATCAACAATTCAACACCATTACAAACCTTACAAGTCTGAGTTGTGCTCCATGACTTCATCTACTACACAAAGATTTTGCTTTCTATATATAGCAAAAGGTGATACTAACAAAGACTCTAATTCATTTCGCACAAAAAAAGACTCTACTTATATCATTTTAAACAAGGACATACTTAATCATTAACTACTACCTTCTTTCCGGTTTAAAAGGACTACATGTATTCCTAGGTCCACGATTTAACCAACGTAACACGAGTTTTATATCACAAAATTATACTATCATTAGGAACTTCAAATACTCTATTTTTAATGTTATAAACTTTGTGATATACAATGTATATTGTACTAGCAAAATTAACGACCTAAATATACACGTAGGACCTATAAACCGTAAAGGGGGGAGTATAGAACTTGAAAGATGGTGTTAGTTGCTACATGCGGCTGTGAACTATTTCCCCTGTATCGTCTTTGTCTTGATGTGACAATTATGAGTGAATAAAACTCCCTTTATAAAAAAAAATGCTCTTGTCCTCCACGCTTCATTGACCTTGTTGTTTTGGAAAAGATCGCGAATTGATAACCACAAGTTTCAAAAAAAGACCACGCATAGATAAGATAATACAATATTGATGAGCAGAATTTTATGGAAAATAATTTGATCTGTCATTTGCACACACAAAATCATTTACACAACACTCTACTATATGTACATTCTATATATTCTTAATAATTTTAAATATACATTTTGAGTTTTTTTAATGAAGAGCTTCAGAGCAAAATATAATCCTCACTCCTTGAAAGATCAGCCATGCATATGGGCTGCACTTACATGCTACCGAAAACACATATACATGCAGTGTAGTATCATACATGTTTGAGCCACAACTTTTGACCAAGATCATGTAATTCGCACGCATTGGAACACCGTCCATTTGTGTAAGACCAGCTAGCTGATCATACATGTGTGCACAGTACTAGACCGTCATTGAAAAGCTAGCTAGACCGTCTCGAGTTCACATAGAAAGTAGTCGCGGCTAGCCGTCGCCGGCGTAGTGGATATCGGTGGCTTTAGGGTGGAAAGCTAGGCCACATATGGATCATCATCAGTCCAGCGAATGAACGACCATATCTGTGTGACAGAGACTGATGTGAAGTTAATCAACACGTACCCATCCAGAGCCGCGCCAAGTACATGGTCTTTTAAATATGCAAAGCCGCAATGCAAGTTGCTACCGATGTATACACACTGTTGACTATACATCCAGGTCTTAGGGTGCTGCCACGTACTGTACTTCAGTTCAAAGGTTCGGTGGATGTACAATCCTACAAGAAAATAAGCGCACGACTAGACAAACTTAGTTAACCAAACAGTAGAAACCATTGTTCAAAAAATCGGTAACTGGTAGCTGCTCAGTCAGCTTGGGAGTAATGATTAATCGGTGAATCAGCCTATTAACTGAATTAATCGGTCCACCATTATTCGGTAGATTAAATAGGAACTTGCCAACGTATATCTAGTTTTTTATGTAATATACCATATTATCATGTTCTCAGCTATGTAATATACCAAAATATGATATTGTTTGGATGGGAGGGGTTACGGGGTAAAATTTTGGGCTTTGCTTTCCCACAAGTTAATGGGTTAGCAGTGATTAATCGGCCTAACAACAGATTAATCGGTCCGACGGGCCCATTAATTGGCCTCACAAGTTAACATGATGAATAAGTGTTATTCGATTAGGCTATCCTATGAGTAGCAATTAACTGGTCCATTAATTAGTCAGACGAATTCTTAAACAGTGTTAAAAACTACGAGTAATAAACTAGTTGCACAAATATGTAAATACCATCATCCTTCAGTGTTAAACATGTATATTCTCTGTCAGCAAAAACACAGAAGCAAAGGCTTTTTGCTTCTTTCGTTGGAAAATACACATACACACATACGCGCTCGTAACATGGGGGAAAATTACCACTGAGATATGCACTTTGCAGACGTGTCATCCGTCACCCTATTAGTTATCATATTAGCATCCGATCATGTAGTCTTTCTAATTAGTATCTCAATTCCATTGTATAAGACGTACTATGAACTAAGTGTAGCTCAGGTGGCTATGTTTATTGTGGTGGAGCCAACCCACCCATGTTCATGTGCTTTCCATGGGAGTCGGCTACGAGGTGCAAGTGGAGATTTTCTGAATCCCAAAATTTATCGGCTCGGTCTATTGGAGGTGCTCATATGGGTAGGATGTGCATCTGTACGTTTATGGGGAAGAGTGAATGTGTGTGCGCAGTTGCGGAGCTTCAACAAGAATTAAGAGGGGGCTAAATGAAACTTACTGAGAGTTGTGGTGGCTAATTGGAGTTATTATGTCAGAATTTACCAATATAGTGGTCACTATGAAGTGTTAATAGGCATAAATAAAAATAGTTGGGGGTGAGAGGGTGCATGACCCATGTTGGCCCTAACCAAGCTCCGCCACTGTGTGTGTGACCTGTGCAGCAGGACTTTCTTTTCGTTGCATGCCTCCTCTCGCCGCCGCCAGGGGAAACCAAGCTCGCCTCTTATTCCTCTCGCCGCCGCCGGGCAAAGCCTATGCAACACCAACGGTGGCAGGGAAGTCTCCTCGTGGTTTTGGTGTCCATGTAGGGCGGCTTGGTATGGCGAGGAGGGCTAGCTGCCGTGTGTGCTATTGTGAGGCATGCATGTGGGCGGGGGAGCAGCGTTTGCATGAGGTCGGACGCGTCATGGCTGTACAGGGCCGCTAAAGTGGGGAGCTTTTGACTGGCGGATCGGATCCAGCATATTGGCAACCTTTGGCGGAGATCCGGTCTGGCCTGGTCATCAGAGAAAATGGCGCCACGACGTGATCCTGGGTGGAGACGGACTTTAGGTAATCATAGTGTCAGGGTGGCGAGACGGCCACAACGTCCCTATGTTCGAATAATGTCCTTCTTGTCCTATACCCATTTCGTTGGCTCACTTAGCACCGGTGGAGGGCGTCTTAAGGTGTGTCTCCGGCGGATCTTCCTCGATCTAGTCGGTTCTGGTTTTTGATGGTTTCATATGGATTCGGCCGGCATGTGTTGTCTTTGAAGGGGTTGAAAGGCTCTCTTTGGTGTTTCCTCTTCGGGCCCACGATTTGCAACACATCGTGGCCACCAACATCTTCTGGTGCACATCAATGAATTTCCGGACACTCTTTCTATAAACTGCTGAGTTTAAACATGTTTGCCCCGTCACAACGGAGGACTAGAGGCAACAACGAGTTTGGCTCACGACGCGTCGCTGATCGATGCATAAGGAAAACAATTTGACATCCCTAAGGATTTGGATGTATTGTTTTTCTATAAGGGTGTGTATACGAAGACCTGTTGTGATGCTTGGCTTTAGACCTTTTCGGAAAGAAAAAAAGTATATATGCACACCTGCATTTTTTATTGTGTTTTAATATACTCCCTTCGTCCGGGATTACCTTGTCGCTAGGAAATGGATAAAATTAATATATTTAGAACTAAAATACATTTAGGTACATCGATTTCTCCGACAAATATTTTTGGATGAAGGGAGTATATTTAACAATAGAACTATTAGAAACTTCAAAAAACAATAGACCTATTATTTGTCAAGAAACCTCAGTCTCATATTTTGAAACAGGGTGTTTCTTATTAGCAACGGCGATGCGGTCCTCATTCGTCTAGACCGAGCCGCAAGATGAACAGTGGGCGGAATGAAATAGGTGCATGCGTACCTCTACCTCGTGATCGATACGTGGAACGGCTTGCTGCCCGTCTCCATCAACGACTGATCCATCCGCCATTGAACGTGCTTCCACTAATTACTTGGCAAAAATGGCAGCATGTCATCGTCAACAACGTTTCCGAATTTGTCAATCTTTCTGCCTTTTTGCATGGCATAGAAACTGCGCGCGCGCGCGGAGATAAGCTGGTGTGTAGCTTAATAGAGACATGCATGTATATATAGCCATATTTTTTGCGCGAGAATTATATAATATTACCTCTGTTTCAAAATTCTTGTTGTAGATTTGTTTAAAAAATATATCTAACACTAATATGAATAATACATCCGTATCTAGACAAATTTAGGACGAATATTTTGAAACAAAGAGAGCATATAATATATGTGGCCAGTTGATTAGATTTGAACCCTGATGGGCTGGAGATACCACTGTCCTCCTATCCGTCCAACCACGTTCGTAGTCAAAGACAAGTTAGACACAACATGTACTTTAGTGTCGTGATTCGTGAAGGCATGTTAGCACGATCAAGAAGAACTAAAATCGAGCTCAGGATGGTGGTGACATATTTTTTTTTAGAACAAAGGCTCGCGATGAGCCCGGCTTTGAATTAATAAAGCCATCAACCGGCCAGGAATTACAACACCACATCAAGCACAACAGCCGAACGATACAAGGGAGCACCCTAGGCAGCTTACAACTCAACGCAGTATACAAGCTCACAACATACAGAAGAGAAAGCCCAAGCTAGTACACGCCGCAGACCGCAGCAAACAAGAACCAAGGATTGCGACCAACATGAACACGACGAGGACCTGCCGAAACAGGATGGAGTTGTGGACATGACTGAATCCAAGGTTGGAGGAAACAAATCATCTTCCTTTGCTCTCACCGTAGAGGAACCCTACCCTCTCGCCTTGGATCGAAAGGCGCCGCTGATGTACATGAGAGACGCTCTCCCTAGAGCAAGAGAGATGTCGACCTCGAGTCCTGGAACAGGCATAGAGCACACCTCCTAGGACATAAGCACACCTCATCTGACACACCGGCGCAACCAAGGACACCTGAAAGACAGCGGGAAAGCCACCGGGAGCAGCGACTGAAGAACGAGCAGCAAGGACATCAGGAGAGGCCGCAGAGCGACGAGGACGAACCGGACCTCCCCACTGCCACCTGATAACCAGAGCCGCCCAAAACTCCACCTTTGTCGCCCCTCACCCGAACGCACGCTCCGCAGGCGGCACCTCCAAGGAGGACACGACGCGCAGCGCGCCGTCACCGCCCAATCCAAGAAGGATTTTGGGCTTTCACCCGGGAGGGGAACGGGGGTGGATTGAGATGGGACCTCGGCTGCACCTCCAACGAGGAAGGGCGGCGCCCAAGGGCGTCGCTGTCGCCGGGCCGGACCAGCCGACCGATAGTTTCCCACGGTCCCAAAACCACACCACCGGGCACCCATCCACGCCTATCCGGCGACCGAAGCTGCTGAAACCGGCGAGGATGTGGAGCCAAAGGGAAGGGGAGCCGAACCTCAGATCTGGCGAGGAGGGGGGTCTCCACGCCGCAGCCACCACCCGCCGTCGTCCCACCACCCGCGTGGTCGGGAACACCGGCCAGGATCCCCCGCAGACGCCGCTAGCCGGGAGGGAGCCGCCGCCACGCCGTGAAGGGCCGCCGCCCCAGATCGGCCGTCCTCCGCCAAGAACGGAGCGAGCAGGGCCTCGCCGCCACCTTCACCGGCGACCGCGCAGGCTTGCTGGCGGCCTCCTCGGGTGGCGACGAGGGGGGAAGGAGGCGGGGAGTGGCGGCGCTAGGTGGGAACCCTAGTCGCCTCCCGAGTCGTACGAGCGGGAGGGGGGGAGGGTGGTGACAGATCGAAGGAGCACGAGAGGCTAAGTGCCAACGAGTGGGCTGGGCGATCGCTCTCTGCTCTGCTGGATCGATAGCAACGGCCAGGAGTACAGGAGGTAAGAGACTTGCCAAAAAAAAAGACAAGTTTTACTCGAGTGGAAAAAAAAAAGCTCCATAGAGAGGTCGTCAACGAGGCCGGACACGTGGTGGCTGGTCGCCGGCCGGTAGTAGTACCGACCAGGCCGTTCGCGCGCGCGCATTCGGACAAGGAAGCAGAATCGTAATGGCACGAGCACCTGAGAAAAATCGCGGCGCAGGCTGCAGCACGTGGCTGATCCTGATCGACGTATGTAGCACGTGGCTGATCAGCGTACGTACATGCATGCCACCGAGACCATGACGATGACCGGGCCGGAGCCGTTTTTCGGGTCGCGCCGATCGTTTGGTCCTCGGTCAGCGGCCGGCGCCGCACCTCGCCGGCGGCCGGCTCCACCTCGACCCTAGTTACTCCAACGCCGTCCATGCACGCCGAGAGCGTGCCTAGCTCGTGGTCATTGGCTAATGATTAACCTGTCCTAGTCGCCCGGGAAAATATGAATATGCCAAACTGTCGGTATGTCTAAAACCAGGTCACGTGACCATTGGACTATAAATGTTTTTTTCTTAGAGAAATTTTCAATCAATCCATCGACCATGGAGAACACTAAGGTAATGATTTTTTTACAACTAGGTACATGGACCACCTAGACGACTACAAACACTGGAGCGAGCCAAAGACGTGTGTCGCTGTCGTCGCCCCTCCCTCACCGAAGCCGGATAAACTTTGTTGTAGTAGACAGTCGGGAAGTCGTCATGCTAAGGCCTCGAAGGACCAGCACACGAGAGCAGCAACCATCACCGATGAAGAGAGTTCTAGATCGGAAAGATCAGACCTATAACCACACGAACGAAGACGAACAAAAACTGTATCTAAATAGATCCATCGAAGACCAACACGGATCGAATCCCGTGAGATCCAATGAAGACACACCTCCACACGTCCTCCTACAATGGTATTCACACCATCGGGTCGGGGATTGGATGTGGAAGACATTTATCCTACTGAGACTACTCACAGTGGGGAGTAACTTCGACTAGTAACATGCATATGTTAAAGTCTATGTTACTACCTCCATAGTGGGGAGTAACATATGTTTCAACACTTTATTTATTAGCTTGTAGACTCATCTTGTCTTGGTATGTGTGATATATGAGTATATAACTAGCTATGTTCCTCATTTCATCTCTCTCCTCATTAAACCATTGTCACATAAGCAAATTTGTTGAGTTGGACCTTATGTTACTGCTGAAGTTACTTCCACTGTGGGTAGTCTGAGGGGCATCGCCACTGCCACACAGCTCCAATCAAGATGTTGAACCAAACAAAAACGAGAACATGATCCCTCGAGCCGGCGGGAGGCCGAGATTCTTCTCACCTCCACGGCCCAAAGACCATAGATGTTGATACGTTTTTCTATAATCATATTTTGACATAAGAGGTATCATTTGACGGATTCTCACTAA
This sequence comes from Aegilops speltoides, assembly GCA_021437245.1. Lineage (NCBI taxonomy): Eukaryota > Viridiplantae > Streptophyta > Magnoliopsida > Poales > Poaceae > Aegilops > Aegilops speltoides. The sequence goes on from CM038146.1 coordinate 497,696,964, forward strand.
ATTCATAGGGAAACTCACCCTCACGCATAAATATGACCAACACCATAAAACTTGAAAGATGGTGGTCAGTTGTGAACTAGATTCGCTTGTATTGCTCTTGTCTTTCGAGCATCATTGAACTCGTTGTTTTGGAAAATATCGCAAATTGATAATTACAAGTTCCAAAAAATAAGACCATGTATATGTCTATGATAATACGGTATGGATGATCGGAAATTCATGGATAAATAATTTGATTTGTGAGTTGCACAAAAAATTACATTTACAAAACACTCTCATGTACCTGCTATTTTTTTTGTTCTTGAACTATATGCTTTGAGTTTTTTTAGTGAAGAGCTTTATGGAGCTTGTAGAGCCAAACAGAAACCATATATAGTGTACTCTGTACTGCATGCTGCACTTGCCAACATAAACATATATACATGCAGTGTAGTATCATACTCCCTCCGTTCCTAAATATAAGTCTTTTTAAAGATTTTAATATCAACTACGAACGGATGTATATAAACATATTTTAGAGTGTAAATTCATTCATTTTGTTTCGTATGTGGTCATTATTGGAATCTCTAACCGACTATTTAGGAATGGAGGGAGTACATGTTAGAGCCACAACTTTTGACCGAGCTCAAGTAATTCGCACGCTTGTAGAACACCGTCCATTTATGTAAGACCAGCTAGCTGAATATACATGTGTGCACAGTAGTAGCCCGCCATTGAAAAGCTAGCCAGAACTACTACTAATAATAGAGTACTACTGTCTCGGGTTCACATAGAAAATATATAGTCGCGGCTAGCCGTCGCCGGCATCTATCAAGGAAGCACTCGAGTCGAGTGGATCGGTGGCTTTCGGGGTGGAAAGCTAGGCCACGTATGGATCATCATCAGTCCAGCGAATGAACGACTATATCTGCGTGACAAAGACTGATGTGAAGTTAATTAATCAACACGTACCCAACCAGAGCCGCGCCAAGTGCAAGGTCTTTTAAATATGCAAAGCCGCAATGCAAGTTGCTGCCTATGTGTACACACTATTCACTATGCATCGAGGTCTTAGGCTAGTTAGTTATAATTGGGACTATCATATAATAGTATCATGCATATGATACTAGTGTATAATACTATCTTCGTAATGCATAGTATCATATCTTAGTATCATGTGGTACCGTATTTATTGTCATGCATGACACATAGTAGCATAGCATTTATTATGATACGGTATATGATATGATACTCAACACTCTCTTTCTTTATTTAATTCTATGACACCTCATCAAAATTGCCTGGTTGGCATGCATGATACTAGATATGATACTCTCATTACGACCAGCCTTAGGCTGCCGCCACGTACTTTAGTCCAAATTAAAGGGTCGGTGGGTGTATAAGGCTGGTCGTAATGGTAGTATCATAGCTAGAATCATGCATGCCAACTAGGCAATTTTGATGATGTGTCATAGCATCTATACCAATATAAAAAGATCCAAAGGGGCAGATCCAATTAATCTCGGCCATTAAATCATGTCAATCCAACGACCTAGGCTGCTTCAATGTCGAGCTCTCAACACGTTTAGCGGGTTGTAATTTCATGCCAAATATAGTGCTAATCACATAATAAGACACAAATAATATATTACTTCATATCTGCATGCACTTAATATACTTCCAAATTAACGTGCATTGCACGTACACATTGACTAGTTAAATGAAGAAAAAGAGGGTGTAGTATCATATCATGATACCGTACCATATTAAATGCTATGCTACTTTGTGTCATGCATGGCAATAAATAGAGTACAACATGATACTAATATATGATACTATGCATTAGAGAGGTAGTATCATACACTAGTATCATATGCATGATACTAGTATATGATACTCCCGTTACAACCAGCCTAATTTCCTACAAGGAAAAAGCGCACGAATAGACAAAAGTTACAGTTAACCAAACAGTATTAACTACGAGTAGTAAACTGGTTGCACGAATATAGATATCATCATCCTTCAGTTTCAAACATATATCTATGTATTGTTGGCAAAAACACGAAAACAAACACTTGTACTCCTTTTTGGTGGAAAATACACAGGAGTTGGTAGACCGAACATTAAAATAAGTAACTGAAGTGGTAATATTATAGAATTTTCTAGTACACAGATAGTTATCACTTCCATTTATCTGCACACAAAAATACATAAGCATGCATTTCAGAAACCCTTGCCATGTTTACCTATATGTCATGATATTTAAGGAAACTATTGTAGGCACATACGCTAACATATATTTGTAATTCTTATAAGAGGAACAACTTAATCAGTGAAGACTTGCATTTTTGTATTTCCATTTTTTGCCTACATAGAAATCTTTTGTTAAACCAAAATAACAAACAATGGGGTAGTTTCTTGAAAAAGAAGCAACTACATAATACTCCTTATAATGTGCTATGTTTCAAACTTAGTGGATTGTCATTTTTCCATGATCGATGTTAAATTATGTGAGAAAATATTGTATCTTAACATTTAGTTGCATCGGTACATAACTACTAAGTATATTATGACAGAACATTGTGCTAATCAAGATATATACAAAAAGATAGCTTCTAACTATATAAATAAGTAAAACTATTTAGTATAAAAGTCAAGATTTGGTGCCGCCCCCTCAGGGGCATGGCCCAATGGGCTAACCATGTAGCATCTGCAACAAATTTGTGCTAGTTATCACGTGGCCGGGGCAACAGGGTGGCCTAGCAACCGTGCATCAAGGTCCATCAATCCATCTCACGCCAGACCCTTCCAGCAGGTCTGTAACCCACGTCCCGGCTCCACTCGGCCACATGTATGATGTACCTGCGCATCCCCTGATTCACTCCAGGTCCAACGATAATTTTTTCGTAAAAAAGATATATTGATTCGTTTGACCGTCATCTCATTGCCTGCATGACAGTGTCATGATCCAATTTCTTGTCTCTCACACCGACCCGTCTGCAGCGGCGGAGCGGCCAAAGATTGATCGATTTGTTCTTGATGTTAGTGACTGGGCTCCTGATACGTCTCTGTCGTATCTACTTTTGCTAATGCCTTTTCTCTTGTTTTGGACTCTAATTTGCATGATTTGAATAAACTAACCCGGACTGACGTTGTTTTCAGCAGAACTACCATGGTGTTTGTTTCTGTGCAGAAATAAAAGTTCTCGGAATTGGACGAAACTTTTTAAAGAATTATTTCAGAATAAAAGAAAAATACTGGAACCAAGAACCACCGGAGGGGGTGACCTAGTTGGGCATGATTCACCAAGGCGCGCCACCCCCTCCAGGCGTGCCTTGATGGGTTGTTCCATCTCATGGCCCCGCTGACCCTAAGTCCAACTCCATAAATACCTATTTTTGGAGAGAAAAATAAGGGAGGAAGTTTCATTGCGTTTCACGATACGGAGCCGCCACCACCTCCTGTTCTTCATCTGGAGGCCAGATCTGGAGCCCGTTCGTCATCACCAATTCCATGATGCTCCCCCCGGGAGTGAGTAATTCCTTCGTAGGCTCGTTGGTCGGTGAGGAGTTTGATGAGATTCATCATGTAATCATGTTAGATTTGTTAGGGCTTGATCCCTAGTATCCACTATGTTTTGAGATTGATGTTTGCTATGCTTAATGCTTGTCACTTGGGCCCGAGTGCTATGAGCTCAGATCTAAACCGTTTATGTTTTCACCATTATATCTATGTTCTAAATCTGATCTTGCAGTCATATGCACCTGCTACGTGTTATGATCCGTAAACCCTGGGTGATAGTAATTGGGATACTTTCCGGTGATGACCGTAGTTTGAGGAGTTCATATATTCACTATGTGTTAATGCTTTGTTCCGGTTTTCTATTAAAAAAAGCCTTAATAACCCTTAGTTTCCTTATGGACCCCGTTGCCACGCGACGGTAGGACAAAATATATCATGCAAGTTCTTCTCCATAAGCACGTATGACTATTTACGGAATGCATGCCTACATTATATTTATGAGCCGGAGCTAGTTCTGTGTCGCCCTAATTTATGATTGTTACATGATGAATATCATCCAACGAATCCACTGATCCAATGCATACGAGTTTTCCACATATTGTTCTTGCTAAATTACTATGTTGCTGCTGCTGTTACAGTTGCTACAAAACTGTTGTTACTGTTACCGTTACTATTGTTACTGCTACCGCTGCTATCAAACTATCATATTACTGTGCTACTGATCATTTTCTGTAGATATTTAATCTCCAGGTGTGGTTGAATTGACAACTCAATTGCTAATACTTGCAAATATTCTTTGGCTCCCCTTATATCGAATCTATAAATTTGGGTTGAATACTCTACCCTCGAAAACTGTTGCGATCTTCTATACTTGTGGGTTACCAGCTCCCAGGATGTGCGTACACACGGCAACCGGCAGCTGGCGGCTACTGCAGCCAAGGGCCTGACGGCAAGCCCCCAGGCAGTAAGGTAGGCCGCCATATCCAATCGACTCGTCATTTATATTCATCTCATCGAGTGTCCATATACCATAATGAATTTGTATTTCCCTCCCTCTTAGCAAAATAGAAATGATTAATACCCCTGGTCATCAACCATCACTCGATTCTAATTATGCCTTAGTATTCCTTTTATATTGGTTTTCCTAAATATTTTAACAAAATGTAACAATAGTATTCTTGAACTTGTAGTTGATTAATTCGTTTTAGTAACACGTGGGGCATTAGCTAGTTTCGGTACACTTTATTCGTTCCACAATTTTTTGTGCCCATTTGTACTTTTGTTTTGCGATGAGGTGTTTTGGAATTCGAGAATGCAAGACATCCTTTGTAAGTCATTTTGTCGTTTGTTTTAACATTATATTAAGCATTTTGACTCTTGCATATTTTTAATAAATCAACTTCTATAATGTTTGGTAATCCGTGTTATAAGCTATGAAACACATCTTTATTTAATGCATCATTGCCTGAAAAAATTACGACATGGTTTAGTGGTGCATCAGGGTAAGATTGCTCCAGCTCTGCCCCTGCCCACCCTATTGTCTATCTAACTACCAATACCCATCTGCATTAGGTGTTCTCTCTTTGCAAAGTGTGATCACTGGTTGCAAATTTCAAATATTGCATATGTTTCTATTGCCTGTCGTGCCAACAGCCATGCAAGTGATTTCAGAAATAATTGAGAGGTAAACCCATAACACATGCTATCCATCAGATCAAACAAATTAAGGATGATGGATCGGGGTTTGGTTCGGTGTCAGTCATGCTACCATATGATTATGCTTTTTTAGATATACAATACTCATGTATTTAAGTCTAATACAAACTCAATAAACTACAATGCATACAAAAATTCCGCCAGCCACACCACATCGGCCGACACGCACCATGCAAAACACTATTTCCCCAATCCTCCGAAGTCAATAGCAAAGCCTTGTCGACATGTAATCCTGAAAGGTGAGATACACATAATTGTAATTGGCAATCGGGACTAGGCAGCTCGCAAACCCTATACATTTACCGGCATTTTGGTCCCACATGCTCCCCACCCCCAAGTGACCAGGGGACTCACTTTCTAGCGAGCTTAGAGGCTTTCGATACTATTTGATATGTCAAACTTGAGAACACACTCGCGCGCCCGCGCGCGGGCGCCTTGCATCCTTGATTTATGTGTTATTTATCAAAAAATATGCATTTTTGTGGCTCAATAACTTATTGGGTACTAAACTAAGTCTTTGAAATATGAGGGAAATTAACACTGAGATATACACTTTGCAGACGTGCCATCGATCACTCTATTAGTTATCATATTAGCATGTGAGCATGTGGTCTTCCTAATTACTATCTTAATTCCATAATATAAGACGTACAACAAACTGAGTGTAGCTCAGGTGGTTAGGTTCATTGTGGTGGAGACAACCCACCCACGTTCATGTGCTTTCCGTGGGAGACGACTACGGGGTGCATGTGGGGATCTTCTCAATCTCAAGATTTATCGGCTTAGTCTGTTGGAGGTGCTCGTAGGGGTAGGGTGTGCATGTGTGTGTTTATGGGGAAGAGTGAACGTGTGTGTGTGTGTGCTACTATTACTCCACACATCGACCGCTATCCAGCATGCATCTAGAGTATTAAGTTCATAAGAACGGAGTAATGCATTAAGAAAGATGACATGATGTAGAGGGATAAACTCAAGCAATATGATATAAACCCCATCTTTTTATCCTCGATGGGAACAATACAATACGTGCCTTGCAACCCCTGCCGTCACTGGGTAAGGACACCGCAAGATTGAACTCAAAGCTAAGCACTTCTCCTATGGCAGGAAAGATCAATCTAGTAGGCCAAACCAAACTGATAATTCGAAGAGACTTGCAAAGATAACACAATCATACATAAAAAAATTCAGAGAAGATTAAAATATTTCTCATAGATAAACTTGATCATAAACCCACAATTCATCGGATCTCGACAAACACACCGTAAAAAGAGTTACATCGAATAGATCTCCACAAGAGAGGGGGAGAACATTGTATTGAGATCCAAAAAGAGAGAAGAAGCCATCTAGCTAATAAGTATGGACCCGAAGGTCTGTGGTAAACTACTCACAACTCATCGGAGGGGCTATGGTGTTGATGTAGAAGCCCTCCATGGTCGATTCCACCTCCGGTGGAGCGCCAACGAAGACTCCAAGATGGGATCTCGCGGATACAGAAGGTTACGACGGTGGAATTTTTTTTTCGTTGGCTCCCTAGATGTTTCCGGGGTACGTAGGTATACATAGGAGGAAGAAGTACGTCTGTGGACGCTCGAGGGGCCCAGGAGACAGGGGGCGTGCCCTCCTATCTCCTGGCCACCTCGTTTGCTTCTTGACTTGCACTCCAAGTTTTCCGGATCATTCGTTCCAGAAATCACGCTCCCGAAGGTTTCATTCCGTTTGGACTCCGTTTGATATTCCTTTTGTTCGAAATACTTAAATAGGCAAAAAAACAGCAATACGGGCTGGGCCTCAGGTTAGTAGGTTAGTTCCAAAAATGATATAAATGTGTAAAATAAAGCCCATAAACATCCAAAAGGGGTAATATAATAGCATGGAACAATCAAAAATTATAGATACGTTGGAGACGTATCAAGCATCCCCAAGCTTAATTCCTACTCGTCCTCGAGTAGGTAAATGATAAAAACAGAATTTTTGATGTGGAATGCTACCTAGCATAATTCTTAATGTAATTTTCTTTATTGTGGCATGAATGTTTAGATCCAAATGATTTAAGATAAAAGTTTATACTCCCTCCATTCCTAAATATAGGGTGTATAGTTTTTGGCACGGAAATTAAAGAACGCACATGGAGGAAAAATTTCACAAGTTTTGGGTGAGATTACACCTGCCTAATTGACATGAGTAAATAGAGGAGCTTGCCTGATATAAGGAACTGTAATCAAATTCCTAAAAAAACTATTCAAACAAGTGGTGCAACTCAATGCACCTTATATTTCGGATTTTTTCTCAAATGTCTATACACCTTATATCAAGGAATGGAGGGAGTAAAACATAAAAATAATAATGCTTCGAAGCATACTAACAAATAATCATGTCCTAGCAAAATAGCATAGCCAAACAAAGCTTATCCCTACAAAATCATATAGTTAGGTCATTGCTTCATTTTCATTACACAAAATACTCCCATCATGCACAACCCCGGTTTTAGCCAAGCAATTAGTTCATACTTTTTAACGCGCTTCAGCTTTTTCAACTCTTACGCAATACATGAGCACAAGCCATGGACATAGCACTATGGTGGTGGTTGTGAGGACAAAAAGGGAGAAGATAGTCTCACATCAACTAGTCGTATCAACGGGCTATGAAGATGCCCATCAATAGATATCAATGTGAGTGAGTAGGGATTGCCATGCAACGGATGCACTAGAGCTATAAATATATGAAAGCTCAACAAAAGAAACTAAGTGGGTGTACATCCAACTTGCTTGCTCACGAAGACCTTGGGCATTTTGAGGAACCCCATCATTGGAATATACAAGCCAAGTTCTATAATGAAAAATTCCCACTTAGTATATGAAAGTGACAACATAGGAGACTCTCTATCATGAAGATCATGGTGCTACTTTGAAGCACAAGTGTGGAAAAAGAGATAGTAGCATTGTACCTTCTCTCTTTTTCTCTCATTTTATTTTTTTCCTTTTTTTCTTTTTTTCTTTCTTTTGGCCTTTCTCCTTTTTTTTCTTTTTCTTTTTGGCCTTTCTCTTTTTTTTGGCCTTTCTCTTTTTTTTCAAAAGTCCGAAGTCTCATCCCAACTTGTGGGGGAATCATAGTCTTCATCATCCTTTCCTCACTGGGACAATGCTCTAATAATGAAGATTATCACACTTTTATTGATTTACAACTCAAAACTAGAACAAGATATGACTCCATATGAATGCCTCCGGCGGTGTACCGGGATATGCAATGTATGAAAATTATGAAAGTGGCCTTGCCACAAATACGATGTCAATTACATGATCATACAAAGAGCAATATGACAATGATGAAGTGTGTCATAATAAACGGAACGGTGGAAAGTTGCATGGCAATATATCTCGGAATGGCTATGGAAATGCCATAATAGATAGGTATGGTGGCTGTTTTGAGGAATGTAAATAATGGGTGCATGATACTGGCGAAAGTTGTGCGGTATAATAGTGGCTAGCAAAGTGGAAGGATGAGTGTGCGTATATGCATGACCTCACATTAGTCATAAAGAACTCATATACTTATTGCAAAAGTCTACTTGCCCTCGAAGCAAAGTACTAATACGCATGCTCCTAGAGGAAGGGTTGGTAGGAGTTAACCATCGTGCGATCCCGACCTCCACTCATAAGGAAGGCAATTAAAAGAGCACCTCATGCAACAAATTTGTCACACAACTTTTACCATACGTGCATGCTACGGGATTTGCCAACTTCAACACAAGTATTTCTCAATTTCATAATTACCCACTAGCATGACTCTAACATTACTACCTCTATATCTCAAAACAATTATCAAGCATCAAATTGATCCTAGTGTTTTATGCACTTTCTATGATAGTTTTTATTATACCCAACTTGAATGCTCACCATTCTAGGACCAATTTATAACCATAGCAAATACCATGCTGTTCTAAAAGACTCTCAAAATAATATAAGTGAAGCATTAGAGACTAGCAATTTCTTCAAAATTAAGCCACCGCCGTGCTCTAAAAGATATAAGTGAAGCACTAGAGCAAAAACTATCAAGCTCAAAAGATATAAGTGAAGCACATAGAGTATTCTAGCAAATTCTAATCAAGTGGGCTTCTCCCAAAAGGTGTGTACAGAAAGGATGATTGTGATAAACTAAAAAGCAAAGACTAATATAATACACGATGCTCCAAGAAAAACACATATCATGTGGCGAATAAAAATATAGCTCCAAGTAAAGTTACCAATGAACGAAGACGAAAGAGGGGATGCCTTCCGGGGGCATCCCCAAGCTTAGGCTTTGGGCTATTCTTGAATATCTTGGGGTGCCATGGGCATCCCCAAGCTTAGGCTTTTTCCACTTCTTGTTCCGTAGTCCATCAAAGCTTTACCCAAAATTTGAAAACTTGCCAACACAAAACTCAACAGGTGAAAGGACATGCGGTGCCCCCATGTGTGGTTTTGGTAATTGATGACATTCTCTATGGACTAATGGTTGCATCGAGTTATATTTGAAGGATGTTTCCATAGGCATTTCTTGAAGTCCATGTGCTGGTTTCAAGGAGTTTATGGGTTGACCAAGGTGCTATTAAGGAATTATCCAAAGATTGGTCATGTGAGTGTTGAGCTTATTGCAAGCATGTCTTGAAGAAGAAGATTGTGTGATCATTCATATTTACCTTCAATACATCATCCAAATGAAGACAGTTGGAAAGATTCAAGGGTGATCAAGACTAAGTCAAGAGTGAATCAAGTTGATCAACTCACAAAGCATAGAAGATGTACCGAGTGGGACCAAGTGTTCCCATGGTATGGTAAGCATTGTCCATTACGCTTTGTGTACTAACCCATGGTCTATGTGAGAGTTCTTTGTGGGGTTAGGTATGTTTCCATGGTCTTGCGTCAAGAGGAAGATCCCATACAACCCATGGAGGATGACATCAAGTGGTGATCGTCATCAAGTTTGCAGTGTGCAAGTTCAAGTGGAGCAACACAAAGAGTGGCTCACCCATAATGGAGTATGGGGGAGCAATCAAGTTTGAATCGTGCCATCCATTGTGGTGTCAATGAACTTGTGAAGATGTGCCAAAGAGTCGCTCACCCATAGTGACTATGGGGGAGCAATCATCTAGTCTTCATCGAGCCAATGCAATCAAGAAAGATGGTCCAACTTGAGGGAGTCAAGATCGTCATCATCTAGCTCAAGTGGACCATGTGCAAGGCAAAGGTTTGCCCTTGATAGGTTTTTTATTTTACCGGTCTCATGGTGGTAGTTGGGAGACGGGTTATAGGATCGATAGCCGTACTATCAAGGGGGCTCTCAAGTGAGTAGCTTGATCGTATCGTTCATCGAGAGCTCAAACCATTGCATCCTTGCATCATGTTTCTTGGTCCTTGTTTGATTCTCTTTGTGAGTCTTAGAGCTTAGGGTCATCTTTATGACAAGCTTGAGTTCATCAGCGGAGTTTGCATCGTCTTCTATGATGTTTTCGGTGTTGGAGGTTTTACGGTCTTCTCCGAGGAAGGGTTCTCACCATTTTATTTTGGGCCTTTTCTCATTTGCTTATTATTGGTATTTCTTTCAATATTGTGTTAGCCCTTGTCGCTAGCTTTCCAACAAACTTGGTTTCATCGAATTCGGAGTCCGTTTGCAAAAGTTGTGGCTGTTTTGGTGAAGGCTGCAGCGGTACTACCGCGACTAGAGCGGATGTAATTTTTTACTACCGCTCTAGAGCGGTACTACCGTGGCTCCTGAGCGGTACTACCGCTCCAGAGCAGTACTACCGTGGCTCCTAAGCGGTAGTACCGCCCCGGACCAAAAACTCATGTTTTCTCTCTCGTTTGGGCTGTTTTGAGCGTGCTAAGCGGTAGTACCGCTCCTCCAAGCGGTAGTACCGCTTGTGCACGACCTGAGCACATAACGGTTGGATTCGGGAGGTCCTATAAAAGGGGGTCTTCTTCCCTATTGAACCTTATCCTTTGAGCTCGTGTTCTTCCCCCATTGTTGACCTTCTTCGAGCTTGCTAACTCTCAATCCCTCCATGGATTCTTGCTAGTTTTGAGGGAAGAGAGAGAGATCTAGATCCACATTTCCACCAATCACTTTCTCCTCTATGTGAGGGAACCCTTGGATCTTGATCTTGGAGTTCTTGGTGTTCTCCTTCTTGTTCTTCCTCTCATTTTCCTCCCTAGCATTAGTTGCTTGGTGGGATTTGAGAGAGAAGGACTTGGGCACTCCGTGTGCCCTTGCCATTACATTTGGTGCATCGGTTTGAGTTCTCCACGGTGATCGTGGAAGTGAAGTTTGAAGCTTATTACTCTTGGGTGCTTGGTGCCCTTGAGCTTGTTCCTCTTGGGTGCTTGGGCATCCTAGACGGTTGGTGGTGTTCGGAGCTCAATCATTGTGGTGTAAAGCTCCGGGCAAGCATTGGGGTCTCCAATTAGGTTGTGGAAATCGCCCCGAGCATCTTGACGGGTTCCGGTGACCGCCCCCAAGGGTTGCCAAAGTGTACGGGTTCGGTGACCGCCCCCAAGGGTTGCCATTTGTACGGGTTCGGTGACCGCCCTCAAGGGCCCCTTAGTGGAATCACGGCATCTTGCATCGTGCGAGGGCGTGAGGAGATTACGGTGGCCCTAGTGGCTTCTTGGGGAGCATTGTGCCTCCACACCGCTCCAAGCGGAGATTAGCATCCGCAAGGGTGTGAACTTCGGGATACATCGTCGTCTCCGCGTGCCTCGGTTATCTCTTACCCGAGCCCTTTACTTATGCACTTTACTTTGTGATAGCCATATTGTTCTTTGTCATATATCTTGCTATCACATAGTTGCTTATCTTGCTTAGCATAAGTTGTTGGTGCACATAGGTGAGCCTAGTTGTTTTAGGTTTTGTGCTTGACAAGTTAACGTTAGGTTTATTCCGCATTTGTTCAAGCCTAAACCGTAATTATTTTAAAGCGCCTATTCACCCCCCTCTAGGCGACATCCTCGATCTTTCAATTGGTATCAGAGCCTCGTCTCTCTTTGTTGGGCTTAACCGCCTAGAGAGTAAAGATGTCGACTAGAGGATTAGGATTCTCTGACACTCTTAGTTTCGATGGCACAAATTTTGATGTTTGGGTAATTCGCATGCTTAATCTCTTTAGGGTCATGGACCCAAATTTAGAGCGAATTGTAGATATGGGTTTTTCTCCTCCAAAGGATCCCCAAAGATTATCTTTAGAGGATGAGAAAAACTCTTATCTCAATGCTCAAGCCTCTAATGTGCTTTTCGATGCTTTGAGCAATGTAGTTATTTTTCAACTCATGCCGTTCGGGATGCTCATGAGTTATGGACAAAGCTTCAAGATAAATATGGTGTGTCCAAGATTTGTGGGGATGGTTGTTCTCCTCCACCTCCGGTCATATAGTCTTCTCAACTTCTTCTACTTCACTTACATGTGGTTTGCCACAAGGTAATGATATGGTGAGTAGTGTTGGTCATTGCAATGATGATAGTATGCTTATTGTGGATGATCCTTCATCACTATATTATTGCAATGCTCCCTCTTTGGGCTTTAACACTTCGAGCACTCCAAATGTTTCACATGCTTGTGTTGATAGTCCTTGCATATCATGTAGAAATTGCTTGACTAAATATCATGATGATATGCTTGCTATGTCTTGTTGCCATGATAAAATGCATCTATTTCCTCGAATTGTTGTGCTAACAATGTAGAGAAACCGAACACTCCATGGAACAAGATGTGGTGTTTAATGGTGCCTCAAGGGATCCTACATCATCATCTATTGCGTTTTGCCTTATGGCTAAGGCGTCAAAGGTATCTCCTACTTTGTACCCCAATATGTCTCTTGATGATGATGTTGATGCTAACGATGATGAGGATAATGATGAAGAGAATGATAATGTTGCCTCCTTAAAAATTAAGGGGGAAATGGTTTTTAAAGCTCTTCATAAAAGTAAAATTGCTCGTTCCAACTTCATGGAAATTATGTCCATTGCTATTGAGAGCAAGAAATATATTGATGAGTTAGAATCTCGTCTTGAGGAGCATGAGGTCACCATTGATAAAATGGAAGGTCATGGGCGTGATTACGCTAATGAGATTGCGGACCTCTCTCAAGCTCTTGAACTTGAACAAACCACCAAGGAATCTCTTGAGGAGACTTTTGCTCTAGAATTGTCTAGAGTGAAGGAATCTACTGATAGAGCCCTTGAGGTGGCCAATGTTTTGAAACTAAAATGCTAAGCTTGAAGTTGCTCATGCTAGACTCCTTGAGGATTTTGAGCACCTCGAAAATGGCTCAAGGGCCATCAAGGGTGAGCTCATCAAACTCACGAGTCTCATGCTCAACTTGAAGCTTCTTATTTAAAAGAGCTTGCCAAGTTGCCTTCTCCTCTTGTTGTTAATGATGATGCTTGTGCTACTAATTCTATTACTTGTGAAGCATCCATTTTGAAGGAGAATGTTGAGCTACGGGCTCAACTTGAGGTGCTATCTTGCAATTATGGGAAATTGGAAGAAAGTCATGAAAAGCTCTCAAGCTCTCATGATGATCTTCTAGTATCCCATAGTGTGCTAAAGATAGCTCATGAGGCCATGATTGCTAAGGTAACATCTAGTGAGCCTCATGTGGATACTAGCACTACTTCTAGTCAAAATAGTATATTGCCATGTGCTAGTCCTTGTAATTCATCTACTCACAATTTTGGTATATCTTATGATGAATTGCTTTCCTTGCCTTGTTGCTCTAACGATGAAGCTTATACTTCCTCTAGTACTTTTGTTGAGACTAACCATGTAGAGGAAATCAAAGAGCTCAAGGCCCAAGTCACTTCTTTGAAGAAAGACTTGAAAAAGTGTCATGAAGGGAAATCCGCACTCAACAATATCTTGAGTGTGCAAAAATCCCCCAATGACAAAGGTGGACTTGGATTCAACTCCAATAAGAAGAAGAAGTCCAACATGAACAAAAAGAAGGGCCAAGAACAAGTCAAGAATTCGGCCAAGATTGTTTGCTTCAAGTGCAAAGTAGAAGGGCATCATGTTAGATCTTGCCCATTGAAGAAGAAGGCCATTAGTGTCAAGCAACAAGGGAAGAGGGCACAAGTTCAATCTCATGCTCAACCTCAAGTTGAAGAAATGCCACTTCCCAAGAAGACTCAAGCTAATGCTTCTCTTGTGGAAAAATCAAGTGAGAAGAAAGTGAAGAGTAGACGTTGCTACTTATGTCGTGAGAAAGGTCACGTCGCTTCTTCATGCACTAGTGGTAACTTATCCAACCCAATTATTATTGATGATATCTATTCTCTTGGGAAGGATAAGGTTGGCAATGTGTTTGCCAAGTTTGTTGGTACTCAAAGTGGTGTCAAGAAAAGAACCATTTGGGTAGCCAAGCCTATTGTGACTAACCTCTTAGGACCCAACTTGGTTGGGGACCAACAAGCTCAAACTTGATCAATAGGTGTTTTGGAGGGCATTGGAGACTTGGCTACATTATGAAAAATTAAGGGGACTTCATCATTCTTTTTGTCACAAGCCAAGTCAATTGGATTATCAAGTTTCTATCTTATATCCAATGTGCCTCCTTGCAGTAACTTGTACTTAAATTGTTTACTTTGAAATTTACTTGACCCCTTGCATGTTTTGGTTTTGTTCCTTGCATGTGTTTGTATATGTTGCGCTTCCAACTTGCTTATGTATGTTGGTGTGCACTTCATGTACGTGTGAGTTGTGTTTGAGCCTTTGTGCATCTTCTTTGTATCTTAGTTGGCTCTTGTGAGAGATTAATGGAACATCCCATTATTGGGGAGTGATGTGCTTTGTGCACCTCACACTCCTATAAGTGTGTGTACATGAGGAATACCATCTAGTATTGATATTACAAGATTATCTAGTCACTATGTGGTATGTCTTCTCATGAGAAATTCAAATTCTAAATTGTCCATTAATTATCTCTTGTTGGATCCTCTTATTGCCTCTTGTTAAGTTGTCTTCATTGGTATCACATTATGGGGGAGCAATATGCTATGTATATTACTAGCCTAGAAAATGTGTACATTTGAGATATTGTCACCTAGTGTTGATATTGTAGATTATCTTGTTCCTAGGTGGCATGTTAGCTCTACAAGTTGCAATCTGCTTGTGTGTGGTGTGAAGATGATGTTGGATATCCTTGCTATCTACCACCGGGAATTCTTTCCATCTACTTCTTGTCTTTTGACAATTGGTAGTCATTTATGTGTGGTAGAATTTATTGATCATCTTTACATTGGCTTTTGTTTTACTTGCCTCTTCTCTTGCCAAGGATTGTGTCAACTCCCGTTGTCTTCCATACCACTTGTGGATCTTGTTTATTTCTTGCTCTTGTCTAGTGTTTTATAGATATAGTGAAAGCGGTGATCCCACCTTGTGCATTTTGTATTCAAATACAAATCCTATATAATGCACAACTCGCGGGGGAGCTATTCTATTTTCTTCAGAACACTCTTCTTGTGATCCTTATCAAGTGTGTTTTGGTGGAAGGCAAGCCATTTCTTTTTGGTACTTTGTGCCATCATAAAACTTTGTTGAGGGCTTGGTTTGTTTGAAACCATCCTCTCTTTGGGAGTTTGACATCTTTAGTTTAGTGTGTATCAATGGATATCTCATTCCTTGATGTATCTTTAATGATATCTTCCAAGTGATGATTTCTCCATTTAGTATCCTTTTCACTTGGAATTTCTTTGTCTTTTGGTTTCGGGTTTTGAAAGTCTTGAGCATGCATGTTTACTTCATGTATTTCATTTGGCATGCTTTCTTTCTTTGACTCAATATATAGGGGAAACTCCACCTAGTCTCAATTTGGATGAGATGTGCATGAAATTCATTTTCATATCTATATGCACATATTTATGTGGAGTTTGTCCTATGTATTGGTGTTTCTAACTATTTGGTCCCGATGAGTTTGGGTACCGTTTAGTTTGTGTTGTTCTTCTAGGAACATTTGGAGATGCATTGGATGCTCGGCTCACTCACAAGGAAGGTGTTGTCAACATGTGCATATTGGAGTCAAGCTAGGATGATCAATGAACTACTATCTACCTTCAATTGGTATCTACTACATCCTTCCAATGATATCTCGGTAACAAGTATCTATTCATGCTTTCTTCTCTTGCATTCAACCTTGTGTAGGCTGTATCTTGGCATGATATTCTTTTCATATCTTGTGATACTTTTTCCTTTCTCAAAGCATCCCAATGATGATCTCTGTTGCTAGTTGTGATGCCCTTGATGGATGTGTGTTTGGACTTCATTTATATACAATAAGACCATATCTAGCCAAGTGCTATGCTTTCAAGAAAATATCTTATTGGTATATTTATGACTTCCTTGTGGATATCTTGTTCCTTCGTGGTGTAACTATTTGGTGTACATCCTTCTTTGTAGATATATATGTATCATCATGATTTCGTCTACATAGAACCTTATACACTTGAGAGAAATTACATCTCTAGTTGATATCCTTTCTTTCACGTCCACCTTGTCTTTCTTATGTTATTTCTTTGGTGGCTCCGTGAAAGCTTTTGCCTTGAGTGCGTGTCCTCTATCGTTGCATCTTTATGCACTCTTGTGTGGTGAATATTATTTTCTTCATGCTTATCTTTACAAGGCTTTTGCCATCTTAATTGGCATCCCTCGTCTTGATGAGGCTTTCATCTTCTATCTTCACCACGGGTTGTCACAAGCATAAGTTCTTTATATGCTTATTAGTAAGCTTGTGAACCCATTTGCTAGTTGTGTGTGTGGGAATGATAGGCCTTGCACCGTGTGCCTCATTATTTCAAGACTATGTTGATGCTTAATGCTCATCCTATTTTAGTCCTCTCAAGTGCTTCGCCATGACTCACACACATCATTTTGGTTGAGCCTATTCTTAAGTTGCCTCTTTTACATGTTGCTCAACCATGTGCTTGTTGCAAGCGCTAGGCTTTGTTTCCTATATGCTCACTTGCACTGGATGTGAGTTTCTATTGATTTTGGGGGAGCTATGATCCTATTTTGTGCACTTTGTATTCAAATACAAAAATTCTTATGTGTGCACAAATCATGGGGAGCTTCTCTAGTTTCTTTAGAACACTCCTTTGCGTTTATCATAATATCTTTTCTCTTGTGGCATGTAGGATCATTGGTCTAGTTGGTTCAATTGATATCCGTTGATTGCTTGCTTCAATTGGTATCTTCTGATTGCTTGTGTCTCTCTTTGTTATGTCTTTGTGTCATATATTTTTGTTGCAATCTTTGGGCCTCAATATAGTTTGTCTTCCTCCAAGTATTGGCAGTTGGATATGTGTATTGCATTCCACTCTCTTGTTGAGAAATGCACAATTTATGGAGGAACACCTTTTATTTTGGCCTTCTCAGCTTTTCACCCATTTTGGCAATCGATGCCAATGGGGGAGGAGTTTCAGAGAGTTTTGTGGAGAAGTCATCTGAGTTTTCTCCTTGCTTTGGTTTTGGTCCTAAGCATTTGCATCTCATTCTCCTGCATCATTGGTTGTTGCATTGCATTGTGATGCATAATTCCTTATATAAACTCTCTTGAAAGTGATTGTCATCAATTACCAAAATGGGGGAGATTGAAAGGACATGCGGTGCCCCCATGTGTGGTTTTGGTAATTGATGACATTCTCTATGGACTAATGGTTGCATCGAGTTATATTTGAAGGATGTTTCCATAGGCATTTCTTGAAGTCCATGTGCTGGTTTCAAGGAGTTTATGGGTTGACCAAGGTGCTATTAAGGAATTATCCAAAGATTGGTCATGTGAGTGTTGAGCTTATTGCAAGCATGTCTTGAAGAAGAAGATTGTGTGATCA
Source organism: Aegilops speltoides (assembly GCA_021437245.1). Lineage (NCBI taxonomy): Eukaryota > Viridiplantae > Streptophyta > Magnoliopsida > Poales > Poaceae > Aegilops > Aegilops speltoides. The sequence continues at coordinate 497,715,033 of CM038146.1, forward strand.
TTCATATTTACCTTCAATACATCATCCAAATGAAGACAGTTGGAAAGATTCAAGGGTGATCAAGACTAAGTCAAGAGTGAATCAAGTTGATCAACTCACAAAGCATAGAAGATGTACCGAGTGGGACCAAGTGTTCCCATGGTATGGTAAGCATTGTCCATTACGCTTTGTGTACTAACCCATGGTCTATGTGAGAGTTCTTTGTGGGGTTAGGTATGTTTCCATGGTCTTGCGTCAAGAGGAAGATCCCATACAACCCATGGAGGATGACATCAAGTGGTGATCGTCATCAAGTTTGCAGTGTGCAAGTTCAAGTGGAGCAACACAAAGAGTGGCTCACCCATAATGGAGTATGGGGGAGCAATCAAGTTTGAATCGTGCCATCCATTGTGGTGTCAATGAACTTGTGAAGATGTGCCAAAGAGTCGCTCACCCATAGTGACTATGGGGGAGCAATCATCTAGTCTTCATCGAGCCAATGCAATCAAGAAAGGTGGTCCAACTTGAGGGAGTCAAGATCGTCATCATCTAGCTCAAGTGGACCATGTGCAAGGAAAAGGTTTGCCCTTGATAGGTTTTTTATTTTACCGGTCTCATGGTGGTAGTTGGGAGACCGGGTTATAGGATCGATAGCCGTACTATCAAGGGGGGCTCTCAAGTGAGTAGCTTGATCGTATCGTTCATCGAGAGCTCAAACCATTGCATCCTTGCATCATGTTTCTTGGTCCTTGTTTGATTCTCTTTGTGAGTCTTAGAGCTTAGGGTCATCTTTATGACAAGCTTGAGTTCATCGAAAACGGAGTTTGCATGCGTCTTCTATGATGTTTTCGGTGTTGGAGGTTTTACCGGTCTTCTCCGAGGAAGGGTTCTCACCATTTTATTTTGGGCCTTTTCTCATTTGCTTATTATTGGTATTTCTTTCAATATTGTGTTAGCCCTTGTCGCTAGCTTTCCAACAAACTTGGTTTCATCGAATTCGGAGTCCGTTTGCAAAAGTTGTGGCTGTTTTGGTGAAGGCTGCAGCGGTACTACCGCGACTAGAGCGGATGTAATTTTTTACTACCGCTCTAGAGCGGTACTACCGTGGCTCCTGAGCGGTACTACCGCTCCAGAGCAGTACTACCGTGGCTCCTAAGCGGTAGTACCGCCCCGGACCAAAAACTCATGTTTTCTCTCTCGTTTGGGCTGTTTTGAGCGTGCTAAGCGGTAGTACCGCTCCTCCAAGCGGTAGTACCGCTTGTGCACGACCTGAGCACATAACGGTTGGATTCGGAGGTCCTATAAAGGGGTCTTCTTCCCTATTGAACCTTATCCTTTGAGCTCGTGTTCTTCCCCATTGTTGACCTTCTTGAGCTTGCTAACTCTCAATCCCTCCATGGATTCTTGCTAGTTTTGAGGGAAGAGAGAGAGATCTAGATCCACATTTCCACCAATCACTTTCTCCTCTATGTGAGGGGAACCCTGGATCTTGATCTTGGAGTTCTTGGTGTTCTCCTTCTTGTTCTTCCTCTCATTTTCCTCCCTAGCATTAGTTGCTTGGTGGGATTTGAGAGAGAAGGACTTAGGCACTCCGTGTGCCCTTGCCATTGCATTTGGTGCATCGGTTTGAGTTCTCCACGGTGATACGTGGAAGTGAAGTTTGAGAAGCTTATTACTCTTGGGTGCTTGGTGCCCTTGAGCTTGTTCCTCTTGGGTGCTTGGGCATCCTAGGCGGTTAGTGGTGTTGGAGCTCAATCATTGTGGTGTAAAGCTCCGAGCAAGCGTCGGGTCTCCAATTAGGTTGTGGAGATCGCCCGAGCATCTTGACGGGTTCCGTGACCGCCCCAAGGGTTGCCAAAGTGTCTGGGTTCGGTGACCGCCCCAAGGGTTGCCATTTGTGCGGGTTCGGTGACCGCCCTCAAGGGTCCCTTAGTGGAATCACGGCATCTTGCATTGTCGAGGCGTGAGGAGATTACGGTGGCCCTAGTGGCTTCTTGGGGAGCATTGTGCCTCCACACCGCTCCAAACGGAGATTAGCATCCGCAAGGGTGTGAACTTCGGGATACATCGTCGTCTCCAGCGTGCCTCGGTTATCTCTTACCCGAGCCCTTTACTTATGCACTTTACTTTGTGATAGCCATATTGTTCTTTGTCATATATCTTGCTATCACATAGTTGCTTATCTTGCTTAGCATAAGTTGTTGGTGCACATAGGTGAGCCTAGTTGTTTTAGGTTTTGTGCTTGACAAGTTAACCGTTAGGTTTATTCCGCATTTGTTCAAGCCTAAACCGTAATTATTTTAAAGCGCCTATTCACCCCCCCCCTCTAGGCGACATCCTCGATCTTTCAACAGGAAATCTTATAAGCTCTGTTAGTGAAAGAAAACAAAACCACCACATAAGGTACTGTAATGAACTCATTCTTTATTTATTTTGGTGTTAAACCTACTGTATTCCAACTTCTCTATGGTTCATACCACTTAATACTAGCCATAGATGCATCAAAATAAGCAAACAACACACGAAAAACAGAATTTGTCAAAAACAGAACAGTCTGTAGCAATATGTAACTAACGCAAACTTCTTGAACTCTAAAAATCCTACCAAAATATGAAGTCCTGGACAATTGTTCTATTGATCAGCAGCAAAAATAATCAACGCAAAATCACGTTTCTGTGATTTAACAAAACTAAATTCGTAAGCGCAAAGTTTCTGTTTTTCAGCAGAATCAAATCAACTATCATCATAGGTTATCCTATAGGTTCTACTTGGCACAAACACTAACTAAAACATAAAAGCACATTTAAACAGAAGGTAGTGTTGGGGAGAGTAGTAATTTCAAAAAAATTCCTACGCACACGCAAGATCGTGGTGATGCATAGCAACGAGAGGGGAGAGTGTTGTCCACGTACCCTCGTAGACCGAAAGCGGAAGCGTTAGAACAACGCGGTTGATGTAGTCGTACGTCTTCACGATCCGACCGATCCAAGTACCGAACGTACGGTACCTCCGAGTTCAGCACACGTTCAGCTTGATGACGATCCCCGGACTCCGATCCAGCAGGGTGTCGGGGATGAGTTCCGTCAGCACGACGGCGTGGTGACGGTGATGATGTTCTACCGACACTGGGCTTCGCCTAAGCACTGCTAAGATATGACCGAGGTGGAATATGGTGGAGGGGGGCACCGCACATGGCTAAGGAATGATCACGAAGATCAACTTGTGTGTTATGGGGTGCCCCTGCCCCCGTATATAAAGGAGGGAGGGGGAAGGTGCGGCCGACCCTAGGGGTGCCCCTGGAGGAGTCCTACTCCTGGACTCCCCCCTCTTGCCTTGTTGGAGAAGGAAGGGGGAAGGGGGAAAGAGGAAAGGGGGGCGCCCCCCCTTCCTTGTCCTATTCGGACTAGGGGGGAGGGGGCGTGCGGCCTGCCCTGGCCGGCCCTCCTCTTCTCCCTCATGGCCCATGTAGGCCCATTAACCCCCGGGGGGTTCCGGTAACCCCCCGGTACTCCGGTAAAATCCCGGTTTCACCCGGAACGATTCTGATGTCCAAATATAGGCTTCCAATATATCAATATTTATGTCTCGACTATTTCGAGACTCCTCGTCATGTCCGTGATCACATCCGGTACTCCGAACAACCTTCGGTACATAAAAAAACTATAAACTCATAATATAACTGTCATCATAGCGTTAAGCGTGCGGACCCTACGGGTTCGAGAACTATGTAGACACGACCTAGAACTGTTTCCGGTCAATAACCAATAGCGGAACCTGGATGCTCATATTGGTTCCTACATATTCTATGAAGATCTTTATCGGTCAAACCGCATAACAACTTACGTCGTTCCCTTTGTCATCGATATGTTACTTGCCGAGATTTGATCGTCGATATCCAATACCTAGTTCAATCTCGTTACCGGCAAGTCTCTTTACTCGTTACGTAATGCATCATTCTGTAACTAACTCATTAGCTACATTGCTTGCAAGGCTTATAGTGATGTGCATTACCGAGAGGGCCCAGAGATACCTCTCCGACAATCGGAGTGACAAAACCTAATCTCAAAATACGCCAACTCAACATGTACCTTTGGAGACACCTGTAGAGCTCCTTTATAATCACCCAGTTACGTTGTGACGTTTGGTAGCACACAAAGTGTTCCTCCGGTAAACGGGAGTTGCATAATCTCATAGTTATAGGAACTTTGTATAAGTCATGAAGAAATCAATAGCAACATACTAAACGATCAAGTGCTAAGCTAACGGAATGGGTCATGTCAATCACATCATTTTTCTAATGATGTGATCTCGTTAATCAAATGACAACTCATGTCTATGGCTAGGAAACACAACCATCTTTGATCAACAAGCTAGTCAAGTAGAGGCATACTAGTGACACTACGTTTGTCTATGTATTCACACATGTATTATGTTTCCGATTAATACAATTCTAGCATGAATAATAAACATTTATCATGAAATAAGGAAATAAATAATAACTTCATTATTGCCTCTAGGGCATATTTCCTTCAGTCTCCCACTTGCACTAGAGTCAATAATCTAGTTCACATCGCCATGTGATTTAACACTAATATTCATATCTGTATATGATTAACACCCATAGTTCACGTCGTCAAGTGACCAACACCCAAAGGGTTTACTAGAGTCAATAATCTAGTTCACATCGTTATGTGATTAACACCCAAAGAGTACTAAGGTGTGATCATGTTTTGCTCGTGAGAGAAGTTTAGTCAACGGGCCTGTCACATTTAGAGCCGTGTGTATTTTGCAAATATTCTATCTCTACAATGCTCTGCACGGAGCAACTCTAGCTAATTGCTCCCACTTTCAATATGTATCCAGACTGAGACTTAGAGTCATCTGGATCGGTGTAAAAGCTTGCATCGATGTAACTTTTTACGATGGGCTCTTTTATCACCTCCATAATCGAGAAATATTTCCTTAGTCCTCACTAAGGATATTCTTGACCACTGTCCAGTGATCTACTCCTAGATCACTATTGTACTTCCTTGCCAAATTCAGAGTAAGGTATACAATAAGTCTGGTACATAGCATAGCATACTTTATAGAACATATGACTGAGGCATAGGGAATGACTTTCATTGTCTTTTCTATTTTCTGCCGTGGTCGGGATTTTAGTCTTACTCAATTTCACACCTTTGCAACACAGGCAAGAACTCTATCTTTGTCTGTTCCATTTTGAACTATTTCAAAATCTTGACAAGTTATGTACTTATTGAAAAACTTATCAAGCTTCTTGATCTATCTTAATAGATCTTGATGCTCAATATGTAAGTAGCTTTATTGAGGTCTTTCTTTTAAAGAACTCCTTTCAAATACTCCTTTATGCTTTCCAGAAAAATTCTACATCATTTCTGATCAACAATATGTTACTCACATATATTTATCAGAAAGGCGGTAGTGCTCCCACTCACTTTATTGTAAATACATGCTTCACCGCAAGTCTGTATAAAACTATATGCTTTGATCAACTTATCAAAGCGTATATTCCAACTCTGAGATGCTTGCACCAGTCCATAGATGGATCGTTGGAGCTTGCACATTTTGTTAGCACCTTTAGGATTGACAAAACCTTCTGGTTGCATCATATACAACTCTTCTTTAAGAAAACCATTAAGGAATGCAGTTTTGACATCCATTTGCCAGATTTCATAAAATATGGCAATTGCTAACATGATTCGGACAGACTTAAGCATCGCTACAGTTGAGAAAATCTCATTGTAGTCAACACCTTGAACTTGTCGAAAACCTTTTTGCGACAAGTCAAGCTTTGTAGATAGTAACACTACTATCAGCATCTGTCTTCCTCTTGAAGATCCATTTATACAATATGGCTTGCCGATCATCGGGCAACTCCACCAAAGTCCACACTTTGTTCTCATACATGGATCCCATCTCAGATTTCATGGCCTCAAGCCATTTCACGGAATCTGGGCTCATCATCGCTTCCTCATAGTTCGTAGGTTCATCATGGTCTAGTAACATGACTTCCAAAACATTATTACCGTACCACTCTGATGCGGACTGTACTTTGGAAGACCTACGAGGTTTTGTAGTAACTTGATATGAAGTTTCATGATCATCATCATTAGCTTCCTCACTAATTGGTGTAGGAATCACTGGAACTGATTTCTGTGATGAACTACTTTCCAATTCGGGAGAAGGTACAAATTACCTTGTCAAGCTCTACTTTCCTCCCACTCACTTCTTTCGAGAGAAACTCCTTCTCTAGAAAGGATCCATTCTTAGCAACGAATGTTTTGCCTTCACATCTGTGATAGAAGGTGTACCCAACAGTTTCCTTTGGGTATTCTATGAAGACGCACTTCTCCGATTTGGGTTCGAGCTTATCAGGTTGAAAACCTTTTTCATATAAGCATCGCAACTCCAAACTTTAAGAAACGACAGCTTAGGTTTACTGCTAAACCATAGTTCATACGGTGTCGTCTCAACGGATTTAGATGGTGCCCTATTAAACGTGAATGCAGCTGTCTCTAATGCATAACCCCAAAATGATAGTGGTAAACCGATAAGAGACATCATAGATCGCACCATATCTACTAAAGTACGATTACGACGTTCGGACACACCATTACATTGTGGTGTTCCAGGTGGCGTGAGTTGCGAAACTATTTCACATTGTTTCAAATGAAGACCAAACTCGTAACTCAAATATTCGTCTCCACGATCAGATCGTAGAAACTTTATTTTTCTTGTTACGATGATTTCCACTTCACTCTGAAATTCTTTGAACTTTTCAAATGTTTCAGACTTATGTTTCATCAAGTAGATATACCCATATCTACTCAAATCATCTGTGAAGGTCAGAAAATAATGATACACGCCGCGAGCCTTAACATTCATCGGATCGCATACATCGGTATGTATTATTTCCAATAAGTCAGTACCTCGTTTCATTGTTCCGGGGAACGGAGTTTTAGTCATCTTGCCCAAAAGGCATGGTTCGCAAGCATCAGATGATTCATAACCAAGTGATTCTGAAAATCCATCTTTATGGAGTTTCTTCATGCGCTTTACACCGATATGACCCAAACTGCAGTGCCACAAATAAGTTGCACTATCATTATTAACTTTGTATCTTTTGGCATCAATATTATGTATATGTGTATCACTATGATCGAGATCCAACAAACAAATTTCATTGGATGTATGGCCATTTGAAGGTTTTATTCATGTAAACAGAACAACAATTATTCTCTGACTTTAAATGAATAACCGTATTGCAATAAACATGATCAAATCATATTCATGCTCAACGCAAACGCTAAATAACATTTATTTAGGTTTAACACTAATCCCGAAAGTATAGGGAGTGTGCGATGATGATCATATCAATTTTGGAACTACTTCCAACACTCATCGTCACTTCCCCTTCAACTAGTCTCTGTTTATTCTGTAACTCCTGTTTCGAGTTACTAATCTTAGCAACCGAACAAGTATCAAATACTCAGGGGCTACTATAAACACTAGTAAGGCACACATCAATAACCTGTATATCAAATATACCCTTGTTCACTTTGCCATCCTTCTTATCCACCAAATATTCAGGGCATTTCCGCTTCCAGTGACCATTTCCTTTGCAGTGTAAGCACTCAGTTTCAGGCTTTGGTCCAGCTTTGGTCTTCTTCACGGGAGTGACAACTTGTTTGTCATTCTACTTGAAGTTTCCCTTTCTTTCCCTTTGCCCTTTTCTTGAAACTAGTGGTCTTGTCAATCATCAACACTTGATGCTCTTTCTTGATTTCTACCTTCGTCGATTTCAACATCACGAAGAGCTCGGGAATCGTTTTCGTCATCCCTTGCATACTATAGTTCATCACGAAGTTCTAGTAACTTAGTGATGGTGACTAGAGAATTCTGTCAATCACTATCTTATCTGGAAGATTAACTCCCACTTGATTCAAGCGATTGAAGTACCCAGACAATCTGAGCACATGCTCACTAGTTGAGAGATTCTCCTCCATCTTTTAGCTATAGGACTTGTTGGATACTTCATATCTCTCAACTCGGGTATTTGCTGGAAATATTAACTTCAACTCCTGGAACATCTCATATGGTCCATGACGTTCAAAACGTCTTTGAGGTCCCGATTCTAAGCCGTTTAAGCATGGTGCACTAAACTATCAAGTAGTCAGCATTTTGAGCTAGCCAAACATTCATAACGTCTGCACCTTCTCCTGCAATACGTTTGTCACCTAGCGGTGCATCAAGGACATAATTCTTCTGTGGCAGCAATGAGGATAAACCTCAGATCACGGATCCAATCCGCATCATTGCTACTAACATCTTTCAACACAGTTTTCTCTAGGAACATATCAAAATAAACATATGAAAGCAACAACGCGAGCTATTGATCTACAATATAATTTGCAAAATACTACCAGGACTAAGTTCATGACAAATTTAAGTTCAAATAATCATATTAGTTAAGAACTCCCACTTAGACAGACATCTCTGTAGTCATCTAAGTGATCACGTGATCCAAATCAACTAAACCATGTCCGATCATCACGTGAGATGGAGTAGTTTTCAATGGTGAACATCATTGTGTTGATCATATCTACTATATGATTCACGCTCGACCTTTCGGTCTCCGTGTTCCGAGGCCGTATCTGTATATGCTAGGCTCATCAAGTTTAACATGAGTATTCCGCGTGTGCAACTATTTTGCACCCGTTGTATTTGAACGTAGAGCCTATCACACCCGATCATCACGTGGTGTCTCAGCACGAAGAACTTTCGCAATGGTGCATACTCAGGGAGAACACTTCTTGATAATTAGTGAGAGATCATCTTAAAATGCTACCGTCAATCAAAGCAAGATAAGATGCATAAATGATAAACATCACATGCAATCAATATAAGTGATATGATATGGCCATCATCATCTTGTACTTGTGATCTCCATCTCGGAAGCACCGTCGTGATCACCATCGTCACCGGCGCGACACCTTGATCTCCATTGTAGAATCGTTCTCGTTTACGCCATCTGTAGCTTCTACGACTATCGCTACCACTTAGTGATAAAGTAAAGCAATTACAAGGCGTTTGCATTTCATACAATAAAGCGACAACCATATGGCTCCTGCCAGTTGCCGATAACTCGGTTACAAAACATGATCATCTCATACAATAAAATATAGCATCACTCTTGACCATATCACATCACAACATGCCCTACAAAAACAAGTTAGACGTCCTCTACTTTGTTGTTTGCAAATTTTATGTGGCTGCTACGGGCTGAGCAAGAACCGTTCTTACCTACGCATCAAAACCACAACGATAGTTCGTCAATTTAGTGTTGTTTTAACCTTCGCAAGGACCGGGCGTAGCCACAGTCGGTTCAACTAAAGTGAGAGAGACAGACACCCGCCAGTCACCTTTAAGCAATGAGTGCTCGTAACGGTGAAACCAGTCTCGCGTAAGCGTACGCGTAATGTCAGTCCGGGCCGCTTCATCTCACAATACCGTTGAACCAAAGTATGACATGCTGGTAAGCAGTATGACTTGTATCGCCCACGACTCACTTGTGTTCTACTCGTGCATATGACATCTACGCATAAAACCTGGCTCTGATACCACTGTTGGGGAACGTTGTAATTTCAAAAAAATTCCTACACACACGCAAGATCATGCTGATGCATAGCAACGAGAGGGGAGAGTGTTGTCCACGTACCCTCGTAGACCGAAAGCGGAAGCGTTAGAACAATGCGGTTGATGTAGTCGTACGTCTTCACGATCCGACCAATCCAAGTACCGAACGTACGGCACCTCCGAGTTCAGCACACGTTCAGCTCGATGACGATCCCCGGGACTCCGATCTAGCAGGGTGTCAGGGATGAGTACCGTCAGCACGACGGCGTGGTGACAGTGATGATGGTCTATCGACGCAGGGCTTCGCCTAAGCACCGCTACGATATGACCAAGGTGGAATATGGTGGAGAGGGGCACCGCACACGGCTAAGGAACGATCACGAAGATCAACTTGTGTGTTATGGGGTGCCCCCTGCCCCCGTATATAAAGGAGGGAGGGGGGAGGTGCGGCCGGCCCTAGGGGTGCGCCTGGAGGAGTCGTACTCCCACCGGGAGTAGGACTCCCCCCTCTTGCCTTGTTGGAGAAGGAAGGGGGAAGGGGGAAAGAGGAAAGGGGGGCGCCGCCCCCCCTTCCTTGTCCTATTCGGACTAGGGGGGGTGGGGGCGCGCGCCCTGCCCTGGCCGGCCCTCCTCTTCTCCCTCGTGGCCCATATAGGCCCATTAACCCCCGGGGGGTTCCGGTAACCCCCTAGTACTCCGGTAAAATCCTAATTTCACCCGGAACGATTCCGATGTCCAAATATAGGCTTCCAATATATCAATACTTATGTCTCGACTATTTCGAGACTCCTCGTCATGTCCGTATTCACATCCGGGACTCTGAACAACCTTTGGTACATCAAAAACTATAAACTCATAATATAACTGTCATCGTAACGTTAAGCGTGTAGACCCTACGGGTTCGAGAACTATGTAGACATGACCTAGAACTATTTCCGGTCAATAACCAATAGCGGAACCTGGATGCTCATATTGGCCCCTACATATTTTATGAAGATCTTTATCGGTCAAATCGCATAACAACATACGTTGTTCCCTTTGTCATCGGTATGTTACTTGCCCGAGATTCGATCGTCGGTATCCAATACCTAGTTCAATCTCGTTACCGGCAAGTCTCTTTACTCGTTACGTAATGCATCATTCCGTAACTAACTCATTAGCTACATTGCTTGCAAGCCTTATAGTGATGTGCATTACCGAGAGGGCCCAGAGATACCTCTCCGACAATCGGAGTGACAAAACCTAATCTCGAAATACACCAACTCAACATGTACCTTTGGAGACACCTGTAGAGCTCCTTTATAATCACCCAGTTACGTTGTGACGTTTGGTAGCACACAAAGTGTTCCTCCGGTAAATGGGAGTTGCATAATCTCATAGTTATAGGAACTTTGTATAAGTCATGAAGAAAGCAATTGCAACATACTAAATGATCAAGTGCTAAGCTAACGGAATGGGTCATGTCAATCACATCATTCTTCTAATGATGTGATCCCGTTAATCAAATGACAACTCATGTCTATGGCTAGGAAACACAACCATCTTTGATCAACAAGCTAGTCAAGTAGAGGCATACTAGTGACACTACGTTTGTCTATGTATTCACACATGTATTATATTTCCGGTTAGTACAATTCTAGCATGAATAATAAACATTTATCATGAAATAAGGAAATAAATAATAACTTTATTATTGCCTCTAGGGCATATTTCCTTCAGGTAGATGCAAAATTTGTTACTAAACAGAAACAAAAATAAAAAACACAAATTTAAGTGGGTTGCCTCCCAACTAGCGCTATCGTTTAACGCCCCTAGCTAGGCATAAAAGCGAAGATAGATCTAAGTGGTGCCATCTTTGGCACTCAATTCATAAGTAGCTCGCATGATAGATTCATAAGGTAATTTGACTTTCTTTCTTGGAAAGTGCTCCATGCCTTTCCTTAATGGAAATTGGAATCTAATATTCCCTTCCTTCATATCAATAATCGCACCAATTGTTCTAAGGAAAGGTCTACCAAGAATAATAGGGCAAGAAAGATTGCAATCTATATCAAAAACGATAAAATCAACGGGCACCAAATTTCTATTTGCAACAATGAGAACATCATTGATTCTTCCCATTGGCTTTTTAATGGTGGAATCCGCAAGGTGTAAATTTAAAGAGCAATCGTCAAGATCAAGGAAACCTAGAATATCACATAAAGTTTTCGGAATTGTGGAAACACTAGCACCCAAATCACACAAAGCATAACACTCATGATCTTTAATTCTAATCTTTATAGTAGGTTCCCACTCATCATTAAGTTTTCTAGGTATAGAAACTTCCAAATTAAGTTTTTCATCATAAGATTGCATCAAGGCATCAACAATATGTTTGGTAAAAGCTTTATTTTGACTATAAGCATGAGGAGAATTAACAACGGATTGCAACAAGGAAACACAACCTTCTAAAGAACAATTATCATAATCAAATTCCTTGAAATCCGAGATAGTAGGTTCAATACTATTTAAAGTCATGACCTCTCCAGTCCCACTTTTACCAAATTTAGCATCAAGATCTAGAAATTCCGAATTATTGGGACGCCTTCTAACTAAAGTTGACTCTTCTCCAGTCCTATTATTATCAAGATTCATATTGCAAAACAAAGATCTAATAGGAGACACATAATAACTTTAAGATCTTCATCATTATTTTCATTGAAACTAGAAGAACACGCCTTTACAAAGCAATCTTTCTTAGCACGCAATCTAGTGGTTCTTTCCTTGCACTCATCAATGGAAATTCTCATTGCTTTGAGAGACTCATTGATATCATGCTTAGGAGGAGTAGATCTAAGTTTAAGAGAATCAACATCAAGCGAGAGTCTATCAACGTTCCTAGCCAAATCATCAATTTTGAGCAATTTTTCTTCAAGCAAAGCATTAAAATTCTTTTGAGAAATAATAAATTCTTTCACACTATTCTCAAAATCAGAGGGCATCTTATTAAAATTACCATAAGAATTATTGTAGGAATTTCCATAATTATTAGAGGAATTACTAGGGAACGGTCTAGAATTAAAGTTTCCTCTATAAGCATTGTTACCGAAACTATTCCTACCTACAAAATTCACATCCATAGATTCATTATAATTCTCAATCAAAGTAGACAAAGGCATATCATTGGGATAAAGAGGAGTATTTTTAGTAGCAAACAACTTCATAAGTTCATCCATCTTTCCACTCAAAACATTGATTTCTTCTCTAGCATGCACTTTTTTACTAGAAGATCTTTCGGTGTGCCATTGAGAATAATTAGCCATAATATTATCGAGAATTTTTGTAGCATCTCCTAACGTGATTTCCATAAACGTGCCTCCCGCGGCCGAATCTAAAAGATTTCTAGAAGCAGAGTTCAAACCGGCATAAAAATTTTGTATGATCATCCATAAATTCAAACCATGAGAAGGGCAATTGCGAATCATCAATTTCATTCTTTCCCGAGATTGGGCAACATGCTCATGATCAAGTTGTTTAAAATTCATAATATCGTTCCTAAGAGTGATAATCTTTGCACTTATTCCAAGAATCAATACTATTTTTAGGCAAAGACGAAAACCAAACTTTAGCATGATCTCTAAGTGAAAACGGAAATAACTTCAATTTAACAATATCATTATCCGTATCTTTCTTCTTCTGCATATCACACAAATCAACAAAGTTGTTTAGATGAGTAGCGGCATCTTCACTGGGAAGGCCGGCGAATTGATCTTTCATAACAAGATTCAGCAAAGCAGTATTGATTTGACAAGACTCAACATCATTAAGAGGAGCAATCGGAGTACTAAGGAAATCATTATTATTGGTATTGGAGAAATCACACAATTTGGTATTATCTTGCGCCATGGCAACAAGTAATCCAACACACAAGGAAACAGAAAAAGACAAGCGAAAAAGAGAGGAGAAGATAGGGAAAGAGAGGGCAAATAAAACGGCAAGGGTGAAGTGGGGGAGAGGAAAACGAGAGGCAAATGGCAAATGATGTAAATGCGAGGGAGATGAGTTTGTGATGGGTACTTGGTAGGTCTTGACTTGAGCGAAGACCTCCCCGGCAACGGCGCCAGAAATCTTTCTTGCTACATCTTGAGCTTGTGTTGGTTTTTCTTGAAGAGGAAAGGGTGATGTAGCAATAGTAGCGTAAGTATTTCCCTCAGTTTTTCAGAACCAAGGTATCAATCCAGTAGGAGGCTCCTCAAAAGTCCCACGCACCTACACAAACAAACAAAGAACTCGCAACCAACAGAATAAAGGGGTTGTCAATCCCTTCACGGCCACTTGCGAAAGTGAGATCTGATAGAGATAGTATGATAAGATATATTTTTTTGATATTTTATAATATAGATGCAAAAAGTAAAGATGCAAATAAAGGTAGATTGAAAGCTTATATGATAAAAGATAGACCCGGGGGCCATAGGTTTCATTAGTGGCTTCTGTCAAGATAGCATAAGTATTACGGTGGGTGAACAAATTACTGTCGAGCAATTAATAGAAAAGCGAATAATTATGAGATTATCTAGGCATGATCATGTATATAGGCATCACGTCCATGATAAGTAGACCGACTCCTGCCTGCATCTACTACTATTACTCCACACATCGACCGCTATCCAGCATGCATCTAGAGTATTAAGTTCATAAGAACTGAGTAACGCATTAAGAAAGATGACATGATGTAGAGGGATAAACTCAAGCAATATGATATAAACCCATCTTTTTATCCTCGATGGCAACAATACAATACGTGCCTTGCAACCCCTGTTGTCACTGGGTAAGGACACCGCAAGATTGAACCCAAAGCTAAGCACTTCTCCCATGGCAAGAAAGATCAATGTAGTAGGCCAAATCAAACTGATAATTCAAAGAGACTTGCAAAGATAACTCAATCATAAATAAAAGAATTCAGAGGAGATTCAAATATTTCTCATAGATAAACTTGATCATAAACCCACAATTCATCGGATCTCGACAAACACACCGCAAAAAGAGTTACATCGAATAGATCTCCACAAGAGAGGGGGACAACATTGTATTGAGATCCAAAAAGAGAGATGAAGCCATCTAGCTAATAACTATGGACCCGAAGGTATGTGGTAAACTACTCACAACTCATCGGAGGGGCTATGGTGTTGATGTAGAAGCCCTCCGTGGTCGATTCCCCCTCCGGAGGAGTGCCGGCGAAGGCTCCAAGATGGGATCTCGCGGATACAGAAGGTTACGGCGGTGGAAATTGTTTTTCGTTGGCTCCCTGGATGTTTTCGGGGTACGTAGGTATATATAGGAGAAAGAAGTACGTCAGTGGATGCTCGAGGGCCCAGGAGACAGGGTCGCGCCCAGGAGGGGTGGGCGCGCCCTCCTATCTCCTGGCCGCCTCGTTTGCTTCTTGACTTGCACTCCAAGTTCTTCGGATCACGTTCATTCCAGAAATCACGCTCCCGAAGGTTTCATTCCGTTTGGACTCCGTTTGATATTCCTTTTCTTCGAAATACTGAAATAGGCAAAAAAAATAACAATACGGGCTAGGCCTCCGGTTAGTAGGTTAGTCCAAAAAATGACATAAATGTGTAAAATAAAGCCCATAAACATCCAAAAAGGTAATATAATAGCATGGAACAATCAAAATTTATAAATACGTTGGAGACGTATCAGTGTGTGTGTGTGTGTGCGCGCGCGCGCGCGACCTTTGCAGTGGTGACTTTCTTTTCTCGTTTCGTTCATCCTATCACCACTGCCAAGGGGAAACCTAGCTCGCCTCCTACTCCCCTCACTGACGCCAGGGTGTGCCACTAGGCAAAGCCCGTGCAACATCAACGGTGGCATGGAGGTCTCCTTGTGGTTTTGGTGTCCTAGTCGGGCGACTTGGTATGGCGAGGAGGGCTTGCTGCCGTGTGTGCTGTTGTGAGGCATGCATGTCGGCGGAGGAGTAGCGTTTGCATGAGGTCAGATGCAAGCACGGTTGTGTGGGGCCGCTAAAGGGGGAGGTTCGGTTGGCGGATCAGATCATCTGTATTGGCAACCTTTGGCAGAGATCTGGTCTGGCCTGGTCATCAGAGAGAGTAGTGCCAAGACGTGATCCTCAGTGGAGACGGGCTTTAGGTAATCTTAGTGTCTTGGTTAGGGTGGCGAGACAGCGAGGCGTCTGTATGTTGGAATAATGTCCTGCCTGTCCTATATCCATTTTGTTGGCACACTTAGCACCTGTGGAGCGTGTGAAGGTGTGTCACCACAGATCTTTCTGGAACCGATCGGTTTTGGTTTTCGATGGATTTGGCCGGCATGTGTTGTCTTCAGAGGATTGGAAGGCTCTCTTCGGTGTTTCCTCTTCGGGGCCACGATTTGCAACACATACCGTGGCCGCCGAGTCTTCTGGTGCACATCAATAAATTTTTGGCCACTATTTCTACAAACTACTTAAGTTAAAAACAAGTTTGTCCTACCGAGACGGAGGACCAGAGGCGGCAAAGAGTTTGGCTCATGACACGCCGTCGGTGGATGCAGGAGAAAGGAAACTTTGGCATCCCTAATTTGGATGTATCTTTTACAAGGGTGTGTATGCAAAGACATGTTGTGACGGTTGGCCTTAGACCTTTTTTGTAAGAAAAAAAAGGTACTGTATATATGAGCGTTAGCATTCTTGTATTACGTTTTGAAATATGTATATTAACATTAGACATATTATTTGTGAATGAAACCCCAGTCTCATGTTTTGAAACGGGGCCTCCCTTCTTACTAACGGCGGTGCGGTCCTCGTTCGTCTAGACCGAGCCGCAAGATGAACAGTGGGCGGAATGAAATAGGTGCGTGCGTACCTCGTGATGGATACGTGGAACGGCTCACTGCCGTCTCCATCAACGACTGATCCATCCGCCATTAACTTGGCAAAAATGGCAACATGGCATCGTCGACAACGCTTCCGAATTTGTCAATCATTCTGTCTTTTTGCTTGTAGATAAGCTGGTGCGTAGCTAGATAGAGACATGCATGTAGGGCACATATATTTATTGCCATATTTTTAATTTGATTAATAAAATGGTTGTGTGCATCACTTGATGCACAGACCGGGGGTAATCCTCTTTTTTTTAAAAAAAAAATCTGTATGTGGCGCGTGTATGCTTGACTATTTTACCCATTTATTTTCCATTTTTATTTGGATTTAGAGCTCTTACAAATTGTCCAATGTGATTGCATTTGTATTCACTCACATCATTGCAAAGAGAGTCATGATATCTGTATTATACAGTACTCCCTATTTTAGTCTTTCTATATCATAGAATACATCCTTCAGAATAATCCTTCTGGTAATTTACTCATGAATTAAACACCAATATGTGATCATTTAGTCCTATGTGCGAAAATCATATATTTTTGTTCAACTTTTATAATAGGTTTGATCCTTTAACACAAAGAAATCCTATAAATAATAATAAGAGGCCCCTAGTTTTAGTTCCGTCCTTGTAATGTCCAGTGGCGGAGCTTGTTCAAAAAAGCTGGGCGGGTTGGGTGGGATTGGCTGTAAGGGATTGTTACTAGCTAGGTGGGTGGGCTGGATGGTCTCGCTATAAATGTGAGGTGGAGGTCCAGAGCTGGGCGGGCCATGGCCCATTCGGCCTTGCTTAAGCTCCGCCAGTGGTAATGTCAAGACTAGTCATGACTGCTTGTGTCACCTCTTTTAGTTTGTTGCTACGTTATTATCCCTTTCATTTTGTAACGTCAATTCAGCCCATTAACACTATCAAAGCTGACTTTGTTTTAAGTTCTCGAATTACATATTGAATTCAGTTCCAAAATTTCATGACACAATACATAAGGGCATTGTGAATTTATCGAACCACTTTTTAGCCACTTCTAGCAGGACAAAGTTTTACGGACCGATGCACCAGGATTACTCAGGAAGGTGGAGCACCGAACACGTACGTTTTTTTTTTCTTGCGCGTGGCCGAACACGTACGTTCGCGATCCCGATGCATGCGTACAAAGCCGTCGTCGACGATCATCGCCCGTTCATGGGTGCATGTCGATCGTTGAGTTGGTTAGGTTGACAGTGGTATCCCCAACCCACCAGGGTTCAAATCCTGGTGTTCGCATTATTCCTGGATTTATTTCAGGATTTCCGGCGATGCGCTTTCAGTGGGAGGAGACGTTCCCGTCGACGACGAGGCGCCTACGGTGACTTCGTAAATCTCAAGATGATATGCCGGCTCAGTCTCTCGGAGGTGCTCATAGGGGTAGGGTGTGCGTGTATGCGTTCATAGGGGTGAGTGTATGCGCGTGTATATGAGCGCTTGTGTCTGTACTGATGCTAAAAAAAAGATCCTGCCATACGTCGTGTTCTTCCGGTTGTATACGGAGATGCGCATAAACGGGCAATCATACCTACGTGGCGCGCATTGCATGCATGCGAGTCCATCACCATCGTACGTACGTACGTGTGTGTGAGTGGAACAGGGCCGAATCAGCGCCACTATTTTCCTCGCACGAGTTGCACACCCACAACATCTTCTTCTCCTTGAACACGTAGAGGTGCGTACCTACACGGCTACACGCACTCTCTATAAGCTATAGTCTCTTGAGAGCGGCGTTGCAAAGGAGGGGCTCCA
Source organism: Aegilops speltoides (assembly GCA_021437245.1). NCBI lineage: Eukaryota > Viridiplantae > Streptophyta > Magnoliopsida > Poales > Poaceae > Aegilops > Aegilops speltoides. The sequence goes on from CM038146.1 coordinate 497,733,302, forward strand.
TAACCGGCGTCAGGTAAAATTACGGGTGTTTTCCCCAAACCCTAAAACCTCTGGCGGCGCTGGAGGCGACTAGGGTTTGACGTGGATCCAACTTTGCCCCACGATTCGTCGCCGGTGCAAGAGAGATAGGAGAGAGGCCAGTGCTCCTATCCGCAGGTCCGGAAGAGGCCGTGACTCCTTCATAGCATCCCATAGGGCGCACGCGATAGGGCACCTGCACACGACGTGAAAGGTATCCTCCCGCTCGACGCCACACATGACACAAACATCAGAATGTTCCAGATTTCTTTTATGCTTAGTTTCCATAGTTGCCAAAGAATTAGTTGCTATCCGCCAACCAAAGACCCGTACCATAGGTGGAGCAGGGCACCTCCACAATGTCGTCCAGACGGCACGATTGCCGTCCGGTGCCTTGCTCGCCGTGCATGAAGATGCGCGCAGTTTTTCCTCCAGCCCCATTTTATAGGCTGATTTGACGGAGAAGATGTCTCTCGGATCCGGCCCCCAGGCTAGGACATCATGCATCCTCGGTGAGGGCCGCAACTTGATAATCTCGACGACGTCTGGCTGTGTAAAGTACTGTTGCAGCAACTCCCTTCTCCACATGCCACGATCGTCCATCAGCTCAGCTACACGCCGAAGCCTGCACCTTCCGACATGTGATATTGGCCGGTACGACACTAGCCGCTCTAGTCACGGATCACGCCATATACGAACAGATTGTCCGTCACCGATCCTCCATAGGAGACCTTTTTTCAGGAGCTCTAGTCCATACGTAATGGCCTACCACGTCGATGAAGCGTTGCCTGCAAAAACAGTATCCTTTAGTCGCCCATTAGGACAATATTTTGCTTTCAAGACCCGAGCACACAAACTGTCCGGGTTGATCAACAAACGCCATGCCTGCCGAGCGAGGAGTGCATGATTGAAGATTTTGTAATCCCGAAACCCAAGGCCACCCATCGCTTTGGGTTTGATGATTTGATCCCAAGCCATCCACTGAGTTTTTCGTTTCCCTTTCTCTGAGCCCCACCAGTAGTTCCGGACCATCCATGTAAGATCAACGCACACAGAGAATGGAAGCTTGAAGACGCCCATGATATACGTGGGGGTTGATTGTTCCACCGCCTTGATCAACACTTCTCCGCCAGCTTGTATCCATCGCCCCAAATACATATACGCTTCATCAATTTTACTTGCAAATTTTGGAAATTCCCTTTATGCATGCGGCCTTCCGGAGTCGGGAGTCCTAAGTATTTCTCCTCAAACTGATCCTTCATGATTTGTAGCTGATGTTTCACATTTTCCTGTACATTAGATGGACACGACTGTCCAAACAGTATTGAGCATTTTGCCGGGTTGATTAGCTGTCCCGTGGCGCTCTCATAAGCATGAATAATGTCCTGCACCGCCCCTGCCTGCTGTTGGTTCGCCTTGAAGAAGAGAAGTGTGTCATCCGCAAATAGCAAGTGCGAGACCCCCGGGGCTCTGCGACATATTTCCAGCGGCTCTATAACATTTCTTCTCACGTAATATTTTATTCTTCATGCAAATTTTGCAGATATATAGAACGTTCAGGGATATTTCTTTCTAAACAAGTTCAAATTTGTTTTAGTACTCTTTTGATTTTAGTGTTTATGAGGATGCATTTGAGCTCGGGTGTAGAGACTCCACGTCCTAGAAAAGATATATCATTTAGAAATTTATGACAAACATAGAAAATTCATGGAAAACTGCTTTGAAGAACTCGTTCATTTTTGCCCTCTCTCGTGCAAACCAGGTCGACTCCAGACGATGCTTTCAGGAAGGACCAGGGCAGGGTACCCACCATCCGCGCAGCTAAAACCAACTTTGGAGTTATCCGAGGGTAAATTTTTGTTGACTGTTAAATGCAGTGGTCTAGTCTTGTTGGGAAATCGGAGGCGTTGCACCTCACGCTATGAAAGGAAGGAAAGAATAAATGAAGGAAGAAAACGTGAGTTTTACAAGACAAGTTAGTTTCTGATGACTTTTACACGGTCGAGAAGCTCAGCTCAAATCAAATCAAGTTGGATGGTGACCGAGCGAGCGCGAGCCACGAGTGAGAGCCTAATACGTGGGCCAGGTATACAGATAGCTCGGCTGGATAGCAACGGCTACTAGAAGTAGAAGACGGTCAGCGGCGCCGCCACGTACGAGCCGGTCGCCGGCCGGTACCGACCTGCACGACCGGTCCGCTTTCCGACAAGCGATCAGAATCCTAGCGGTGCAATCAAGCACTTGAGAAAATCGCGGCGCTGCTGATCACATCCATACAGGACCTGTGATCGTCTGATTGCAGGGGGAAAAAATCGAGCTAGAAAAGAAAGAAATCGGTTGGAAGTATATCTCTTTTTTTACCTTAGAGAATTACGATATTCTTATAAATCACGATGCATGATTTTCTTAACAATAGTACAGACGCGTACACTCTTAGGTACGCACATACAATCACGCCTATGATTTTGCATGATGGGTATGCTTTTCTTTCACTAGAAATAATGTGTTCGTGCAATGCATTTTGATACTAGCCACACAAAATTAATTATACGTTAATGTTATCTAGGATATCCATTATGTGTTAATTATGTGATTAGCACAAACGTTGACACTCTCTTCGTTTCTTTTTACTCTATGTAGTATTAGATTTTTATAAATGAATATCCATTTTTGAGCCTATGCTCATTTGCACCTGGTCAAGAAAATATTCACAAACAATTCAAAAAAAATCCATTTTTTTGCATGGTAGATAATTTGGTGCGTGCGGTGCGCTTCAAATTTCAGATCATTTGGATATATGAGTAGCTCTTATCAAAAAAGACGAATTAGGTCGAGAACAGTACATGAACAATAAACTTGTTTACAGACCCTAAATTTGTCTTTTTTGCCGAGATCTACTCAGATGTCCAAATGTTCTGAAATTTGAAGCGGACCTCACGCACCAAATTATCTATCATGCAAAAAATGGATTTTTTTTAAAAGAAATTCTAGTATTTGTTTTGATATTTTTTCTTCAACGCGAGTGTAGATGAGTTTGGAGACCGAATCGCTGCTCTCTTTTCTAAAGTCAAACTTTGTAAAGTTTGACCAGATTTATAATTAAAAATACTAACATCCACAATATAAAATAAATACAATACTAAAATACTCAATGATTGTTCTATTTTTTGGTCTAAACTTGGTCAAACTACCAAGTGCTTGACTTCAAACAAACGTAATACGCAAAGTAAAAATAAACATAGGGGGTATTTTGCATGACATTAATTGCACGTTAATATTAGGTAGGATCAATTATGTTTTAATTATGTGATTAGCACATACATTGATAATTGGCATGCTATTCATAGCACTTTTTAAGGGGTAATAGCACGTTGAACATGTTAAATGCTTATCATTTATGGAATCTAAGTCGTTGGATTGACATTGTATGATAGCTGAATTAATTAGATTAGCACATTTCGGTCTTTAATTTTCTGTGAAGTACTTGTTGTTGAACTCATTTCTTCTATGCAGCCATGAAAACCGTTGGCCTAAGCCATCGATACACACATTGTAGAAAAGTAACCACACAAATATTGTGAAGAACATAGAACTCTGAAAATTTACAAACATTATAGTTACATATATTGAGAGTGATATCAATGTTACAAGGTGTTTTAGACTATCAAACATGCTAGTTATTTTCACAGTTTGACATGAATGTGATATCATGTTGGCTAAATTATTCAAACATGCCCAGGTTCTTTCCACCTTCTTGTTTTTTGTTTTCTATCCTTAAGTTTTCAAGCTAGCTTTCCAAAGTTCATTTGTGAAATATGCCAACTGACTGGTTGGGCAAGCATACCTGCAAAAATCACCATCGCGCTGCCTAAAAGCGACTTTCGGTTACTTGGGGGGTAGGAATTTTTTCATGGAATACAATTGTTTACCCTTTCTTGGAAATCGGAGGCATTGCGCCTTCTCTGGTTAAGAAAAGAATGGAAGAAAGAATGAATGAGAAGCCTGCTTCGTTCGCATGCCGCATGCCGGTGTCTGCCTACGTGCCCTTTCTCTATCAGTGCCTCGTGGTTCAAACTTGGAGAACATAATTGTCAGTGGTGCCCCCATCCCAACCTCTTTTTCCTCTGGCTATGTAAGTTTTTTTTTGAATTATTTGGATTGCTTACCAAATGTGTCATGACGTGGTTTCCGGCTATGTAAGTTGGTGCTGTAAAATGACGTGCGGGGGGTTGGACCTGGAAAATTAATTAAAAAGAACCATGGAAAAAAGACGAGAAACCTGGTTAGTTTAACAAAACAAAGACAAATTTGACACAACACGTACTTGGTGTCGTGAAGGCAAGTTAGCATGGGAACGGATCCTCTAACATGGAGGAGAGAAGTCAGGTAAGCTATAGTGCAAGTTAGTGTAAAACAGAGAAGGAAAATCAAGGTCACTGTAGAGAGCAGGTAGTATACGCAGTTACAGTTGATAGAAATAAATGTGAAATTAATTTTATTGCACCATAATTTTGTTTATATGTAAAAAAATGTACACGTAGATTTGTAATTTGCAAATTAACTCAATTCATTTTAGCTTTTATCATATGGATGTGAAGGAGGGAAGTCAGGGTTACTGTAGCTTACCTGTTTTTTCTTCTGCGTGTTAGAGGATCCGGTTTCAATTAGCACGGGCAAAAGAAAATCGAGCTTAGGATGGTGGTGACTGATCGAGCGAGCACGAGAGGCTCAAGTGACAACGAGTGGGCGATCGCTCTCTGCTCTGCTGGATTGATAGCAACGGCCAGAAGTAGGACGGAAGAGACTTGCCAAAAAAAGACAAGTTTTATTCGAGGGACAAAAAAAAGGTCCAAAGAGAGGCAGAAGGCTGAGGCAGTCCACAGCGCCGCGTGGTGGCTGGTCGCCGGCCGGTGGTAGTATACCGACCAGTTCCTTCGCCCGTGCGCTTGGAAACAGAATCGTAACGGCACGAGCACCTGAGAAAAATCGCGGCGCCGGCTGCAGCACGTGGCTGGTCCTCATCCGTGTACGCACATGCTACTGCATCTGCATGCCACCGAGACCATGACGACGATGACCGGGGCCGTAGCCGATTGTTTTGGGTCCTCGGTCAGCGCCCGGCGCCGCACCTCGCCGGCGGCCGGTTCCACCTCGACCCTAGCTACTCCAACGCCGTCCATGCACGCCGAGTGCGTGCCTAGCTAGCTCGTGGTCGTGGGCTAATAATTAAGGACCTGCCTACTCGATCGTCGGGAAATATGAATCGGCCAAACTGTGGGTATGTCTAAAACTAAGTCACGTGGCCTGTTTTAGCTACTCCCTCCTTTCATCTATATAGGGTCTAATGTGTTTTTAAGACTAATTTTAGCCAAGTGTTAAAGCAATAATATATGATGACATGCAAGTTACACAAAGCATACCGTCAAATTCGTATGTGAAGGAGCTTTCAATAATATAATTTTCACATTATGCATCTCATGTATTATTCATCTTATATCAATAGTCAAAGGCGGTTTTGAAAAACGCATTTGGCTTTATATAGATAAAAGGAGGGAGTAATTATTTCTATCTATACTATATTTCTCAAAGTACTGTATTGTAACAGCCCAAGACCGCTTCTCCATATTCTTTTGCGTTATTTTAATTTTAACCGTGGTAATTGTTTGTTCATTGCACTCATCATGGCATCATTCGCATTGCATCCAAATGTTTTTCGTAAAACTTGCATCCGTTCTTAGTTGCCGTTTCTCCCAGTTGTCTTTGTGACAGTTCCGAGACCAACCACAGTTGCACATGCGTGACATCACCTAATAATTATTTTTCTAAGTAGGAATAAAACGTTCTTGAAATGGGGTGATATTTGACGTAATGTCTTAATACTACCGTTGTAACTAAATATAAGACATTTTCTGACACTATGACATGTTTATATTAAGTTAGCACATTTGTCCCAGGTAAAAAATTATGTAACGTTTGGTCAAGTTTTTATGAGGGGGAAGGTTTGACCAAGTTCACGGAAACAAATGCGGACATCTACTACTCCCTCCGTCTAGGTGAGTAAGTCATCTTAGATTGTGCACCGTGACCAAGGAGGAGGGGAAAACGAGAGTACTTAATGTTCATTTGCTAATTAATAGCATTGCATGCAATGAACTAACCAATGCATGTCGTGTTTGATAGTCTGATGTCATTAAAATCATGCAGACCCCACATTTCTTATTGGTTGATATGTCAAGAAACAAGAAACGAGATAGAATTTAATGCACCGCGCCTAAGTGTTTTGGGAATATTTGGTTTTCGTAAGATGACTTACACACCTAGACGGAGGGAGTATATCAAATATATATATGATATGAAAATATATTCCGATGATATTTATTTTGTATTATAGGTGTTGATAAATTTTTCCATAGACTGATCAAAATTTGCATATTTTGACATAGAAGGGTGTCATTTGGCGAAATCTCACTAAATTCATAGTGAAGCCCACCCACACCGGTAAATATGATCAACATCATTTCGAGTTGTGTTCCATGACTTCATCTACTACACCCAGATTTTGCATTCTATAGTAAAAGGCGATACTAAGAGCATCTACAACCACCGGACTTGGCAAATCCGGCCCCTCAAACGACCGCGGACGCGCCCGAGCACTGACCGGGTGCCCCTCAAATAATGTGATCCACATCCGGACATCTTAATTATCATATCTCAAATTCATACAAACTCATGCAACTACGTCGATGCACACACATCGTCCGGCTACTCCATCACTACTACTAAACATGCCATCGGATTACCAAAATTTAACATGTTTGACTATGGTGGAGTTCATCCACCACTGCCCTTGCCGTTCCCGGCGCCATTGTCCTTCTCGCAGAAATACCGGTTGAAGATGCAGTACAGATTGAGCCGGATCTGCTCGTCGCCGGAGCTGTCCTCCTTCTCCTCCTTTGGTGGCAGCCTGACCATGGCATGAACCGCCCGATTCTGCTCTCGGGCGAGGGCCCGCATGTTACTCTGTTGTCGTTTCTTCACAATGCGGGTGTGAATGGCTTCCTCCTATGCGGCCGCCGCATCAACCTCCTCCTCCGCCGCCATTTCCGCCGCGATACGGGCCTCGGCGGCCCTTATCCTCTTCTTCTCACGGGGGCCGCCCGTTCCTAGTGAGACTCATCGTCTGCCCGACCGGTGATGGTGAAGAAGAGGTGTTCCAGCTGCCGGAACCGCGTAGATCCAATACCAGAGGACCCGAGTGCACCATGAGCCGACACTATGGCATCGCGGCAGACAGATCCGTCCTCGGCCGGGCGCTGTCCTCCCGTGATTGGCGGAGTGCAATGCAGACTGCCATTGCCTCCTCCACCCGCACGAGATGACACCCCAGTCGACGGATCCGGAGTGGTCGGAATCCGATCCGCTGCCTGCCATGCCGGAGAAGGCCGGAACTCTCCGGAGATGAGCTCAGGTGGCGGAGGGGAGTGGAGTGAAGTGGCTAAGGTTTGCTCCAGCGAGCGGATGGGGACGAATATATGTGGGGTCGGGTGAGCCAGCATGGGCCGGGTTTGATGTGGAAGGCGTGCCCGGGCACCCCATATCCGCCCAATATTTGGGCTGGATATGAGGGGTGCCGGTCAGCCCGGGCATTTGAGGTCCGTTCGAGGCATCCGTCTGGGTCGAGAAAACATGACCGGTTAGTGACCGGGCGGCCCGCTCAGACGTTTGAGGAGGATTTGAAGCGCCCAGCTGTAGATGCTCTAACAAAGACTCTAATTCATTTCACACACACACAGAAAAAGACTACTTGTATCATTTTAAACAAGGACATACTTGATTATTAACTCCGACTCCCTCATTCCTTGAAAGATCAGCCATACATATGGGTTGACTTAATTGGTGCCTACTGCATGCTGCACTTGCATGCCACCGAAAACACATATACATGCGGTGTAGCATCATACTCCCTCCGTCCGGAAATACTTGTCCTAAAAATGATTGTATTTAGACTTATTTTAGTTATAGATACATATGTTTTTTCATTTCTAAGATAAGTATTTTCGGACGGAGTACACGTTAGAGCCACAACTTTTGACCGAGGTCATGTAATTCGCACGCACTAGAACACCGTCCATTTGTGTAAGACCAGCTAGCTGATCATACATGTGTGCACAGTAGTAGCCCGCCATTGAAAAGCTAGCTAGAACTACTACTAATATATTACTGTCTCGACTTCAATAGAAAGTAGTCGCGGCTAGCCGTCGCCGGCAGCTATCAAGGAAGTACTCGGTGGATCGCCGTCTTTCTGGTGGAAAGCTAGGCCACAAATGGATCATCATCATTCCAGCGAATGAACGACTATATCTGCGTGACAAAGACTGATGTGAAGTTAATCAACACGTACCCATCCTGCCAAGCACAAGGTCTTTTAAATATACAAAGCGTCAAAGCCGCAATGCAAGTTGCTGCCTATGTATACACACTATTGAGTATTGACTATGCATCAAGGTCTTAGCTGCCGCCACGTACTTCAGCCAAAATTAAAGGTTCGGTGGGTGTATAATTTCCTAAAAGAAAATAAGCGCACGAATAGACAAAAGTTAATTAGCCAAAGCAATAAATTGGTTTCACAAATATAAATATCATCATATCCCTCAATGTCAAACATATAGTGTTATTTAGCGGTGTACTGGAAAATTCTAGAATATCACCTGAAAATCATAGAATATTAACACTTCGAGATATTTCTTATTCTAGATTATTATTTTTTGGAACATGGTAATTAACACTTTATTATCAGCAGACAAAATAGATCTCAAGACAAAATATTGTATCTAAACATTTAGTTGCATCTGTACATAGTTACTAAGAGCAACTCTAGCAGACCCCAGCAAAAATACGACCCGCAAAACGCGTTTGCGGGTTCACGAAAATCGTTTTTGCGGGTCAAAAACATACGCGGCCGAGCAGAACGCGTACCTAGACATGCATAATTTGAAAAAATTGTTTCGCGGGAGAAGTTGCACGAACAGAGTTCATCACATACTATATTGTTCATGGCATACTACATGTTCATCACAAACTACAAGCATAGTTATACTACATACTACGTTAAACTAGTACTAGGCGGTCGGATCTACGGCGGCGAGGTCGCGGCAACTGGACGACGCCGTGGAGGAGCCGGACGCTCAATCCACCTCGCCGGAGCTGCAGAGATCGACGTACTTCTCCACCTGCTCCTTGCGGATGCGGCGCCACTCGTCCGCCTTCTCGTTGGCGGTGACGTTGTCGGCGACCGCCTGCCGCCACTGGAGGGCTTCGAGCTCCTCGGCGTGGCGCCGGCGCTCCTCCTCCTCGCGCACGCTCCGCTCGGCGATGGCGGCGGCGATGGCATCGAACTCCGTGACGTAATCCTCGGGGCCAATGACTCCGCGGCGGCCGAGCGGAGCGGGCTCCTCGGGCTCCTCCTTCACCGGGACGAAGGCGAACGGCGCCGGCGGCTCGGGTTCCTCCTCCTCGTCCGACCACTCCCTCTTCACGGGGAGGAAGCCAGCGGCGGAGGAGGAGGAGGATCCGGCGTACGAAGAACATGGAGGAGAACGACGCGCGCCGGCGGTCATACTCCACCGTCTCGCGGCGGTCGAAGCTCGCCGACGGCGAAAGCCCGCGGTTGGTCCACTTCCGCGCGCCGCGCTTCCTCACGCCGTCGTACCGGACGCGCTGCTCGCGCTCCGGGTCCCCCTCCCCGCCGGAGCCGCGTCCGGAGCTCCACATTCGCCCCCACATGGCGGCTGGAGGCGGGGCGGAGGGTCGCCGGCGGCGAGAAATCGGGAGAGGAGAAAGGGGAATCGGGTGACTTGCGGCGGCGGAGGGATAGTGTTTTGACCCGCAAAAGGGTCGCGGAACCGCACTTATAGCGCTCGGTGGGGGCGTTTTGCGGGCTGCGGCAAAAGTTTTTGCGGGCCGGGCGAGTATGCGGGGTCTGTTCTGGCCGCAAAATGGGCCCGAGCCCGCATACTCGACGGGATTTTTGCGGGCCGGGCGTTTTGCGGGGTCTGCTTGAAGGAAATATGCCCTAGAGGCAATAATAAAGTTATTATTTATTTCCTTATTTCGTGATAAATGTTTATTATTCATGCTAGAATTGTATTAACCGGAAACATGATACATGTGTGAATACATAGACAAACATATAAGTCACTAGTATGCCTCTACTTGACTAGCTCATTAATCAAAGATGGTTATGTTTCCTAACCATAGACATGTGTTGTCATTTGATTAATGGGATCACATCATTAGGAGAATGATGTGATTGACATGACCCATTCCGTTAGCCTAGCACTTGATCATTTAGTATATTGCTATTGCTTTCTTCATGACTTATACAAAGTTCCTGCAACTATGAGATTGTGCAACTCCCGTTTACCGGAAGAACACTTTGTGTGCTACCAAACGACACAACGTAACTGGGTGATTATAAAGGTGCTCTACAGGTGTTTCCGAAGGTACATGTTGGGTTGGCATAATTCGAGATTAGGTTTTGTCACTTCGATTGTCGGAGAGGTATCTCTGGGCCCTCTCGGTAATACTCATCACCTAAGCCTTGCAAGCATTGTAAGTAATGAGTTAGTTAGAAGATGATGTATTACAGAACGAGTAAAGAGACTTGCCGGTAACGAGATTGAACTAGCTATTGAATACAGACGATCAAATCTCGGGCAAGTAACATACCGATGACAAAGGGAACAACGTATGTTGTTATGCGGTTTGACCGATAAAGATCTTCGTAGAATTTGTAGGAACCAATATGGGCATCCAGGTCCCGCTATTGGTTATTGACTGAGAATAGTTCTAGGTCATGTCTACATAGTTCTCGAACCCGTAGGGTCCGCACGCTTAACGTTACGATGACAGTTTTATTATGAGTTTATAAGTTTTGATGTACCGAAGTTTGTTCGGAGTCCCAGATGTGATCACGGACATGACGAGGAGTCTCGAAATGGTCGAGACATAAAGATTGATATATACATAAAGATTGATATATTGGACGACTATATTCGGACACCGAAAGTGTTCCGGGTGATTTTGGAGAAAACCGGAGTGCCGGGGGGTTACCGGAACCCCCCGGGAGAGTATTGGGCCTTATGGGCTTTAGGGGAAAGGAGAGAGGGGCGGCCAGCATGGGCTGCGCGCCCCCTCCCCCCTCTGGTCCGAATTGGACTAGGAGGGGGGCGGCGCCCCCCCTTTCCTTCCCCCCTCTCCCCCTTCCTTCCCCCTCCTAGTAGGAGTAGGAAAGGAGGAGTCCTACTCCTACTAGGAGGAGGATTCCTCCTCCCTTGGCGCGCCCAAGGGGCCGGCCGGCCTCCCCCCTTGCTCCTTTATATACGGGGGCAGGGGGGCACCCCATAGACACACAAGTTGATCTACGGATCATTCCTTAGCCGTGTGTGGTGTCCCCCTCCACCATATTCCACCTCGATCATATCGTCGCGGAGTTTAGGCGAAGCCCTGCGCTGGTAGAACATCATCATCGCCACCACGCCGTCGTCTTGTGGAACTCATCTCGGAGCTCGGCTGGATCGGAGGCGGAGATCGTCATCGAGCTGAGCGTGTGCTGAACTCGGAGGCTCCGTGACGTTCGGTGCTTGGATCGGTCGATCGTGAAGGCGTCGACTACATCAACCGCGTTGTGCTAACGCTTCGCTTACGGTCTCACGAGGGCGTGTACGAACACTCTCCCCTCTCGTTGCTATGCCATCACCATGATCTTGCGTGTGCGTAGGAAAATTTTGAAATTACTACGTTCCCCAATAGTGGTATCAGAGCCTAGGTTTTATGGTTTGATGTTATTTGCACGAGTAGAACACAACTGAGTTGTGGGTGATATAAGTCATACTGCTTACCAGCATGTCATACTTTGGTTCGGCGGTACTGTTGGATGAAGCGGCCCGGACCGACATTACGTGTACGCTTACGCGAGACGGGTTTTACCGCCGTGCTTTGCACACAAGTGACTAGCGGGTGTCAGTTTCTCCAACTTTAGTTGAACCGAGTGTGGCTACGTCCGGTCCTTGCGAAGGTTAAAACAGCATCAACTTGACAAACTATCGTTGTGGTTTTGATGCGTAGGTGAGATTGGTTCTTGCTTAAGCACGTAGCAGCCACGTAAAACTTGCAACAACAAAGTAGAGGACGTCTAACTTGTTTTTGCAGGGCATGTTGTGATGTGATATGGCCAAGACGATGCTATATTTTATTGTATGAGATGATCATGTTTTGTAACCGAAGTTATCGGCAACTGGCAGGAGCCATATGGTTGTCGCTTTATTGTATGAAATGCAAACGCCATGTAATTGCTTTACTTTATCACTAAGCGGTAGCGATAGTCGTAGAAGCAATAGATGGCGTAACGACAACGATGCTACGATGGAGATCAAGGTGTCGCGCCGGTGACGATGGTGATCACGACGGTGCTTCGGAGATGGAGATCACAAGCACAAGATGATGATGGCCATATCATATCACTTATATTGATTGCATGTGATGTTTATCCTTTATGCATCTTATCTTGCTTTGATTGGCGGTAGCATTTTAAGATGATCTCTCACTAAAATTATCAAGAAGTGTTCTCCTTGAGTATGCACCGTTGCCAAAGTTAAATCGTGCCCAGACACCACGTGATGATCGGGTGTGATAAGCTCTACGTCCATCTACAACGGGTGCAAGCCAGTTTTGCACACGTGGAATACTCAGGTTAAACTTGACGAGCCTAGCATATACAGATATGGCCTCGGAACACGGAGACCGAAAGGTCGAGCGTGAATCATATAGTAGATATGATCAACATAGTGATGTTCACCATTGAAAACTACTCCATCTCACGTGATGATCGGTTATGGTTTAGTTGATTTGGATCACGTGATCACTTTGATGACTAGAGAGATGTCTGTCTAAGTGGGAGTTCTTAAGTAATATGATTAATTGAACTTAAATTTATCATGAACTTAGTCCTGGTAGTATTTTGCAAATTATGTTGTAGATCAATAGCTCGCGTTGTTGCTTTCATGTGTTTATATGTTCCTAGAGAAAACTGTGTTGAAAGATGTTAGTAGCAATGATGCGGATTGGATCCGTGATCTGAGATTTATCCTCATTGCTGCACAGAAGAATTATGTCCTTAATGCACCGCTAGGTGACAAACCTATTGCAGGAGCAGATGCAGACGTTATGAACGTTTGGCTAGCTCAATATGATGACTACTTGATAGTTTAGTGCACCATGCTTAACGGCTTAGAATCGGGACTTCAAAGATGTTTTGAACATCATGGACCATATGAGATCTTCCAGGAATTGAAGTTAATATTTCAAGCAAATACCCGAGTTGAGAGATATGAAGTCTCCAACAAGTTCTATAGCTAAAAGATGGAGGAGAATCGCTCAACTAGTGAGCATGTGCTCAGATTGTCAGGATACTTCAATCGCTTGAATCAAGTGGGAGTTAATCTTCCAGATAAGATAGTGATTGACAGAATTCTCTAGTCACCATCACTAAGTTACTAGAACTTCGAGATGAACTATAGTATGCAAGGGATGACGAAAACGATTCCCGAGCTCTTCGTGATGTTGAAATCGACGAAGGTAGAAATCAAGAAAGAGCATCAAGTGTTGATGGTTGACAAGATCACTAGTTTCAAGAAAAGGGCAAAGGGAAAGAAGGGGAACTTCAAGTAGATTGACAAGCAAGTTGTCACTCCCACGAAGAAGCCCAAAGCTGAAACAAAGCCTGAAACTGAGTGCTTACACTGCAAAGGAAATGGTCACTGGAAGCAGAAATGCCCTAAATATTTGGTGGATAAGAAGGATGACAAAGTGAAAAAGGGTATATTTGATATACAGGTGTTTGATGTGTGCTTTACTAGTGTTTATAGCAACCCCTCGGTATTTGGTACTGCTTCAGTTGCTAAGAGTAGTAACTCGAAACGGGAGTTGCAGAATAAACAGAAACTAGTTAAGGGTGAAGTGACGATGTGTGTTGAAAACAGTTTCAAGATTGATATGATCATCATCGCACACTCCCTATACTTTCGGGATTAGTGTTGAACCTAAATAAATGTTATTTGGTGTTTGCATTGAGCATGAATATGATTTGATCGTGTTTATTGCAATACGGTTATTCATTTAAGTAAGAGAATAAATTGTTGTTCTGTTTACATAAATAAAACCTTATATGGTTACACACCCAATGAAAATGGTTCATTGGATCTCGATCGTAGTGATACACATATTCATAATATTGATGTAAGATGCAAAGTTAATAATGATAGTGCAACTTATTTGTGGCACTGTCGTTTGGGTCATATCGGTGTAAAGCGCATAAGGAAACTCCATAAAGATGGATTTTCGGAATCACTTGGTTATGAATCATTTGATGCTTGCGAACCGTGCCTTTGGGCGAGATGACTAAAACTCCGTTCTTCGGAACAATGGAATGAGCAACAAACTTGTTGGAAATAATACATACTGATGTATGCAGACCAATGAGTATTAAGGCTTGTGTCGGATATCGTTATTTTTCTGACCTTCACAGATGATTTAAGCAGATATGGATATATCTACTTGATGAAACATAAGTCTGAAATAGTTGAAAGGTTCAAAGAATTTCATAGTGAAGTGGAAAATCATCGTAACAAGAAAATAAAGTTTCTGCGATCTGATCGTGGAGATGAATATTTGAGTTACGAGTTTTGTCTTCAATTAAAACAATGTGGAATAGTTTCACAAACTCACGCCACCTGGAACACCACAATGTAATGGTGTGTCCGAACGCCGTAATCGTACTTTACTAGATACGGTGCGATCTATGATATCTCTTATCAGCTTACCACTATCGTTTTGGGGTTATGCATTAGAGACAGCTGCATTCACGTTTAATAGGGCACCATCTAAATCCGTTGAGACGACACCGTATGAACTATGGTTTAGCAGTAAACCTAAGCTGTCATTTCTTAAAGTTTGGGGCTGCGATGCTTATGTGAAAAAGTTTCATCCTGATAAGCTCAAACCCAAATCGGAGAAGTGCGTCTTCATAGAATACCCAAAGGAAAATGTTGGGTACACCTTCTATCACAAATCCAAAGGCAAAATATTCGTTGCTAAAAATGGATCCTTTCCAGAGAAGGAGTTTCTCTCGAAAGAAGTAAGTGGGAGGAAAGTAGAACTTGATGAGGTAACTGTACCTTCTCCCGAATTGGAAAATAGTTCATCACTGAAATCAGTTCCATTGATTCATACACCAATTAGTGAGGAAGCTAATGATATTGATCATGAAACTTCAGATCAAGTTACTACAGAACCTCGTAGGTCTTCCAGAGTACGGTCCGCACCAGAGTGGTACGGTAATCCTGTTCTGAAAGTCATGTTACTAGACCATGATAGACCTACGAACTATGAGGAAGCGATGATGAGCCCAGATTCCACGAAATGGCTTGAGGCCATAAAATCTGAGATATGATCCATGTATGAGAACAAAGTATGGACTATGATTGACTTGCTCGATGATCAGCAAGCCATGTTAAATAAATGGATCTTCAAGAAGAAGACGGACACTGATAGTAGTGTTACTATCTACTAAGCTCGACTTGTTGCGAAAGGTTTTCAACAAGTTTAAGGTGTTGAATACGATGAGATTTTCTCACTCGTATCGATGCTTAAAGTCTGTCCGAATCATGTTAGCAATTGCCGCATTTTATGAAATCTGGCAAATGGATAACAAAACTGCAATCCTTAATGGATTTCTTAAAGAAGAGTTGTATATGATGCAACTAGAAGGTTTTGTCAATCCTAAAGGTGCTGACAAAATACGCAAGCTCCAGTGATCCATTTATGGACTGGTGCAAGCATCTCGGAGTTGGAATATACGCTTTGATAAGTTGATCAAAGGATATAGTTTTATACAGATTTGCGGTGAAGCCTGTATTTACAAGAAAGTGAGTGGGAGCACTACAACATTTCTGATAAGTATATGTAAATGACATATTGTTGATCGGAAATAATGATGAATTATTCTTCAAAGCATAAAGGAGAGTTTGAAAGGAGTTTTTTTTTCAAAGAAAGACCTCAGTGAAGCTGCTTACATATTGAGCATCAAGATCTATAGAGATAGATCAAGACGCTTGAAAAGTTTTTTCAATGAGTACATACCTTGACAAGATTTTGAAGTAGTTCAAAATGGAACAGTCAAAGAAAGAGTTTCTTGCCTGTGTTACAAGGTGTGAAATTGAGTAAGACTCAAATCCTGACCACAGCAGAAAATAGAAAGAGAATGAAAGTCATTCCCTATGCTTCAGTCATAGGTTCTATAAAAGTATGCCATGCTATGGACCAGACCTATTGTATACTCTGCCCTGGTTTGGCAAGGGAGTACATTAGTGATCTAGGAGTAGATCACTGGACATTGGTCAAAATTATCCTTAGTGGAATAAGGATATGTTTCTCGATTATGGAGGTGACAAAAGGTTCGTCGTAAAGGGTTACGTCGATACAAGTTTTGGCACTGATCCAGATGACTCTAAGTCTTAATCTGGATACATATTGAAAGTGGGAGCAATTAGCTAGAGTAGCTCCGTGCAGAGCATTGTAGACATAGAATATTTGCAAAATACATACGGCTCTGAATGTGACAGACCCGTTGACTAAGCTTCTCTCACGAGCAAAACATGATCACACCTTAGTACTCTTTGGGTGTTAATCACATAGCGATGTGAACTAGATTATTGACTCTAGTAAACCCTTTGGGTGTTTGTCACATGACGATGTGAACTATGGGTGTTAATCATATACAGATATGAATATTCGTGTTAAATCACATGGCGATGAACTAGATTATTGACTCTAGTGCAAGTGGGAGACTGAAGGAAATATGCCCTAGAGGCAATAATAAAGTTATTATTTATTTCCTTATTTCATGATAAATGTTTATTATTCATGCTAGAATTGTATTAACCGGAAACATGATACATGTGTGAATACATAGACAAACATATAAGTCACTAGTATGCCTCTACTTGACTAGCTCATTAATCAAAGATGGTTATGTTTCCTAACCATAGACATGTGTTGTCATTTGATTAACAGGATCACATCATTAGGAGAATGATGTGATTGACATGACCCATTCCGTTAGCCTAGCACTTGATCGTTTAGTATATTGCTATTGCTTTCTTCATGACTTATACAAAGTTCCTGCAACTATGAGATTGTGCAACTCCCGTTTACCGGAAGAACACTTTGTGTGCTACCAAACATCACAACGTAACTGGGTGATTATAAAGGTGCTCTACAGGTGTTTCCGAAGGTACATGTTGGGTTGGCATAATTCGAGATTTGGTTTTGTCACTCCGATTGTTGGAGAGGTATCTCTGGGCCCTCTCGGTAATACTCATCACCTAAGCCTTGCAAGCATTGTAATTAATGAGTTAGTTATAAGATGATGTATTACAGAACGAGTAAAGAGACTTGCCGGTAACGAGATTGAACTAGGTATTGAATACCGACGATCAAATCTCGGGCAAGTAACATACCGATGACAAAGGGAACAATGTATGTTGTTATGCGGTTTGACCGATAAAGATCTTCGTAGAATATGTAGGAACCAATATGGGCATCCATGTCCCGCTATTGGTTATTGACTGAGAATAGTTCTAGGTCATGTCTACATAGTTCTCGAACCCGTAGGGTCCGCACGCTTAACGTTACGATGACAGTTTTATTATGAGTTTATAAGTTTTGATGTACCGAAGTTTGTTCGGAGTCCAGGATGTGATCACAAACATGACGAGGAGTCTCGAAATGGTCGAGACATAAAGATTGATATATTGGACGACTATATTCGGACACCGGAAGTGTTCCGGGTGATTTCGGAGAAAACCGGAGTGCCGGGGGGGTTACCGGAACCCCCCGGGAGAGTATTGGGCCTTATGGGCTTTAGAGGAAAGGAGAGAGGGGTGAACAGCATGGGCCGCGCGCCCCCTCCCCCCTCTGGTCCGAATTGGACTAGGAGGGGGGCGGCGCCCCCCCCCTTTCCTTCCCCCTCTTCCCCTTCCTTCTCCCTCCTAGCAGGAGTAGGAAAGGAGGAGTCCTACTCCTACTAGGAGGAGGATTCCTCCTCCCTTGGCGCGCCCAAGGGGCCGGCCGGCCTCCCCCTTGCTCCTTTATATACGGGGGCAGGGGGCACCCCATAGACACACAAGTTGATCTACGGATCGTTCCTTAGCCGTGTGCGGTGCCCCCCTCCACCATATTCCACCTCGGTCATATCGTCGCGGAGTTTAGGCGAAGCCCTGCGCCGGTAGAACATCATCATCGTCACCACACCGTCGTGCTGACGGAACTCATCTCCGGAGCTCGGCTGGATCGGAGGCCGGAGATCGTCATCGTGCTGAACGTGTGCTGAAATCGGAGGCTCTGTACGTTCGGTGCTTGGATCGGTCGGATCGTGAAGACGTACGACTACATCAACCGCGTTGTGCTAACGCTTCCGCTTACGGTCTACGAGGGTACATGGACGAACACTCTCCCCTCTCGTTGCTATGCCATCACCATGATCTTGCGTGTGCGTAGGAAAATTTTAAAATTACTACGTTCCCCAACACTGCTAGAGTTGCTCTAAGTATAAATGCCAGAACATTGTACTAATCAAGATGTATATACTAAAAAGATAACTTCTAATGATAAATAAGTAAAAATGCTTATTCTGAGATTTGGTGCCACAAGCTATGGTCTCTCCAACTAGCAACACCCATCTATATTGGGTCTTATTTCTTTGCAAAGTGTGCTCACTAGTTGCAAGTTTCAAATATTGCATATGCTTTTATTGTCTGTCAGGCCAGCAGCCATGCAAGTGATTTCAGACATAATTGAGAGGTAAACCCATATAACACATACTAACCGTCAAATAAAAAAAAGTAATGATGGAACAGGATTTCGTTCGGCGTCAGCCATGCCACCAAATGATCACGCTTTGTCTAAATATACAATAATTTTATATTCAAGTCTAATACAAACTCGATTAACTATAATGCATACGAGAACACCGCCAGCCATGCCCACATTGGCGGTAAAAAGCGTCAGAGAAAATAAGCACCACACCGATGCGCCCCTGCTGCAGCTGAAGGAAATATGCCCTAGAGGCAATAATAAAGTTATTATTTATTTCCTCATATCATGATAAATGTTTATTATTCATGCTAGAATTGTATTAACCGGAAACATAATACATGTGTGAATATATAGACAAACAGAGTGTCACTAGTATGCCTCTACTTGACTAGCTTGTTAATCAAAGATGGTTATGTTTCCTAACCATGAACAAAGAGTTGTTATTTGATTAACAAGGTCACATCATTAGTTGAATGATCTGATTGACATGACCCATTCAATTAGCTTAGCACACGATCGTTTAGTAAGTTGCTACTGCTTTTATCCATGACTTATACATGTTCCTGTAACTATGAGATTATGCAACTCCGTTTACGGAGGAACACTTTGGTGCTACCAAAGCGTCCACAACGTAATCGGGTGATTATAAAGGAGTACTACAGGTGTCTCCAAAGGCAGATGTTGGGTTGGCGTATTTCGAGATTAGGTTTTGTCACTCCGATAGTCGGAGAGGTATCTCTGGGCCCTCTCGGTAATGCACATCACTGAAGCCTTGCAAGCACTACAACTAATGAGTTAGTTGTGAGATGATGTATTACGGAACGAGTAAAGAGACTTGCGTAGCGAGATTGAACTAGGTATTGGATACCGACGATCGAATCTCGGGCAAGTAACATACCGATGACAAAGGGAACAACGTATGTTGTTATGCGGTCTGACCGACAAAGATCTTCGTAGAATATGTAGGAACCAATATGGGCATCCAGGTCCCGCTGTTGGTTATTGACCGTGAATGGTTCTAGGTCATGTCTACATTGTTCTCGAACCGTAGGGTCCGCACGCTTAAGGTTTCGATGACAGTTATTATGAGTTTATGTATTTTGATGTACGAAGGAGTTGAGTCCCGGATGTGATCACGGACATGACGAGGAGTCTCGGAATGGTCGAGACATAAAGATTGATATATTGGAAGCCTATGTTTGGAGTTCGAATGGTTCGGGAAAGCGGAATTTACAGATGTACCGGAGGTTACGGAACCCCGGGAGGTAAATGGGCCTCGGTGGGCCTTAGTGGAAAGGAGAAGGGCAGCCCTAGGAGGCGCGCCTCCCCCTTCCCTAGTCCTACTAGGACTAGGAGAAGGGCGACCCCTCTCTCTCTCTTTCCCCTCAGGAATCCTAGTCCAACTAGGATTGGGGGAATCCTACTCCCGGAGGAGTAGGACTCCCAGCCAGCGCCTCCCTTGGCCGCGGCCCCTCCCCTTGGCTCCTTTATATACGGGGCAGGGGGCACCTAGGTACACACAAGTTGATCGTGAGATCGTTCCTTAGCCGTGTGCGGTGCCCCCTCCACCATATTCCACCTCGGTTATACCGTCGCATGAAGCTTAAGCGAAGCCCTGCGCCGTGAAACATCAAGATTGTCACCACGCCGTCGTCTTGTGGAACTCTCCTCGACACTCGGCTGGATCGAGTCGAGGGACGTCATCGAGCTGTACGTGTGTCAAGAACTCGGGGCGTCGGATGTGGCGCGGGATCGGTCGGATCGCGAGGAGAGCGTCGACTACTTCCTCTACGTTGTGATCGCTTCGCCGGGTCTACGAGGGTGCGTAGACAACACTCTCCCTCTCGTTGCTATACATCACCATGATCTTGCGTGTGCGTAGGAAATTTTGAAATTACTCGTTCCCCAACAGTGGCATCCGAGCCTAGGTTTTTATGGTTTGATGTTTTGCAGAGTAGAACACAAGTGAGTTGTGGGCGATACAAGTCATACTACCTACCAGCATGTCATACTTTGGTTCAGCGGTATTGTGAGATGAAGCGGCCGGACCGACATTACAGCGACGCTTACGCGAGACTGGTTTCACCGCCACGAGCACTCGTTGCTTAAAGGTGACTGGCGGGTGTCTCTCTCTCACTTTAGTTGAACCGAGTGTGGCTCGCCCGGTCCTTGTGAAGGTTAAAACGGAGTCTATTTGACAAACTATCGTTGTGGTTTTGATGCGTAGGTAAGAACGGTTCTTGCTAAAGCCCGTAGCAGCCACGTAAAATTTGCAACAACAAAGTAGAGGACGTCTAACTTGTTTTTGCAGGGCATGTTGTGATGTGATATGGTCAAGGCGTGATGCTATATTTTATTGTATGAGATGATCATGTTTTGTAACGAAGTTATCGGCAGCTGGCAGGAGCCATATGGTTGTCGCTTTATTGTATGAAATGCAATGCTACTGTAATGCTTTACTTTATCACTAAGCGGTAGCGATAGTCGTAGAAGCATAAGATTGGCGAGGCGACAACGATGCTACGATGGAGATCAAGGTGTCGCGCCGGTGGCGATGGTGATCATGATGGTGCTGCAGAGATGGAGATCACGAAGCACAAGATGATGATGACCATATCATATCACTTATATTGATTTGCATGTGATGTTTATCTTTTATGCATCTTATCTTGCTTTGATTGACGGTAGCATTATAAGATGATCTCTCACTAAATTATCAAGAAGTGTTCTCCCAGTATGCACCGTTGCCAAAGTTCGTCGTGCCCGGACACCACGTGATGATCGGGTGTGATAAGCTCTCGTCCATCTACAACGGGTGCAAGCCAGTTTTGCACACGCAGAATACTCGGGTTATACTTGACGAGCCTAGCATATGCAGATATGGCCTCGGAACACGGAGACCGAAAGGTCGGCGTGAATCATATAGTAGATATGATCAACATAAGATGTTCACCATTGAAAACTACTCCATCTCACGTGATGATCGGTTATGGTTTAGTTGATTTGGATCACGTGATCACTTAGATGACTAGAGATGTCTGTCTAAGTGGGAGTTCTTAAGTAATATGATTAATTGAACTTAAATTTATCATGAACTTAGTCCTGGTAGTATTTTGCAAATTATGTTGTAGATCAATAGCTCGCGTTGTTGCTTTCATATGTTTGTTTTGATATGTTCCTAGAAAATTATGTTGAAAAATGTTAGTAGCAATGATGCGGATTTGATCCGTGATCTGAGGTTTATCCTCATTGCTGCCTGTAAGAATTATGTCCTTAATGCACCGCTAGGTGACAGACCTATTGCAGGAGCGAGATGAGGCGTTATGAGCGTTTGGCTAGCTCAATATGATGACTACTTGATAGTTTTGTGCACCATGCTTTATGGCTTAGAATCGGGACTTCAAAGATGTTTTGAACATCATGGACCATATGAGATGTTCCAGGAATTGAAGTTAATATTTCAAGCAAATACCGAGTTGAGAGATATGAAGTCTCCAACAAGTTCTATAGCTAAAAGATGGAGGAGAATCGCTCAACTAGTGAGCATGTGCTCAGATTATGCGGATACTTCAATCGCTTGAATCAAGTGGGAGTTAATCTTCCGAGATAAGATAGTGATTGACAGAATTCTCTAGTCACCATCACCAAGTTAGTAGAACTTCGTGATGAACTATAGTATGCAAGGGATGATGAAAATGATTCGAGTTTTTTCATGATGATGAAATCGATGAAGGTAGAAATCAAGAAAGAACATCAAGTGTTGATGGTTAACAAGACCACTAGTTTCAAGAAAAGGGCAAAGGGATAGAAGGGAACTTCAAGAAGAACGGCAAGCAAGTTGCTGCTCAAGTGAAGAATCCCAAGTCTGGACCTAAGCCTGAGACTAAGTGCTTCTACTGCAAAGGTACTGGTTACTGGAAGCTACCCCAAGTATTTGGCAGATAAGAAGGATGGCAAAGTAAACAAAAGTATATTTGATATACATGTTACTGATGTGTACTTTACTAGTGTTTATAGCAACCCCTCAGTATTTGGTACTGGTTCAGTTGCTAAGAGTAGTAACTCGAAACGGGAGTTGCAGAATAAACAGAAACTAGTTAAGGTGAAGTGACGATGTGTGTTGAAAGTAGTTTCAAGATTGATATGATCATCATCGCACACTCCCTATACTTTCGGGATTAGTGTTGAACCTAAATAAATGTTATTTGGTGTTTGCGTTGAGCATGAATATGATTTGATCATGTTTATTGCAATACGATTATTCATTTAAGTAAGAGAATAAAACTGTTATTCTGTTTACATGAATAAAACCTTATATGGTTACACACCCAATGAAAATGGTTCATTGGATCTCGATCGTAGTGATACACATATTCATAATATTGAAACCAAAAGATGCAAAGTTAATAATGATAGTGCAACTTATTTGTGGCACTTGCCGTTTAGGTCATATTGGTGTAAAGCGCATGAAGAAACTCCATGCTGATGGGATTTTGGAATCACTTGATTATGAATCACTTGATGCTTGCGAACCGTGCCTTTTGGGCAAGATGACTAAAACTCCGTTCTCGGAACAATGGAACAAGCTCTGACTTATTGGAAATAATACATACCGATGTATGCGATCCAATGAGTGTTGATGCTCGTGGCAAGTATCGTTATTTTCTGACCTTCACAAGATGATTTGAGCAGATATGGGTATATCTACTTGATGAAACATAAGTCTGAAATAGTTGAAAGGTTCAAAGAATTTCAGAGTGAAGTGGAAAAATCATCGTGACAAGAAAATAAGATTTCTACGATCTGATCGCGGAGACAAATATTTGAGTTATGAGTTTGGTCTTCAATTAAAACAATGTGGAATAGTTTCACAAATTCATGCCACCTGGAACACCACATCATAATGGTGTGTCCGAACGTCATAACCGTACTTTATTGGATATAGTACAATCTATGATGTTTCTTACCGATTTACCAATGTCATTTTGGGATCATGCATTAGAGACAACTGCATTCACGTTAAATAGGGCACCATCTAAATCCGTTGAGACGACACTATATGAACTGTGGTTTAGCAAGAAACCAAAGTTGTCGTTTCTTAAAGTTTGGAGTTGCGATGCTTATGTGAAAAAGTTTCATCTGATAAGCTCGAACCCAAATCGGAGAATCGTCTTCATAGAATACCCAAAGGAAATTGTTGGGTACACCTTCTATCACAGATCCGAAGGCAAGATATTCGTTGCTTAAGATGGATCTTTTCTAGAAAAGGAGTTTCTCTCGAAAGAAGTGAGTGGGAGGAAAGTAGAACTTGATGAGGTAACAGTACTAGCTCCCTTATTGGAAAGTAGTTCATCACAGAAATTGGTTCCTGTGACACCTACACCAATTAGTGAGGAAGTTAATGATGATGATCATAAAACTTCAGATCAAGTTACTACCGAACCTCGTAGGTAAAAGCAGTGAGATCCGCACTGAGTGGTACGGTAATCCTATTACGGAGGTCGTGTTACTTGACCATGACAAACCTACGAACTATGAGGAAGCGATGATGAGCCCAGATTCCACAAAATGGTTTGAGGCCATGAAATCTGAGATATGATCCATGTATGAGAACAAAGTATGGACTTTGATGGATTTGCCCGATGATCGGCAAACCATAGAAAATAAATGGATCTTCAAGAGGAAGACGGACGCTGATAGTAGTGTTACTATCTACAAAGCTCGACTTGTCGCAAAAAGATTTTTGACAAGTTCAAGGTGTTGACTACAATGAGATTTTCTCAACTGTAGCGATGCTTAAGTCTGTCCGAATCATGTTAGCAATTGCCACAATTTATGAAATTTGGCAAATGGATGTAAAAACTGCATTCCTGAATGGGTTTCTGGAGGAAGAGTTGTATGTGATGCAACCAGAAGGTTTTATCGATCCAAAGGGAGCTAACAAAGCGTGCAAGCTCCAGCGATCCATCTATGGACTGGTGCAAGCATCTCGGAGTTGGAATATACGCTTTGATAAGTTGATCAAAGCATATAGTTTATACAGACTTGTAGTGAAGCCTGTATTTACAAGAAAGTGAGTGGGAGCACTACAACATTTCTGATAAGTATATGTGAATGACATATTGTAGATCAGAAATAATGTAGAATTATTCTGCAAAGCATAAAGGAGTGTTTGAAAGAAGTTTTTCAAAGAAAGACCTCGGTGAAGCTGCTTACATATTGAGCATCAAGATCTATAGAGATAGATCAAGATGCTTGATAAGTTTTTTTTCAATGAGTACATACCTTGACAAGATTTTGAAGCAGTTCAAAATGGAACAGTCAAAGAAAGAGTTCTTGCCTGTGTTACAAGGTGTGAAATTGAGTAAGACTCAAAACCCGACCACGGCAGAAGATAGAAAGAGAATGAAAGTCATTCCTATGCCTTGGCCATAGGTTCTATAAAGTATGCCATGCTGTATACCAGATCTATTGTATACCCTGCACTGAGTTTGGCAAGGGAGTACAATAGTGATCTAGGAGTAGATCACTGGACAGCGGTCAAAATTATCCTTAGTGGAATAAGGATATGTTTCTCGATTATGGAAGTGAAAAGGTTAGCCGTAAAGGGTTACGTCGATGCAAGTTTTGACACTGATCTGGATGACTCTAAGTCTCGATCTAGATACATATTGAAAGTGGGAGCAATTAGCTAGAGTAGCTTCGTGCAGAGCATTGTAGACATAGAAAAATTGCAAAATACATAACGGATCTGAATGTGAAAGACCCGTTGACTAAGACTCTCTCACAAGCAAAACATGATCACACCTTAGTACTCTTTGGGTATTAATCACATAGCGATGTGAACTAGATTACTGAATCTAGTAAACCCTTTGGGTGTTGGTCACATGGCGATGTGAACTATGGGTGTTAATCACATGATGATGTGAACTATCAATGTTAATCACATGGTGATGTGATCTAGATTATTGACTCTAGTGCAAGTGGGAGACTGAAGGAAATATGCCCTAGAGGCAATAATAAAGTTATTATTTATTTCCTCATATCATGATAAATGTTTATTATTCATGCTAGAATTGTATTAACCGGAAACATAATACATGTGTGAATATATAGACAAACAGAGTGTCACTAGTATGCCTCTACTTGACTAGCTTGTTAATCAAAGATGGTTATGTTTCCTAACCATGAACAAAGAGTTGTTATTTGATTAACAAGGTCACATCATTAGTTGAATGATCTGATTGACATGACCCATTCAATTAGCTTAGCACACGATCGTTTAGTAAGTTGCTACTGCTTTTATCCATGACTTATACATGTTCCTGTAACTATGAGATTATGCAACTCCCGTTTACCGGAGGAACACTTTGGTGCTACCAAAGCGTCACAACCTAAACTGGGTGATTATAAAGGAGTACTACAGGTGTCTCCAAAGGCAGATGTTGGGTTGGCGTATTTCGAGATTAGGTTTTGTCACTCCGATAGTCGGAGAGGTATCTCTGGGCCCTCTCGGTAATGCACATCACTGAAGCCTTGCAAGCACTACAACTAATGAGTTAGTTGTGAGATGATGTATTACGGAGCGAGTAAAGAGACTTGCCGGTAACGAGATTGAACTAGGTATTGGATACCGACGATCGAATCTCGGGCAAGTAACATACCGATGACAAAGGGAACAACGTATGTTGTTATGCGGTCTGACCGACAAAGATCTTCGTAGAATATGTAGGAACCAATATGGGCATCCAGGTCCCGCTGTTGGTTATTGACCGTGAATGGTTCTAGGTCATGTCTACATTGTTCTCGAACCGTAGGGTCCCACGCTTAAGGTTTCGATGGCGGTTATTATGAGTTTATGTATTTTGATGTACGAAGGAGTTCGGAGTCCCGGATGTGATCACGGACATGACGAGGAGTCTCGGAATGGTCGAGACATAAAGATTGATATATTGGAAGCCTATGTTTGGAGTTCGGAATGGTTCCGGGCGAAAACGGAATTTACCGGAGTACCGGGAGGTTACGGAACCCCGGAGGTAAATGGGCCTCGGTGGGCCTTAGTGGAAAGGAGAAGGGCAGCCCTAGGAGGCGCGCCTCCCCTTCCCTAGTCCTACTAGGACTAGGAGAAGGGGCCGCCCCTCTCTCTCTTTCCCCTCCGGGAATCCTAGTCCAACTAGGATTGGGGGAATCCTACTCCCGGAGGAGTAGGACTCCCAGCAGCGCCTCCCTTGGGCCGGCCCCCTCCCCTTGGCTCCTTTATATACGGGGCAGGGGGCACCTAGGTACACACAAGTTGATCGTGAGATCGTTCCTTAGCCGTGTCGGTGCCCCCTCCACCATATTCCACCTCGGTTATACCGTCATGAAGCTTAAGCGAAGCCCTGCGCCGGTGAAACATCAAGATTGTCACCACGCCGTCGTCTTGTGGAACTCTCCTCGACACTCGGCTGGATCGAGTACGAGGGCGTCATCGAGCTGTCGTGTGTCAAGAACTCGGGGCGTCGGATGTGGCGCCGGGATCGGTCGGATCGCGAGGAGAGCGTCGACTACTTCCTCTACGTTGTGATCGCTTCGCTTCGGGTCTACGAGGGTACGTAGACAACACTCTCCCCTCTCGTTGCTATACATCACCATGATCTTGCGTGTGCGTAGGAAATTTTTGAAATTACTACGTTCCCCAACAGCAGCTCGACGGGCCAGCGGGGATGGCCGGAATCGGCCGGCGGTAGAGAGGAATGGGTAGAGGAGGTCAAGAGGAAGCCAAACCGATCAGCGACAGCACGGGGAGGCACCGAAGCTGACCGTAATCGGCCGATGACGGTGGCTTCGGAAAGGGGATCGGGCAGGTGGCTCGCTGACGAGGCAGGCGACGGGGACGGGGGGGAGGGGAGTCGGCGGCACGGGGCAGTGCCAGAGCTGCTCATAATCGGTCGACGAGGCAGGTGAACGGGGACGTGGGAGGGGGGCAAAGTCGCGGCAGGCCCTGCGGCCATCGGGCGATGGCACAGCTACCCGTAATCGCCCCGTCAACGGTAGCAGCGGAAAGGGGATCAGGCAGGTGGCGGGCCGGCGAGGCAGGCGGCGGGGGACGGGGGACGGGGGGCCAAGTCGCGGCGGGCTCGGCGGCCATCGGGCTGGGGGCGGCATCATCGATTTGGTGTGGATTTAGCTGGCGCTGGAGTCGGGCGGGTGGCGGCTGTTCGCGCGGAAGGGAATGGAACGGCGGTTGGCGATTGGCGCGCAACCAGCGTCCTTAAATCTCCTACAGGTAGCGTGAGGTGTTATAGTTTACATCTCCGAAAGGTGAAGATGTAATTTTTTTTTGCATCTACATCATTTGTTGGAGCAGCGTTTTTGGCCTCAGAAATACAAAAAATAGTTATTTTTGCACCTACATCTTCTATTGAAGATGCTCTAAGTCAACAACAAAGCCTTGTTGACAACGTAATCCCGAAAGGAGAGACACACATATTAGTTACAACCCACATCCGCCCGGCGCCGAGTGACCACATGACTCACGTTCTAGAGAGGTTACGGGCTCTAGAAATATATCACACTTGAGATCACGCGCGCGCACACACACGCTCGCGCCTTCTAGCCTCTGTTTATGTGTTATGTGTTATTTATATCAAAAGAATATGCTTTTTTATGGCCCAATAACTTACAGTCTTTGAAACATGGGGGAAAATACCACTCAGATATGCACTTTGCAGACGTGTCGTCGATCGACCCATTAGTTAGCATATGAGCATGCAAGTATGTAATCTTGCTAATTACTCCCTCCGTCCGGAAATATTTGTCATCAAAATGGATAAAAGGAATGTATCTAGACGTATTTTAGTTATAGATACATCTTTTTTTTCTATTTTGATGACAAGTATTTTCTGACGGAGGAAGTACTACCTTTATTTCATAATATAAGACATACTATAAACTGAGTGTTGCTCAAATGGTTAGGTTCATTGTGGTGGAGCCAACCCACCAATGTTCAAGTGCTTTACGTGGGAGATGACTACGAGGTGCATGTGGAGATTTTAGCAATCTCAAGATTTATCGGCTCAGCCTGTTGAAGATGCTCATAGAGGTAGGGTGTGCATGTGCGCGTTTATGAGGCGGAGTGAAGTGTGTGTGTGTGTGTGTGTGTGTGTGTGTGTGTGTGTGTGTGTGTGTGTGTGTGTCAGAGATGGATTTTCTTTTTGGTACATGTGTCATCTCGTCGTCGCCAGGGGAAACCTAGCTCGCCTCCTACTCCTCTTGCCGCCACTGGGCTGCCCGTGCTACACTGACATTGGCACGGCGAGGTCTCCTCGTGGTTTTGGTGTCCTTGTAGGGCGGCTTGGTATGGCGGCGGGGAGGGCTTGCTGTCTTGTGTGCTGTTGTGCGGCCTGCATGTGGGTGGAGGAGCGGTGTTTGCGTGAGGTCAGACGCGGAGTGGCTTGTAAAACATATGGTTTGGGAAACTGGCTCGACACCCTAAAATGGGGTGTGGCTATCTCATTATATAGACGTACTAAGAGGTACAATACAAGGCCTATACAAGACTACGTATATACAGTCTAACACCCTCCCTCAATCTTAACTGTACCCTGAAGTACAAAGTAAGTTAAGATTGTGCCTACAGCCTACAAACTGTGGTTGTGGAAGAGGCTTCGTGAAGATGTCAGCAAGTTAATCTTTGGAGGAGATGGACTTGATACAAAGTAGTCTCTGTGCAACACGTTCCCGAACAAAGTGATAGTCAACCTCAATATGTTTCGTCCTAGCATGAAACATCGAATTAGATGATAGGTATGTAGCACCGATGTTATCACACCACAGAACTGGAGGATGACCTGGAGAGATTCTCAGCTCCCACAACAAGGACTGTACCCATATGATCTCAGCGGTAGCATCAGCAACTGCTTTATACTCAGCTTCAGTACTGCTACGAGACATGGTGGCTTGCTTGCGAGCATTCCAGGCGATCAAGTTAGGACCAAAGAACACTGCATATCCCCCTGTTGATCGCCGATCATCAGGACTTTCAGCCCAATCCGCATCAAAGAAAGCCGAAAGTTCACAAGACGGTGCAGACTGAAGGAGCAGACCATACGAAGCAGTGGAAGAGACATACCGCAGAATGCGCTTAACTGCCGAGAGATGAGTGGTACGAGGTGCATGGAGGTACTGGCACACACGGTTGACTGCATAAGAGACATCAGGCCTGGTGATAGTGAGATATTGCAGACCACCAACAAGACTGCGATACTCAGTGGCGTCATCAGTGGAAAGAAGATCTCCATGAAGGGCAGACAACCGATCAGTCGCAGACATTGGAGTGATAGCATGTTTGCATTTGAGCATCCTAGCACAACGCAACAGATCCATGGAGTACTTTTTCTGAGTCAAAGTCAACCCAGTAGAGGATCGTGACACCTCCAAACCAAGAAAGTATTGCAGAGCACCCAAATCCTTGACAGCAAACTCCTCACTCAATGCAGACACAAGGCGATCAGCAGCAGCATTAGAGGAACTGACAAGGATGATATCATCAACATAAACCAATAGATACATCGTCACCTCAGGACGCTGAAGGAGGAACAGTGACGTGTCAGCAGTTGAGGGAATAAACCCAAGAGCCCGGAGAACAGAGCCAAGGCGTTCATGCCACGCACGAGGCGCCTGTTTAAGTCCATACAACGTCTTGACCAGACGACAGAGATGATGCGGACGTGTAGGATCAACAAAACCCGGTGGTTGACGCATATAAACCTCTTCCTCAAGGACTCTATGGAGGAAGGCATTCTGCATGTCAAGTTGGCAAAGAGACCAACCACGAGTAACAGCAAGAGACAGCAGTATACAAATAGTAGTAGGTTTGATAACTGGACTAAACGTGTCTTCATAATCAAGACCATACCTCTGCTTGAAACCCTTGGCAACCAGCCGTGCCTTATAGCGCTCGATAGAACCATCTGCATGTCGTTTTACCTTAAACACCCATTTGGAGTCAATGATGTTGATGTCAGGGACCGGAGGAACAAGTTGCCAAGTGCCATTTTTCAGCAAAGCCTGAAATTCCTGCTCCATCGCAGCACGCTAGTGAGGAATACCCAATGCACCCTGAAAATGACGCGGATCTGCCGTCGGATCCGCAACAGCATGAGCCACACATGCGGCAAGCCACGCCACAGTCCCGTCTTTGTGTTCCTTGGGGCAAAAAACACTAGACCGGCTGCGTGTGTGTGGCCGATGAGGGACCACAGCGGGCGGCGCCGGCAACACGGGGCTTGCCACAGGAGATGAAGGCGAGGCCGATCCTGAGCTGGAGGAGCCAGAGTCATCAGACTCAGCTCCAGACGACGCAACCGAGACGGGGCTGCCGAGCCCAGCCGACGACAAGCCCGGCTCGCAAGGAGCCGAGGGGACCGAGGCGGGGCTAGCCGGTTCAGCTGTCGTGGCCACTGGCCACCTTCCGCTGGGCCAGTGGCTGATGGGCCGCTTTGCCGCTGGGCGAGCAAGGGCGGCGCCGCAGCTGTGGGCGGGCGAGCCAGCGAGCCGGGCGACGGGCGGGCGAGGCGGGTGCAGTTGCGGGTGCTGCCGACGCCCGCGTGGCGGCTGTGGATGCATCGGGCTGGCGGGCACGACCCGCCATGCATGGGCATGCACCGGATCAATGTAACCATCGTGAGTCTTGTCCATAGGCTCATCATCCAGGAGTTCGAGACGGGCACCTCGTCCAATACCTGCAGCATGGTTAGGAAGCAACACAGGAGCATTTGTAACATCCACAAATTGATCAGACGAAGGTGTAGTTGAGTGCACAGGTGGTAAACTAATGGTAGAGTGGTTCGGAAGAGCACGAAACGGGAACACATTCTCATCAAACACCACGTCACGAGAAATGTAGACACGATTGGTGGGAACATGAAGACACTTGTACCCTTTGTGGAGAGAACTGTACCCAAGAAAGACACACTTCTTAGACCGAAACTCTAACTTACGCTTGTTGTACGGCCGCAAGTGCGGCCAACACGCGCACCCAAACACTTTGAGAAACGTGTAGTCTGGGATATCATTGAGCAAGAGTTCAAGAGGGGTTTTCATTTTCAGCAGTCGTGAGGGAAGCCTATTTATCAAGAAACAGGTTGTGGAGAAAGCATCGCTCCAGAACCGAAACGGGGCGGAGGCATGAGCTAGTAAAGTAAGTCCAGTCTCTACAAGATGACAATGCTTACGTTCAGCGGCGCTGTTTTGCTGATGTGTATGAGGACAAGATACGCGATGCGAGATCCCAAGCTTGTTAAAAAACGAGTTGAGGTTGTGATATTCACACCCCCCAGTCGGATTGAACATGAATAATTTTGTGCTTAAGGAGACACTCAACGTGTGCTTGGAACTGAATAAAAACATCAAACACATCAGATTTACGCTTGATAATATATAGCCAAGTAAACCGACTGTAAGCATCAATGAAACTGGCATAATAGTTGTGACCACTAACAGATGTTTGGGCATGACCCCATACATCAGAAAACACAAGCTCAAGAGGATGTTTCACAACACGACTAGACTCTGAAAAAGGTAGTTGGTGACTCTTGCCCTGCTGACAGGCATCACAGATAGTTTCAGCACTTTTGTTGGACACAACTGGTAGTTCATGGCGATGCAGCACATGACTAACTATAGGAGCAGCAGGGTGACCAAGGCGCGCATGCCAGTGCGTAGGCGACACACGAACACCACTGAACACCTGAGGAGAAGACGGCGTAGGAGATGCAGGCGATGCCTCAAGTGCATACAAGCCATGGTGAAGACGACCACTAAGCAGAACGGCCCTCGTGTCCTGATCCTTGATAAAGAAACGAAAAGGGTGAAACTCAGCAAGGACATTATTATCACGAGTAAGTTGAGGAATAGACAACAAACTACGTAGCAGAGGGAACTCGAAGAACACTAGAAAGATGCAGTTTGCGAAAATTGTGTGCAAGAAGTGATGCCTGACCAACATGGGAGATGCGCATACCTGCTCCATTCGCGCTGTGCACCTGATCATGTCTATGATATGATTCCTGAGTGGATAGCTTGCCCATCTCCCTGGTGAGATGATTCGTCGCTCCTGTATCCATATACCACGCCGGATCAAGAGAGTAGGACTAGATGCGCCTGTGCTCGTGTCCCGTCATAGCAGCTGCAGTCTGCTTATCATTCCCTTTTCCATTGTTACCAAGGCCAAGGAAGTCTTGCATGTAGCGTCTGTGGCAGCGAGAGGCGAGGTGACGATCTATGCCACAAAGCTGACAAGCCTGAGGAGCACCACAACTGGAACAGCAAGCAACTGGGCGACTCCCTCCAGTGATGGTCGGCGCGTTGCCCCGCGAGGCCTGCGACGAGGAAGCCGGTGGTTTGCCATCTGATGGGGCCGGCTTCTGAGGTTTTCCGCGTGTGGCGGCGTTGGCGGAGACGAAGCTGGGGGAAACACGGCGCGCCTTGATGCGCTGCTCACGCCCAAGGAGGCGCGCATAGAGCTCACGACGCGGGAGCGTATCCTCTCGACCGTGGATGTTCTCAATGAGATTGTCATAATCATCATCGAGCCCGTTAAGCACAAAGGTGGTGAAGTCCTCGTCCTGAAGCGGCTGACCAACAGAGGCCAAGGTGTCGGCGAGGCTCGTCATCTTGTTGAAGTACTCCGTGATGCTGAGATCACCAAGTTTGGTCTCACCCAGCTCGGTGCGTATAGAGTGCGCACGCGCCTGAGACTGAGAGGCGAAACTAGTGTGGAGGGCCACCCACGCCTCCCTGGACGTAGCGGCGAAGGTGACCATCGACGAAACACTCGACGTGAGCGAAGACTGGATGGCGGAGAGAATGGCCTGATCCTGTGCCACCCACGTGTGATATGCCGGATGGTGAGGGGGTGGGCACGGGATGGACCCATCGACATAGCCCTCCAAGTAGCGACTTCGGAGTAGAGGCAAGACCTAAGCACGCCACACAGGTAGTTGTCCAGCGCGAGCTTCACCGGCAGCAGGTGCGAGAAATAAAACGGCGGCGGCGCCGCGGTTTGAGCAGTGTACGCATGCGCTAGTGGTGCATAGGGATCCATGGACGGAGCCATCTCTGGACGAGGGACCATCGCGTAGGCGCCAGGCGAGGAGTAGGATCCGGCGGAGGCGGCAACCAAGGCGCCGTGGCCGGGCGCTACAGGAGGAGCGTAGGGGCCAGCTGCGGCGTAGGGGCCAGCACCCGCAGCAGCCGAAGCTCCCTAGCTGTGGTCGTGCGCCACACGGCGAGGTGGTCACGCCCCCATAGGACGGCTGCGGCGGCGCTAGGTAGTAGTGGTGCGACGGCGGCGGGTGCGGCACCGCCGCGTAGGGTTGCAGCGGCGGCGCAGCATAGGCCGACCCCGACCATAGGGACGATGGCAGCGGGGGCGCCCCATAGGATGACGCGGGAGCGCCGTACCACGGGTGCGACATCGGCGGAGGAGGGCCGCCATGGGCCGGCGGCGCCGCGGTCTCGGGCGGGGCGATCTCGTCCGGAGCCCCCGAGACCTACGGGGAAGCGGGCGGAGGCGATCTCGTCCGGAGCCCCCGAGACCTACGGGGAAGCGGGCGGAGGCGGCATGGCCCCGTATGTTGCCGCGAGGGGCTGGGATGCCAGGAAGGGCGACATCGGGGCGAGGGCCGGTGCGGCGGGCGGCGGTCGAGATCGGCGCGCCGGCGGTGGGAGGTGGTGCAGCGGAAGACATCGTAACCTAAACTGATACCATGTAAAACATAGGGTTTGGGAAACTGACTCGACACCCTAAAACAGGCTGTGGCTATCCTCATTATATAGACGTACCGAGAGGTACAATACAAGGCCTATACAAGACTACGTATATACAGTCTAACATGGCTGTGCGTGGCCGTTAAAGGGGGAGATTCGTACTGGCGGATCGGATCTTGTGTATTGGCAACCTTCGGCTGCGGTCCGATCTGCCCTGTTCTTCAGAGAGAATGGCGCCAAGACGTGATCATGGGTGGAGACTGGCTTTAGGTAAGAGTGAAGTCTATTTTAAACCTTGAAATTGTAGAGCTCATCGCAAATGAACCCTCATCTCTAAATTCCAGAAGTCTATACCCTGTATTCATGAATCCCGGCCATTCCCAACCCTTAACCTGTTTGGTGCACAGGGAAAAACATGATCCTGGCCAGAATCAAAATTTATTTTTTTCTACTCACTACACTGGTCCACATCGTGATGACTGTTGCCCCGGTTCTACCGTCGCTCCGGAAGCAGAGCACGAAAGTTGGCGCCACCTTCAGCGTACTGGCCAGCTGGATCAGGAACGAGGCGCTGGAGCGTGCGAGTCCGGCTATACCGACGGCGCCTGAGGGGCGGGCTTGCGGGTGGTGGTGACAGCGGCAGAGATCAGGGACATCAGGCTGCTGCCGTCGGTGGAGTGGGTGGAGAGCGTCCTGGTCGTCGTCTGCGTGGTGGTCGGTGCAGATAGGTCGAGCGCCATCAGGTGGCCGGTACTCAGCGGCGCGGCGTAGAGCGTCGTGGCCGCAAGCGCACCACCCTTGGTGATCGTCGTGAGCAGAGGCTTGCCTGTAGAACCGGAGAGAGAAGTGAGGCAACGTGATTGTATTGCTCAAGCCAAAGGGCAATCGTACATGGGGCATGCAGATGCAGACGTGCATGACGACGTGCTAACAAACTCCGAGAGGCTAGCTAGCTAACCAGCTAATGATCCTAGCTTACAAGAAAGGATAAGCACAAGTATACAACATTGCCTCTGGTCGTCGCCGTGGAGACGGCGAGCTGGAGGGAAGACGAGGACTGGCTTGCATGGACAGCCACATTTTGGCTTGTGGTTTGTGTATTTTGTGTTGGAATCGATGATGTGAAGGAAGGCACGTACGAGTCGATCCATGCAAGCGTGCATTGATTTCTAGCTAGACATTGCATGCGTGCTACACACTCGCCCAGTTTCCACATGCGTTCTACTTTTTCTGTGTTTACACATGCGTACTCAGCTGTAGCATTGCAAACTGGCCATATAATATCCAAGATCCACGACGTGCAGATCATATCAACGGCACCTCCTTCCGAGCGCTCCTGCATGTGGCCGACGCACTGGCCCAGTTTGCGCAAGGACCAACGTATGCTGCATTGCTGCTCGGATTGAATGGGCTCAGGCAGGAGAGAAAAAGAAGAGGAGAGATAGATGAAGATGACATGCAGGCCCAGGTTGTCATCGAGAGAAACGAGCGATCCCGGCCGGGATTATGCTTACAAACGGGTCTAGGATTGGTTTAGGGTTGAAAATGTTCGGGATTGCAGAGGATAGGGTACAAACTTCAGGGATTTAAAGGTGAGGTTATTTGTGACGAGCTCTACAATCTCAAGGTTTAAATCAGACTTCACTCTTTAGGTAATGTTAGTGTCTTGGTTAGGATGGCGAGATGATGACGGCAACCTTTTGTTGAAATAATGTCCTCGCCATCCTATACCCATTTCATTGGCGCACTTAACACCGGTGGAGGGCGTGTGAAGGCTTTGGTTTTCCATGAAGGAAGTATATATTAACGATAGACCTATTATTTGTCAAGAAACCTCCGTGTCATATTTTGAAACAGGGCCTCTCTTATTAGCAACGGCGGTGCGGTCCTCGTTCGTCTAGACCGAGCCGCAAGATGAACAGTGAACGGAATGAAATAGGTGCATGCGTACCTCGTGATGGATACGTGGAACGGCTTGCTGCCCGTCTCCATCAACGACTGATCTATCCGCCATTGAACGTGCTTCCATTTATTACTTGGCAAAAATGGCAACATGCCATCGTCAACAACGTTTCCGAATTTGTCAATCATGCTGTCTTTATTTTTATTTTTGCGGGATGCTGTCTTTATAATAGATCTGATTGTTTCTCACGAAGAAATTATATATATTCCTATTAATAATATTAAGAGGCGTTTTAGTTTCGTCATGGGCCCCTGAAATCTCAAGACCGGCCCTGATTGGTCGTGTCACCTCTTTTAGTTTTGTTTCTACGTTATTATTCCTTTCATATTGTAACGGCAATTCAGCCCATTTACACTGTCAAAGCTGACTTTGTTTTAAGTTCTCGAATTACATACTGAATTCAGTTCCAAAATTTCATGACACAATACATAAGGGTATTGCGAATTTATTCAACCACTTTTTAACCACATCTAGCAGGATAGTACGGATCGATACACCAGGGTTACTCAGGAAGGTGTAGCACCGAACACGTTTGCGACCCCCGATCCATGTATACAAAGTCGTCGACGATCATCGTGCGTGCATGTCGATTCCGCCATACGTGTGCTTCCGGTTGTATAGGGCGGTGCGCATAAACTGACAATCATAGTACCTACTTACTCCCTCCGTTTCAAATTACTCGTCGCAGAAATAGATGTATCTAAAATTAAAATACATCTAGATACATACATATCTGCGACAAATAATTCGGAACTGAGGGAGTACCTAGCACGCATTGCATGCACGCGAGTCCATCACCACCGTACGTTCGTGTGTGAGGGGTGGAACAGGGCCGATTCACCGCCACTATTTTGCTCGCACGAGTTGCACACCCAAACCACCATCATCATCATCATCTTCTTCTTCTCCTCCTTCTTGTTCAATACGTAGACGTGCGTACCTACATGGCTACACGCGCTCTCTACAAGCTATAGCCTCTTTCTCTATAAATACACGTGCCGTCTCCTTTTTCTGTTCATCCTCTCAGTAGTCTCTTTCTTACTGACTTTATGCATCGCCGGCCCGGCCGTATGCTACAATGGCAACTGACACATGCATGAATCGAACGATTTTTGTCTCTTCCTTGCTTCTGGATTCTTCTCTTTTGCTGTTTAGAGCGAGAAAACAAAGTTCCTGTATTGTATAAAAAAAATATTAACGGAATGTGAGACGACACTGATTCGGCCTGAAGAAGGGTCGAACTCAGGTCGGCATGGCGACACCACAATGTTCCTGGATTGTACAGCTGTTAAACTTTTTTAAGTTGTTCTTCACGAAAGCTCGTTCGGTTTTTCTTTTATCCTTTTACGACTTTCTTCTTTTTTTTAGTTTATAGAATATCTTTCTTTTTTTCATATCATTTATAAGGATAATTTTATTATGGGTGCACATGCTGAAAATGAACAAATTTCACATACACATTGAAACATTTTTTTAATATACGATGATCCTTTTTAAAATACACGGTGAAAAATTTAAAAATATCCCAATAATTTTAGTTTTTTATTTCAATTATTTTAATATACTTGTATATTTATTAACAGAATATTAAGAAAATCAAATATACATTGAACTTTTTATGAAACATGACAAGCGTTTCTTAAATATACACGAGGAATATTTTTAAATTTTTTGTTTGATGATGCGGAATACTTTCTAATAATATTATGAGCATTCTTGAAAAATACGTTATTTATTGTTTCTTAATTTTTAGATAATTAAACTTGTTTATTTAAAAAACTTAGCTCCGAAATATTTCCTTAAGTAGAAAACCTGAAAGCTAGAAAAAGAGAAAATCTAAGATTATTGTGTTGTTCCCGCGGCAGGCACGAATAGCAGGATTCTGTTCGTGGCCTCCCTACTAAAACAGAAATGTTAACAGCTCGGCCTACTTTGCCATAGGCCCATAAGGGTTTGCACATGGGCTAGATGGGTCAGAAATGTCCATTCGACCTCACATTCCTTTTTTTTTTGAAAGGGCCTTGCATTCCTAGTCGTTATTGTGTTGCGTTTCACTCTGTTCTCATTTCTTGAAAAAATAATTCTATCGTCGAAGACAACAACTATTTTTGGAATTGGCACCTGACTGACAGAATTTGTTTGCGTAGGGTCCCGACACATCGACGCTTATGACGGAGAAATCAAGCGAGGCTTATCTATTCACAACTCTGTTGCGGATGAGGTTGTTATCAATTGGGGATGCTTTAGTTAGAGATGCTTTCTGCAGTAGGTACATATTTAGAGAAAAAAAATGTTCTTGTCAAAGGGGCTGGACCAACAACAAAGTAAGCAGTCAATAGGGTTTGAAGGCATTGTTTGACCACCCATAATAAAAATGCATTGTTTGGTCACCCACAATAGAAAGGCATTATTTGTGTTTTTTTGGTTGAGGAAAGGCTTTGTTTAATGCAAACCCTTTATGTTGCCTACTGCAAGCGATAGGTCCATGCTCGCCTACAAGAAGGTCCTGCGTATGTCAGCCCAGCCCTCTCCCTCCCAACCCTTTTTGAATTTCTGTTAGGCTGTGAGTGTATTGCCTACATGAACTGCCATACGCATGTAATCTTTTTTTTGTTAACCTTTCATATATTTTTGTAATTTATATTTTCCATTTTTTAATTTTTATTGTGTTGTTTTTTAATTTCATATTGTTTTAGTCAATTATATGGGTTAAAATACATCACTATTTTTATGAGAAACTTGAATAATTTTCTAACATTTTAACAACTGTTTAGAAAGATGGACATCCATTAGAGATATGTATAAACAATTTAAAAAAACAATTTCTAGAAAAAAATAAAATCATTTCCCTTTTCAAATAGAAAACATCAAAAACCTCATGAAATCCAAAAAAATACGTGGACATTTATTTATTTCACGTATTCATCAACCTTTTTTCATATGCATGAACATATTTCTTCCAACATCTGATCACATTTTTCGCACCTAGTTGATTTTCTTAAAACGATATGAACTTTTTAATTTACAGTTTTTCTAAGTTACATCAATATCTTTTGTATGCATTAATATTTTGTCACAAGATGGGGATAGTTTCAACGTAATTTTTAACCAAAGATTTTTACATGATTGGCCTTAGTACTCTGCTCGTTTAATAGTACC
This sequence comes from Aegilops speltoides, assembly GCA_021437245.1. Classification (NCBI taxonomy): domain Eukaryota; kingdom Viridiplantae; phylum Streptophyta; class Magnoliopsida; order Poales; family Poaceae; genus Aegilops; species Aegilops speltoides. The sequence continues at coordinate 497,773,128 of CM038146.1, forward strand.
ATTTATTTATTCCTGGATTTATTTTAGGATTTCCGGTGATGCGCAATCAGTGGGAGATGACGTTTCCGTCGACGACGAGGCGCCTACAGTGACACCACAAATGTAGACCATCTCGGATAGATGCCATCAACTAGATAGTATCCCTTGCAGCCAAAATGGGCTGGCCCAGCGCGCATGAGGAGCGCATGCCTTAAGCACTCATTTGTTTTTCTTTCGCTGTCTTTTCACACATTTTGTTTCTTTTTTCCTTCTTCACTTATATTTATATTTAAAAAATATAAATTTATTTACAAAAACTGAATTACAAAAAAATTTAGAAAAAATTGCTAATCATGCATCTAAAAATGTTAAACATGTATAGAAAAATGTTTCTGATGTACATGAAAAATATACATTGTGCATGGAAAAAAGTAGAGATCAAAACATATATAGAGAAAAAAGTTATAATGTATTTTCAAATGATAAATGTTTATAAAGAATGATCCCTATGTACGTAAAAATACACGTGCTGTACGAAAAAAGTAGACACCAAAATATATATACTTAAAAAACGTCTATTTCAAAATGTTAAACATCCATAAAACTTTTTGCAGATGTATACGGGAAAGGAACAATATGTTTGAAAAAAGTACTACGTTAAAACATATGTTGGAAAAATGTTTATTATGTATTTGGAAAATGTTAAACCTATGTAGAAAATGTTTTATATGCATACAAAAATACGTAACGTGTATGAAAAAACCAACACATATATTTGAAGAAATATTAATAATGTATAGAAAAATGTACGTGATGTACACTAAGAGTGTACAATGTTTTTGAAAAAATAGACATCAAAACATATGTTTGAAAAAACAATGAATTGTCTATTCGATTAATGTTGAACATACATGATTTATTTTATTATATGTATACCAAAAATATATAATTTCTATGAAAAAGAATATATGCATTGAAACACACATTTGAAATAATTTTAATGTGTATTTTTAAAATGTTAAATGTATATAAAAATGTATTCTTGTGTTCAAAGAAAGTAGAAGAAAGGAAAGAAAGGAAAAAATAAAACCGATGAAGAAGAAAAGAAACCAAAAAAAGATGAGAAGAAACAAAAAAACAAGAAAAAACGCAGAAAAGACTGAGAATAAGAATTTAAAAGGAAAGTAAAAATGAAAAATGAAAGACACGAACAACCAAAGAAAGCCCGGAAAACGTTTCAAAACTGTTGAGGACCGTGCTTAGTACTAGGCCAGCTCAGAATTATAGCGACATGAAGAGTTTGTCCACCAAGTATCTCACAATAAGGGAGATATAGCTCCCGTGTTTATTAGGGCATGGCTAAGTTGCAGCAACACAGTATTTCCGCTTACCTCATGTGTATTAGTGCTTTGATCATGTATATAAAAGATATTAATCAAGAATATGGAAAAATGTTGAACAAGTATTTAAAAAATACTAACCAAACATTGGGAAAATGTTTAATTTGTATAGAAAAAATGTTGACCATGCATTAAGAAAATAATGGATTGTTTTGATCATTGTATATAAAAATATTAATCAAGCATTTGAAAAATTGTTAAACAAGATTTCCAAAATGGTAATCAAGCATTTGGAAATTTTTAAATGTGTATAAAAACATGTTGACCATCCATTCAAATAAAATTGATCATGCATTTGGAAAAATATTGATAAAGCATTTGAAAAATGTTAAATGTGCATAGAAAAATGTTGACTATATATTATAAAACTGTTAAACTTCTATTTGATTTTTTTAATGAAGCTTTTGAAAAAGTTTAAAGTATATATAATAAAAATGTTCGCCATGTATTCAGAAAATCTTAATCTTGTATTTGTAAAATGTCAATCTACCATTTAAAAATATTTAAAATATGTACAGAAAAATGTTGACCATGTATGAAAATGAAATAAACGTGTATCGGAAAAATGCTGTTGACATATAAAAAATTTAGAATGAAAAACCAAAAAAAAACAAAATAAAAGAAAAGAAAAATAAAATGAAAAATAATACCAAAGTTACAAAAAAATAAGTATGAAAAAATGGGAAGGAAAAAGAAAGAAACAAAAGAAAACGAAAAAAGGAAAATAAAACTCCAAAGAACATTGAATAAAACAGAAGGAAATGGAGAAAGATAAGAAGAAAAGAAAAGAAAAACGGAAACCTGTGTAAAAACCGGCTCTTTTCCTTCTAGTAGGTTGCGCCTGACTTATCAAACACAAACTTAATGTTGGCTTAGAGCATCTCCAACAGCCACGCTAAACTAGCGCCGTGCCGCAAAATAGGCGTTTTTAGCGCGCTGCAAGAACGCGTCGAGCGCTCAGTGAACACGCAAAACGTGGCAAGGCTTAAAGCGTGTTAGGTTGTGCTGGCAAAGACACTTACTGCATGGCGTATTTGGCGCCAAGATGCTGTACATGGCACACTCGAGCGCTCGTGCCGCTCTTCCTCGCTTCCACCCGGACCGGCAGCGCCGCCGCCGCCGCCCAAGACACCCCGGCGACCGTCTCAGCTTCCGGCCTATCCTCGCAAGCGCTCGCCCATCCTCCTAGTACTGCTGGCGCCCAGGCCTCCGTCGTCGAGGAAACAGCGCCCGGCGCTTCGCTGCCAGCGCCCAGAAGCAAGGTGTTGACAAAACGCCTACAAGGTATGTATTGCTCAAACTTCATGAATTTGGTGCATGTTTTGAATTATAGTTTTTATAGTATAGTATTGAACATTGTAGATGAGTTCGTCAGTATGATTCTTCGAAGAAGAATTTGATATGGAAGAGGAGGAGGATCTTGCAATGATCGTAGCTATGCATATGAATAAAAACCGAAGCACGGTGGTTCGGTTATGGGTCGGGAGAAAATTTGGAGAGATAGGATTGATGCCCATAACAGATTGATGAAGAACTATTTCGTGGAGAATCCCACGCACCGAGTCGTATTTTCGTCGCGGTTTAGGATGAGCACCGAGTTGTTCAGCGCATTGCGAGAAACTAGCGAGCCATGACCGGTTTTTCCAGCAAAGGAGGAATGCCGCCGGAGAGCTCGGGCATAGCACTTTTCGAAGGTGACGACCGCTTTGCGTATGTTGGCATACGGTATCCCGTGATCTAGTTGATGATCATTTGGCTATGGGTGAGAGCCAAGCCATCATGTGTGTCAAGCGCTTTGCGGTGGGAATTGTGCAAGTGTTTGGCGAGGAGTATTTGAGAGCTCCCATCTGCTGAAGACGCCGCAAGGCTATTTGCGATGAACAAAGCGCGGCTTTCTGGCATGCTTGGCTCAATAGATTGCATGCATTGAAGTTGGAATAATTGTCCAAAGGCATGGCATGGGCAATTCCACGGCCAAAAAGGGTTCCACTATAATCCTTGAAGCGGTGGCGATCGGGAGACTTGGATTTGGCATGCATTTTTGGAATGCCGGATCTTTGAATGATATCAATGTTCTCAACCGTCACCACCGATGAATAATATTGCAAACGGTGAGTTGCCACCTGTGCAGTTTGTAGCAAATGGCCATACGTACAACTATGGCTATTATCTAGCGGATGGCATCTATCCAAAGTGGCAAACCTTCGTGACGCCGTTGAAAAAATCGGAAGGTAAGAAAAATCTTGATTTCCACAATGCTCAAGCGGCGGCTAGAAAAGATGTGGAGAGAGCATTTGGGATTTTGCAAGCCCAATTTGCTATTGTGACAGGACCAGCAAGATTTTGGATCAACAAATGCTTTGGTACATCATGCACGCTTGTGTGATCATGCACAACATGATCATCGAGAATGAGCGTGGCCAAGATTTAGACTACTCACAGTATGAGCTCTTGGGACATCCCGTGCGAGTGCGGCGGAGGGCTGAAAGGGTAGCCCGTTTTGTTGCCTCCTATCATGCCATTCGGCGTCCCGCAACGCACAATGAACTTCAGAAAGATCTAATTGAAGAATGGTGAGCATGGCATGGACGGCAAAGAGCATGAACTTCATGAACTATTTGTTGCGTTGTCACAATTTATTTGTACTATTTGTTGTTGTACTGAACGATAAACTATTTGTTTGTGTTGTAATGATTTATTTTAAATTATTTGTTATTGATTTTTATTTTGTTTGTTTGATCATTTTTGCTCATCTTCTTGCAAATGTATAAGTGGTTTGTCTTGTGTGCGCTGCATTATAAGCTGCTGACTCTTTGAGCGGCGTAGCGCTGCATTATAAGCGCCGTTCTTTGGAGCCAACAGACCGGGCCATAAAAAAATAGCCATAGCCTTGTAGCTTAACGGGTTTTTTTGTATGGCGTTATAAATGCGCTGTTGGAGATGCTCTTAATGGCTAGCAGTGCTACGAATCAACCAGGAGATCCCATATTCGATCCCCATGCGCTGCCTTTTATATTCTATCTCTCGCAAATACATGTACTACTGGGCCTGGCGTTTTAGCGGGAGAACCTTCGGAGCGAAGGATGCTGTCACAGATAAAAATTAAATTGGTGGCGCAGCATAGAGAAAAGACATGCCTTTCAATGTGTGAATCAACCACACGTAGCAGTAAGAGCATCTACAACAGGCGCGGCAAAAGGCGCGCCCGTGCGGTAAAATTACGTTTTAGCGCGCGCCGGCTGATTCCGCGTGCTCCAGTGGTGGCCGGAACTTACCGCGCGCGGGAGAAAGCGGTACGCGGCGCGGTAGATTTGCGCGCCGCCATCATAGCGCTTATAAATTGCCGCGCCGCCACGCGCCTCCTCGCAAGCTCGCCGCTCTCCGCCGCAGCTTTTCAGCGCCGTCGCGCGCCACCATGCCGCCCGCGCCGCGCGGGTGCCGGCTATCGCGGCATCCGCGCGCGCCCCAGCGGCTGGTTCTCCGCCGAGATATGGTCCGGCGACTTGCGGCTCGGCCTCGGTACATTCCGAAGCGAGCACGAGGCAGCCCGCGCGTACGACGCGGCCGCGTGGCACTTGGACAGGCCCCGGTCGCAGATGAACTTCCGGGTCGTCTTCACGCGCGAGTAGGCGCAGCGCGTCGCCCCTCCGCCGCGTCTCATCACCGACCTCGACCGTGCCGACCATGCTCGGCGGCAGCGCCGCCTCCTCGTCGCCGAGAAGGACGAGCGAGCCATGGCGGAGTGGCGCCGTCGCCACCCGGAGGACGTCACCGACGAGCATGCCTACTGGGCGGAGAGGACGGCAAGGCGCCGTGCGGAGCGGGCTGACCGGTGTCAGCGGAAGGCATTGGCGAACGAGCAGTGCGACATAGTTTCAGCAGGTGGGAGGTCGTTCTTCACGGCCGACGATGACCGTTGGGACGACATATGGCTCTCAACCTCGGAAGACACCGACGAGGATGATGATGGTAGCAACTTGGAGTAGTTTCTATCTATCTATCTATGTCGTAGTAGTATCTATCTATCTATGTATGTCGAAGTATCTATCTATATATGTCGAACTATCTATCTATCTATGTAAAATATCTTGCATCGTTTTTTTATCTATGTAGAAAATGTTTTAAGCGCGCGCGCTACATTTTTACCGTGCTCGCTTGGAGCTGCTGCTGTTGGTGGCAGCTTTTACTGTGTGGCTCTTCTTTGAGCAAACGCCGCTGCTGCACCAAACTGAAGCGATGGTAGCGCGCCAAATCAGTTTTTAGCGCGCGGCGCATTCGGCGCCTGTTGGAGATGCTCTAAGCTACTAGCCTAAGGCCGCGTTCGGCTCCTCTCCGCTCCCTCCACTCCGCTCCGAAGCGGACCAGGTGCTAGCTCATTTTCGCGGAGCTGCAAAAACTGAGCTCCACGACTCCACGGAGTCGGAGCGGTGAGGAGGGATCCCGAACAGAGCCTAACTAGAGGGCCCCTGACGAAGGAGACACAATCGCTGATGGATTTGTGAGCCAGAGCAGAGAACCCATCAGTTAAACCTAACGTTTTTTTATTGAAACAAGTTGAAGCCAAGGTTAGGAGGAGGTAGCCGGTGAGAGGCGCAGCACCACTGGACTGAACTCGGCTCGGCACAACATATGGCATCCACCATCCAAAGGCATCTATCTGTCTATCTGAAGCTGACGGCGCAGCGAGGAGCTAAAAACAGTGCAACCTTCTACTCCACTACACACGCTAGCTAGTAACCAGAGGCCGCCGGACTTATCCGTTCTCACCCGCTTTCTAAATTGATTAGGCACAAAGATTCAGATAGATAGATAGATAGATAGATAGATAGATAGATAGATAGATAGAGGCGACGAATGGGCAGGGGAAAGGTGGTCGTCCGTAAAAGAGGTGGTGGTGATGCTCACGGGGCCGGTCGGTATGAGATGAGGCCAGGAGCGCGGCGGAGCGGTGGTGGCCTTTTGGGGGTGCACAAGAAGCGCACACACACACCCAGCACTCACAGGGGCCAAGCAGGGCAGATTCAAAGGTTGCTGCTCCGGCGGAGAGTCAAGTGCAGGGGAGGGATTGATTGGTTGCGCCGTCGCGCTCGGGGAACGGGTCACTCTATGCGCAGGACCTCTCCTCTCCTGAAAAGCTCCCTGCCTTTCCTCCGGTCCACAAGCCGCATGCTGCTGCTAGCTACAGCTAGATCACACACTCACCCGCTCCTCTTCACAGCAGCCACTGCTGGTTGGCTTGCTGTGCCGCCTGTTGCTGTCCCTTCCCTATCCTCTACGTCGGTCACACTTACTGCCGCCGCTGCGCTACAAAGACGAGGGAGGCCAAGGAGGACGACGTACTTTGGCACTTGTCAAGCTCCCTAGTGGTCGACGAGGACGACGAGAGAGCCACTTCACTTCACTGTGTTTGCACAGTGACAGCAGTCATCAGTAACTCGCTATTCACCAGTGGCACCTGAGACCACTGACCGCGCGGCTGTGGTCACCTGGCGCCGACCGTGTGTATTTCGTAGCCACCAAATGGTGATGAGGAACACAATGCTCTGTGGATATTAGTTTGAGCTCATCTGGTCCTGCTGCCTGCGACGTCGATGTCTGGCTATATATAATATCTCAGTGTGCGTAGCTACGAGCGGATAACGCCTGCCGGGAAGGAAAGGTGGTCGTCGCAGCTAGCTACTAGATCAGCAGTTGGGTCTGACACACTACGCTACTCCTTCACAACGCCCTCCCTTTTCCTTCAGACAAAACCAACCAGCGGTGCACAATTCTTCAGCTTCAGCCCTATTAATCGTTGAAGAGCTGTTAATTAAGTTCAGATGACCTCATCAATTATCAAGTAGCTTAGCTAGAACTAGTGGTGTGTACGTGTGCTACACTTGCAGTATGCACCTAGAGCATCTACCACTGCGAGTAGCGAATACGGTCCCTCAAAATAAAATGTGAATAAGCTTCCGAAAATAAATGCATGAACCTTTATTTTCATCTGCGTGAACATTTTGTGTTGAGTATAATGTTTATTAGGAAAGATGAGATAGACTAGGATTTGTTCATTGCTTTTCAGTCTTCTAAGTAGATTATCAGTCTTTCTATATATACGCCCACGGCGCCATTTCAATACAATCTGACTATTCCACCAATCCCTCTCTCCATTCTAACATTTTGCTTTGCAATACCTGATTTTTTTTCACATGCAGAACATTTTATATATGTATGAACATGTTCTTCATGACATGAGAGTATATTTTAGCTGAATGCACTGAATCTATATTGCCAGTGAAATAATAAATCTTACAAAAAATTTACACATTATACGAAAGAGCGCATATAGGGCCAGTGGGCCTTAAAACCAGCGCATTGCCTCAGCAGTCTGGGCCTATTCTACTCTTTTAATTAGGGCGCGGGCAACACGTACCTCAAGCGCAGCCCTGTAGTTTGGACGGCCGAGTCGGACCACTTTGCCTCTTTCTTTTCGATCCACGCTTGTTTTTCCCCTTCTTTACTTATATGTTCATGTTTTTTGGAAAAATGTTCATGTGTTTCAAAAAATTGTTCGTGAAATTGAAAAAAGTGTTTATACAGTATAAAAATATTCAAATAAATTTACAAAGTGTTTCATATGATGCCAAAAAAATACTCCCTCTGTTCGGAATTACTTGTCGTATAAATGGATGTATCTAGACATTTTTTAGTTCTAGATATATCCATTGCCGCGACAAATAATTCGGAACGGAGGGAGTATACATGACATTTAAAAAAAATCAGATGTTTCAAGTTCGTGACTTAAAAGAAATATTTATATAATGTAAACAAATGTTTGCATGATAAAATAAAATGTTTTATACTCCCTCCGTAAACAAATATAAGAGCATTTAGATCACTATTTTAGTGATCTAAAATAGTTAAATCTGTATTGGAATTTTTTAACATTTAGATGAAACACTATTCAACATGTATCAGGAAAATGTTGCATATGTATATGAAAAATGTACAGCATGGATTGAAAAAAGTAGGCATGTTTTTTTTTTAAAAAGAAAAAAGTAAAATGGGAAAGTAAACAAATAAAAAGTAAAAACCAGAAGAAAGAACAAAACCATAAGAAGAGAAGAGACACATCCGTAAATTTACATCACACAGGAGTATTTATATCAGATATGTTCAATCCAAGGGCTGAACATATGTCTATCTATCTGAAGCTGATGGCGCAGCGAGCAACTGAAAACAGCACAATAATCCTGTGCTGCAACTGCACACACTAGCAAGTAACCAGAGGTCGTCGGACTTATCCCTTATCTCTCACTCACTTTCCAAATTGATTATGCACATACTGTAGATGACAGATAGATACCGGCGTCGAATGGGCAGGGGAAAGGCGTCCGTAAAAGGGGTGGTGCCGCTGCTCACGGAGCCGGGATGCGATGAGATGAGATGAGACGAGGCCACAGGTGAAGTGAAGGGCTGGCCTTCTGAGTGCACAAGAAGCGCGCACACTCTCTCGCGAGCTAGAGGAGCAGCTGAAAAGGTTTCTCTGGCTGAGAGTGCAGTCCATGCAGGGTATATTGATTGGTTGCAGCGTCGCGCTCGGCCGGGGTCTCTCTCTCAGACTCTCTCGTCTTGTGTCGCTCGCTCGCTCACTCACTCGCAGGACCTCTCCTGAAAAGCTCCCTACCTTTCCTCCGATCCACAAGCTGCATGCTGCTGCTGCTGCTGCCGCCTGTTGCTGTCCCTGGCTTCTCTATCTTCTTCTACTTTACACTTGTTGCTGCTGCTGCTACAAGTAGGCCGGAGAGTGAGAGCCACTTCAGCTCACTGTTGTCTGTCACTAGTTACTGGCTATTCACACCAGTGGGCAGTGGCTTACTGCTGTGCGCCGGTGAGCGGTGGTCGTCTGGCGCCGGCCGTGTGCGTCTTGTGGCCACCAAATAGTGATGAGGAACACAAAGCTTTGTGGATATTAATTTGAGCCCTATCTATCTGATCCTGTCTGCGACGTCGAGGTCTCGGCTATAATTTCGACATACGTAGCTACTACGAGCGGATAACGCTGGCAGCAGTTGCGTCTGGCACGCAGCTCTAAATTACTGCTACTAATGGTGCACAAAAAGAAAAGTGGTGCACAACTCTGTCAGGTTCAGCTCTGCTATTCAATCTACTAATCGTTCGAGAGGTCTATCTGTCAGCTGTCAGTTAAGTTTAAATTACCTCATCACCTATCAAGTTTTTTTTTGGGGACAAACCTATTAACTACTACTGTACCAGTGGTGTGTACGTGTAGTTGGAGCTGAAAGCCTGCCATGAGGTGTAATGGTGTATCTGTGTCAAGGTTTTGGATTTTGGGTGCAAAAAAAGGGCACCACGAATTTTGAATCCGGACATATTTCATTATTCTATTTTCAGTCAAAATTCATTCAAACTAAAAAAAAAATCCAGGGATCCTTTTTTGCTGGATATAAGGAATATGCGCCTGATAACGAAAACTTTGTTCCGCGTGCTCTGTTGATCAGTGGGACGGTGACTCGTCTGGTTGGGGCCTGTGCTGGTCGTTGGATGCGCGAGTCTGGAATTTTTTTTTTAAGATGCGAGCCTGGAAATGTGTCAAAAAAGAAAGATGCGAGCCTGGAACTTGGGGCCGACGACATGCAGATGTCTCTCACGTGAGCAACGAGTGCAGAAATGGGCTATGCTAGTTCTGGCGTTGGGCCTTGATAGTTTGATCACAGTCTGCAGATTAGCAACTCCACATGTACAGATCGGTTTATATAAAAAAAGGGTAAAGCTATCTGGTGAATGTTCACCAGGGACAAAATCCTGTCAAACGCCCTTAGAACCGTCAGATTTCAAATTTTGGTATATTTGATATAAAATTATTCTAAAAATAATAAATGTTTTGTAATATTTAAATAATGTTCATAAATTTAAAAATATTCTTCATTTTATAAAATCATAACTTCAAAATATAATCTTGAACTTGAAAATGTTCATGAATTAAAAATAATAAACTAATAGGAACCGGAATTCGAATAGAAATATAAACCAACCTAAAAAGACAGCATATAAATGGCACAAAGTGGGGAAAGCTAGAAGAAAATGATGACAAAAATCAGATAACTGGAAGGTACATGGAAATAGATGGAAGAAATCCAATTGTGTCCAAAAATGGGATTGCCCGTTAAAAATGCCCCATGCGGTTTATGCCATCTATTCGGTGCAATAACATGCGGAACATAATTGGCCCTAATTTTCGGTGAGTGAAGTTTAGCAATCGATTAATATATCGAAAATTTGTTTGTGTTCATGATTTCTTTGTGTTTCTATCCATACTGAGAACTGCGAGTCCATGTTCTAAAAGTTCGCCCAAAAATGGCCCACCTCCAGAACTTATATAATTTTTTTCGAGGATACGGCGAGTTGGATTTGTTTATCATTTTAGCCAATGGTAGAAAACATATCAGGGTTAATGTCAGTTCTTGGTGACATGGCGTTAAGCTTCGGTCCATGGTATTGACCCACTTCAAGTGTTGCATGATAGTTTTTGGGTCCTTACTTGTCGTTTGATCGACCGATCACAGCGCGTGATGGGTTGCTCCCCAGCCCCATGCTGCAGCATCATCAAGTCGGGGGTGGACACACTTGCGGTAGGCCGTTGGATCTTCATTGTCATTCACTCGCACATCTGGCAGACAAGGGGGAAATCCCTCACGCATTTCGCTCACACAAAACACTGCCCTGCATCTCGCCGCGACGGCGCCCCCAACGCTCATATTAGCATCGCCCCGCTGTCGTGGCCATGGTCATCAAGCTCCGTGCGAGGCTAGTTTTTCCCCTTACTTTAATTTCTTCAAAGACGATTATGTATCTATATTGCCATTTATAAGTAGGAAAAAGTTGGTCATAAAAGGGGTGGTGGTGCTTCTCACGGGGCCGGTGTGAGACGAGGCCACAAGCGAGGCGCACATACGTAGACAGAAATCATGTGTACACTCTACAGGGCCAAGCAGCGAGGGGAGCAGCTCAAAAGTTGCTCTGAGACTGAGAGTGAAGTGCATGGGAGAGGAGGGGAGGGAATTGATTGGTTGCAGCGTCGCGCTCTCTCGTGCCACTCACACCTGTAGCTACCACGGTACCACTCACTCACTCACTCACTCACAGGACTCAATCCCAGCCTCTCCTGAAAAGAAAATCTCCATGCCTTTCCTCCGACCCACAAGCTGCACGCTGCTGCTAGGTAGCTAGTAGATCACACACTCACACTGGTCTTCACAGCAGCCACTGCTGCTTCCGGCCAGTGGCGAATCTACCGGTGAGGCTTCGATAGGCTCGAGCCTACCCTCCAAAATCGTGAAAAAGAATTCTACTACTATGCATCGGCAGGCCCAGCCCAGTAAAAGAAGGCCAGCCGGCCCATGCAAGCGAATTAGGCAGGGGAGGAAACCAGCAGGCAGCCGCACGAGCTGAGTCAGCCGTACGGCCGCACGCTCCCCATCTCTCGAAAAGCTCTCGACGACCCAGCCGCCGGATCGACGACCTAGCAGCCGGACGGCAGGAGCTGGCGGAGCTCGCGACCAGGCTGGTCGTTGGACGCTGCCACACCACAGAGCCGCGGAGGAAACCAGCACAAGCTGAGTCAGCCGCTCGGCTGAGCAGTGGACTGCGCCTGAGAACCTCCGACTCCGAGGCAGTCTAGGCCGCGGTGCCCGGTAGATTTCTTCTGTCTAATTTCTCTTTGTACTCTGACTACTTTTTTGCTTTCTTTTGATGCTTATTCAGTGATGTGCTGTAATGTGCTATTCTGTTGTCAAATGTCAAATTGTCAAATCATTTATTTGCTGTAGGTTTAGCTAGTTTAGTTATAGTCAGATTATTTGAGCTTATTTGGATGAATCTCGTTAAACAGATTCAATTTTTTGTTCAAAAATTGATATTTTGCGAAAATGCGAAAAAATATCGTAAATACTACATGTTTCCAGTAGTAATCTGGTGAAAATTTCAATTTATTTGCACAAAACGATTAGGTGACAGTCGATTTTTTCTTCAAAATAGTGTTCAATTTTCTCGGCATAAATTTTGAGCCCACCCTTCATTTTTTTTCTAGATTCGCCACTGCTTCCGGCTGTTGCTGTCCCTTCCCTATCCTCACCCTTACTCTTCCCTATCCTCTACTTCGCTTACTGCTGCCGCGCGCTACTAGTAGGAGTGCAGCTTACTACTACTGCTGCTATTACACTACTAGGAAAAGGGCTATAGATAGGATTGATTCTAATGGCACACCGTGGATACAGTGCGCCACTACTATATACTAATGGCGCACCTGTTCCTGATACGCCATTAGAGTTGAAGACATTAATGGCGCACGGCGGACAGGGTGCGCCATTAGTATGAATTTTTTTTTCCATTTTCCCATACATACTAATGGCGCATGAGGTCCACAATGCGCCATTACTATATATAACTTCTAATGGCGCACCAGTCAGGCTGTGCGCCACATCAGATCCCTCCATCTCGATCTCGATCCTCCATCTCGATCTCGATCCTCCATCTCGATCGACTCAACCCTCCCGCTTAGCTCCACCCATCGCAACCTCCCCGCTCCACCGCCGAGCACCAGCCTGACCCCCCACAAGACCAAGACTTTTGAACATATTTTTAATTTTTGTTTACTATTTTTATAAAAAATATTACACTGTTATAATTTAAACAAGTTTGATAAACACAAATAAATATAAAAAACAGCATTTAAAATGCATAAAAATATTATTGTTATGATTTAAACAAGTTTGAACATATTTAAACACAAGTTTGAACATATTTAAAATGCATATTATCAGATCCCTCCATCTCGATCTCGATCCCTCCATCTCGATCTCGATCCTCCATCTCGATCGCACCAAGACCTCCCCGCTTAGCTCCACCCATCGCAACCTCCCGCTCTACCGCCAGAGCACTGCCCGCCCCACAAGCACCAAGACTTTTGAACATATTTTTAATTTTTTTACTATTTTTATAAAAAATATTACACTGTTATAATTTAAACAAGTTTGATAAACACAAATAAATATAAAAAACAGCATTTAAAATGCATAAAAAATATTATTGTTATGATTTAAACAAGTTTGAACATATTTAAACACAAATAAATATAAAAAACACCATTTAAAATGCTTAAAAAAATATTGGGGATCCTGGGAATTGAACCCAGGACCTCCTGGTGTGTGTGCTGCGTGCTGACCAGTCGAGCTAGTGGGTGGGTTCTGTTGTAGATAGGGTTGGGCTGTAGATATGGCTACTAGGCTAGGTTAAAACAAAATTCTAATGGCGCACCCGGTGGTGGTGCGCCATTAGAATAGTTGTACTTATGGCGCACCGGTTTGAGGTGCGCCATTAGAAAGCTTCCCTTCCTCCACCAACTCCCTCCGCCCTCTCCTCCTCGCCAGATCCCCACTCGTCCTAATCACGCCCGCCTTGACCCACGACGCCGACGCCTGACCCCCGGACTCCACCCACTGGCCCCCCCTCCCCCCCCCCCCTCGCCCCTCCCCCCTGCCCCCTTGCGCCCCCCTCCCCTTTGCCCCCCCCCCGCCCGCGCGCCCCACCCCCGCCGCCCCGAGCCCCACCCTGCCGGACTCCACCCCGCCACCCCCGCACCTCGCGCCCCCCCTGCCGCCCGACCCTCAACGTCCTTGCCTTCCTCCTCGTCGTCGGCAGAGCAAAGAACGCAAAGACCGACGCCCCGACCATCCTCCTCCCCCCCCTCCTCCTCCTCCCTTGCCCCTCACTGCGCCTGTGGCTGTATGCATTTGATTTCAGACTATATAGCTTGTATATGCAAAGTGCAAAAGTTTGAGCAATGCTGTACTTTTATCTGTTAGTTTCTTTGGCAAGTTTTTATTCAAGTGAAACCAAACCCTGAGAGCAACACATTTGCTTCTTATTGTACATGAGTATATATATGTATTGTGCTGAAACATCTGTCTGATCTAATTAGAATGTATAGGTGAGTTAAATAGGTTTGATTTTCGTTTTATGGGGTGGTAGAGGCAGCATCCATGCATTTTGGGTAGCTAGTTGTTGTTTTTGCTGTATTGCAAGAAAGGATATAATGCCTGCTGAATGTGCTTGAGGAAGAAGAGTAAAAAAGTGATGGGAATTGCATGCCTAGAAAGTTGTTCACTTATTGTCATCATATTTAAAATCAGCTGTTCTAGGTAAAGTAGGCTCTGAGAAAAACCTTCCAGAAAAAGCTAAACAACACAAATATACTGCTATTGGATCCATGATTTAGTTGTGTAGCATTCTGTCTGGGAGGCTCTAGTGGAGGATGGATTGAGAAATTATGTTATTATTTAAGAAAAGACTGTGTTCACTGATATATTTAGAGATCACCTAACGGCAGCCAGTAGGTTGGCTAGTACTCAGCTGCTGGTTGGCAATACAATAGTTAACTGAGCATCGCACTCCATCGCACTTAGGGGCCGGCGTAATTAAGTTAGATGCCAACATTGTTAAGCTATAGTAGTGTCCAAGCGGCAAATAGGGCATATATCACGCCCAGATCCGTATTATCAGCTGACTGAGCATGTGGGATGATGTTGATGTTTTGTTTTTGCACATGTTACCTCTCGAAGACTTCCATACTTGTTGCAACGGGCTATTGGAACTTTCGATGCTCAAAACTTGCTTCCATGCTCTGCTTCAGATAGCACACAGACAAGATACTACTCCATATACTACTAATACTACTACTGTATTTCAATTCAAAGTTCAAAATGCTGGTACTGAGATTTTCATTTCCAATGAGTGATGTTTTTCAGTTAACTGTTATGGACAACTGTCATGTACTAGGAGTGCATTTTCATTCTAGGGTGATGGATAGATCTCGTGAGTACTGCATTTCAGTTAACTGTCATGGACAATTGTCAATTTTCTGTAATGATGATGGAACATTATAAAGCATTAATTGTACTCCAGTGTATATGAAGGATGATGATCATCTTGCTAGTTTGCTAGGTTTTGTCTCCGACCATTGTGTCGTGATGAATTTGCAGGTACCCCGAGAGGCCCTTGAGTTTGCGGAATGTCGATTAACTTCCGTTCCAAGAATTCGGGTACTCCATATGTCCTATTTTCAGCAAAGGTCATGCTGAAATTTTCCGTGAATTTTAGCATGACTTTGCTAAAAATAGGACATATGGGGTACTTGCGACTAATGCATGTTTTATGATCTGTTGTAAGGGTACTAATTGGTCTCTTCGCTGCTTATCGAGATGGCGGAAGCAGCCACCGCCGATCTGCGACACATGATCTGAGTTGGATGCTTCCGAGTTCTTCACTATCATACTTGAGGCTTCAGCTGGATCCATGACGCTGGTATATAAAACGAGAGATCTCCCTTCACCCATCTCATTATGATATCGTTGTTTGCTACATCACTCATTTTCCCAAACTGCAGAGGCTGCCCGACAGTTTATGAACATCTTGATGGGTGAAGATCCGCCAATAATGTGAAGCTGCGACAGGCGGCAGCGGGTTTCGCGATGGGATGTGCATTGGCGATCAAGAAGGGCCACATGTACTTGTCTCGTGGGTGGGAGAACTTCTACCGTGCCTCACGACCTGCACTGGGGTACTTCCTTGTCTTGTGTTGACGACGACGCCAACATGCTCATCGTGAAGGTGTACAACAAGACTATGTGTCGCATGCGATCGCTGCCGATGATGATGCCGATGACGTTCGCCTCTTCTTATTCCTCTACATTTGGCTTTGTCTCACATCGATTGTTAACGGTCATTGTTGCATTTTGGACACGAGGAGCAGCAGAAGCGGCGACATCAAGCACTGACCTAAAGCGGCGGCGACTATGGCTGAGAGAAAGCAAAGCGGCGATTCGGTCAGAAGCGAAGCAAGCAGCGATTCCGCACCAAAGATAGACAACAAGAAGGATGATCCGGATTGGAGTGCGGGAGAAGAGGAGCAGAGTGAGGATGAGGAGCTGCATCATGACGATGGGCATCAGGTGAGGATGACCTAGCGCTGGTGGTGGTGACCAAGGGCAAGAGATGGTGGTGGTGACCATGGGCAAGAGATGGAGGTGGTGAGGATGACCTAGCGATGGTCGTGCTGAAGGTGGCCTCGCGATGGTGGTGGTGCTCGACAATGACCATGCACGGTGGTGGCGCCGGCGATCCCACACCGGGCGACATGACCACGCCAATTGTGGTAGAAGACTACATCCCACTACCTCCATCGCCTCCACCGCCTCGCCGCTCTAGGCGCATCAGGGAGATGAAGGAGAAGAAGGAGAAGAACTGCCTACTTTGTCAGGTATGTCAGATCTCCTATAGGTTAGCTATCCAAAATGATATATATATATATACTTAGTTACCTATGTTATCTCTAATATGCTTAGTTTCCTATAGGTTAGCTTCATTTTACCTAAGTTGGCTCTAATATACTAACTTAGAGCTTATATGCTTAGTTTCCTATATATAGGTTAGCTCCAAAATAACTTATGTTAGCACAAAATGATCAAGTTTACATAATAAGCTTATAGTCTTTTCTTAATCTTCTTATTTTCCAAAATGACATAGGTTATCTTCATTTTACCTAAGTTGGCTCTAATATACTAACTTAGACCTTATATGCTTAGTTTCCTATAGGTTAGCTCCAAAATAACTTATGTTAGCACAAAATGATCAAGTTTACATAATAAGCTTATAGTCTTCTTCTTTTCCAAAACTCTTCTTATTCTTCTTCTAGTGTTCTTCCTCTTCTAGTATTCTTCTAGTCTTCTTCTTTTTCTTCTTCTAACTTCTTGTTTATCATTTTGCAGATTTGATTTAATTGACGGAAGCTTGCGTGGATGGGGTGCTTCTTTTCCATTTGTGTTTTTATTTTGTATCTATGTGAAACTTTTGTGAATTGATGGATAACGGTGTTGGATGAACAATGTGAAACTTTTGTAACGACGGAACTATGTGTTGGCTATGTACGTATGTATATATGATGAAACTTGTGTGTTGATTATGATTGCTATATGGATGCTTGTTGTATATATATATGTGTTGAGTATCTCATATGTGAAATAGTGACCTGAGATTAAGAAGAAAAGAATTAAAAAAGTTATTACTAATGGCGCACTACAATGTGCTGCGCTGTAAGTATAGCAGATTATAGTGGCGCACCGTGAGCAGTACTAATGGCGCACCGTGAGCAGTACTAATGGCAAGATCGCCTCATGCGCCATTAGAATCTAGATTCTAATGGCAAGATAGGTGGTGCGCCATTAGAAAAAAATTCTAATGGCGTGATGCCAGTGGCGCACCAGCCATGCGCCATTAGAAGGCAAAACCAGTGCGCCACTAGCATACCTTTTCCTAGTAGTGTTACTACAACGACGACGTACTTTGGCACCAGTGGTGGCAGAGAGAGAGACAGAATGAGAGAGCCACTTCGGTTTACTGTTGCCTGTACAGCGACACCAGTCACCGGTAACTAGCTAAGCTACTCACGGTCACACTAGTGGCAGCTGACTGCGTGTGGTCGTCTGACGTCGGCCGTGTGCGTTTCGTAGCCACCAAATAGTGATGAGGAGGAACACAATGCTTTCTGGATATTTATCTGAGCTTATCTCTCAGTATACGTAGCTACTACGAGCGGATAACGCCGGGAAGGAAAGGATGTCGTCGCTGCTAGCTACTAGATCAGCAGTTGGGTCTGACACACTACGCTACTGGAGTAGATTACTACCACTGGTAGTAGTAGTAGTATTTTTTCGAAACGGTAGTAGTAGTAGTAGTAGTAGCCAGTGCGCACATTGACAACGAACGCCCTCCCTTCTTTTCAGACACCACCAACCAGAGGTGCACAATTCTTCAGATTCAGCTCTGACAATTCTACTAATCGTTGGAGAGGTCAATCCGTGAGCTGTTAATTACAAGTTCAGATGAGCTCATCAACTATCAAGTACAGTAGCTAGTACTAGTGGTGTGTACGTGTGGTACACTTACTCACAGTGGCAGACTCGTAGATACGAGCTGGAGCTGTATATGATAGGCGTGCCGTAAAGACGACTGACATGGCAGCTACCGAAATTGCCAATTTTGGAAGCATGGTTTAGGTCGGGGCTGAAAGTAGGCCAAGAGGACGATGTACCCACTCCACTGCCCGTTTCCAATCATACAAGCAACAGGATGATCACTTGAGTGAGCTCCAGCAAAAGGAGTTGGTGAATGGCGAGTGAGGAGGCCGTGGCGGCCATGGACGCGGCGAACCCCAACTTCGCCACGGAGCAGCGTGTCATCTACAATGTCGTCTGTGTTCAAGCCGCCGCTCGCCAAAAAGCGGACGCAACGGAGGCTGCAGCTGCAGGTTATCGTGTCATCTTATCGTCGGTGGTCATTAAGACGGCGGATGGAGGATGACACGGGCGCAGTCGCCGTAGGATAGGTTTATGGTCGGGTCTTTTTTTTTGTTCTACATGTTCGAAATGTAATGCAAATCCGTTGTGTTTATATAAATTCCGTCATGTTTTTATAAAGTCTGGTCGGGTTTGCATGGTTTTATCCAGATTATGGGAAAACAGTTTGAAATCTATGCAACTAGCATTGGATGGCGTCCTCCCGCATCTGTGTCCACGGACTGATTCTGTTTGTCCATAGACGGATGCGGGAGAAAGTTTGCGGGTTACCGCTGAAACATAGATGGAGGCGCGGGGTGTTCGTGCTACCTAATCCAATCCGGGGATGCAGGCGGACCGAGCTAATACAAAAGGCAGTCGATGCGGATGCATGGGCAACGTCGGCAACTGTCAACCGGAAAAAGGCTAATCACTGACTTTTTAAAAACCAAACTACGTACATAATAATAATTATTAGGGTCTGTCTAAAACACATCTAGATGTGACACACATCTAAGTTGATGTTTACTTTTTTTATGATCTACTCCCTCCGTCCCACAATATAAGAACGTTTTTAACACTAATGTGTAGTGTAAAAAACGTTTATATTATGGAACGGAGGGAGTATTTTTTTATCCTAATTTTTTTGTTTCTTGTTGCCGCACTATATATTTGTGGAAGCTTAAATGTGAAATTCTTAAAAAACATCTAGATATGAATTAGACAAACTGTAATTATTATATATATAAAGGAACTATGGATGTAAACGGTCGCATATGCCCTGCATCGCTAACCTAATATTGTGTAGGTTGATGGCTGGTTGACTGATCTGGGTTTCTCGAACAAACGATCTACATTTCTGCAACCTAGTGACCTTCAATCACCTACCTACCCACCTGATCGGCAGACACCAGCTTATTTATTTATTTTTGGTTTAGACAGGTTAATTGTAACGGCCATATCATCATTAGTTAATTTTTCCACGGAAAGATTATTCGCTACAGTTGCTTGTTGAGTGGGACTGCCACGTGTCAGACTGTTCCTTGAGTTAGGTCCCGTGGCTTTGGGCTCAGCGTGCCTGCACATGCCCACCGAAAACCAAATCAATCACTCCCTCATGTCTGCTAAGAAATCAAGCTAGAGAACCGCTCCAAATGTCCAACACCCCTCGGAAGGAAGAAGTAGCGGGTGGACGGACGCCGGCGGAGCGACGTCACTCACATGGGTGAGAGGAAAAAGTTCATTTTGAACCTTGAATTTGTAGACCATAGCTAAATGGAACCCTCAACTCTGAATCCCGGTAGTTGGCACACTGAACTTACCAATCCCGGTCTAAATCGAACCTCAGAGCTGTTTGGTGCACCGGGAAAGTAACGATCCAGACTGGGATTAAATGCTACTCTCACTGAAAGTGGGGCCCATGTGCCATATTAAATGCTACTCTCCTGGGTGAGATGATGAGATGGCCGGCCGGTCGGCGGCAACGTGCATGCTGATATCACTCGTCGTAACCTATAGTTATAGGCTCCACCGCCACCGCCCGGAAACTAGCCTTCGCGACTCCAACTACTCAGCGTTGATTTTGTAGTTCTGTGCTAGTAAGTAGCACGAGTAGACTAGAATCACTGTTTTGACCATTCTATTAACAGAGTTTAGTACAATTTGACCTCCTTTGGGGTGGCTGAATCTTTTTTTTAGGGGGGGGGGGGGAGGGGGATGCATATAGTTATATTGTTTTTACGTCGTACAAAATATATATTAATAGAGTAATAGCTGGTCAAAGGTTTGTGCCAAGTATTCTGAAACAATGTGCATATTCGAGTTGCATCTTCAAGGTGAACCCGCAAACCTCCCGTCTGCGTCCGGACCGCGGGAGCCATCCAACACGGACCTGTATCGGTCCGCAAAACGGTCTGCACGCGATTTCTCACTTAAGACAAAAGTGGGGGGCGTTTGCCGGAGTCTGGACCGTACCAACGACCCTCTTCTGACCGCACTAGCCCACCAAGAACCGTCACCCGCCCCTTCTGTGCTTTCCTTCCGATGCATGTGTCGCTCACCATGCCACACTCATGCCGGCTCAGAGCATGGCGGAGGCCGGCATTGATGCCGCGATGTGACTGAAGGGATGGAGGGATGTGTTGACCGACGCGACCTCTCGGCAGCCGCCGCTTCAATGCAGACGCAGGTTGCCGAGGAACCAACTCCGACTGTTGCGCCGCATTGAAACGGCTCGCCGGCCCTTCGCATGGCCTGGCCACGACTATTTAAGCTGCACTCCGGCATCGTCCAAATCGCATCCTCGGTGGCCGCGGCCGCACGACACAGGAGGAAGCAGGGAGGATCACCCGCAAGCGCCAGGCCACCGCCGGGAAGCCCTGCCGCGATGCCACCACCTTCCGCCGCCCCAAGCCCGACTCGACGTCGAGTCGGGCGCCGATGACAGAGGAAGAGCCGCCGGCCAGCCCGGCATGACCTACAAGGCCACCTTGAAGTATAGGCTAGTTTCGGGTTTTAGTTCACCGGACGAAATATCGTCCGGTTTTATGTACAGATTATCCTAGTATCAATGAAATCCGCTTATATCAAAATTCATCCGATTTGATTGAATTTCGTCCAGTTAGTTTGAGTTGTTGTGAAAATGTATGCGGCTAGCGTTGAATGACGGCCTCCCACTTCCGTGTCCGTGGACTGCTTTCCCCTGTCCGTAGATGGATGCGGGAGAAAATTTACGGATTGCCATTAAAGATGCCCTTAAGAGTCAAGTTGAAGTCCATGCATGCGAATTTTGAGCGGATGGAGTACTAGTATGATCATGCGTGCGTGCATGTTTCTCCCTCTATCTGCTTGTACACACGCATGCCACACGCTCTAATTAACTAACTAGCTAGTATGAGATCTCTTTCTGTCGGCAAAAGATTGTTAATTTAATTTGCTTCGAAAGAGATCGACGATCGATGTACTCCCTCCGTTCGGAATTATTTGTCGCAGAAATGGATGTATCTAGACGTATTTTAGTTCTACATACATCCATTTCCGAGACAAGTAATTCCGAACGGAGGGAGTATGTGGTGTGGACATATATTTGACTAATCAACTAAGCACTAGTAGTACTTGCCACAAGGATGGATAATGAAGCAATTAGCTGTACGTACTTGTAGTAGTACCGCAAGTTACAAACGTATGCCATGGAGTTCATACGTGCACTTCACTTGCACCTTAATGAGGGCCACAGGCGCCATTCATGCGTGCCTCTGTTTTTTTTTTTGCATGGTAATACGTGTCTCATTCATATCATAAAGAACAAAGTACAAGTCACGTAAAGACCGACATGACAAAACTGAAAAGATAATGGAACATCTCTGAGCTTGACACCAACACCCATCACCTGCCTCCGGCACCACCACAGCAGCCACTGAAGAAAAGAATGACGAATCACCTCGACCGAAGCTCGACGCTGCTCCATCGCCGATATGCGCTTTACGGACCTCCAAAGTGGCTCACCAAAAGTGAAACCCTTACCGTTGAAGCGAATCGGACGGGCAACACCGGACACGCCATCGAACTCCAGATCTAGCAACCCACCACGACTAAAACGCCAAGAAGGAAACCATATCATCATCCACCAACCACGAGCCCAGCACATGCTCCGTCTTCCAGATGTCGTCGATGCAGACCACAATCTGCATCCGCTCCTGGACTACCTCCCAAGCTCCGCGCCGACGCTGGAGCAAACGCTGTCGCAACGGCGGAGCCTGAGGACACAGGTCCACCACGAGGATGCTGCCGCCGCCACGCCATCCTTGCTTGAACAGACTGGTTTCCAAATCCGTCCCCAACCATAGGACCGATGGCCTCTAGTTTTCTTGTGTGTATTTTTCGAGGCCATGTGGTACGTTCATGTACAGTACGTAGTAATCTTTGTGTGTGTAAATAAAATTTATACTCTCAGTTACCGCAGAAAAAATGATAAAGAAAGGTTTGTACTCTCAAGATAAGATAGAGGTCGAACACGTACAAACGCCTAGCGGCTACCATACATATACAAATACATACTCAATTCGTAAAGAAATATAAGAGCGTGTCGATGAGTGATCTACACGCTCTTGTATTTCTTTACGGAGGGAGTACATACATACATGGTTGGGCGTGGCTACACGACAAGTCGATAATGATCCGTACGCAATTTAATAAGGTACGTACTGCCGATCGATAGCTCAGTTTTGTCCACTTGACTGAATGTGGCAGTTAAAAGTCGTTGTAGTAGAGCTCCTAGCTAGAAGTAGTAGTACTTGTAGCTAGTTCAAACTGGGAGCTTAAAACTAGCAAGAGAGAAAGAAGAAATGAACACGTGAGGATAATAACGCCATGAGACCATGCGAATGAGACTGATGCATGCCGCATCGGATCCGTCCGTCCATCCGTCCATGGACGGACGGCCTTTCATGCACCGTGCGTCCACTAGATCTTGACGTCTTTCTTTCCCTTTGCGGTTCTTTCTGTGCTGCTATGATCGGTTAAAGTGCATGTCACGGAAAGTATACTTGCAGCACCTGGCCGGTACCCATGCCGCCACACCACAAAAATTAGCAGCAGCATATATACCTTGCATGCGTGATCACGTGTACTCGATCTCACTTTTTAGTTACCTTCACCTCGACCATGCAAAATGTAGTATACCGGACCGACCATTCCAATTTATTCATAGGATTTTGGTCCATAGTTCAGTTGACATCCAAATTATATCCAAAATATCTTTGGGCACTTGGTCGCGGGTATATGTAAGAACCTCACTCTCTTCTCATATCTTAGTAGGGGCATCCGCTTAATGCAGATACGGATCCATAATATGTTTTGAGCGGGAGCAATTCTATGAAAATTTCAAAAAGCTAGACCTTTTTTTTTACAAGAGAACTTATAACTTCTATTGCAATTTGAATATTTGAGACCCCCACCCCCTCCTACTAAGCATAACTAATGAGGTTTTTCCCCTGCCTTTAAGTTGGACTCTTTGGCTCTCGAGGAATGTTGTTGTTTCGTGAGGAAAAACACACGTCCCCTTGCAGATACACTCATGTACGCGCTGACTATGTTCGTGATCTATGATCCAACAATTGAAGCACAAGAAGTTGTTTATGGTGGCATGTATCTGGTTGGAGCAAGTGGACATGAAGATGTTTACCCTACATCGATGGCATGCAATTTAGTCTTCAAATTACCCATCCAATACAATTGGTGGATATCTTTTTAATTTTTTGAATGATGCCATGTTTACTTTTCGATGTGTTTTGAACTCGCCGGGCTATGTGCATCTTCGCTATATAGGGGCCTATTTTTACTCCTTTTATATAAAAAAAAGATGAATATGGATATAGCTTGAGTCATCCAAGTAAAATCATGGCGTTCTAACTTAATTCCTTTAGGATTCAAGATCTCATGATATCTTTAGGTTGTTCTCGAGAAATAATAACTTCATATGAGAAACCTTTCAATTCCGTCAGGAATAATAGCTTCGTCTGACTTTTTTGACCTCAACGTTGGAATTTATTTGACATTATCGAATAATCAATAATATATGCTTGGGTGCATCAACCAAGCATAAGTTGGGGAGTTGATCCTCCTTTCTAAAAGAAACCTCCATCCTATTCTGGGCCTCCGGTAATTCGTTTGGCTAGCTATATCACAAACAAAAAAGTGGGTATGTGTAAAACATAGCACACACTAATTATAACGAGAGGATTATATGCACTTGGCAGCTAGCGCAAGCCTGTGGAGGTAGGTTAACTAATTAAAACATAGCACACACTAATTATGTTAACTATGTCATCTGTTTTTGCTGACGATATTGTACCTATTACTTAACTTGCTTCAGGAGCTGGCTGGCTGCTGGCTAGCTTGCAAACAAGACAAGCTCATCTCGAAGGAAAAGAACCTGATGCATATGCTGGGCCTTTGATTCACTTGGTGGTGGAGAAACCAAACCACAAGATGCATGTATCCAAAACACATCTCATCCATCCAAAGTAGTTCTAGCTAGCTAGTGTATCCAAAACACATCCTATCCACCCAAAGATAGTGGTACTAGCTAGCTAGGTAGCAAGTCATCCATCCAAATATACACACATATGCGCATATAGATATACACATGTACATGCATGTATATAAGTATGCACACACATATGCCAAATTGCCCAACACCCACACCCACACACACTCACCTCATGCGTCACTAGCTAGCTTAGCCAAGATAGATAGAGCATCTACTACATACATGCTCAACTAGCTACCTTCCAATTAATTGCCACCCTTTTTGCTTGCACCGTACCCTCTCTATATTCCCTTTCCAACTTTGCCTACTTCACTATCCATATCTTTCTCAGTTAACCAACTGCAACAAGCTACTAGATACTAGCTGACTTGATCAAGAGGAAACGTGCACCACCACTCGAAACGACTGTCCACTTGATGAATTTAAACTGAATGCAATTAACAGTGAAGCAAACAGTTTATTAAGAAGAGAAAACGTTCACTGATTAATCACCTCATCAATTGATTGATTAATTAGCTTACAAGGATAAATAAATATAGTTTGTAGTACAATAGATATGTAGAAAAGAATGTGCCTTTTTGTACTTGCATGTGGGCAGTTGCCACTTCGTAGAGCTGAACTAAGCATAGAAAAGAAAAGAAAAGAAAAGAAAAAGGTGGATAGTAGTAGGCCACAACATTGCACCCACTCCCTTAATTTCCATCACATTTCAGACAACCCCCACCACTCACTCACTTGCTCACTCACTCGGTCTCATGCGCGCCCACACACACACACACACTGATCGATCGAACTGGCCAAACCAATCGATGATCAGGATCATATTTTTACCTTTTCTTGGTTTCAAGTTTTTACCCGTGTGCTTACTGTCCATCTCCTGCAAATGAAACAAAGAATTAATTTAGAGGCATATGAACACTTCTATACTGCAACTGCAAGTTTTATATATCCCATTCTACACAAGTAGTAGAACCAAAATGTAAGCGGTTAACTCACCCTCCTTTGGTTTGAACAACCAATCTTTTGCACAAACAAGCACTTCTAGCATATCAGGGTTCAAAGAGCTTCTCTTGTTGCCTAGTATCCTCTTACCACAACTGAAGGCTGATTCAGATGCCACTGTGCTCAAAGGAATTGCAAGAAAGTCACGGGCCATAGATGCCAATATAGGAAACTTTTCGCCATGCCTCTTCCACCAACCCAAGACATCAAAGTCATCACCGACCTTCTCGGATGCTTCTTACAAGTATGCACCAAGCTCGGATTTGTGTACACGTGACCTCCGACGAGACTTGTGCTGGGCAAACTCTTCTTCCAACTTCCTTTTCCCTGCAACAGGTGATCCAATAATGGTATTGCCTTGACTAGAAGGTGTCGAGTGTGCAGTGCTTGTCGCTGCAAGTAGCTCATATTCCTTGACATACTTTCTCACCCATTCTAAAGCAATCTCCACTTGTTTTGTAATTTGCTCCCCGTCAGTAGACAACTTGCAATAGAAGAAATCCAAGTAATCTTCTTTCCTCCTTGGATCCAGGAATGTAGCAATGACAAGTGCATGGTTAAACTCAATGCCCTTGCTTTTTCTACGACGGTTAGGATCTGCATTCTCCTTGTCCTCGGGATCCCAATATTTATCAAGCTTCGTTTGCATCACTGCCGCCAATTCCTTCAACACATCAGAGGTCTGCCAACCCGGATCTTTCAATGCATGGCGAATAGAAAGCACAACTGGCAGAAACTTATGTGAAATTGGCTTCCTATGAGCTGAAACGATCAAAGTAAGCTCTTCAAAAGCTTTTAGAAACTCACAAATAGCTTTTGCCTTCTCCCATTCCTCCTCACTTGGAGAATCTATCATCTCTGTCGGCATAACTAGTGAGAACAGATTTGTACGTCAATGCTTCTACAAGCATTTTCCAGGTTGAGTTCCATCTGGTTGGTGTATCAACAGAGATGCCTTTCTTTGCATGTAGACCCATCCCACTTGCAATTGTATTGAAGTCTTGAAGTCTTGAAGGAGAAGAGTCAATATACTTCATCAGCTCGCGTATCATGTCAATAGCTTCATGGATTATTTTCATTCCATCCTGAACCAAGACATTAAGAATGTGCGCACAACACCTGACATGCAAATGTTGACCTTCAAGGAGCAGCTCATGTTTGTGATATTTTATTAACTCCTCACATGCGTTAGTATTATTGCTGGCATTATCTAGTGTCAAAGTGAATAATTTGCCTCTTATGCCCCATTCTGTTAAGCAACGAACTATTTCTTCCTCTATCGCATAGCCTGTGTGGGGATACTTCACTTCTGCGAAACTTATGGTCTTCTTCTTGTAGATGAATTCTGCATTGATATAATGGGCGGTGATGCACATGTAGCCCAAGTCTTGTGATGATGTCCACATGTCAGATGTTAAGCAAATGCGAGAATCCAAATTTTGTAGCTCTACTTCGATATCTTTCTTCATTCCCTTATACATCTTCACTGCATCATCACGAATTGTGTGACGACCCTTGATTTGAAACGCTGGCTGCATTGAGTCAATCCATGGTTGAAGGTGGGGATCTTCAAACTTAAGAAAGGAGATCTCAGCATGGACGCAATACTTGACCATGCGTTCACGACAAACTTTCTCATCAAACACAAACAGTCCTTCACATGTTTTTTTTCATGGTCAACAAAAACCTCTGTCTGCAAGCATCTTGGATTGATCGGCAAGCCTCTGCAATATGGGTCCTCAAACTGCTAGCCCCAAACTTGGTGTGAAGTTGCGCTCCACAGTATTTGCACACAGCCTTGAAATCACCATCTACAAGAACCAAATCTACTTCATAATGCTCCCATACCTTGGACCTTCTAACATGTATTTGACTCGTATCCTCATCCATGGAATCAGCAGTCTCCGAATCCTCTGACGTAGACATGCCTCAAGTTTTATAGCACACTGCAGGGGGAAAATATGTGGAAACTTACTGTTAGAAAATGGTAGAATATAGAGCAAGAAGGTAGTGAAAGAAGAGAGAACCTAACAAGTTACTGTCATCATGAATGGAGTTACTACCTATATGAGGTCCTAACATTTGCCCATTCACTTAACTTTCTGGAAATGGTTATTCAGTGTTCAAGTGTGCATTGGTTTTGGAGTTCTATATCCAAAAAATACATTTTTTGCTACTAATATGTTACAGATTGCAACTAACAGGGGCCACATTGCTTTAAAAGAATTTAGGGCCATAACAAGATTGCAACTAACAAGTCAAGAGTATGTACATACACATGGAGACTTGCAAAAGAGACTAGCAGTACATCAGTCATAGATACATATAGTGAAATCAATCTTGTGCACATGTAACTTCCTGATTAAGCCTAGTGCTGCTATTCATTCAGTTATATCAAAGCAGAGTTTAGCTTCATCCCAGGGGCCATTGATCTCAAACTTGTACTCCTGAATCCTGATAAGCCAGTAGGGGCAAACAAGGGAGATGAAAACAACGAAACTCCTAAAAAGTAAGTCTATGACAGGTGAGTTACAAATCTAGAGAAATGTAGCAAGTGGCATGCCACAATGGTGGTGGCTACAACCAAACTCTTGCTATACTTATGTTCCAAAAGGTTCGGCATGTGTGCTGCAAATCAATTATATGTATCTTTTTGTTAGATAAGTGTTGACACATAAAAGAAATTACTCCGGAATATTTCCCTTGACACTTGCAAACATCATGAAGACTCATCTGCAAAATCCAGTGGGAAGAAAACAGGAGAAAAGAGTGCACAGACACATGATTTACACTGCACATATTGTTTGAAAATTCCATGTTTCTGAACTACTAAAGAGGTCAAATTTTGAACCAGTACTACTTGTGAAACATAGTAATTTTACTCGGTAGGTCTTGGTTATAGAAGTATAGAAAGAATATTGAAGCAGCTAAAGTGTGTTAACAATGCCATCATTCCTACATAAGCTGTGACTGCAAAGTGTAACAAATGGAATGCTCTGGATATCCTACATCATGAATCATGAATCATGAATCCAACTAATGCCCAAGCTGTGGAATCAACCTGGTTGTTGTTGTTGTTGTTGTTGCATACGAGGAGGGGACCAGCAGGATCGGAGCACCTTGCCGGCGTTGCCGGCGGAGCACCTTGTCATGGGAGGAGCAGGACCTGGTCAACAGGAGGAGCCGGTCGGAGAGAGAGAGAGAGAGGGAGAGAGAGAGAAAGGGAGGGAGAGAGAGAGAGAGAGAGAGAGAGAGAGAGAGAGAGAGAGAGAGAGAGAGAGGGAGAGGGAGAGAGAGAGAGAGAGGCGGGGGAAGGGGGTACCTGCCGGTGAAGGGAAGGGAAGGCCGCCATGACGGACGGAGGAGGGCGGCGCCCGAGGGTAAAGGCGAGGCGGTGGCGCAAGGAAGTGACGGCGAGGCGGCGGCGCAAGGAGGGGGTGGT
Source organism: Aegilops speltoides (assembly GCA_021437245.1). Lineage (NCBI taxonomy): Eukaryota > Viridiplantae > Streptophyta > Magnoliopsida > Poales > Poaceae > Aegilops > Aegilops speltoides. The sequence continues at coordinate 497,802,393 of CM038146.1, forward strand.
GCCCGAGGGTAACAGCGAGGTGGCAGCGCAAGGAGGGGGCGGCGCCGGAGGGTGACGGCGAGGCGGGGGCGCAAGGAAGAGGCAGGGGAGCAGGGGTGGTGCGGGGGAAGACCGGAAGAGGCAGGGCAGCACCGCGGGCAGCGTGTGGGTAACTGGACGCAGCGAACCGGGTTGTACCCATGGTTTGTAGCCCATAATGCATCAAATGGTTTCAGCCCATAACCAACTATACCCAAACTGGTTCCTCTCAAAACTGAAACCAAACCAAACTTAAGAAAGGCTCAGCCCAATAAGACCTAAACCAATCAAGCCCATAATAAAAACCAACCCATTTAAACCAGGTTTTCTAAAACCACTCCCAGATTTACTCACAGGTCACAAAATGAAAAAAAATTCATTCCAATTTATATATTTCAGCACCAATATACATGCTCGGTCGATCGGGTTTACATGGTACATATACATGCGGATGTTAATTAATTTCCTATAGTCAACCTTATGCCAAAGAATCGAAAGAATCATGTTCCGAGGAGCAAATTTGTAAGTATGTAATTTCGTATATAAGAGAAGGAAGAAGAAGAAGAATGACTGGACAATCAATCGGTGTTAAGAAAAGTAAAGAATTCATGAGGCCAGCTGCATGCGACGTGCAGATCAACGTGCCGATCAATAATGGCAATCCACCAGCGTGGCGGAAGCGGCCATGAGCATGAGCCGTTTCTTGCCGTTGTCGAACGGCCCACCGGTGTCCACAGGATTGGAGAAATGACCCACCGGTGTCTGGAAACTACGGGGAGGTAACTGAGCTGGAGATGGGTGGGGGTGGCTCATGCTACTAAGCCGGTTGACGAGGCTGAGCTGACTGCGGTTGGCCAGCCCCTGCATTTGGGGGCACAACTCTGGTTAATTGGGGGTATAACCGTCTCCTCGGGCGTACTGGTCCTAGTCCCCGGCGTATCTAGTGGTGTGCTGAACAGGCGTGTAGGCTCATAGTTAAAGGGCAGGCGGCTTGCATGTCTCCTCTAATGAACCGCATATGTAGCATTCTGACGAAAACGCAGATGCTAGGCTTTTGCCTTTAGGCGTTTGACCTCGTTATGGATGTGAGTCTGCGCCTTCGCCATGCGAATATTCTCAGTGTTGGTCTCCTCCTGAACCTTAGCCATCTGCTCGCGAAGCCTGGTCATCTCTGTGTTACGTTCCGCCTGATTCTCCGTGCTTACCGGGGTTTTCACAAGCGTCGCCACGGTGGCCATTAAGGGCGTGTTTGGTTGCAGTTTGCAACAGTAGTTGCATTGCATGTCCATCTCCAGCCAGCCTGGTTGGAGAAATGCAGCCTCATATGCAGCAGATGCAACCTGTTTGGTTGCCTGCATCGCATGGAGGACCACTTACCCCCCAGCTGTTTGGTTGCAAACAACGTTTGTGTTCTGCTCACCCCATTCAAATGTGGTGGCCTTACCACCACATGATCAGCATAACAGCAAGATCAAACAATGCAAGCAACCAAATGGAATCAAACACAACAAGCAAGGAAATGACAACAAACTACTTAACTACATAGCATAAGTCTAGATTAATAGCAGGGGCATCCTCCTTCCCTGCTCCATGCCAGGGTGCTGCTCCTGGCCAAAATATGAACAAGTTCCCAACACAAGTCTTGCCACACACCATAAAAGTTCAACACTAACACCTTACTTAACTTAACTACATAGCATGCTCAATGTCACCATGGCAGTTGTGCCTGCTGCAATGAAACCTGCACATGACCAAGGAGTCGTGGTTGTAGATCTGAACCTTCAGTCTGAGTCCTGAGATGCGCACAAAGACGAGGTCGCCTGGGATGATCCAGTGGCGGCGGCAGAAGTAGTTCCAACTCCGGCCAAGCACCATGTGCCCCTCGAAGTTCTGGACCTGCACCCGGAAGATGCACCGCTTGTTCGTCGACAGCCTGACCACGCGCGGGAGCCTTGATGACCATCCAGGTGTTCATCACCTCCACAAACTTGTGAGGGACGACGAGCATGGCGAGGTCTTCGTTGTCCTTGATCTGCTGGTAGAAGCCCAGCGGCTCCCGGGCCCCCTCCTCGTGGCCCTGCCTTTGAGATCGTCCCTTTGAACGAGGCAGGCTCATGAAGGCAATCCTGTCAGGAAGGTCCACCGTCGTGAGCCACCTGTTCGTGGGGATGAAATCCTCGGTGCGCTCAGCTCCGACCACCACCTTGTTGGGGAACATAGCAGAAATCAAAAAAAATATTCTATGCAACATCAAGATCAATCTATGGAGTAATCTAGCAATGAGGGGAAGGGGAGTGCATCTACATACCCTTGTAGATCGCTAAGCAGAAGCGTTCAAGTGAACGGGGTTGATGGAGTCGTACTCGTCGTGATCCAAATCACCGATGATCCTAGCGCCGAACGGACGGCACCTCCGCTTTCAACACACATACAGTTGGGAGAGACATCTCCTCCTTCTTGATCCAGCAAGGGGAGGAGAAGTTGATGGAGATCCAGCAGCACGACGACGTGGTGGTGGAAGTAGCGGGATCCCGGCAGGACTTCGCCAAGCGCAAGCGGGAGGAAGAGGTGTCACGGGAGGGAGGGAGGCGCCAGGGACTCAGGTGCGGCTTCCCTCCCTCCCCTCCACTATATATAGGGGCCTAGGGGGGCGCCGGTCCCTTGTAGATCCCATCTAGGAAGGGGGCGGCTGCCCTAGGGGTGGCTTGGCCTCCAAGCCAAGTGGAGGCGCCCCCACCCCTTAGGATTTCTAACCCTAGGCGCATGGGAGGCCCAAGGGGGGCGCACCAGCCCACCAGGGGCTGGTTCCCATGCCCCTTCAGCCCATGGGGCCTTCCGGGCTAGGTGGCCCCACCCGGTGGACCCCTGGGACCCTTACGGTGGTCCCCGTACAATACCGATGACCCCCGAAACTTTCCTGGTGGCCGAAACTAGACTTCCTATATATAAATCTTTACCTCCGGACCACTCCGGAACTCCTCAAGATATCCGGGATCTCATCCGGGACTCCGAACAACTTTCGGTTTACCGCATACTAATATCTCTACAACCCTAGCGTCACTGAACCTTAAGTGTGTAGACCCTACGGGTTCGGGAATCATGCAGACATGACCGAGACAACTCTCCGGCCAATAACTAACAGCGGGATCTAGATACCCATGTTGGCTCCCACATGTTCCATGATGATCTCATCGGATGAACCACGATGTCGAGGATTCAATCAATCCCGTATTCAATTCCCTTTGTCTATCGGTATAGTACTTGCCCGAGATTCGATCGTCAGTATCCCGATACCTTGTTCAATCTCGTTACTGGCAAGTCTCTTTACTCGTTCCGTAACACATCATCCCGTGATCAACTCCTTGGTCACATTGTGCACATTATGATGATGTCCTACCGAGTGGGCCCAGAGATACCTCTCCGTCACACGGAGTGACAAATCCCAGTCATGATTTGTGCCAACCCAACAGACACTTTCGGAGATACCCGTAGTGCACCTTTATAGCCACCCAGTTACGTTGTGACGTTTGGTACACCCAAAGCATTCCTACGGTATCCAGGAGTTGCATAATCTCATGGTCTAAGGAAATGATACTTGACATTAGAAAAGCTTTAGCATCCGAACTACACGATCTTTGTGCTAGGCTTAGGATTGGGTTGTCCATCACATCATTCTCCTAATGATGTGATCCCGTTATCAACGACATCTAATGTCCATGGTTAGGAAACCGTAACCATCTATTGATCAACGAGCTAGTCAACTAGAGGCTTACTAGGGACATGGTGTTGTCTATGTATCCACACATGTATCTGAGTTTCCTATCAATACAATTATAGAATGGATAATAAACGATTATCATGAACAAGGAAATATAATAATAATAACTAATTTATTATTGCCTCTAGGGCATATTTCCAACAGTCTCCCACTTGCACTAGAGTCAATAATCTAGTTCACATCGCCATGTGATTAACACTCACAGGTCACATCGCCATGTGACCAACATCCAAAGAGTTTACTAGAATAAATAATCTAGTTTACATCACTATGTGATTAACACTCAATGAGTTCTGGGTTTGATCATGTTATGCTTGTGAGAGAGGTTGTAGTCAACGGGTCTGAACCTTTCAGATTCGTGTGTGCTTTACAAATATCTATGTCATCTCCTAGATGCAGCTACCATGCGCCACTTGGAGCTATTCCAAATTGTTGCTCCATTATATGTATCTGGTATCTCTACTCAGAGCTATCCAGATAGGTGTTAAGCTTGCATCGACGCAACTCTTTATGTCAAACTCTTTATCACCTCCATAACCGAGAAACATATCCTTATTCCTCTAAGGATAATCTTGACCGCTATCTGGTGATCCACTCCTTGATCACCTTTGTAACCTCTTGCCAGGCATGTGGCAAGGCACATATCATGTGCGGTACAAAGCATGACATACTGTATAGAGCCTACGGCTAAGGCATAGGGGACGACATTCGTCCTTTCTCTTTCTTCTGCCGTGGTCGAGCTTTAAGTCTTAACTTCATACCTTACAACTCAGGCAAGAACTCCTTCTTTGACTGATCCATCTTGAACACCTTCAAGATCATGTCAAGGTATGTGCTCATTTGAAAGTACCATTAAGCGTTTTTTATCTATCCTTATAGATCTTGATGCTCAATGTTCAAGCAGCTTAATCCAGGTTTTCTATTGAAAAGCACTTTCAAACAACCCTATATGCTTTCCAGAAATTCTACATCATTTTCGATCAACAATATGTCAACAACATATACTTATCAGAAATGCTATAGTGCTCCCACTCACTTCTTTGGAAATACAAGTTTCTCATAAACTTTGTACAAACCCAAAATCTTTGATCATCTCATCAAAGCGTATATTCCAACTCCGAGATGCTTACTCCAGTCCTTAGAAGGGTTCTTTGGAGCTTTGCATACTTGTTAGCATCTTTCAGGATTGACAAAACCTTCTGGTTGTATCACATACAACCTTTCCTCAAGAAAATTGTCGAGGTAACAATGTTTTGACATCCTATCTGCAAGATTTCATAAATAATGCAGTAACTGCTAATCCAATTCCAACAGACTCTTAGCATCGCTACGAGTGAGAAAGCCTCACCGTAGTCAACTCCTTAAACTTGTCGGAAAACATCTTAACGACAAGTCGAGCTTTCTTAATGGTGATACTTACCATCATTGTCCTTCTTCCTTTTAAAATCCATCTGTACCCAATAGCCTTACAACCATCAAGTAGTCCTTCCAAAGTCTATACTTTGTTTTTACACATGGATCCTCTCAGATTTTATGGCCTGTAGCCATTGGTCGGAATCCGGGCCCACCGTCGCTTCTCCATAGCTCGTAGGTTCATTGTTGACTAGCAACATGAGCTCCAAGACAGGATTAAGTACCACTCTGAAGTATTACGCATCCTTGTCGACCTACGAGGTTTGGTACTGACTTGATCTGAAGTTTCATGATCACTATCATTAGCTTCCACTTCAATTGGTGTAGGCGTCATAGGAACAACTTCCTGTGCCCTGCTACACACTAGTTGAAGTGATGGTTCAATAACCTCATCAAGTCTCCACCATCCTCCCACTCAATTCTTTCAAGAGAAACTTTTCCTTGAGAAAGGACCCGATTCTAGAAACAATCCCTTTTGCTTCCGGAACTGAGACAGGAGGTATACCCAACTGTTTTTGGGTGTCCTATGAAGATGCATTTATCTGCTTTGGGTTCGAGCTTATCAACCTAAAACTTTTTTTCAGATAAGCGTCGCAGCCCCAAACTTTTACGAAATGACAGCTTAGGTTTCTCTAAACCATAGTTCATACGCTGTCATATCAACGGAATTACGTGGTGCCCTACTTGAAGTGAAAGCGGGTGTCTCTAATGCCTAATCCATAAACGGTAGTGGTAATTCGATAAGAGACATCATGGTATGCACCATATCCAATAGGGTGCAGCTATTATGTCTGGACACACCATCACACTATGGTGTTCCAGGCGGTATTAGTTGTGAAACAATTTCCACAATGTCTTAATTGTATACCAAACTCATAACTGAGATACTCATCTCTATGATCATATCATAGACATTTTATCCTCTTGTCATGACGATCTTCAACTTCACTCTGAAATTATTTGAACCTTTCAATAATTCAGACTTGTGTTTCATCAAGTAAATATACTCAGCATCTACTCAAATCATTTGTGAAGTAAGAACATAACGATATCCACTGCGTGCCTCTGCACCCATTGGACTGCACACATCAAAATGTATTACTTCCAACAAGTTGCTTTCTTGTTCCATCTCACTAAAAACGAGGCCTTTCAGTCATCTTGCCCATGTGGTATGATTTGCATGTCTCAAGTGATTCAAAATCAAGTGAGTCCAAACGGTCCATCTGCATGGAGTTTCTTCATGCGTATACACCAATAGACATGGTTCGCATGTCTCAAACTTTTCAAAAATGAGTGAGTCCAAAGATCCATCAACATGGAGCTTCTTCATGCGTTTTATACCAATGTGACTCAAATTGTAGTGCCACAAGTATGTGGTACTATCATTATTATCTTATATCTTTTGGCATGAACACGTGTATCACTACGATCGGGATTCAATAAACCATTCACTTCAGGTGCAAGACCATTGAAGGTATTATTCAAATAAACAGAGTAACCATTATTCTCCTTAAATGAATAACCGTGTTGCGATAAGCATAATCCAATCATGTCTATGCTCAACGCAGACACCAAATAACAATTATTTAGGTTTAACACCAATCTCGATGGTAGAGGGAGCGTGCGATGCTTGATCACATCAACCTTGGAAACACTTCCAACACATATCGTCAGCTCACCTTTAGCTAGTCTCCGTTTATTCTGTAGCTTTTATTTCGAGTTACTAACACTTAGCAACCGAACCGGTATCTAATACCCTGGTGCTACTAGGAGTACTAGTAAAGTACACATTAACATAATGTATATCCAATATACTTCTATTAACCTTGCCAGCCTTCTCATCTACCAAGTATCTAGGGTAGTTCTGCTTCAATGACTGTTCCCCTCATTACAGAAGCACTTAGTCTCGGGTGGGTTCAAACTTTGGTTTCTTCACTAGAGCAGCAACTGATTTGTCGTTTCATGAAGTATCCCTTCTTGCCCTTGCCCTTCTTGAAACTAGTGGTTTCACTAACCATCAACAATTGATGCTCCTTCTTGATTTCTACTTTCACGGTGTCAAACATCGCGAATATTTCAAGGATCATCATATTTATCCCTGATATGTTATAGTTCATCACGAAGCTCTAATAGCTTGGTGGTAATGACTTTGGAGAAACATCACTATCTCATCTGGAAGATTAAGTCCCACTTGATTCAAGTGATTGTTGTACTCAGACAATCTGAGAACAAGCTCAACGATTGAGCTTTTCTCCCTTAGTTTGCAGGCTAAGAAACTTGTTGGAGGTCTTATACCTCTTGACGTGGGCACGAGCCTAAAATCCCAATTTCATCTCTAAAAACATCTCATATGTTCCGCGACGTTTCGAAATCGTCTTCGGTGCCTCAACTCTAAACCGTTTAACATTACTGAACTATCACGTAGTTATCAAAACGTGTATGTCAGATGTTCGCAACATCCACAGACGATGTTCGAGGTTCAGCACACCGAGCGGTGCATTAAGGACATAAGCCTTCTACGCAGAAATGAGGACAATCCTCAGTTTTCGGACCTAGTCTGCATAATTGCTACTATCAACTTTCAACTAAATTTTCTCTAAGAACATGTCTAAAACAGTAGAAGTAAAGTGCGAGCTACGACATAATTTGCAAAAACCTTTTGACTATGTTCAGGATAATTAAGTTCATCTTATGAACTCCCACTCAGATAGACATCCCTCTAGTCATCTAAGTGATTACATGATCCGAGTCAACTAGGCCGTGTCCGATCATCACGTGAGACGGACTAGTCATCATCGGTGAACATCTTCATGTTGATCGTATCTACCATATGACTCATGCTCGACCTTTTGGTATCTTGTGTTCCGAAGCCATGTTTGTACATGCTAGGCTCGTCAAGTCAACTTAAGTGTTGCGCATGTGTAAATCTAGCTTACACCCGTTGTATGTGAATGTTAGAATCTATCACACCCGATCATCACGTGGTGCTTCGAAACAACGAACTTTCGCAACGGTGCACAGTTAGGGGGAACACTTTCTTGAAATTATTATGAGGGATCATCTTATTTACTACCATCGTTCTAAGCAAAAAGATGCATAAACATGATAAACATCACATGCAATCAAATAGTGACATGATATGGCCAATATCATTTTGCTCCTTTTGATCTCCATCTTCAGGGCTCCATGATCATCATCGTCACCGGCATGACACCATGATCTCCATCATCATGATCTCCATCATTGTGTCTCCATGAAGTTGTCTCGCCAACTATTACTTCTACTACTATGGCTAACGGCTTAGCAATAAAGTAAAGTAATTACATGGCATTGTTCAATGACGCGCATGTCATACAATAAATTAAGACAACTCCTATGGCTCCTGCCGGTTGTCATACTCATCGACATGCAAGTCGTGATTCCTATTACAAAAACATGATCAATCTCATACATCACATATCATTCATCACATTCTTTTGGCCATATCACATCACATAGCATACCCTGCAAAAACAAGTTAGACGTCCTCTAATTGTTGTTTGCATGTTTTACGTGGCTGCTATGGGTTTCTAGCAAGAACGTTTCTTACCTAAGCAAAAACCACAACGTGATATGCCAATTGCTAATTACCCTTCATAAGGACCCTTTTCATCGAATCCGATCCGACTAAAGTGGGAGAGACTGGCACCCGCAAGCCACCTAATGCAACGAGTGCATGTCAGTCGGTGGAACCTGTCTCACGAAGCGCACGTAAGGTCGGTCCGGCCGCTTCATCCCACGATGCCGCCAATCAAGATAAGACTAGTAACGGCAAGTAAATTGACAATATCGACGCCCACAACTGCTTTGTGTTCTACTCGTGCATAGAAACCACGACAGACCTACCTCATGATGCCATTGTTGGGGAACGAAAGTAAATCAAAAATTCTACGCAACACCAAGATCAATCTATGGAGTAATCTAGCAACGAGGGAAGGGAGTGCATCTACATACCCTTGTAGATCGCTAAGCGGAAGCGCTCAAGTGAACGGGTTGATGGAGTCGCACTCGCCGTGATCCAAATCACCGATGATCCTCCGCCGAACGGACGGCACCTCGCGCTCAACACACATACGGTTGAGAGAGACATCTCCTCCTTCTTGATCCAGCAAGGGGAGGAGAGGTTGATGGAGATCCAGCAGCACGACGGTGTGGTGGTGGAAGTAGCGGGATCCCGGCAGGGCTTCGCCAAGCGCAAGCGGGGAGGAAGAGGTGTCACGGGAGGGAGGGAGGCGCCAGGGACTCAGGTGCGGCTGCCCTCCCTCCCCTCCACTATATATAGGGGCCTAGGGGGGCGCCGACCCCTTGTAGATCCCATCTAGGGAGGGGGGCGGCTGCCCTAGGGGTGGCTTGGCCTCCAAGACAAGTGGAGGCGCCCCAACCCCTTAGGGTTTCTAACCCTAGGCGCATGGGAGGCCCAAGGGGCGCACCAGCCCACCAGGGGCTGGTTCCCCAGCCCCTTCAGCCCATGGGGCCCTCCGGGATAAATGGCCCCACCCGGTGGACCCCCGGCACCCTTCCAGTGGTCCCGGTACAATACCGATGACCCCCGAAACTTTCCCGGTGGCCGAAACTGAACTTATATATAACGTTACCTCCGGACCACTCCGGAACTCCTCGTGATATCCAGGATCTCATCCGGGACTCCGAACAACTTTCGGGTTACCGCATACTAATATCTCTACAACCCTAGCGTCACCAAACCTTAAGTGTGTAGACCCTACGGGTTCGGGAATCATGCAGACATGACCGAGACAACTCTCCGGCCAATAACCAACAGCGGGATCTGGATACCCATGTTGACTCCCACATGTTCTACGATGATCTCATAGGATGAACCATGATGTCGAGGATTCAATCAATCCCGTATTCAATTCCCTTTGTCTATCGGTATACTACTTGCCCGAGATTCGATCGTCGGTATCCCGATACCTTGTTCAATCTCGTTACCGGCAAGTCTCTTTACTCGTTCCGTAACACATCATCCCGTGATCAACTCCTTGGTCACATTGTGCACATTATGATGATGTCCTACCGAGTGGGCCTAGAGATACCTCTCCGTCACACGGAGTGACAAATCCCAGTCTTGATTCGTGCGAACCCAAAACTTTCGGAGATACCCGTAGTGCACCTTTATAGCCACCCGATACGCGTTGGACGCTTGGTACACCCAAAGCATTCCTACGGTATCCAGGAGTTGCACAATCTCATGGTCTAAGGAAATGATACTTGACATTAGAAAAGCTTTAGCATACGAACTACACGATCTTTGTGCTTGGCTTAGGATTGGGTCTTGTCCATCACATCATTCTCCTAATGATGTCATCAACGACATCTAATGTCCATGGTCAGGAAACCGTAACCATCTATTGATCAACGAGCTAGTCAACTAGAGGCTTACTAGGGGCATGGTGTTGTCTATGTATCTACACATGTATCTGAGTTTCCTATCAATACAATTATAGCATGGATAATAAACGATTATCATGAACAAGGAAATATAATAATAATAACTAATTTATTATTGCCTCTAGGGCATATTTCCAACACATCTGAGCTCCTCCACCCGCCACATCTCAGTCAGTCTTCAGTATCTTGTCAGACAACATGACAAGTATTAGTATCAAATAAATCAAGCAAGCAAGCAAATGCCACTGATCAATGGACTTGCCCAACAACAAATGCCACTGATCAGTGGACTTGCCCAACAACAAATGCCACTGATCAGTGCACTTGCCCAACAGCAAGTAGATCAGTGCACTTGCCCAACAGCAAATGCCACTGATCAGTGGACTTGCCCAACAACAAATGCCACTGATCAGTGGCATTTGCTCATGGCCAAATGGCAATGATCAGTGGCACTTGCTGTTGGGAAAGTGCACTGATCTACTTGCTGTTGGGCAAGTGCACTGATCAGTGGCACTGATCAGTCACATTTGCCCAACAGCAGGTGCCCCACTGAGCAGTGCCATTTGCTCATGGCCAAATGGCACTGATCAGTGGCACTTGCTGTTGGGCAAGTCCACTGATCAGTGCCACTATCCTAAGCATGGAAACATCTAAAAATAGCAATTGCAAGTGCCAATAGCACCCATGTGCAGCCATGCTGATTTGGCATCATCCTAAAATGGTCCTACTACATGCACGTATAGCAATCAACACAAACCCTAGCATGAACACTACTACTAGCATGAACACAACTAACTAGCATGATGACAGATCCTAGGACACACTAGCAGTAGCAGAAACAAAATATCCTAGGACACACACTGTAGGAACCAAGAACAGATCGGTCCGCTTGGATTCGATTGGGATCAAATCCAATCGGATCTACTCCAATCTTATCTAATCAGATCGAATCCACTAACTACTAGCACATGCCTAGGAAAATAAACCCCTAATCTACATCTACGAGCAAGCATTGAGGGGATTGACTCACCGGAGCTTGCACAGCCGCAACGAACCGAGGCCAGGGTAAAAACCCCGATGGGAAGGAGAGAGGTGACGGAGAAGAGGAGGAGCCGTCCCTGGCGACGGCCTGCGGCATCGGCCCCGTGCTCATCGCCACACCGGAGGTCGAGGAGGATGGCCCGCCGACACCATAAAACCCTTGGACGGGGGTCAAGGAAACCCCCCTGCCCAATGGGGTCCCAAGAAGCAGCAGCTCCCTGCACGGCGCCGGCGCCGAGCCCAGGACCACGAGGTCCAAAATTGGCGGCGGTGCAAGAACGGCCGGCACCGCATTGGCCGGCGCTTGTGGTGGCCGGCAGCAGATGGGGGACGGTGCTCGCAGCACCGACGCCAGGTCACGGCCCGAGTTTTGGAGCCCGGGCAACCAACTCTCCTAGATGCTGGCGATGCGCTGGTCGACGGGGGTCAGAGGGCGACGCGGTAGTGGGCGAGGCGGAGCCATCGGAGGAGAGGAGACGAGAGGGAGGGGTGGTGAGGAAGAGAGGGAGCGGTGGGAACAGTACGCGCGGGCCGGTGACAGGAGAGTGGGGGCAGTTATGAGGCGTCCCGTCCATCTCCCATGCTGCCCGAGGCGTCCAACCCCCTCGCATGCATGGCCGCGCCGAGCCAGGCTCGCAAGAAACTGTCGATTCGGCAGTTTCCGCCGGGCCAGGCTGTGGCCTGCTTTAAGGTCTATGCGGGCCGCAAAGCGCATGCAGCTCAGGCAACCAAATAGGCCGCGCACATCCTGGGCGGACCTGGTTGGGCTGCATGCGGGCAACCAAACACGCCCTAAGTCATCCATAGCCCGAGCCGGCAGGTCGCGCTTGGATCCGGCGCTGAAGTGCCAGTCCCTGTCACTGCACCTGCCGTTGTGGAATTGAGGGCCGGCTTGTCCCTACCATGAAGATGGTGGCTCGACAAGGTGGATCGTGGGCTTCTGAACAGTCTCATCATCGGAGTAGCCCCCAAGCTTGTTGGGGAACGTAGTAATTTCAAAAATTTTCCTACGCACACGCAAGATCATGGTGATGTATAGCAACGAGAGGGGAGAGTGTTGTCCACATACCCTTGTAGACCCGAAGCGGAAGCGATCACAACGTAGAGGAAGTAGTCGACGCTCTCCTCGCGATCCGACCGATCCCGGCGCCGTTACTCGGCGCCCGAGTTCTTGACACACGACAGCTCGATGACGTCCCTCGACTCGATCCAGCCGAGTGTCGAGGGAGAGTTTCACAAGACGACGGCGTGCAGGACGATCTTGATGTTTCACGGCGCCAGGCTTCGCTTAAGCTTCATGACAGTATAACCGAGGTGGAATATGGTGGAGGGGGCACCGACACGGCTAAGGAACGATCTAAAGATCAAACTTGTGTGTCTTGGGGTGCCTCTACCTCAGATATAAAGGAGCCAAGGGGAGGGCGCCGCCATGAGAGAGAGGCGCAGGAGGAGTCCTACTCCTTCCGGGAGTAGGACTCCTCCAATCCTATTCCAATTAGGATTCCTGAGGGGAAAAGAGGAGGGGGGGCCACCTCTCCTAGTCCTAATAGGACTAGGGAAGGGGAGGCGCAGCCCATCTAGGGCAGCCCCTTCTCTTTTCCACTAAGGCCCACTATGGCCCATATAGCTCCCGGGGGTTCGGTAACCTCCTAAGACTCGATAGAATTCTGTTTTACCGAACCATTCAACTCCAAACATAGGCTTCCAATATATCAATCTTTATGTCTCGACCATTTCGAGACTCCTCGTCATGTCCGTGATCACATCCGGGACTCAACTTCTTCGGTACATCAAAATACATAAACTCATAATAACCGCCATCGAAACCTTGCGTGCGGACCCTACGGTTCGAGAACAATGTAGACATGACTTAGAACTATTCACGGTCAATAACCAATAGCGGACCTGGATGCCCATATTGGTTCCTACATATTCTACGAAGATCTTTATCGGTCAGACCGCATAACAACATACGTTGTTCCTTTGTCATCGGTATGTTACTTGCCCGAGATTCGATCGTCGGTATCCAATACCTAGTTCAATCTCGTTACGCAAGTCTCTTTACTCGCTCGTAATACATCATCTCACAACTAACTCATTAGTTGTAGTGCTTGCAAGGCTTCAAATGATGTGCATTACCGAGAGGGCCCAGAGATACCTCTCCGTCAATCGGAGTGACAAAACCTAATCTCAAATACGCTAACCCAACATCTACCTTTGGAGACACCTGTAGTACTCCTTTATAATCACCCGATTACGTTGTGACGCTTGGTAGTACCCAAAGTGTTCCTCCGTAAACGGAGTTGCATAATCTCATAGTTACAGGAACATGTATATGTCATGGATAAAAGCAGAGCAACATACTAAACGATCGTGTGCTAAGCTCATGGAATGGGTCATGTCAATCGATCATTCTACTAATGATGTGACCTTATTAATCAAATAACAACTCTTTGTTCATGGTTAGGAAACATAACCATCTTTGATTAACAAGCTAGTCTAGTAGAGGCATACTAGTGACATATTGTTTGTCTATGCATTCACACATGTATCATGTTTCCGGTTAATACAATTCTAGCATGAATGATAAACATTTATCATGAAATAAGGAAATAAATAATAACTTTATTATTGCCTCTAGGGCATATTTCCTTCAGTCTCCCACTTGCACTAGAGTCAATAATCTAGTTCACATCGCCATGTGATTGAACACCAATAATCATATCAGATATGATTAACACCCATAGTTCACATCGTCATGTGACCAACACCCAAAGGGTTTACTAGAGTCAATAATCTAGTTCACATCGCTATGTGATTAACACCCAAAGAGTTCAAAGGTATGATCATGTTTTGCTCGTGAGAGAAGTTTAGTCAACTAATCTTTCACATTCAGATCCGCTATGTATTTTGCAATTTTTCTATGTCTACAATGCTCGCATTAAGCTACTCTAGCTAATTGCTCCCACTTTCAATATGTATCTAGATCAAGACTTAGAGTCATCCGATCGGTGTCAAAACTTGTATCGACGTAACCCTTTACTTACTAACCTTTTGTCACTTCCATAATCGAGAAACATATCCTTATTCCACTAAGGATAATTTTGACCGCTGTCCAAATGATCTACTCCTAGATCACTATTGTACTCTCATAAACTCAAAGGCAGGGTATACAATAGATCTGGTACACAGATGGCATACTTTATAGAAACTATGGCCAAGGCATAGTGAATGACTTTCATTCTCTTTCTATCTTCTGCTGTGGTCGGGTTTTGAGTCTTACTCAATTTCACACCTTGTAACACGTGCAAGAACTCTTTCTTTGACTGTTTCATTTTGAACTACTTCAAAATCTTGTCAAGGTATGTACTCATTGAAAAACTTATCAAGCATCTTGATCTATCTCTATAGATCTGATGCTCAATATGTAAGTAGCTTTACCGAGGTCTTTCTTTGAAAAACTCCTTTCAAACACTTCTTTATGCTTTACAGAATAATTCTACATTATTTCTGATCCACATTATGTCATACATATGCTTATCAGAAATGCTGCAGTGCTCCCACTCACTTTCTTGTAAATACAGGCTTCTCCAAAAGTCTGTACAAACCCAGATGCTTTGATCACACTATCAAAGCGCTTATTCCAACTCCGAGATGCTTGCACCAGTCCATAGATGGATCGCTGGAGCTTGCACACTTTGTTAGCTCCCTTTGGATCGATAAAACCTTCTCGTTGCATCATATACAACTCTTCTTCTAGAAATCCATTCAGAATGCAGTCTTTACATCCATTTGCCAAATTTCATAATCATAAATGCGGCAATTGCTAACATGATTCGGACAGACTTAAGCATCGCTACGGGTGAGAAGGTCTCATCGTAGTCAATCCCTTGAACTTGCCGAAACCCTTTGCGATAAGTCGAGCTTTGTAGACAATAATATTACGCGTCCGCCTTCTTCTTGAAGATCCACTTGTTTTCTATTGCTTGCCTACCCTCGGGCAAGTCAACCAAAGTCCATACTTTGTTTTCATACATGGATCCCATCTCGATTTCATGGCCTCAAGCCATTTTATGGAATCTGGCTCACCATCGCTTCTTCATAGTTCGTAGGTTCATCATGATCTAGTAGCATGATTTCCGTACAGGATTACCGCACCACTCAGTGCGGATCTTACTCTGGTTTACCTACGAGATTCGGTAGTAACTTGATCTGAAGTTACATGATCATCATCATTAGCTTCCTCACTAATTGGTGTAGTAGTCACAGAACAAATTTTCGTGATGAACTACTTTCCAATAAGGGAGAAGGTACAATTACCTCATCAAGTTCTACTTTCCTCCCACTCACTTCTTTCGGGAGAAACTCCTTCTCTAGAAAGGATCCATTTTCAAGCAACGAAAATCTTGCTTTAGGATCTGTGATAGAAGGTGTACCCAACAGTTTCCTTTGGGTATTCTATGAAGACGCACTTCTCGATTTGGGTTTGAGCTTATCAGATGAAACTTTTTTCACATAAGCATCGCAGCCCCAAACTTTAAGAAACGACAACTTTGGTTTCTTGCTAAACCACAGTTCATATAGTATCGCCTCAACGGATTTAGATGGTGCCCTATTTAACGTGAATGCAGCTGTCTCTAATGCATGATCCCAAAACGATATTGGTAAATCGGTAAGAAACATCATAGATTGTACTATATCCAATAAAGTACGGTTATGACGTTCGGACACACCATTATGATGTGGTGTTCGGTGGCATGAATTTGTGAAACTATTCCACATTGTTTTAATTGAAGACCAAACTCAGAACTCAAATATTCATCTCCACGATCAGATCGCATAAACTTTATTTTCTTGTCACGATGATTTTCCACTTCACTCAAATTCTTTGAACACTTCAACTATTTCAGACTTATGTTTCATCAAGTAGATATACCCATATCTGCTCAAATCATCTGTGAAGGTCGAAAATAACGATACTTGCCACGAGCATCAACACTCATTGGATCGCATACATCGGTATGTATTATTTCCAATAAGTCAAGAGCTTGTTCCATTGTTCCGAGAACGGAGTTTTAGTCATCTTGCCCAAAAGGCACGGTTCGCAAGCATCAAGTGATTCATAATCAAGTGATTCCAAAATCCCATCAAGATGGAGTTTCTTTATGCGCTTTACACCAATATGACCTGAACGGCAAGTGCCACAAATAAGTTGCACTATCATTATTAACTTTGCATCTTTTGGTTTCAATATTATGAATATGTGTATCACTACGATCGAGATCCCATGAACCATTTTCATTGGGTGTGTAACCATATAAGGTTTTATTCATGTAAAATGAATAACAGTTTATTCTCTTACTTAAATGAATAACCGATTGCAATAAACATGATCAAATCATATTCATGCTCAACGCAAACACCAAATAACATTTATTTAGGTTCAACACTAATCCCGAAAGTATAGGGAGTGTGCGATGATGATTATATCAATCTTGAAACTACTTTCAACACACATCGTCACTTCACTCTTAACTAGTTTCGCTTATTCTACGCAACTCCCGCTTCGAAGTTACTACTCTTAGTAACCGAACCAGTACCAAATACCGAGGGGTTGCTATAAACACTAGTAAAGCACACATCAAACACCTGTATATCAAATATACCCTTTTCACTTTGCCATCCTTCTTATCCACCAAATATTTAGGGCAGTTCCACTTCCAAAGGACCATTTCCTTTGCAAAGAGTAAGCACTCGTTTGTGCTTTGGTTCAGCTTTTGGCTTCTTCGTGGGAGTGACAACTTGCTTGTCAATCTACTTGAAGTTCCCTTTCTTTCCCTTTGCCCTTTCTTGAAACTAGTGATCTTGTCAACCATCAACACTTGATGCTCTTTCTTGATTTCTACCTTCGTCGATTTCAACATCACGAAGAGCCCGGAATCATTTTTGTCATCCTTGCATACTATAGTTCATCACGAAGTTCTACTAACTTGGTGATGGTGACTAGAGAATTCTGTCAATCACTATCTTATCCGAAGATTAACTCCCACTTGATTCAAGCGATTGAAGTACCTGCATAATCTGAGCACATGCTCACTAGTTGAGAGATTCTCTCCATCTTTTAGCTATAGAACTTGTTGGAGACTTCATATCTCTCAACTCGGTATTTGCTTGAAATATTAACTTCAATTCTCGAACATCTCATATGGTCCATGATGTTCAAAACATCTTTGAAGTCCCGATTCTAAGCCATAAAGCATGGTGCACAAAACTATCAAGTAGTCATCATATCGAGCTAGTCAAACGCTCATAACGCCTCATCCGCTCTCGCAATAGGTCCGCTACCTAGCGTGCATTAAGGACATAATTCTTCAGGCAGCAATGAGGATAAACCTCGATCACGGATCAAATCCGCATCATTGCTACTAACATTTTTCAACACAATTTTCTAGGAACATATCAAAATAAACATATGAAAGCAACAACGCAAGCTATTGATCTTACAACATAATTTGCAAAATACTACCGGGACTAAGTTCATGATAAATTTAAGTTCAATTAATCATATTACTTAAGAACTCCCACTTAGATAGACATCTCTAGTCATCTAAGTGATCACGTGACCCAAATCAACTAAAACCATAACCGATCATCACGTGAGATGGAGTAGTTTTCAATGGTGAACATCTTATGTTGATCATATCTACTATATGATTCACGCCGACCTTTCGGTCTCCGTGTTCCGAGGCCATATCTGCATATGCTAGGCTCGTCAAGTATAACCTGAGTATTCGCGTGTGCAAAACTGGCTTGCACCCGTTGTAGATGGACGAGAGCTTATCACACCCGATCATCACGTGGTGTCCGGGCACGATTTAACTTTGGCAACGGTGCATACTGTGGAGAACACTTCTTGATAATTTAGTGAGAGATCATCTTATAATGCTACCGTCAATCAAAGCAAGATAAGATGCATAAAAGATAAACATCACATGCAAATCAATATAAGTGATATGATATGGTCATCATCATCTTGTGCTTCGTGATTCCATCTCTCGCAGCACCACCATGATCACCAGCGCCACCGGCGCCGACACCTTGATCTCCATCGTAGCATCGTTGTCGCCTCGCCAATCTTATGCTTCTACGACTATCGCTACCGCTTAGTGATGAAGTAAAGCATTACAGCGATTGCATTGCATACAATAAAGCGACAACCATATGGCTCCAGCCATTGTCGATAACTTCGTTACAAAACATGATCATCTCATACAATAAAATATAGCATCACGCCTTGACCATATCACATCACAACATGCCCCGCAAAAACAAGTTAGACGTCCTCTACTTTGTTGTTGCAAATTTTACGTGGCTGCTACGGGCTTAAGCAAGATCCAGCCTCACCCACGCATCAAAACCACAACGATACTTCGTCAAATAGACTCCGTTTAACCTTCTTCAAGGACCGGGCGAGTCACACTCGGTTCAACTAAAGTGAGAGAGACAGCACCCACCGGTCACCTTTAAGCAACGAGTGCTCGAAGCGGTGAAACCAGTCTCGCGAAGCGCACGCGTAATGTCGGTCGGGCCGCTTCATCTCACAATACCGCTGAACCAAAGTATGACATGTTGGTAGGTAGTATGACTTGTATCGCCCACAACTCACTTGTGTTCTACTCGTGCAAAACATCAAACCATAGAAAAACCTAGGCTCGATACCTTTGTTGGGGAACGAGTAATTTCAAAAATTTTCCTACGCACACGCAAGATCATGGTGATGTATAGCAACGAGAGGGAGAGTGTTGTCCACATACCCTTGTAGACCAAGCGAAGCGATCACAACGTAGAGGAAGTAGTCGACGTTCTCCTCGCGATCCGACCGATCCCGGCGCCGTTACTCGGCCCCGAAGTTCTTGACACACGACAGCTCGATGACGCCCTCGACTCGATCCAGCCGAGTGTCGAGGAGAGTTTCACAAGACGACGGCGGCAGGACGATCTTGATGTTTCACGGCGCAGGGCTTCGCCTAAGCTTCATGACGGTATAACCGAGGTGGAATATGGTGGAGGGGGCACCGCACACGGCTAAGGAACGATCTAAAGATTAAACTTGTGTGTCTTGGGGTGCCTCTACCTCAAGATATAAAGGAGCCAAGGGGAGGGCGCCGCCATGAGAGAGAGGCGCAGGAGGAGTCCTACTCCTTCCGGGAGTAGGACTCCTCCAATCCTATTCCAATTAGGATTCCTGAGGGGAAAAGAGGAGGAGGGGCCACCTCTCCTAGTCCTAATAGGACTAGGGGAAGGGGAGGCGCAGCCCATCTAGGGCAGCCCTTCTCTTTTCCACTAAGGCCCACTATGGCCCATATAGCTCCGGGGGTTCCGTAACCTCCTGTACTCCAGAATTCTGTTTTACCCGAACCATTCCAACTCCAAACATAGGCTTCCAATATATCAATCTTTATGTCTCGACCATTTCGAGACTCCTCGTCATGTCCGTGATCACATCGGGACTCAACTTCTTCGGTACATCAAAATACATAAACTCATAATAACCGCCATCGAAACCTTAAGCGTGCGGACCCTACGGTTCGAGAACAATGTAGACATGACTTAGAACTATTCACGGTCAATAACCAATAGCGGACCTGGATGCCCATATTGGTTCCTACATATTCTACGAAGATCTTTATCGGTCGATCGATAACAACATACGTTGTTCCTTTGTCATCGGTATGTTACTTGCCCGAGATTCGATCGTCGGTATCCAATACCTAGTTCAATCTCGCTATCGCAAGTCTCTTTACTCGCTCAATACATCATCTCACAACTAACTCATTAGTTGTAGTGCTTGCAAGGCTTCAGTGATGTGCATTACCGAGAGGGCCCAGAGATACCTCTCCGTCAATCGGAGTGACAAAACCTAATCTCGAAATACGCTAACCCAACATCTACCTTTGGAGACACCTGTAGTACTCCTTTATAATCACCCGATTCGTTGTGACGCTTGGTAGTACCCAAAGTGTTCCTCCGGTAAACGGGAGTTGCATAATCTCATAGTTACAGGAACATGTATATGTCATGGATAAAAGCAGTAGCAACATACTAAACGATCGTGTGCTAAGCTCATGGAATGGGTCATGTCAATCAGATCATTCTACTAATGATGTGACCTTATTAATCAAATAACAACTCTTTGTTCATGGTTAGGAAACATAACCATCTTTGATTAACAAGCTAGTCTAGTAGAGGCATACTAGTGACATATTGTTTGTCTATGCATTCACACATGTATCATGTTTCCGGTTAATACAATTCTAGCATGAATGATAAACATTTATCATGAAATAAGGAAATAAATAATAACTTTATTATTGCCTCTAGGGCATATTTCCTTCAAAGCTTTCCATGGAAGAGTGGAAGAATCGACTCGGTGTCTCCAACAGAGGACTTGCCATCAGAAGAGACGAGGGTCTCCCCACCAGACATGGAATTGTCCGTAAGATCGACTCCCTGAGTGAAGCCCATGAAGACGTGATTCCGGCCGGCCTGAGCCCGAGCGGGTAGGGTGCGCTGAGCCGGCTCGAAGATGTCGGTGCAGATGCCCGGCTCAGGACCCGATCCGCTGATTTTGCCGATGAAGACGTGCATCTTGCCAAAAGGGGACCCGGTACCCGTACTCGATTGAGTCAGCCTGGGACCCCAGGCTGAGTCATCGATGTAGAGCTTGCCGCAACTACTCTTGGTCATCCGGCCGATCGCATATCCCTCGATCCCTAGGAGAGCTCCCTCCAATAACTCAACATGACAGTGCGCAGACCCCACAGTGGGCGCCAACTATCATGGTTTTGTCACGACAGATGTCCTCTAAAAAGGACTAAGTCTAGAGGTCATCGCACCTAGGTGGTCGCTTTTGAGGGGTTGATCGGGAATGAAGAACACAGAGTTTACCCAGATTCGGCCCCTCACGATGGAGGTAAAGACCTACTCCTACTTTGATTGATATTGCTGGAATCTCGATTACAAGGATGCGGATTCGCTAACCTAGCTCTCGATTGATCGTAACTTGATATTTCTGCCTTAGTGGCTCCCCTTTATATACAGGTCGAGGCCCCGAGGTCACAACAGAATCCGGGTCAAACTACAACCCGTGTCTTATTCTATTTCCTACTTATCTTATTCCTCAAGCAAGGGAGATTCCTTATGGCCTCCTTCTTGAGTCGGCCTCCTCTTCAAGCCGCCTCTTGGGCCCCGAACTCTAACTCATCGTGGCCCAGGAAACAAGATCCTTTATGAGCTCCCGAATAATAGCCGGGTCATATCGTGGCTGGGTCATACCATGGGGTATATCCCCAACACTATCTTTCAACTAATCATGTTTTTCATGTCTGTACTAAACATATTAAGGTTGATTTCCAATTCGTCGGAGAAAGAGTAGCTTGCAAGCTACTTGACATAAAGTTCATACCAACTGGTGATCAACTAGCTGATGGCTTTACAAAACCTCTCACGATGAAAAGACTGGATGAATTCAAGTACAATCTCAGCCTTGGAGTTACTTAGGTTTAGATTGAAAGGGGATGTTGGAATAGTCATACTGGGATAGAACTATATGTTCAAACTTGTATTCTTCTTCTATCTCTTCTTCCGTTCTAACTTCTGTAGACTCCTACCGACCTTCTGCAAACGATCCATCGATCGTATCATCTTGTAAGCCACAAGATTACCCATATAAATACAAGTGCGCCCGAGCAAAGGGTTCTACACTTCCCAAATATTCTTACAACACCGAGTTTTCTGGTTGGTAGCCAGAGAATACCGGGCGGTTACCAGTCGATTTTTAATGAATTTTGAATCTGAACAAAATTCATTCTATTTTCAGTCAAAACTCATTCAGACTAAAAATCCAGAGATTTTATTTTGCTGGAGGTGATTTCTTGTGCGGGGTACCGAGATCCGTTGTTACTATCCGGTAATTGAATTTACCACCCGATAAATAAAACTTTGTTCTGTGTGCTCTGTTGATAAGTGGGACGGTGACTCGTTTGTCTGGGGCTATGTTGTCGCGGGATGCATGAGCCTCGAGCCTAATTTAAGGTGCGAGCCTTGAACTTGGTGGGCCTGAGCGATGATGGATTCATGTACCTAGGGTAGGGTCATAGGCCTGACCTAAACGTCCTACCCAAGGACACCCTTAGAAGAGATCACCTTCCAGTCGACCAACGAGGAACCCACTCGACTGATTAGAAGGACTCGACCAAGAAGATACACTCAACCACCAGAAGGTCAGAAGGCACTCTGTACTGCAACGGCCTGTAATTGAATAGACTTAATGATAGTTAAGGCACTTTATGTGGGCGCTACAAGAACGCCTGCACTTAATGTACTTTAACCCCTTTATTATGTGGGCTGGCTGGGGTCTGGCAAGACTTATATAAGCCACCCCCTCCACAGTAGAGGGGTTCGCACTCTGCAACACCTATACTTATAATCCACTCGACCGCCTCAGGGCTCCAAGACATAGGTCTTTTACTTCCTCCGAGAAGGGCCTGAACTCGTACATCGCTTGTGTTTACAACCTCTCCATAGCTAGGACCTTGCCTCTCCATACCTACCCCACTCTCTTGCGGACTTAGAACCACGACGGTTGGCGCCACCATGGGGCCGGTGTTTTAGCGATTTTGTGGAGAAGTTGCGGTACTTCCAGTACTTTCATCATGATGACTGCTGGAGTTTTGGTCGAGGGCGCGAGATCCGTCTCGGTGTTCTCACTTTTGTCGCCGACGACTCCGCATGGCTCCGTGGAGGCTCCACTCGACATCGACGCGCTCCCGTCATGCGATGCGATGCATTTTCGCGCATGTGTCCGCGGCGTTCTGCTGCGGCAACCGTCGACCCCATATCAGTCGACTCCTTTATCGGCCACCCGTCCGGTCTCCCACCAGCGCAAGCGCTCTGGTCGGTCGAGACTCCAGCGGTGGGTGAAGCACGCGGTGGCTCGCCAGACAGCCACCGCCCAGGTCGCGGCGGTTGAGCCCGACGAGTCTCTCTACGGCCTGTTTGATCTGTCGACTGGCTCCATAGAGACTGCATCCGAATGCGATAGCAGTGATCCAGCGGCAGAAATCCTCATGGTCGACGGCCCCCGCAGTCCTCCTGGCTTCGCCCATGGGGGCGGAGCGGGCGGTGGAGGTGACCCCGCACAAGACCACGAAGAGTACCAGCCCGAGACACTCGACTCTCTGCAGAGAGAAGTGTTAGGGAACGTAGTAATTTCAAAAAATTTCCTACGCACACGCAAGATCATGGTGATGCATAGCAACGAGAGGGGAGAGTGTTGTCTCACGCCCTCAGAGACCGAAGCGAAGCGATCACAACATAGAGGAAGTAGTCGACGCTCTCCTCGCGATCCGACCGATCCCGCGCCGTTATTCGGCGCCCCGAAGTTCTTGACACACGACAACTCGATGACGCCCTCGAACTCCGATCCAGCCGAGTGTCGAGGGAGAGTTCCACAAGACGACGTGCAGGACGATCTTGATGTTCTATCGGCGCAGAAGCTTCGCTTAAGCTTCGCGATGATATGACCGAGGTGGAATATGGTGGAAGGGGCACCGACACGGCTAAGGAACGATCCGTAGATCAAACTTGTGTGTTCTAGGGTGCCCCCTGCCTCAGATATAAAGGAGCAAGGGGTGCGGCCGCCCTAGGAGGAGGGCTGCGGAGGAGTCCTACTCCCACCGAGTAGGACTCCCCTTCCTAGTTGGAGTAGGATTGGGGAGGGAAGAGGGGGGCGGCGCCGCCTCTCCTGTCCTATTCGGACTAGGGGAGGGGCGCGCCAGCCCTGGCCGCCCTTCCTCTTCTCCCTCGTGGCCCACTAAGGCCCAATAGCCCTCGGGAGGGTTCCGTAACCCCGGTGTTCGGTAAAATCCCGATTTCACCGGAACCATTCAACTCCAAATATAGGCTTCCAATATATCAATCTTTATGTCTCGACCATTTCGAGACTCCTCGTCATGTCCGTGATCACATCCGGACTCAACTTCTTCGGTACATCAAAATACATAAACTCATAATATAACCGCCATCGAAACCTTAGCTGCGTGCGGACCCTACGGTTCGAGAACAATGTAGACATGACCGAGACACGCCTCCGGTCAATAACCAATAGCGGACCTGGATGCCCATATTGGCTCCTACATATTCTACGAAGATCTTTATCGGTCGAGACCGCATAACAACATACGTTGTTCCCTTTGTCATCGGTATGTTACTTGCCCGAGATTCGATCGTCGGTATCCAATACCTAGTTCAATCTCGTTATCGCAAGTCTCTTTACTCGTTCCGTAATACATCATCTCACAGCTAACTCATTAGTTGTAATGCTTGCAAGGCTTCATGATGTGTATTACCGAGAGGGCCCAGAGATACCTCTCCGACAATCGGAGTGACAAAACCTAATCTCAAATACGCCAACCCAACATCTGCCTTTGGAGACACCTGTAGTACTCCTTTATAATCACCCGATTCGTTGTGACGTTTGGTAGCACCCAAAGTGTTCCTCCGCAAACGGAGTTGCATAATCTCATAGTTATAGGAACATGTGTATGTCATGGATAAAAGCAGAGCAACATACTAAACGATCGTGTGCTAAGCTAATGGAATGGGTCATGTCAATCGATCATTCTACTAATGATGTGACCTTGTTAATCAAATAACAACTCTTTGTTCATGGTTAGGAAACATAACCATCTTTGATTAACAAGCTAGTCTAGTAGAGGCATACTAGTGACATATTGTTTGTCTATGCATTCACACATGTATCATGTTTCCGTTAATACAATTCTAGCATGAATGATAAACATTTATCATGAAATGAGGAAATAAATAATAACTTTATTATTGCCTCTAGGGCATATTTCCTTCAGCCTCCCACTTGCACTAGAGTCAATAATCTAGATTACATAGTAATGATTCTAACACCCATGGAGTCTTGGTGTTGATCATGTTTTGCTCGTGGAAGAGGCTTAGTCAACGGGTCTGCTACATTCAGATCCGTATGTATCTTGCAAATCTCTATGTCTCCCACCTGGACTAAATCCCGGATGGAATTGAAGCGCCTCTTGATGTGTTTGGTCCTCTTGTGAAATCTGGATTCCTTCGCTAAGGCAATTGCTCCAAAGATTGTCACGTAAGATTTTCATTGGACCCGATGCACTAGGTATGACACCTAGATCGGATATGAACTCCTTCATCCGCACTCCTTCATTAGCTGCTTCGAAGCTGCTATGTACTCGCTTCACATGTAGATCCCGCCACGACGCTTTGTTTAGAACTGCACCAACCGACAGCTCCTCCGCTTAATGTAAATACGATCCGGTCTGCGATTTAGAATCGTCGGATCGTGTCAAAGCTTGCATCAACGTAACTGCCATTTATGAGCTCTTTGTCACCTCCATATACGAGAAACATATCCTTAGTCCTTTTCGTATTTCAGATGTTCTTGACCGCTGTCGATGATCCACTCTGGATTACTTTGGTACCTCCCGCTAAGCTTATAGCAAGGCACACATCAGGTCAGGTACACAGCATTGCATACATGATAGAGCCTATGGCTGAAGCATAGGAACATCTTTCATTTTCTCTATCTTCTCGCAGTGGTCGGGCATTGAGTCTTACTCAACTTCACACCTTGTAACACAGGCAAGAACCCTTTCTTTGCTTGATCCATTTTGAACTTCTTCAAAATTTTGTCAAGGTATGTGCTTTGTGAAAGTCCAATTAAGCGCCTTGATCTATCTCTATAGATTTTGATGCCCAATATGTAAGCAGCTTCACCAAGGTCTTTCATTGAAAAACTCTTATTCAAGTATCCTTTATGCTATCCAGAATTCTATATCATTTCCGATCAGTAATATGTCATCTACATATAATATCGTAAATGCTCTGAGCTCCCACTCACTTTTTTGTAAATACAGCTTCTCCAAAAGTCTCAGATGAACCCAAATGCTTTGATCACACTATCAAAGCGCTTATTCCAACTCCGAGATGCTTGCACCAGTCCATAAATGGATCGCTGGAGCTTGCATACTTTGTTAGCTCCTTTGGATCGATAAAACCTTCGTTGCATCATATACAACTCTTCTTCCGTAAATCCATTCAGAATGCAGTCTTTACATCCATTTGCCAAATTTCATAATCATAAAATGCGGCAATTGCTAACATGATTCGGACAGACTTAAGCATCGCCACGGTGAGAAGGTCTCATCGTAGTCAATCCCTTGAACTTGTCGAAACCCTTTGCATAAGTCGAGCTTTGTAGACGATAAAATTACCGGCGTCGGTCTTCTTCTTGAAGATCCACTTGTTTTCTATTGCTTGCCTACCTCGGGCAAGTCAACCAAAGTCCATACTTTGTTTTCATACATGGATCCCATCTCGATTTCATGGCCTCAAGCCATTTTATGGAATCTGGGCTCACCATCGCTTCTTCATAGTTCGAGGTTCATCATGATCTAGTAGCATGATTTCCGAACAGGATTACCGTATCACTCAGTGCGGATCTTACTCTCGTTGATCTACGAGGTTCTCAGTAGTAACTTGATCTCAAGTTTCATGATCAACATCATCAACTTCCTCACTACTTGGTGTAGATGTCTCGTAAACCGGTTTCTGCGACAAACTACTTTCAAGTAAGGGAGAAGGTACAATTACCTCATCAAGTTCTACTTTCCTCCCACTCACTTCTTTCGAGAGAAACTCCTTCTCTAGAAAGGATCCATTTTAGCAACAAATGTCTTGCCTTCGGATCTGTGATAGAAGGTGTACCCAACTGTCTCCTTTGGGTATCCTATGAAGACACATTCGATTTGGGTTCGAGCTTATCAGTTGAAGCTTTTTCACATAAGCATCGCATCCCCAAACTTTAAGAAATGACAACTTTGGTTTCTTGCTAAACCATAGTTCATAAGGTGTCGCCTCAACGGATTTTGACGGTGTTCTATTCAGGTGAATGCGGCCGCCTCTAGAGCATAACCCCAAAACGATAGCGGTAAATCAGAAGAGACATCATAGATCACACCATATCTAGTAAAGTGCGACATGACGCTCGACACACCATTACGTTGTGGTGTTCCGGTGGCGGAGTTGCTAAACTATTCCGCATTGTTTCAAATGTAGACCAAACTCAGAACTCAAATATTCACCTCCACGATCGATCGTAGAAATTTAATTTTCTTGTTACGATGATTTTCAACTTCACTCTGAAATTCTTTGAACTTTTCAAATGTTTCAGATTTATGTTTCATTAAGTAGATATACCCATATCTGCTTAAATCATCTGTGAAGGTGAGAAAATAACGATATCCGCCACGAGCCTCAACATTCATCGGACCACATACATCTCAGTATGTATGATTTCCAACAAATCTGTTGCTCTCTCCATAGTACCGAGAACGGGTTCTAGTCATCTTGCCCATGAGGCACGGTTCTTAAGTGCCAAGTGATTCATAATCAAGTGACTCCAAAAGTCCATCAAGATGGAGTTTCTTCATGCGCTTTACAACCGATATGACCTAAACGGCAAGTGCCACAAATAAATTGCACTATCATTATTAACTCTGCATCTTTTGGTTTCAACATTATGAATATGTGTATCACTACTATCGAGATTCATCAAAATAGACCACTCTTCAAGGGTGCATGACCATAAAAGATATTACTCATATAAATAGAACAACCATTATTCTCTCGATTTAAATGAATAACCGCCTTGCATCAAACAAGATCCAGATATAATGTTCATGCTCAACGCAGCACCAAATAACAATTATTTAGGTCTAAAACTAATCCCGAAGGTAGATGTAGAGGTAGCGTGTCGACCGCGATCACATCGACTTTGGAACCATTTCCCACGCAAGATCGTCACCTCATCCTTTGCCGGTGTTCGCTAATCCGTAGTCCCCTGCTTCGAGTTGCAAATATTAGCAATGTAACCAGATCAAATACCAGTGCTATCTGCGAGCTCTAGTAAGGTACACATCAATAACATGTATATCACATATACCTTTGTTCACCTTGCCATCCTTCTTATCCGCCAAATACTTGGGGCAGTTCCGCTTCAAAGGACTAGTCCGCTTGCAGAGAAGCACTCGATTTCAGGTTTAGGGCCAGACTTGGGTTTTTCTCCGAGCAAAGAACTTGCTTGCTGTTCTTCTTGAAGTTCCCTTCTTCTTCCCTTTGCCTTTCTTCTTGAAACTAGTGGTTTTATTGACCATCAACACTTGATGCTCCTTCTGATTTCTACCTCCGCAGCCTTTAGCATTGCGTAAGAGCTCTGTATAGTCTTTACTAACCCTTGCATATTATAGTTCATCACGAAGCCTTTGTAGCTTGGTGGCGTGATTGAAGAATTTCATCAATGACACAATCATCCGGAAGATTAACTCCCGGTTGTGTCAAGTGATTGTAATACCCGGACATTTTGAGTATGTGCTCACCGATGTAACTATTCTCCTCCATCTTGCAGCTATAGAACTTATTGGAGACTTCATATCTCTCAATCCCGCATTCTGTTGAATATCAACTTCAACTCTGGAACATCTCATATGCTCCATGACGCTCAAAACGTCGTTGAAGTCCCGGTTCTAAGCCGTAAAGCATGGCACATCGAACTATAGAGTAGTCATCAGCTTTGCTCGCCAGACGCTCATAACATCCGTGTTGCTCCTCAAGAAGAGTCTGCACCTAGCGGTGCATCCAGACGAACTCTTCCGTGCAGCAATGAGGATAATCTCAAAGTTACGGACCAAATCCCGTAGTTGCTACCATCATCTTTCAACTTTGCTTTCTCAAGGAACGATTAAAATTCAACGGAACAACAAAGACGAGCCATCTATCTACAATCAAACATAGACAAGCAAGATACTATCAGTACTAAGTTCATGATAAATTTAAGTTCAATTAATCATATTATTTAAGAACTCCCACTTAGACAGACATCCTCTAGTCATCTAAGTGATCACGTGATCCAAATCAACTAAACCATAACCGATCATCACGTGAAATGGAGTAGTTTTCAATGGTGAACATCTTATGTTGATCATATCTACTATATGATTCACGCCGACCTTTCGGTCTCCGTGTTCCGAGGCCATATCTCGCATATGCTAGGCTCGCCAAGTATAACCCGAGTATTCTGCGTGTGCAAAACTGGCTTGCACCCGTTGTAGATGGACGAGAGCTTATCACACCGATCATCACGTGGTGTCCGGGCACGATTTAACTTTGGCAATGGTGCATACTCGGGAGAACACTTCTTGATAATTTAGTGAGAGATCATCTTATAATGCTACCGTCAATCAAAGCAAGATAAGATGCATAAAAGATAAACATCACATGCAAATCAATATAAGTGGTATGATATGGTCATCATCGTCTTGTGCTTCGTGATCTCCATCTTCGCAGCATCATCATGATCACCATCGTCACCGGCGCGACACCTTGATCACCATCGTAGCATCGTTGTCCTCTCGCCAATCTTATGCTTCTACGACTATCGCTACCGCTTAGTGATAAAGTAAAGCATTACATAGTGATTGCATTTCATACAATAAAGCGACAACCATATGGCTCCTGCCAGTTGCCGATAACTTCGGTTACAAAACATGATCATCTCATACAATATAGCATCACGTCTTGACCATATCACATCACAACATGCCCTGCAAAAACAAGTTAGACGTCCTCTACTTTGTTGTTGCAAATTTTACGTGGTTGCTACGGGCTTAAGCAAGAACCAATCTCACCCACGATCAAAACCACAACGATATTTCGTCAAATAGACTCCGCTTTAACCTTCTCAAGGACCGGCGAGCCACACTCGATTCAACTAAAGTGAGAGAGACAGACACCCGCCACCACCTTTAAGCAATGAGTGCTCAGAGCGGTGAAACCAGTCTCGCGAAGCGCACGCGTAATGTCGGTCCGGCCGCTTCATCTCACAATACCGCTGAACCAAAGTATGACATGCTGGTAGGTAGTATGACTTGTATCGCCCACAACTCACTTGTGTTCTACTCTGCAAAACATCAAACCATAAAAACCTAGGCTCGATACCACCGTTAGGGAACGAGTAATTTCAAAAATTTCCTACGCACACGCAAGATCATGGTGATGCATAGCAACGAGAGGGAGAGTGTTGTCTATGTACCCTCGAGACCGGGCGGAAGCGATCACAACGTAGAGGAAGTAGTCGACGCTCTCCTCGCGATCCGACCGATCCGGCGCCACATTCGGCGCCCCAGTTCTTGACACACGACAGCTCGATGACGCCCTCGAACTCCGATCCAGCCGAGTGTCGAGGAGAGTTCCACAAGACGACGGCGTGGCAGGACGATCTTGATGTTCTATCGGCGCAGAGCTTCGCTTAAGCTTCGCGACGATATGACCGAGGTGGAATATGGTGGAAGGGGCACCGACACGGCTAAGGAACGATCCGTAGATCAAACTTGTGTGTTCTAGGGTGCCCCTGCCTCAGATATAAAGGAGCAGGGGGGTGCGGCCGGCCCAGGAGGAGGAGGCTGCCGAGGAGTCCTACTCCCACCGAGTAGGACTCCCCTTCCTAGTTGGAGTAGGATTGGGGGGAGGGAAGAGGGAAGGGGGGCGCCGCCCTCTCCTTGTCCTATTCGGACTAGGGAGGGGGCGGCCAGCCCTGGCCGCCCTTCCTCTTCTCCCTCGTGGCCCACTAAGGCCCAATAGCCCCGGAGGGTTCCGTAACCCCGGTGTTCCAGAAAATCCCGATTTCACCCGAACCATTCCAACTCAAATATAGGCTTCCAATATATCAATCTTTATGTCTCGACCATTTCGAGACTCCTCGTCATGTCCGTGATCACATCCGGACTCAACTTCTTCGGTACATCAAAATACATAAACTCATAATATAACCGCCATCGAAACCTTAAGCGTGCGGACCCTACGGTTCAAGAACAATGTAGACATGACCGAGACACGCCTCCGTCAATAACCAATAGCGGACCTGGATGCCCATATTGGGTCCTACATATTCTACGAAGATCTTTATCGGTCAGACCGCATAACAACATACGTTGTTCCTTTGTCATCGGTATGTTACTTGCCCGAGATTCGATCGTCGGTATCCAATACCTAGTTCAATCTCGCTACGCAAGTCTCTTTACTCGTTCCGTAATACATCATCTCACAGCTAACTCATTAGTTGTAATGCTTGCAAGGCTTCAAATGATGTGTATTACCGAGAGGGCCCAGAGATACCTCTCCGACAATCGAGTGACAAAACCTAATCTCGAATACGCCAACCCAACATCCGCCTTTGGAGACACCTGTAGTACTCCTTTATAATCACCCGATACGTTGTGACGCTTGGTAGCACCCAAAGTGTTCCTCCGCAAACGGAGTTGCATAATCTCATAGTTATAGGAACATGTATATGTCATGGATAAAAGCAGTAGCAACATACTAAACGATCGTGTGCTAAGCTAATGGAATGGGTCATGTCAATCGATCATTCTACTAATGATGTGACCTTGTTAATCAAATAACAACTCTTTGTTCATGGTTAGGAAACATAACCATCTTTGATTAACAAGCTAGTCTAGTAGAGGCATACTAGTGACATATTGTTTGTCTATGCATTCACACATGTATCATGTTTCCGGTTAATACAATTCTAGCATGAATGATAAACATTTATCATGAAATGAGGAAATAAATAATAACTTTATTATTGCCTCTAGGGCATATTTCCTTCAAGAAGAGCTTCACAAGCAGAACATGGATGCCCTCAGATACTCCCATCACGGAGAAACCCACGAGGCTCGCGCTTGGAGGAGGCACGTTTCATTAATGTCGCCGAACGCGCCACCGAGAACCTTCACGAGCACTCAACAAGAGCAAGGCAACGAAGTTCCTCGGTTACCGACGCCGACTCTTCCCGCCGACTCGTATACCGCGACGCCAATTCAGAATTTAGCAACGCAACCCAGATAGCAGAGTCCATCCAGCCTTCTCGCCGGAAGCTGGAGAGGCTTGATGCAGATCGAGATTTACTCCGAGCAGCAGGAGACCGTAACTCAGCCGTGTCGAGTCGCAAGCAATGAATTCACAACGATCCGTCGCTGCGAATACCGCTCACCGGCTCACAGCCCTAGATCGCCTCCGCGGCGGAAGGGCGCGACAACCGCGAGATCAAGATGGAGACCGACACGACCGGATGACAGCGCCGAGTGCCCGCTTCTCCGAGGGAAGGGTCTTACGCCTCGGCGGCAGGATGACAAAGCGTTAGTTCAAGACTGGCGAAGAGTTCCAACGACCCTGTGGAACCAAGCTCACGACTACGATCCATTATCGCAAGGCTTGGTCGACCGAACAGAGCCCATCGAGGCGGACTCGAGAGAGATGCACCCACGAGCAATGAGTGCATGTTTCGTCCAGAGTGTTTTAGCAGGCTATCGAGCCGCAGTGATTCCCCCAATTTCAGGTTGGCAACAGAGTCAAGAATTCATCGGGGAGTCCAAGCCCAAACTTGGCTTGAAGATTACCGAGTGGCTGTCCAGATTGGTGGTGGGAATGACGAGGTGGCCATGAAGCATTTGCCCTCATGTTGGAAGGTTCTCGCCAGAGCGTGGTTGAATCAGTTACCTCCTAGCAAGATATACACTTGGGAAGATTTGTCCGAGTGTTCGCCGAACTTTTGAAGGAACCCGCAGTTTACCAGCTGGTTTGACAGAGCTGCAAGTCCGTGTGCGTAAGACCAATGAGACTCTCCGAGAGTACATTCAGAGGTGGATCACTCGCACCATACTGTGGAAAATGTGTCTGATCATCAGGCAGTTTGCGCCTTCAAAGATGGCGCCAAGAACAGGGAATTGAGTCTGAAGTTTGGTCGAACCGAGACATGACCCCGAGTCGAATGATGGAGATTGTTACTAAGCACGCCAACGGCGAGGAAGAGGACCGACCAAGCTGCAAGTACAAGCCAAGTCATCGGAGAAGGAAATTCCATCGGAAATGAAGCGAAAGCCGAGCTAGCAGCTCCTGGACAGGCCCTGGCCGTAACTCAGGGAAAGTTCAAGGGGAAGCCAAAAGGATCCTGGAATCCTAAGAAAGTAAAGGATAAGGAAGGAAACGACATGATGGATATGCCATGCCACATCCACACGAAGAAAGATGAAGAGGGCAACATCATTTACCCAAAGCACACCACTCGCCAGTGTCGACTCCTGATCCAGCAGTTTCAAGGAAAATAGTCCAAGGACAAGGAGAAGGAGTTAGACAAGGCCGGAGACAAAGAGGACAGTGAGGAAGAATATCCGCATGTCAACTCCACCTTGATGATCTTCGCAGATGTGGAAAGCAAGAGTCGACTGAAAGTCATTAACCGTGAGGTGAACATGGTTGCCCCAGCAAAACCAAGTTATCTGAGATGGTCCCAAACACCCATCACATTCGACCAATCTGATCACCCGACTCATATTGCCACCCCTGGGAGGCAAGCCTTGGTGGTCGATCCAGTTGTCGAAGGCACTCGACTGACGAAAGTGCTGATGGACGGTGGTAGTGGGCTGAACTTGTTGTATGCGGACACACTGAAAGGAATGGGCATCCCGATGTCCCGATTGAGCACCAGCAACATGAGTTTCCACGGAGTCATACCAGGGAAGAAAGCCGACTCACTCGGCCAAATAGCTCTTGACGTGGTTTTTGGTGATTCCAAACATTTTCGCAAGGAAAAGTTGACCTTTGAGGTTGTGGATTTTCAGAGTGCGTACCACGCCATTTTGGGGAGACCAGCCTATGCACGGTTCATGGCTCGACCATGTTACGTGTACCTCAAACTGAAAATGCCCGGTCCCAAAGGAGTGATCATCGCCACCGGGATCGGAAAAGGCGTAAGAGTGCTTTGAAGGGCTCAAAGATTGCCGATTCCTGTGTGACAGCGGTCGAGTTCGAAGAGTACAAGCAAAACGCAGATCCGAGTGATTTGTTGAGATCCAAGAAACCCGCCACAGAATCTACATTTCAGTCGTCTGGTGAGACGAAGCCTGTTCACATTCACCCGATCGACCCCAATGCAACACCGACCCACATCTCCACAACACTCGACCCAAAATAGGAAGAAGCGCTCATCCAGTTCCTCCGTGAGAACTGGGACATTTTTGCATGGAAGCCCGCTGACATGACAGGTGTTCCCAAGGGACTGGCTGAGCATCGCCTCAGAGTCGACAAGTCAAGCAAAACCGTCAAAGAGCATCGGCGGTCCGCCGCCCGTAAGAGAAAGGCTATTGGTGAAGAAGTGGCTCGACTGTTGGCAGCAGGATTTATCCGAGAGATATACCACTCCGAGTGGCTCGCTAATGTTGTCATGGTTCCCAAGATGGACAAATCACTCCGCATGTGCATTGATTTCAAGCACATCAATCGAGCCTGCCCGAAAGATCATTTTCCTCTCCTCGCATAGATCAAATTGTTGACTCGACCGCTGGATGTGAGAGATTGTCTTTTCTCGACGATATTCCGGTATCATCGATCCGCTCAGATGGACCCGACGAAATAAAACAGCTTTCATCACTCCATTCGGTGCTTCGCTATATCACCATGCCATTCGCCTCAAGAATGCCGGAGCCACATTTATGCGAATGATTCGAAGTGTCTTCACCAAATCACCGGAATGTGGAAGCGATATGGATGATATCGCCGTTAAGTCGCGAAAAGGTTCCGACCTGCTTGCCGACCTCGCCAAACATTTGCCAACCTCGAAGGTATGATATCAAGCTCAATCCATCGGCGCACATTCGAGTTCCCGTGGAAAGTTACTCGGTTTTCGCTTTCGAGCGAGGGATCGACGCTAATCCGAGAAGATCGGTACTATTCTCCTAATGAAACGCCTCGGCGAAAGTGCACGATGTCCGTAAGCTTATCGGATGCTTGGCCACGTTAAGTCGATTCATCTCCGACTTGGTGAAAAGGCATTGCCTCTTTACCGATCGATGAAGAAGGCGCATAAGTTCGAGTGGACTCCAGAATCGATGCAGCGCTTGTCGAGCTAAAAGCTCGCTCTCCACCAGCCAGCGTGCTTGCTGCTCCAATCAGCAAAGAGCCTCTGTTGCTTTATATTGAAGCCATAGGACAAGTCATCAAGATAAAGGCTTACGGTCGAGCGGAAGAGGAAGGAAAAGCCTTCAAAGTTCAGCGCCGGTGTATTATTTGTTCAAGTCTTGACTCCATCCAAGCAGAGATATCCTCATTATCGAAGCTTGTGTATGGAATATACATGACCACGAAGAAGGTTGCTCATTATTTCTCCGATCATTCTATCACATTGCCACGACGCCCACTATCGAGAGATTCGCACAACAGAGATGCAACTGGTTGAGTGGCTAAATGGGCGATTGAACTTCTTCCCTTGATATCAAGTTTGAGGCAAAGAAAGCCATTAAGTCCTGTGCAATAGCGGATTTCTCGCCGAGTGGATTGAATAACAGCAGCCGATGAAGTTCACTTTGAGCATTGGACCATGTTCTTCGATGGCTCTAAGATGCTGAATGGTTACGTGTCAGTTGTTCGTTTCCCAGAGGAGATAAGCTTAGGTATGTGCTCCAGATTCACTTTGATTGCTCCAACAATGAGGCAGAGTATGAGGCCCTTTTATACGGATTGCGATGGCCATCTCACTCGGCGTCCGTCACCGATGGTTTATGGCAATTCAGATTTAGTGGTCAACCAGTGATGAAGGTGGGACGTGAGAAGCTCAGCCATGACTGGATACTGCAATGCAAAGGAGGAAGCTAGAAAAGAAGTTCGAGGATTGAGCTCCATCACATCCCCGACTGAAAAATCAAGCAGCAGATGATCCGCAAAGATAGGTTCTAAAAGAGAGGCCATTCCGAGTGGTGTGTTTTGGAACATATCCACACTCCGCCGCTTAAAGAAGATCCTTCACAGAGGAAGCTCCACAGCCCAAGAGTGCCACAGATCCGACCGAGGTTGAGGTCCCAAAGAAGGGTCGACTTGGTCATGGAGGTTTTAGTGGTTACTCCCGACTAGACAATTCCCTATATCGCATATATCCCGAGAAAAGAGCTCCCAGAGGATGAGGAAGAGGCTCGCATTTCGTCGCCGATCCAAAGCCTTTACCGTAATCAAAGGACAGCAGATAGAGAAAGCCCGACCGAGTTGGTCAAAATGCATAACGCCGTAAGAAGGTCGAATCATTTCATGATATCCACTGGGACCTGTGGTCACCATGCGCCCCTCTCGACCATCGTAGCCAAAGTATACCGAGCTGGATTTTACCGCCGAGGGCGTAATGAGATGGCAAAGGAAATAGTGGACAAGTGTGAAGGATGTCGGTTCTACTCCAATATGTCACACAAGCTCGCGCTACTCAAGACCATTCCACTCGCTTGGCCGCTCGCAGATGGGGGTTGGACATGGTCGGTCCCTTGAGAACAGGTCAAGTGGTTTCACGCGACGCATCGGGTCGCAATGACAAGTTCACGGCGGATCGAGGCTAAACCAATCAAGAATCTTGACGCCGCATCGCTGTTTCTTCATCGAGAGCCGACGCTCAGATATGGAGTCCCGCACAGCATTATCACGGATAATGGGTCGAATTTTGACTCGAAGAATTCAAGGATTTCGCAACGCCAAGGCACACGAAGTCGACTACGCTTCAGTCGCCCATCCACAGTCGAATGTACAGGCAGAACGAGCCAACGGCTTAATCCTCAAGGGTTTGAAGCCCGGACTGATGCGTGATCTCAAGCATGCGGCTGGAGCATGGGTTGATGAACTCCCTTCAGTGCTTTGGGGATTGAGGACTACACCCAATCGGTCGACCGGAAGAACTCCATTCTTCTTGCTCTATGGAGCTGAAGCAGTCTTGCCGAGTGATCTTCTTCACAACGCTCCCCGGATTGAACTTTACAACGAAGCAGAAGCTGAGCAAGCACGTCAGGACGCAGTCGACCTTCTAGAGGAAGAAAGGGATATGGCTCTGATCCGCTCGACCATCTACCAACAAGACTTGCGTCGCCTTTACGCCAGAAATGTGAGAGGTCGAGCCTTCCAGGAAGGGGATCTAGTTCTCCGAGTGGATCAGCAGAAACAACATAAGCTCGCTCCCTCCTGGGAAGGACCCTTCATAGTCACCAAGGTTCTCCACAACGGGGCATACCGTCTTATAACGTCGAACACAATATCGAAGAGCCCCGAGCTTGGAATGCGGATCTGCTCCGCCCATTTTACACTTAAAGTTTTTCACTCGGATGAGTTGTAATAAAGTACTTCTGTAGTTCATGGATTTCGAAATAATAGTGTCATAATTCCTTCATAATTTTTGTCACTTTTTATTTTTGTCCAAGAAAATTTTCCCCAGTGGGTGGCTTAGCCGAATCCGCTTTCGCCTAAGTTTGTACAAATCCCACCGAGTGGTAAGCTAGACTTCCACTGGGGCTTAGCCGAATCCGCTTTCGCCTAAGTTATAAAAATCCTACCGAGTGGTAAGCCGACTTCCACCGGAGGCTTAGCTGCATCCCCTGCTCGCCTAAGTTATTAAAATCCCACCGAGTGGTAAGCCGACTTCCACTGAGGCTTAGCTGCAGCCCCTGCTCGCCTAAGTTATTAAAAATCCCACCGAGTGGTAAGCCGACTTCCACCGGAGACTTAGCTACAGCCAGTGCTCGCCTGTTATTAAAATCCCACCGAGTGGTAAGCCGACTTCCACTCGGAGGCTTAGCTGCAGTCCAAGTACTCGCCTAAGTACAACATACGCCAGAAGGAGGACGAGGTGCAGGTCGATCATGACCCTCTCCTCCGAGCCACGCCATAAGTACAATGTGTGTCAAGAAGAAGGACGAGGCGCAGGTCGATCGCGACCTCTCCTCCGAGCTATGCCAAAAGTACAATGTGCGCTTGTAAGGAGGGCTGCACAGGTCGATTGCGACCTCTCCTCCGAGCCGCCACAAATACAACGTAAAAATCCTACCGAGTGAAGAGCAAACCTCTCACTGGGGCTTAGCTGCAGCCCACCGCCGCCTAAGGTATAAAAAAATCCTATCAAGTGAAGAGCAAACCTCTCACTGGGGCTTAGCTGCAGCCCAGTGCTCGCCTAAGGTATAAAAAAATCCTACCGAGTGAAGAGCAAACCTCTCACTGGGGCTTAGCTGCAGCCAGTGCTCGCCTAAGGTATAAAAATCCCACCGAGTGAAGAGCAAACCTCTCACTGGAGGCTTAGCTGCAGCCCTGCTCGCCTAAGGTATAAAAATCCTACCGAGTGAAGAGCAAACCTCTCACTCGGAGGCTTAGCTGCAGCCCAGTGCTCCCCTAAGGTATAAAAAATCCTACCGAGTGAAGAGCAAACCTCTCACTCGGGGGCTTAGCTGCAGCCCAGTGCTCGCCTAAGAAATAAGTCGACTGCAGTGAGCATCTCGCTGTGAACCTGCAAAGGACAATTCGAGCCAAAAGCAATCATATCCAAACATCAAATCCAAATTTAGGTCGATACCTAAAGGAACCGAGAGTGCTCAGGCACTAAGCCTGTTAAGGTTTATCGGTTACAATTCCACTCGGCATACCGAGGCAAATTTAAAGTGTCGGGCTTAAAGAAAGTTTTTACCCTCCCGTGGAGGGCTGGAAGGAGCAACAAACTCATCGAGGTCGATCCCGCTCTGCGATCCGGTAGCAGCAGCGATGAAAGTTTCCATGAAGGACCAAGTCATGTTTCTTGGTGTTGGCCACTCGAGAGCTGCCACTTCTCTTCTCGCGCCCTGCAAGTGGACTCGGGCCGCATTACGTGGCAACATCGGCGCCACACCGAGCCGAGGACTTCTTCCACTCTTGCACACGGTCGGGGACCGCGCTTAGTTGAGCCATCAACGACTCGAGGTCATTCTCAAGTGTCGCCTGGCCAAAGCGCCGAGTCGATGCGAGAAGTGGCAGCCTTCGCCTTGCAAGATAATCCACGACAGCCGCAACACGGACTCCAATGGAAGACATTCATGGCAACTTCATCATTCAACGGAGAATTGACAGGTCAAGGTTCGCCCAACTCGCTAGTTTCTTCTTCAAAGTTTCGGCTGAATTCTGCAAAGACAAAACACCGAGTCAAGACAATGGTCGAATGTGAGCATCACAGCTTGGAAATGTTGGTCGAGTGTAAAAGATTACCTTCGAGCATAAGGAATGATTTCTTAGCAAGACCACCCAGAAGCCTTCCGTGTCATTCTTCTTCCCACCAACTGGTTGATCTTCTCGGTCGAGTGGTCTTGTCGGGCCACCGGTCGACATCCTTGGTGGCAATCGCCAGAGCAACTTTCAGATTGGTATTTTCCTGCTCAAGCTTGGTGACCGGTTAACTTCTCGCCGCCAAGCTTGGTCTTCTCAACTAGCTCAAGATCCTTCTTCTTCGGGCCTCCTTCACCTTGCCTACAAGTTACAAAGAAAGTCAGATTTTGAAACAAATGGGAGAAAAAGGAGTCGCCGAGGTCTCACCGAACATACCTTTGGTCTCCTCCTTCGCCTTCGCCGATTCTCCCTGCACTAGCTTCAGATCCAGCTCGAGCTGAATGTGCTTCTGCTCCAGTTCAGTATAGCGAGCCGCAAGGTCACAGGATTTCTACGAAGAACCAACCAACAAAATCTCAAAGATGATTCACTTCGAGTGGATAGGAAAAATCATACGCTTTAAGACTACAATCGAATGCAAGCATTCGACCGTAGTCTCGGGATTACACCTGGGTGCACTCAGCGTGCCCCCACGGGTCCTATTCACATGAGTCGACCATCGACCAAAAAAAACTTGAAAAAAGAATCTTCTTCAGATTGTAATCAATCGCCAAAGCAATGACCACGCCTAGGGGATTACACCCCTGGGTGCACTCAGCGTGCCCCCACTGGTTTCAGAAACCCATTCACCCTAGTCGAATGATGATCAATCTTTACTTATAAAGCCTAAAGCCGACTGCCAGCAGTTGACCTTAGCCTTGGGGACTACACCCAGCGGGTGCACTCAACGTGCCCCCGCTAACACGGAGTTTTTTATCGACACACCCAATGGGTGATTGCTATGGATTTCGTAAAGAAAAGTTTTGATAGCATATCCTAACAGTAGCAGCGGTGGTCGATCGACCAACATTGCTTTGAAGAGCGGAGCTGGCGCCATAAGCTGCTTGGCCTGCATCCCGGATGATCTTCACCGCTCCATCATGATCCTCGCCATGACGCTTCCTTAGCAGCGCTTAGCTTGGTCCTCCGGACGTGGTGCGTGGTGAAGAGCGAAGGTTGCCAAAGACTCGACGAAGTGGGACGAGCACTCGTCGGCGGCACCGCTGAAAGACACGGTGTGTCGAGTGGTGTTCTCCCCCTCCGTGGCAACAGTCTCGGGCGCCGTCACATCTTGGGCTGCTTTGCCAGTTGACGCCTTCCTGCTCCTCCTATGCCTCAATGGTTCTTCATCCTCATCATCATCATCAGGAAGGGTGATAATGTCATTGGATGGAGCTTCAGAGAAGAATCAAAGTTAGAAATCATGAGTCACCGACTAAGGACGGAATTAAGGGTATAGTACCAGGATTTGAGGTTGCCGTCCTCCATCTCATGGTCCTCGGCCTTGCCCGAGGTTTCGTGGTTGCAGATCAAGTTCCAAAGAATCACCGATTAATTCAAGTATCAACCAGAGATAAAGCTTGTACAAAACAGAAGACTTAAGTAATATGTTTACCCCGATATGGTGGGGATGGACACCTTCATTTTCGGCAGGAGCTTGGTTGGCCTCGACGGAGCTACCTTCGATCGCTTTGGCGCCTTCTCGCCGGCACCGGAGAAGCGGTCCGAGGGAGCGTTGGTCGATCGCGAGGCAGTCAGAACCCCTTACCGCGCTCAACCGCAGGTCATGAACGAAGTTTCAACGCCTTCCGAGCGCGGTGGTGCAACCTCCTCCTCCTCTACTTCGCCCTCATCATCGCTGTCGCCGCCATCGCTATCTTCGCAGCGTCTCGAATCCCACTCATCCCGGCTCTCGCCTCGCTGGCTTCTCCTCCTCGCCGGAGCTCGAGCTCCATTGGGCATTGAGTACAGCTCGGTAAGGGCCTCGAAGACGCCAAGACAGAGTTCAATCGACCAAATTGCGTAACATACGTAAACAAATTCAACAGATATACAATGGAAAGCGAGCAAATGTACCTTATCCGAACGCCAGTGATGGTCGAGTGGAGGAATCCTCCCGGATCCATGGGGATTATCCTTGTTCCCAAAGTGATCGCGCCATCCACCTTCCCACTATGGCGCTGCCGACCGCTTCCGGTGGACTCGAGTCTCGCCTTCGGTTCCATGAAGACAACCACATGCAATGGCTCCAGAATCAAGAGGCTGGATTCGCCTCGAAGGAAAACCTCCAAGGTCCATGCCGCCACGCCGCCCGAACCAACCGCACCACGCGATCCATCAACATCTTCACATCAGCTCTCCTCCGAACTACCTTCAGAGAGGAGGGCTTGTTCACTCGACTCATGGTGAATGGAGGAGTCCACTGACGCCTCGCGTCACTCATTCTCGCAAGAGAACCAGCTCAACCGCCACCTCGACCGACTCGGGAAAAGTCATAGCTGGGAAGGTGCTCTTATTCCTCACTTGGATTCCTAGGCCCCGCACATTTGGACCACTTGGGTTTTCGTCACTGACTCGCCTTCTTCACACCGAGAACGACATGTGAAGATGTGCTTGAACAAGCCCCAAGGGTCGACAGCCTGTGAAGTTCTTGCACATAGATACAAACGCAACAAGATACGCTGATGGAGTTCGAGTAAAGTGGTGGAGCTGGGCTCCAAAGAAGTTCAAAAACCACGAAAGAAAACGCCGTGGCGAGAAAATCCTCGATCGACATGAGTGGCCAGGAGCACACACTCACCCTCCTCCCGCTGAGGTTGCCTCTTTACCGGAAGTCTTGCGGCACCGTGGGGATCAGCCCGTCGTCGGCCATGTCGAGGAGGTCCTTCTCCTCGATGGTCGATCGATCCAATCTCCTCGACCCAGCCCTTCGGCAGCGGGATCTTGACGAAGACCCGCCGCGGTGGTGGATCTCCCTTCGCCTTCTCCGCCGACGCTTTCTCCGGGCGACGCTTTCTTTATGCTGCTCCAAGACCGCCGTCTTCTCTTGACCATGGCAGCAGCGAAATGCGCGAGGAGAGCTTTATGGAGGCGACAATAAAGTGCGTTAGGCGGAGACAAGGAGAGCAGGGAGAAAGAATGGAGTATCGTGCGTAAACTCTCACAAGTCGATTATAACATCCTTCCGAGTGGATGACAGTGGACCCGGTCAATCTAATCATATCCCAAAACAGTTGCATTGACACGACACGTGGCGAAAAAGCGCGCGCGAGATCGAGGCGCCCATGTCCTGTCTCGCCCGAAAAGCCGCGGTCCGTTTGGCAGCAACGCTTCCCCAAATTTCAGATCTCATGGAATCCGCGACCGCAGATCGGTCCGCAAGTGCGAGATTTCGCGATCCGTCGCCGAACCGCAAAGTATAAAAGATCACTCGACGAAAGAACAAGAATGGATCGAGTCGATCGAAGAAAAGTTGCTCGTTATCAACAAAGAAGATCTTGGTCAAGAACGACGATAACCAAAGATGCCAAAATTCAATCAAAACAGCATCAACTCCTTCCTCATTCAAGCCTCAATCCATTCGGGGCTAATGATGGATTCATGTACCTAGGGTAGGGTCATAGGCTGACCTAAACGCCCTACCCAAGGACACCCTTAGAAGAGATCACCTTCCAAATGACCAACGAGGAACCCACTCGACCGATTAGAAGGACTCACCAAGAAGATACACTCGACCACCGAAGGTCAAGGCACTCAGATCGCAACGGCCTGTAATTGAATAGACTTAATGA
The DNA here is from genome assembly GCA_021437245.1 of Aegilops speltoides. Taxonomy (NCBI): domain Eukaryota; kingdom Viridiplantae; phylum Streptophyta; class Magnoliopsida; order Poales; family Poaceae; genus Aegilops; species Aegilops speltoides. The sequence goes on from CM038146.1 coordinate 497,846,022, forward strand.
TAGTTAAGGCATTTTATGTGGGCGTTACAAGAACGCCTGCACTTAATGTACTTTAACCCCTTTATTATGTGGGCTGGCTGGGGTCCCAAGACTTATATAAGCCACCCCTCCACAGCAGAGGGTTCGCACTGTAACACCTATACTTATAATCCACTCGACCGCCTCAGGGCTCCGAGATGTAGGGCTTTTACTTCCTCCGAGAAGGGCCTGAACTCGTACATCGCTTGTGTTTACAACCTCTCCATAGCTAGGACCTTGCCTCTCCATACCTACCCCCCACTCTACTGTCAGACTTAGAACCACGACAAGCGATACGCAGATGGGTCTATGATGGCCCATATGAGGAACGAGTGTAGAAATGGGCTAAGCTAGTTCTGACGTTGGGCCTTGATAGTTTGATCACATGCTGAAGATTTGCAACTCCACATGTACAAATCGGTTTATATTCTAAAATAAATGGTAAATCTATTGGAAACGTTTACAATCGGCGAGCCGGCCGAGCATTCGGCCGGTCGCACGCGCTCGCCCTCGCTTCCACATGTTCTTTGCGTCACCGCTCACAACCACACCCTCACATCCTTATCTCGCTCCTCTCTCTTATCTTCCCACCGCAGAAATTCTCCATTGTCTCGTCTCTTATCTCCATTCTTCTTGTCCGGCTCATCTCCTACCACCAGCGGCCTGCCGCCGCCACTAACCACATCTGCCCCTTCAAAACACCCCAAAACCGACTACCTTCAACCACGCGAACCTTTTCTGCTACTGCGCCGTGCGCAACGATCAAGAGACAGGGGGAGCTACAGGTGCTGCATGCTTTCTTTATGGCAGTGGTGGACGCTGTATCAGTGGGGAGGTGGGGCTGCGTCAGCTCGCCACAGGCCTGCACCATCAGCTGTGGTGCTGCAATCAGCTGCGGCCAGAGCTGGAACTGGCATCACCGGAAGCTACAACCGGCAGTGCACCATGGCCGGGGACGACATCCACAGGATGCTACAGGCAACGACGAGCGGATGTTGCAACCACCAGAATGGGATGCTAGAACCATCTATTCAAAAAGCTTCCACCGGCAAAAAGGAAAGCTACTGCCAGGGCAGCTGCTACAACCCGGCGACAACCACGACGACGATAAAGTGATGTAACCGGCCAGCAAAAAGCTAGAAGTGGCGATTGTGATTGCTACAACCGGAGGCGTGAGATGCTGGAACCGAGTTCGCCATTGCTGGAAAAACTCTGCCACTCCAGGCCACCATTCATTTTTGCTGCAACCGTACATGCGCCGAGCTACAACCGTCGTGCGTTTTGCTGGAACCAAGGACCACCTTCGCTGGAGCTGCCCGTTTTGCTGCTACCGCCTACCGCAGATGAGAAAAGCTACAAGTGGAGGCTCGAGATGCTGGAAGCGACAAATGCTACAAGCAAGCGGGAGGTCTGCAGGGGAGCTCATCGCTAGTGTTGTGCAGCGGGGTCTATGACAGAGGGGCGCGGCTAGCTAGCCGCATGGGTGCATGGGATGCAATCATGGCTGGTTGGCGTCTGCTCACGAAGGAATCCAACATGGTCCAAGCGAAGCGGTGAGGAAGGAGGCAAAGGATAAGGATCGAACGGCTACAAATCACCGTATCAAACGGGCGTGGTGTGATCGGCCGAAATTTTCACCGGGGCACTGGCGCCCATCAGACGCCTCGAAATCTACCTGGTGAACGTTCAGCGGGGCAATTCTTGGCAAAGCCCCCATAACCATCAGATCTAACAGTTTCTGCCCAAAACTCCCCACATTTTAAACAAACTGCCATGGCTATTTTGAAAAACGCTATACCCGGTCACATAAATTGTCATCTCGGGGGTTCGTGGTTGCCATTCCTCGTGGCGAACAGTCGCCAGGGATTGGAGTCTAGAAAAAAAGGGTTCAAACCTGATTGTTTTTTCAGACCTCGTAGTAGTTGAGGAAACGCCACGCCGGGTGTAAGTAGATTCGTGCATGTTTGGATTCGATGGTTTTCAGTCGGTTTTTGTGTTTTTATTTTTCAAAAAATAGTATGTCTAATATAAAAATAGTTTATAAAATCATAAATAAATAAAAAATATTCAAAAGAATTTTCATGAATTTGAAATATTTCTTATTTTTGAACAATCATGACTTTAAAAATATTATTCAACTTTAAAAATGGTCATGAATTAAAAAATTTAACGGAATAGATAAATCTCGAACGTTCGATTTTTAAGCATGCTAATCCGAACACTTTTCATGGCAACTTTAGTTAAGGCGATGTTGACAAACATGTCAATTTTCTGACAAAAAATTGAACTGAAACAAAGTTGACATGTGTTAATAACTAAAGTTGCTATCAAAAAACGTTCGGAATGACATGATTAAATTCCGGATGTTCGGGATTTATTGAGGTCCAAAATTAAACGAATAGGAATCAGAAAAAGAATAAAATATAAATCAACAAAAGAAACAAAGCTAGCACAAAGCGGGGAAAACCAACAAAAAGGAAGAAGAAAAAAGATAACTCGAAGGTACACGGAAATAGATGGAAGAAATCCAATTGCGTCCATTAATGGGACTGCCCGTTAACAGCGTCCTATCCATGAGGTTTATGCCATCTATTCGTCACAATAACACGTGGAATAGGATTGGCCTCATTTTCTTTTCTTTTTCTGCTGGGGAGGACCGGCCTTAGGCTGGTCATAGTGAAGAGTAACTTAGACTAGTGTCATGCATATGACCAGTGGCGAAGCTAGCAATCTGGCGAGGTTTGGCGCACGCCATACCTAGACTCTACTACAAATACGTATGTATTGTATTAGCCCAATAATTTTTTTAAAGTTTTAAGATGAGCCATGTCTCCTACTTTGACTTGGAAACTGGTGGACCGAGCTTGTGGGTTGATTGCATGTCTGCACATTACGGCCGAATCCCTTGTGACCTCTTGTCTACTCGTTCTATTTAATACTTTAGTGAGCTCTTACATTGGTGTATTATACATGGTTTTTCTCTCTATAAACTCCGCCACACCTGGAAATTATTTCTACCTTCGCCATTGTATATGACACTAGTCTAAGTTACTACCTTCATAGTGCAAAGTAACATAGTAGTAGTGTCATAGAGGACTTCATTAATTAGCTTTTAGACTCATATTGTCTTGGAAAGCGCTATGTTACAGTAACATATTATGTTAGCTCTTCTTACTAACTACATGCCACGTAAGCAAAAAATTCTTGAAGTGTGCTATGTTACTTGCTAAGTTAGGGCATCTCCACCGCGCCTCAAGAAGGCTCCCTCAGCGATTTTTTCGCGCGGCAAAAAAACGGCCGATCGCGCTTCAGACGCCGAAAATCGCGGCTTGGGCGAAAATAGCGCCGGCGGACCCAGCCCGAACCCGGCTATTGGGCGCCTGGGCGCCGGGCGAAGAGTTTTATGCGAAGAAGTTGCGGGCCAGCAGCGTCGGCGACCCGGCGCTCGTCTTCCCCTAACGGCTCGATTTGCGGGAATCAATGGCAAGGCTGCCACCGTCAGCCTTGCCATTGATTCTTCATGGGCGGCGTCACGGGCGGCGCCGACGCCTCTCAAGACGCAGCAGACACGGCGCGGCCCGGCTATAAAGCCGCCGCCTCCACTCCACTTCTGTGCACACCAGCCCCGCCGCCGCCGCCGCCCAGCCCTCCTCTCCTCGCTCTCCTGCGCTGCCGCCGACGCCATGGCGTAACGCTTCAGAGGACGAGGCGGCGCTAACGGCCGCCGCCGTCGTTCGCCCGCTTCGAGTCTCGCTCTGTTCGGCGAACATCCGGCGGCCGCGGACATGCGCGCCGCCGCCGGGATGGAGGCTCGGCCGGCCGAAGTGCCCATTCCGCTGCCGACGCCGCGCGCGGCCGAGTATTTCGCCGACGAGGTTGAGATCGTCTGCGGCGTCCTCACCGACGCCTAACGCCTTCCCCCAAGACGCCGCCGACAACCACGCCGCTGGCGGCGATTTGAAGCGCCGACAAGAAGAAGCAGCGCTGGCGCCCACTAACGGCGCGCCGGTGGTCGGCGGGCGGCGTAACAGCGAGCGGCGCCCACTCGCGGGCGCCCCGCCGCGACACTCGAGGGCGTGTTTCACGCACTCGGCGGCAACGACCGCCGTTAGCATACCTCGGCGACGCACGGCGAAGCCGGGACATGGGCGCCAAGGCGGTTGGTCTTCCTCCTCCCGATCCTCCTCACACTCCTCCGAACTCCGCCCGCTCGCCGTCAAGGCCGAGCTCTGCGTCGAGTCGCCGCTCGGTCGGCGACTTTTCGCAGCGCCGCATCGTCATCCACGAGGGCGGCCGCGCGCGCTCCTCGGTTCTCCGCGCTTGCTGTCAAGACGGAGCCGGAATGGCGCCGGTGAAGACGGAGTCGGGCCGACGCCGTGAAGACGGAGCGATCTGGCTGGCTGGCGGCGGAGCTTCGCCGACGACGACGCGGCTGAATGGCGCGCCAGACTCCATTGCGATGGAGAAGGCGCGCGGAGAAGGCAAAGGAGCGCCAGCGCTGAATGCGCGCGCCGCGGAGCGCCGACGCTGCCGCGACGAAGGCGGAGTCGTGTCTGTCGGCGACAATGACGACGACGACGCGCCGCCGCCAGTCCACCATGGCGACGTCGGGTCCAGCCGGGGCGTCCGCGTCAAGGAGGAGAAGGCCGACGACGACGATGGCAGCGACGGCGGCGACGACTTCAGCGCCTTTCTTTTTTAGATTAGCTTAGCTTAATAATGTAATGAAAATGGGCGAATTTGGCCGAAATTCGCCATGTTCGGACGAAATTTAACTGTTCTTCGTCATATCTTCGCCGAACGGGCCCCCCCTTTTTTTTTATACTCGCCTGTAGGCGGCCCTGGGGGTCGACGGCTGGGCGACGACTCGCCCCCAGGCGGCGCTTTTAGACGCCCCCTGGGGGCCAACGGCTGGAGATGCCCTTACTCCCACAATGACTAGCCTTAGCCAGTAAAGTTCAACAATCGAGCAATATATATAAAATTTTGTTTCTATTTTTTGACTTCTTTATTTTTTTTATCCCTAGTGAGAATTGAGAGGCCATGTTCTAAACTTCACCTAGAAATGATCCACTTTCAAAACTTATATAACAATGATACACCAACAAAAAAAAGATTCCAGTGTCAATGCCAGTTCTTAGTGACATGGTGTTGAGCTCCGATTAGTACCTGGCATCGATCCACCAATCGCAGGCTGTGATCGATCGCCTCCCCAGCTGCACCTTGCACCTTGCGTATGCCGTTGGATCTTCATTGTCCTTCACTCGCACATTTCGCAGACAGGGGGAACGCCTCGCGCATTTCGCTCACACAACACGCTGCCCCGCATCTCGCTGCGACGCTTCCCCGCATCTCGCTGCGACGCCGCCCCAAACGCTCCTATTACCATCGCCCCGCCGTCTTGGGACAGTGCCGGATCTAGGCCCCAGGCCTGGGGCGTGAGGGCCATTTCCTTTGTATACTTTAGTACAAATAATGTAGTCTACAAAGGGGGCCCGGGGCGCTGGGAGACCGGGTTATAGGATCGTTTGTCGTACTATCAAGGGGGGGCTCTCAAGTTGGTATCTTGATCGTATCGTTAGTAGAGAGCTCAAATCATTGCATCCTTGCATCATGTTTCTTGGTTCTTGTTTGGTTCTATTTGCGAGTCTTAGAGCTTATGTTTATCTTGATGATAAGCTTGAGTTCATCGAAAACGGAGTTCGCATGCGTCTTCTATGATGTTTTTGGTGTTGGAGGTTTTACCGGTCTTATCCGAGGAAGGGTTCTCACCTATTTATTATGGGCCTTTTCTATTTTGCTTCTTATTGATATTTCTTTCAAGATTGACAAACTTGGTTTCATCGAATTCGGAGTCCGTTTGCAAAAGTTGTGGAAGTTTTGGTGTTCTGAAAAGGCTGCAGCGGTACTACCGCGAATTGGAGCGGATGTAATTTTTTACTACCGCTCCAGAGCAGTACTACCACGGCTCCTACAGCGGTAGTACCGCCCGACCAAAAACTCGTACCAAGTCCTGCGTAGGTAGGTATGGAAGTATTTTTTTTGTACCGCTCGCAAGCAGTAGTACCGTGATCCCTAGCGGTAGTACCGCTCTGTGCGGGCTGTGAGCATAACGGTTGGATTTTCCCCCGCCTATAAAAGGGGGTCTTCTTCCCCATTGAACCTTATCTTTTGAGCTCGTGTTCTTCCTCCATTGTTGACCTTCTTTGAGCTTGCTAACTCTCAATCCCTCCAATGATTCTTGCTAGTTCTTGAGGGAAAAGAGAGCGAGATCTAGATTTCACGTTTCCACCAATCACTTTCTCCTCTAAGTGAGGGGAACCCCTTGGATCTAGATCTTGGAGTTCTTCGTGTTCTTCTTTCGTTCTTCCTCTCATTTTCCTCCCTAGCATTAGTTGCTTTGGTGGGATTTGGGAGAGAAGGACTTGGGCACTCTGTGTGCCCTTGCCATTGCATTTGGTGCATCGGTTTGAGTTCTCCATGGTGATACGTGGAGGTTACAAGTTGAGAAGCTTATTACTCTTGGGTGCTTGGTACCCTTGAGCTTGTTCCTCTTTGGTGCTTGGGCGCCCTAGACGGTTGAGGTCACTTCGGAGCCATATTCCATTGTGGTGAAGCTTCGTGGTGTCGTTGGGGAGATAGCCCCAACCTTTGTCGTGTTCGGAGCTCAATCATTGTGGTGTAAAGCTCCGAGCAAGCGTCGGGGTCTCCAATTAGGTTTTGGAGATCGCCCCGAGAAATTTGACGGGTTCAGGTGACCGCCCCCAAGGGTTGCTGAGGGAGTCCCGGATTAGGGGGTGTCCGGATAGCCGAACTATCATCTTTGGCCGGACTCCTAGACTATGAAGATACAAGATTGAAGACTCCGTCCCGTGTCCTGATGGGACTTTCCTTGGCGTGGAAGGAAAGCTTGGCGATACGGATATGTAGATCTCCTACCATTGTAACCGACACTGTGTAACCCTAGCCCTCTCCGGTGTCTATATAAACCGGAGGGTTTTACTCCGTAGGACGAACAACAATCATACAATAGGCTAGCTTCTAGGGTTTAGCCTCTCTGATCTCGTGGTAGATCTACTCTTGTACTACCCATATCATCAATATTAATCAAGCAGTAGTAGGGTTTTACCTCCACCGAGAGGGCCCGAACCTGGGTAAAAACATCGTGTCCCTTGTCTCCTGTTACCATCCGCCTAGACGCACAGTTCGGGACCCCCTACCCGAGATCCGCCGGTTTTGACACCGACAGTTGCCAAAGTGTACGGGTTCGGTGACCGCCCCCAAGGGTTGCCATTTGTACGGGTTCGGTGACCGCCCTCAAGGGTCCCTTAGTGGAATCACGGCATCTTGCATTGTGTGAGGGCGTGAGGAGATTACGGTGGCCCTAGTGGCTTCTTGGGAAGCATTGTGCCTCCACACCGCTCCAAACGGAGATTAGCATCCGCAAGGGTGTGAACTTCGGGATACATCGTCGTCTTCGCGTGTCTCGGTTATCTCTTACCCGAGCTCTTTACTTATGCACTATACTTTGTGATAGCCATATTGTTTCTTGTCATATATCTTGCTATCACATAGTTGTTTATCTTGCTTAGCATAAGTTGTTGGTGCACATAGGTGAACCTAGTTGTTTTAGGTTTTGTGCTTGACAAATTAACCGTTATGTTTATTCCGCATTTGTTCAAGCCTAAACCATAATTATTTTAAAGTGCCTATTCACCCCCTCTAGGCAACATCCACGATCTTTCAATGGTACATCCGCCGATTATAAGGGCATCTTCAACGGCAACTCGCAAAAATCCTTCTACATCCGTCCGCGCTTAGGGGACCAGTTCGCAGACATGGATGCGGGAGGTCGACATCCGACACTAACCGCATACATTTCAAACTCCTTTTCAACAAACCGCATGAAATTCATGCAAACACGGCCGGATTTCATACAAACATGACCAATTTTATACAAACCGGACAAAAACGGTTATATTTTGTATATATTTTCAATTAAAAAGCTAAAACTATGTGCACGTACGGTCGCGGGGAGCTTCACTCCCACGACACGGATAAACTACACTAGTCTATGGCCGGCTGCGGCTTGTCTTCCCCATGTAAGGTAGCCCGGAATAAAACCAGACTGCCGGGAGCCCGGAGGCATGTTCTTCCCCGGTATCTTCCCTATATCCGGCTGCGCCGCTCGTAGGAGTAGCAAAGAGGGTGCTTCAGTCGGAGGGGAAGGGTGCTTCCGTGGAGCTCAGGCGGGTGCCCAGGATGACCTGAGATAAAGAAGAACCGGCCAGGTATCGGGTGGTGGCCTTCCTGGGACCCAAGCGGCAGCGGCTTCCCGTGTTGTACTTCTCCTCGATAATGGCGGCGGGCTCGGATGTGCTGGCCGCTACCTTGTCCGCGTCTGTGCGGCCGTCTTCTTTCTCTGCGTGCATGGGTGCGCGCGCGTCGACGGCGGATGGCGTGGTCGCATGCACTGCATGTGGCGATGCCCGTGCCATCGTGCTCCAAGTCGTGCCGGTGTGGAGTAACTCGCCACTCCTCATCGAGTTGCCCTGGAGCGGCAACTTGCTGAACAACACGGCGGCATGGGGCGGCAACTTGCTCTGCCGGGTGAGGCGCGGGAGGTGGAGCAGCTAGCTGCCTCGCTCGTATCCGGCGGGCTGGGCGGGCAACCAGTCGTATGCCTGAGAACTGCTCTTCGGAAGCCATCGGAAGAGTGGTGAATGAGATTGGGAGAGCGGCGAAGGGGTGTGGTTCTTGCCTGGCGTCTTTCATCGTTTAAGTAGAGGGTGGATGAGAGGAGCTCGGCCAGCCTTATGTTTAATACCGGCCCGCTGTAGAACGAACGTGTGGTCGGAGTAGCTTTCTCGATTTTCACACGGGGTTAATGAAGGCATATGAATGCGGCGAGGAGGCGTCTTCAGCTGGGTGTGCAGCGGGCGGCGCCCTCGTCCGACACACCGCTTCAATGGCGGAGGCAGTGAGAGGTCACATCTGCTTTGAGCCGTCTACAATGCGGAGGGGCGCGCGGCAGGGGGAGGAGTTTTTTGGTGGGCCAGGGCGGTCAGAAGCAAGTTTGGGAGCGGCCCGGATTCCCGCAAACCTCCTCTACTTTTGTCTTAGATTTGTGGGAGAAATCGTGTCCGGACCTCTCTACGGAGCAATACAAATCGGCGTTGGATGGCTTCCGCGGTCCGGACAGCCGGTCCGAACGGTTGCGGAAGGTATACAGATCCGCCTTGGGGATGCCCTAATTAGGAAAAAGTTGTTCATAAAAGGGGTGGTGGTGCTTGTCACGGAGCTATGAGACGAGGCCACAAGGGAAGCGAAGGGGTGGCCTTTTGGGTGCACAAGAAGCGCACATACGTACACAGAAATCATGTGTACACTCTACCAGCGCAGCACAGGACCAAGCAGCTCAAAAGTTGCTCTGAGACTGAGAGTGAAGTGTAGGGAAGAGAAGGGAATTGATTGGTTGGAGCGTCGCGGTCGGGGAGCTACGGTGTCACTCACTCACTCACTCACACCTGTAGCTACCACGGCACCACTCACTCACTCACACTCTCGCAGGACTCGATCCCAGCCTCTGCTGAAAAGAAAAGCTCCATGCCTTTCCTCCGACCCACAAGCCGCACGCTGCTGCTAGCTAGCTACTGTAGATCACACTCTCACAGCAGCCACTGCTGCCGCCGCCTGTTGCTGTCCCTTCCCTATCCTCTACTTCACACTTACTAGTAGGAGTGGCGCTTACTACCACTGCTGCTATTACCACAACGATGACAGCGGACGACGACGACGGACTTTGGCACCAGTGAGAGATGTCTGTACAGTGACACCAGTCACCGGTGCTTTCTGGATATTTATCCGAGCCCTGGTCCTGCGACGTCGAGGTCTGGCTATATCTCATTTTTCAGTGTATATCTACTACGAATGGATAACGCCGGGAACGAAAGGAGGTCGTCGCTGCTAGCAGTTGGGTCTGACACACTACGCTACTGGAGTAGATTAGTACCACTCGTAGTAACAGTAGTAGCCGGTGCGTACCTTGACAACGAACGCCCTCCCTTTTCTTCACACAGAGCCAACCAGAGGTGCACAATTCTTCAGATTTATCTCTGACAATTCTACTAATCGTTGAAGAGGTCGATCTGTGAGCTGTTAATCAAGTTCAGATGACCTCATCGACTATCAAGTGCTAGTGGTGTGTACGTGTGGCACACTTGCTCACAGTGGCAGATTCGTAGACACGAGCGAGCTGGATCTGCATATGATAGGCGTGCGGTTATAAAGATTGACATGGCAGCTACCGAAATTGCTAATTTTGGAAGCATGGTTTAGGTTGGAGCTGAAAGTAGGCCAAGAGGACGATGCCCCCACTCCACTGCCCTTTTTCCAATCATAGAAGCAACAAGATAATCAGTTGAGTGAGCTCTGGCAAAAGGAGTTGGTGAATGGCCAACTTGCAGACAAGTCGCAGCTACACTCTGTTTCGGCCGGCCGCTCACCAAACTAGTTATGGACTTGATAGTCACTTAGTTAGGCATCCACATGATTAGTTAACCTTGTGAAACAATTCCGATGATTTAGGCTCAGCTTACGGTCGCTGAATTGTACTGTACTGCCTTGTGCTTATGTTATGGTCCGTCCTAAAACCAAAAACAGGCAAAAAGAGAGAGATAAGTTGGTAGTTGGTCAAACAAACTCTGAAACAGACAAAAACTGATTGTTGGATAAGCTGTATTATCATAATCCACCGCAATGCCAAACGCAGTCTTAATCTCATCTCAGTGTAGCTCGGGGTTAGGCCGGACAGTATCGACCGTGAGCCACTTAACATCGGCATTTATCCGAAAAGATGAGTATATATATCGTGTGGTCGGCTTAACCAAATCCTAGACCAACTTTTCTGAAAAAGGGGAAAGCGAGAAAGAAAAAGAAAGGCCGAGGATTGTTATCTTCATCTGGCCTATCTTAGATATTATTTGGCGGTTCATTTCAGGTCGTAATCGGCGGTCCCGCGGAGGAAGGGGCCGGAGAGATCGATCTAGTTTCTTTCCATGGAACCTGTTTTCCTCCTGTGTTGTTGGATAAGACTAGAGTGGCACTGAGCAGAGACTAGGCAGTGGAGTGGTACTGGATTACTGGCCATGAGCAACCGAAACGTATGACTTTTATTTATTTATGTAAGAAATACATATTTTTTCGAGGAAAATAAGTACATAATTATCTGCCAATTATTTATATTTCTACGGGCAGCTTAATTTGGAATTACTAAAACATATTACATATGATTCTGTTTGTTTGTTCTCCTTGTTCTTCTGTCCAACAGGTAGATGGTCAAGTACTCAAGTACATTTTGAGGATGGAAAATTAAGATTCCTGGAAGATGCCGGGGTTATCTATCTTATTCTTATCCCCTCTCTTATCTCAACTTAATAAATTTATAGAAACCGCTGGAGTGGAGAAGCATTTGATAGAAGCAAGTCTGTGGCACCACTAGCTAAGATGTTTCTTGAAGCAGTCAGTCACAGAGAGCATTAGAATATGTCACATGTGTTATGTTGCTGCAACATGCACGCAACCATGCATACATGAAGCATAGCTTGAGGGCGGGAACAAGGGATGATTCTGGCCACATGCATGCATGGACATGGTGCCCCTGGAACTGGAATATTAACAAGCCAGAGGTAGCCTGGCCTTGGCCTGCCCAGCCATCAATCAGTAGCTGGATGGAGGAGTGGTTGCCCATGAGCAAAGCCAACAACATCTCAACAACAACAACAACACTTGCCGCACCCCTAAGGTGAAGGTGAAGGTCACTGGCATGCGGCAACAGATTTGACCACTGGAGGGAGAGGAGGAGAGGAGAGGAGAGGCCATTGACTAGCTCTCTCAATCCCTTCACTCCACGCCACTAATCTGAAATTTCTTGGACCAATAATACTCCTCCATCAGCAAGCAACCTCTCACCAAGTCTGCTTCCATGATTAATCCAATTTTTTTTAAAAAAATCCCAAGCTTGCTCCAACCTGTCAAATCCCAGCTACTCTACCCTGCACAGGTGGTGCCGCTTTGTTAATTCCCATCATGACTAATTGCTGAACACATATAGATAAACAGAGAAATAAACACATGTATTTTGAGAACATCTTGTCATGCCACCCTCTGAGATGTCTTTCATGAGTGTGACGTGAGGAGTGGTGGCCCAGCCAGCAGCCACTTGTTGATTAATCTATGGTGGCGACGATTATCATCAGTAGTGACCTCCTCCTCCTCCTCCTTCCCCTCCAAGTGATCAAGTGATGACAGTGCTGGCTACTGTCGAGTGTCCCACTACTACTTCACTCGTCATCCGTTCCCGGGCAGCTCGATCCATCCAGCATCGCTGGTGTGTGTGCATGGTGGGTGTCCATGAACAGCACCACATGTTTGCCGCTTCCGTCTCCATCTCCATCTCACCCCTAATATATATTCCCAACCACTATATATGCACTATATTTTTCGTCTTTCCAATGGCAGATTTCATGCAGTTTCTGTTCCCTCTCTCTCACATGGGTACGTACGTGTCCACGTCGTGATGGGTGGATGGTTACAGGAACCCAACATCCACCGCCCAACGCATATTTTCGCACCGCTTAACTGTTGCTCATGACTTGTTGATCGACCGACTAAAGGTAAGTGTTTCTCTCTCTCTATCTCTAGTTCGATCAAAGAGGAGTAAAACAAGCACCAGTATTTCTGGTTTGGTGAAGCCTGGACAGTTTAAGCAGCTATATATGGTTGTGTGCATCGTAATGACATGGGTGATCCTCCTTTTCAAAAAAAATAAACCTAAGTTAATTTATTTTCGGATTTTTTTTCATGGTATATTCATCAACGGACAAGTTAGTAAAAAATAACACTGGAAATAACAAAGACTACATCCAGGTCCGTACACCACATGTCAAAGGTGTACCACCGTCATCGCCCCTTCCTCATCGAAGACGGGCAAAACTTGTTGCAGTACATAATCAGGAAGTGGTCGTGTTAAGGCCCTACAGGATGGGCGCACCAAAACAACAGCCGTTGCTTATGAAGAGAAGCATAGATTAGAATGATCCAACATGTGTAGACACACGAACACACCAAACGAACACCTGATTCAAGTGGATCCATCGAAACACAAACACCAACTGAATCCCGCGAGATCTATCAGAGACACGTCCGCACACGTCCTCTAATGATGCTAAATGCACCGTCGGGATGAGAGTTAGGTGGGAGAACCTTGTTCCATTTCTAGGGAGCCGCCACCGCCTCGCCTTCCTGAGTAAGGGACACAAATCCTAATCAAACTAAAAGAAAAAACGAAGCCCTCTCGCCGGCAAGGGCCGAGATCCATCTCTCCACCATGGTCCTAAGACCACATAAAATGAGGCATATTAGCAGCGGCAGAGGTAGGAGCCCTATTGCCTGTTCTGCCGTTCATGGCTATTAACCAATCTTTTTTTTTAAATTAAAAACACCAAAAACAAAGCCCTCCTGTCGGCAAGGGCCAAAATACGTCGCGTCTCCATGACCTTAAGGCAACAGAAGACGAGACAGATCGGCAGCGGCACCGACGGGAGGCAGGAGCCCGTTCACCTGTTAGCCCGTTCACGGCAATTAGGTAGCTAAGTTAATTGAACACACTCAATTGGAGTGTCACGCCATCTGAGCTTGGCAATCAAGTTGATCATGGCTCACATCAAGTACTAGCCAGTCCATTAGTAATACTTTACAAGTATTGACTTTTTAGAGATGGTGGCTTGGCATGTTCATGGTCTGGTACTACTGAGGAAGAATAATATAAAAGCATCTCTGAATCTTTTGGATGATCACATATACAGACACCCACACACTCATCACTCATGGGGCTGCTTAAGCTGCCCGGCTAGCCTAGCAAATGCAAGCACTGATTAATGATAGATCCTTAAAGCTAGGGTTCCACATGTGGGACAACTCGGCTAATTGCCAATCATGGGCAGGATCATGGGTGCAGGCCCAGGGCCGCCCATCTTTCCTGCACTGCTTAGCTGATTAATAATTAAGTTATGGCAAAGCAGGAAAGGAAAGAAAGGCATCCATTACTACTCTCTCACTCTGGGTTGCAGTGCAAGTGAGTGACCAGCTAGTGTAGACATGCATGCATGCATGCATGTGTTTCTCTCTCTAGATCTCTATGTGATGAGAGAGATCTAGAGAGAGAAAGAGAGGGAGAGAGAGAGGTAGTGTGCTAGAGAGAGAAAGGAAGCTAACCGGCTTCCAACTAAGCCACAAGTGATGCCTTGCTTGCCCCCACCACACACCGCAGCATCATCCACCCAATTGGATGGGTGCAATTTTTTAGGGGGGTTTCTTGTTGCCCCACACAACAAACAACGATCCAGGATCACGTCAAGAATCGCGGTTGATTAATTTAACTTAATCACTCTCAACCATATCTATCCCTCTCTCTCCTCTCAACCGTTGACTTCTCTCACACAACATGGCACATCGATCGCTTCTTCAAACTCAAGAAAAAAGATTGGATATATCCGAGATAATTTAGTTAATAGGTTTATGATCATATTATGCATAAATATATCAAGAAAAATTAATTGGTCTATGTGCGTATAACAAGTTAAATATAGGAAGATTAAACCACGCCACTGCTATTTTTGTGGATGGGTACACTTTTTTGTAGACGTGTATGGTTATTGGTTATGAAGTATATGTCATGTACGTATACGCACAGGATTAGTGATTGATGTGTGACTCAATTAATTTCAGAGAGGACGGCACTGCCTATATGTTATCTTGATTGAGATAGTGTAGCCACTGCAACCTATAGTACCACCAACCCAAATCTAGCCATCCTGAGAAGTAAGAAAAGGAAGTACCACATAATCAGTGTGACCTCTAACTAACACCATATTAGATGGGCCATTTGCATCAGAGGATTGGAGATTTTTGTATAGCTTAAAATTCAAGCAATTAGTTGTTCCTATTAATAAACAGTGCAATTAAAAGGGTAGGTGATCAATGGACAGGTCGGAAACAAACATTTTGGGTGAGGGGTTGCAAATACTTTAGAACAAATTAATAATTGCAAGTATTTTTTTTTAGTTTTCTTTTTTGGTGTGTGTGGCCACTGGACACACTGGCTGGGGACAAATGCACCTGCAGCTGCACCACCACCACTACCTCACTACCTCCTAATTGTAGTTGCCAACTGCCAAGCAACCTAGCTAGCTAGCTGTTCATGATCGGTGGATTTATATTGCTCAACACAACTGTCTTTCTGTGGTTTTTCTTGAACAAAAAATAATAATAATAGGAATTAACAAGAAACCATCAAACATGTACTACAATTAAGAGATCATATCGCGTGGATTTGCGAGGATTTTTTCACCAACTAAATTAATAGCCACATGCTTATTATATGTATGTTTGCTAAAAAAGAAAAGTAGTAGTGGAAGAAAAGTAGCTAGGGATGGAATTAGTTTGAGCTGGGGTGCAGAGAGGTTGATCAATCCAGGCTTGCAGTGCAGCACCATGACACCCCAGGAATCACACATGCACAGAGGAATATTGAGCTTGCTTCCATCCCTTCTTTTCTTGGCTTGTTGCTGTTGCTACTACTATAGTACCTAATTAACAAATACTAGTACTCACTCACCACTCCTCCAATTGGATCCCTTTCTCCCTCCCTCTACCTTCTCTCCACATGTAGTGGCAACCAAACATACTCCAAATTTATTCATCCATCCATTCATTCATTCACCTAGCTACCAAGCTTGCTTGCTAGCTAGCTTTGCTTCATCACAAGATTAACCTTCACTACACACTGCTTAATTAGGATGCACAGAGAGAGAGAGGGAGTGGCTAATTAAGCAGTTGGAGAGAAAAAAGAGGATGGGCAGCCTAAGTTAAGGGTGGCTATTAATTGAGAGCAGTAGTGGCTAGACATGTTTTGCACATGAAAGAAATTAGGCGGGTAGCCATGCATGGCCATGAATTGTCCACAAGTGGGCTTGCTTAAGTGAGGAGGGGATGGGCATTAAGCCAGCTCTATCACACCCCATTATACCCCTAGCTATTTCCACTCAGCTCCCTCGGCCACCGGTCTATTAACCCCCCTCTACTATTACTAGTTTCCACCTCTCTAACAATAGCACTTAGCAATTAACCACCAAAACCACTCCCTCTCTCTCTCTAGACAAGAGAGAGATGGGAAGGTTATAAGAGTTGAGAAGAGATCAAGAGAGGCATCCAAAAGACAAGACAAGAGAGAAAGCTAGGTTTTTTCCAGACAGCTCTCTCTTGTTCTCTCTCTCTCGTTGTGTGTGGGGTGTTAATTTTCTCTCTCATCTCTAGAGAGAGAAAATCTCTAGAGAGAGAAAGCTATCTAGCTATGCTAGGCTTGCTTGTCCATTGATTAGAGGCCAAAAGAAACTTCCATTGATTAGAGTAGTAGCTGCCGGATCCATCTCTTCTCTTCCCTTTGTTATATGTGCAAGGCAAAACGCCTCTCTCTCTCTCTCTAGCCAGCGTAGCGTAGCTCCACTTGTCCCTCTCCCTCTCCTCCCGCCATAAAAACCACAGAGCCAGCCTCCCTCCCCACCTGCCTGCCTGCCTGCCTGCCACTCTCTTCCTCTCCCTCTCCCTCTCCACGCCTCTCTTTGCTTCGGCGACATGCAAGCGTCGGCCATGGAGCTCGTGCTCTTCCGGGAGGAGGGGGCCGTGGACGATCGGCTGCAGCAGCACGGCGGTGCCGTCGTGAAGCGGAAACGCACCAAGAGGCCGCGCCACCTGACGCCGCCGGCGGCCGCCATGGCGTGCTCCTCCGCGTCCTCCTCCGAGAGCACCACCACCGAGGAGGAGGACATGGCCCACTGCCTCATCCTCCTCGCCCAGGGCGCGGCGCCGCCCGGAGTCGTCGTCGACTCGAGGCCGCCGCCCGCGACGGTGCCGCAGGAGGCTCGGCAGGGGACGTCGTCGCTTCCTCCGCCCGGCCCTCTGCCGGCGCCGGCGGTGATGTCGACGACCAAGACGGAGAGGTACACCAGCCGTAAGTACACGGAGGCGGCCACCACGGCGGACGGCGTCAGGGCCGGCTTCTACGTGTACGAGTGCAAGACGTGCAACAAGTGCTTCCCCACCTTCCAAGCCCTCGGCGGCCACCGCGCCAGCCACAAGAAGCCACGCCTCGCCGGAGGCGACGACGACAGCGCCGCCAACGCCACCAGCGTCGCCATAGCCAAGCTGTCCAAGCCACCGCCGACGAAGCCACCGCTGGTGCAGATGACGACAGCGTCGCCGCCACAGCCCCCACCGCCTCAGGTCGACGCCGCCCCGGACGTGACCACCGTGCTGAGCCTCAACAACGGCGGCAGCGCCGTTTGCAACGCCGTCAACACCAACAGGCTCCGGGTGCACGAGTGCTCCATATGCGGGGCCGAGTTCGCCTCCGGGCAAGCGCTGGGCGGGCACATGCGGCGTCACCGGCCACTGCATGCGCCGGCCGATCGCGTCACAACCACCACCGCTGCCGCGGTGACCGCGATCACCGCATCCACCACGAAGAAAGACAGCACCCCGGCCGGCATCAACCTGGAGCTCGACCTCAACCTGCCGGCGCCGTCCGACGAGGAGTGCGTCACACACCCGCCACCACCACCACAATCATCGGCGCCACCGGTGGTGCTCGGCCTTGGCCCGTTCGACAGCGGCAAGAAACGGCTGATGCTCACGGCCGCTTCCGCCGCGCTGGTGGATTGCCATTATTGATCGGCACGTCGCATGCAGCTGGCAGGCCTCACGAATTCTTTACTTTTCTTAACACCGATTGATTGTCCGATCATTCTTCTTCTTCTTCCTCTTCTTCTTCTATACAAAATTACATACTTACAAATTTGCTCCTTGGAACATATCAAGGGAAACTGTAACATACAATTGATTCTTTCGATTCTTTGGCGTAAGGTTGACTATAGGAAATTATTGACACTCACATGTATATGTACCATGTAAACACGATCGAGCATGTATATTGGTGCTGAAATATATAAATTGGAATGAAAAAAATTCCACTTTGTGACCTGTGAGCAGAAGAAAAAGTTTGGCCAGTTGGATCGATCAGTGTGTGTGTGCATGAGGCCGGCCGAGTGAGTGAGTGAGCAAGTGAGTGAGTGGTGGGGGTTGTCTGAAATGTGATGCAAATTAAGGGAGTGGGTGCAATGTTGTGGCCTACTACTATCCACCTTTTCTCTTTTCTTTTCTTTTCTATGCTTGGTTCAGCTCTACTAAGTGGCAACTGCCCACATGCAAGTACAAAAAGGCACTATTTTTTTGTACATATAATATTGTATAAACTATATTTATTTATGCATTCTCTCTTCATATGAATCCTTGTAAGTTAATTCATGAATCAATTGATGAGGTGATTAAGTAGTGAACGTTTTCTCATCTTAATAAACTGGTGTTGCTTCACTGTTAATTGCATTTAATTTAAATTCATCAAGTGGAGAGTCGTTTCGAGTGGTGGTGCATGCATGCACGTTTCCTCTTGATCAAGTCAGCTAGTATCTAGTAGCTTGTTGCAGTTGGTTAACTGAGAAAGATATGGATAGTGAAGTAGGCAAAGTTGGAAAGGGGATATAGAGAGGGTACGGTGCAAGCAAAAAGGGGGGCAATTAATTAATTGGAAGGTAGCTAGTTGAGCATGTATGTAGTAGATGCTCCATCTATCTTGGCTAAGCTAGCTAGTGACGCATGAGGACTGTGTGTTGGGCAATTTGGCATATGTGTGCATACATATATACATGCATGTAGTACATGTATCTGTCTATATGCGCATGTGTGTGTGTATATATAGATGGATGGATGACTTGCTACCTAGCTAGCTACCACTATCTTTGGGTGGATGGGATGTGTTTTGGATGCGTACATTAGCTAGCTAGAACTGCTTTGGATGGATGAGATGTGTTTTGGATACATGCATCTTGTGGTTTGGTTTCTCCACCACCAAGTAAAATCAAAGGGCCAGCATATGCATCTGGTTCTTTTCCTTGGAGATGAGCTTGTCTTGTTTGCAAGCTAGCCAGCAGCCAGCCAGCTCCTGAAGCAAGTTTAGTAATAGGTACAAATATCGTCAGCAGAAACAGATGACATAGTTAACATAATTAACCTACCTCCACAGGCTTGCCCTGGCTGCCAAGTGCATATAATCCTCTCGTTATAATTAGTATGTGCTATGTTGTACACATACCCACTTTTTTGTTTGTGTTAGCTAGCCAGACAAAATTACCGGAGGCCCGGAATAGGATGGAGGTTTCTTTTAGAAAGGAGGATCAAAACCCCTGGCCTCTATATCAGTTGATGAACGCAAGCATGGATATATTATTGATTCAAAAGATTTCATTGACTCAAAACATCACATCGAAGCGGTACGACCATGATGAGTACAAACATGCTTCTGTATAGCAAGATGCAAATAGCCCAATGAGTTCAAAACACATCAAAAAGTAAACGTTGCATGGGACAAATTTAGAAACATTGACCAATTGTATCAAATGGGTAATTTGAAGATTAAAATGCATGCCATCCATGTGAGGTAAACATCTTCATGCCCACTTGATCCAACCAGATACATGCCACCGTAAACAACTCTTTGTGTTTCGATTGTTGGAGCATAGATCACAAACATAGTGAGTGTGCACATGAGTGTACCAGCAAATGGTATGTTTCTTTTTTTCTCAAAAACCAACATCATTCCTGGAGAGCAGTGGTGGGTCGGAGGCAGCAACATGGCAGGGTTTGGCCTCCGCCACACCTGAAAATTCTTCCGCCTTCATCCTATATGTATGTTGGCATAGGCGACAACTTCAAAATTCGAATGTGATGTTGTGTGTCTAGTTGCATGTGTTGGCCATACCTCAAAAATCATTCTGCCTTCGCCACTGTTAGAGAGCCAAAGAGTCCAACTTAAAGCTAGGGGAAGACCCTCATTAATTATGCTGAGTAGGAGGGGGCTCTCAAATGGTCAAACTGTAATAGAAATTAGAGTAAATTATATGTGCTCTTGTAAAATAGAAAGGTCAAGTTTTTTTAAAAAAATCGTTGAATAGCTCCCACTCAATAACTTTTTGCTCCACTCAAAACATATTATGGATCCATTAGGCGGCCGCCCCTACTAAGATATGAGAAGAGAGTGCGTTTCTTACATATACCCCAAGACTAAGTTCCCAAAGATATTTTGGGTATAAATTGGATGTCAACTGAACTATGTACCAAAATTAATCCTATGAATAAATTGGAATGATCGGACCGGTATACTACATTTTGCATGGACGAGGTGTAGGTAACTGAAAAGTGAGATCGAGTACACGTGATCACGCATGCAAGGTATATATGCTGCTGCTAACTTTTGCGGTGTGGCGGCATGGGTACCGGCCAGGTGCTGCAAGCTCGCCTGCATGCCTGCTGCAAGTATACTTTCCGTGACATGCACTTTAACTGATCACAGCAGCACAGAAAGAACCGCAAAGGGAAAGAAAGACGTCAAGATCTAGTGGACGCACGGTGCATGAAAGGCCGTCCGTCCATGAATGGATGGACGGACGGATCGATGCGGCATGCATTAGTCTCATTCGCATGGTCTCGTGCCGTTATTGTCCTCACGTGTTCGTTTCTTCTTTCTCTCTTGCTAGTTTTAAGCTCCCAGTTTGAACTACCTACAAGTACTACTACTACTTCTAGTTCTAGCTAGGAGCTCTAGTACAACGACTTTTAACTGCCACAGTCAGTCAAGTGTACGTACAAAACTGAGCTATCCATCGGCAGTACGCACCTAATTAAATTGCGTACGGATCATTATCGACTTGCGTGTGGCCACGCCCAACCACGTATGTACAGTATGGATGTATGTATGTACTTGTATACGTATGGTAGCGGCTAGGCGTACGTACGTGTTCGGTCTCTATCTTATCTTGAGAGTACAAAGCATTTCCTTCTCATTTTCTCTGCGGTAATTGCGAGTATAAATTTTATTCACACATACAAGATTACTATACGTACTGTACATGAACGTACCACATGGCCTCGAAAAATACACACAGTAAAATCAGTGGCATGCACGAATGGCGCCCGTGGCCGTAATTAAGGTGCAAGTGAAGTGCACGTACGTAGGAACTCCATTGTATACGTTTGTACTCCCTCCGTTCGGAATTACTTGGCTCGGAAACGGATGTATCTAGAATTAAAACTTCTAGATACATCCGCTTTCAGCCAAGAATTCAACTCAGATACATCCGCTTTAAAGCAAGTAATTAGAACAGAGGAGTAGCTTGCGGTACTACTACGAGTACGTCCAGCTAATTGCTTCATTATCCATCCTTATGGCAAGTACTACTGTCTACTGGTGCTTAGTTGATTAGTCAAATATATATCCACACCACATAACTCGATCGTCGATCTCTTT
This sequence comes from Aegilops speltoides, assembly GCA_021437245.1. Lineage (NCBI taxonomy): Eukaryota > Viridiplantae > Streptophyta > Magnoliopsida > Poales > Poaceae > Aegilops > Aegilops speltoides. The sequence continues at coordinate 497,867,515 of CM038146.1, forward strand.
CGAAGCAAATTAAATTAACAATCTTTTGCCGACAGATAGAGTTCTCATACTAGCTAGTTAGTTAATTACAGCGTGTGGCATGCGTGTGTACAAGCAGATAGAGAGAGAGAGAGAAACACGACCGCACGCATGATCATACTAGTAATCCATCCGCTCAAAATTCGCATGCATGGACTTCAGCTTGACTCTTAAGGGCATCTTCAATGGTAATCCCTAAATTTCCTTCCGCATCCATATGCGGACAGGGAAAAGCAGTCCACTGATACGAAAGTGGGAGGCAGCCATCCAACGCTAGTCACATATATTTTCACAACAACTCAAACTGACTAGACGAAATTCAATCAAATCGGATGAATTTTGATATAAACACGGCAGATTTCATTGATACTAGAATAATTTGTACATAAAACCGGATGATATTTCGTCCGGTGGACTAAAACCCTTAAACTAAAACCATAAAATAACCTATACTTCAAGGTGACCTTGTAGGTCATGTCGGGCTGGCCGGCGGCTACTCCTCCGTCATGGCGCCCGACTCGACGTCGGAGTCGGGCTTGGGGCGGCGGAAGGTGGCAGCATCGCAGTAGGGCTTCCCGGCGGTGGCCCGACGCTTGGATGATCCTCCGCTTCCTCTTGCACCGTGCGGCCGCGGCCACCGAGGATGTGATGTGGACGATGTCGGAGCGCGGCTTAAATAGCCGTGGCCAAGCCATGAGAAGGGCCGGCGAGCCATTTCAATGCGGCGCAACAGTCGGAGTTGGTTCCTCGGGAACATGCGTCCGCATTGAGCGGCGGCTGCCGAGAGGTCGCATCGGTCAGCACAACCCTCCTTCCCTCCAGTCACATCGTCGCATCAATGCCGGCCTCCGCCATGCTTTGGGCCGGCATGAGTGTGGCATGGTAAGCGACACGTGCATCGGAAGGAAAGCACAGAAGGGGCGTGTGATGGTCAAAGTTTAGGCTAATTTAGCATAATTTGTCAAAGTTTAGCATAATTTGACCTTCTTTAAAGAAAACCTCATCCGGTCTTTTTTTGGTGACACCAATAATCGTGGATGTTTGGGTTATATGGGAAACGCCTGGTAAATGGCGTTTACACCCCCGGCAAAGCGCCATGCCTTGGACCTGTGCCAAAGATGCCAAGTCCCACGGGAGGAACGCCGGCGAGGAAACACCATGGACCATGCAATCCAAACACCAGGATGCTGGAGTTATCAAAAGTGTCAGGTGAGGATTTTTTTTTTAAAGCGGGTCAAATTGTGCTAAACTCTGTTAAAATGGTTAAAACATTGATTTTTAGTCTACTCGTGCTACTAGCACAGCAGAACTACAAAATCAACGCTGAGTAGTTGGAGTCTCCAAGGCTAGTTTCCGGGCGGTGCCGGTGGGGCCTATAACTATAGGTACGACGAGTGGAGTGATATCAGCATGCACGTTGCCGCCGACGATTCCGGCCGGCCATCTCATCATCTCACCCCATGTGAGTGACGTCGCTCCGCCGGCGTCCGTCCACCCGCTACTTCTTCCTTCCGAGGGGTGTTGGACATTTGGAGCGGTTCTCTAGCTTGATTTCTTAGCAGACATGAGGGAGCGATTGATTTGGTTTTGGGTGGGCATGTGCAGGCACGCTGAGGCCATTCCACGGGACCTAACTGAAGGAACAGTCTGACACGTGGCAGTCCCACTCAACAGCAACTGTAGCGAATAAACTTTCCGTGGAAAAATTAATTAATGATGATATGGCCGTTACAATAATCTGTCTGAACCAAAAATAAATAAATAAATAAATAAACTGGTGTCTGCTGATCAGGCGGATAGATAGGTGATTGAAGGTCACTACATCGCAGAAATGTACTTAATCCGTCTTAAAATAAGTGTCTTAAGATTAGTATAAATTTGTACTAAAACTAATACAAAGTTGAGACATTTATTTTAAAATGAGGGGAGTAGATCGTTTGTTCCAGAAACCCTCATCCTTCACTCATTCGGCCAGCCGTCAACCTCCACAAGATTAGAGGTTAGCGATGCAGGGCAGATGCGACCGTTTACATGCATAGTTTCTTTATATATATATAGTAATTATTATTATGTACATAGTTTGGTTTTTAAAAAGTCAGCGATTAGCTTTTTTACGGTTGACAGTTGCCGACGTTGCCAACGCATCCGCATCGACGGTCTTTTGTATTGGCTCAGTCCGCCTGCATCCTGGATTGGATTAGGTAACACAAACAGCGGTCTAACACCCCGCGCCTCCCATTTATGTTTCAGCGGCAACCCACGAACTCTCTCCGGCATCCATATGTGGACAGAAGGAATCAGTCCGCGGACACGGATGTGGATGGACGCCATCCAACACTAGCCGCATAGATTTCAAACTGTTTTCCCATAATCCGGATAAAACCATGCAAACCCGACCAGACTTCATAAAAACATGACGCAATTTATATAAACATGACAGATTTTCATTACATTTCGAACATGTAGAAAAAGAAAGACCTGGCCATAAACCTATCCTACGGCGACCGCGCACGGCATTCAAGCCCGTGTCGTCCTCCATCCGCCGTCTTAATGACCACCGACGATAAGATCGATGAAATGAAGGTGTGGTCTTCGGCGAGGAAGGGTAGAACACTGGAGACGGACCGGCCCACATGGGACACAAAGCACTACCGCTCCCGTGGCCTATTCATCGTCAGAGGATTCCATGACCTGTCCATCGCCGGTGGACGTGAGGTCCACGATGAAAATGATGGCGACAACATTGTTGTCGTCCTACCGGGCCACCTGATGGTTCGTCGACGGTGCAGCTGACGTTGTTCTTCACCGCGATCGCTTGCAGCTGCGCCTTCGTGGCGGCCGCTTTCTGGCGAGCGGCGGCTTGAGCGTGCACGACATTGCGGATGACACGCTGCTCCGTGACGAAGTTGGGGTTCGCCGAGTCCATGGCCGCCACGGCCCCCTCACTCGCCATTCACCAACTTCTTTTGCTGGAGCTCACTCAACTGATCATCTTGTTGCTTGTATGATTGGAAACGGGCAGTGGAGTGGGGGCATCGTCCTCTTGGCCTGCTTTCAGCCCCGACCTAAACCATGCTTCCAAAATTGGCAATTTCGGTAGCTTCCATGTGAGTCGTCTTTACCGCACGCCTATCATATGCAGATCCGGCTCGTCTCTACGAGTCTGCCACTGTGAGTTAGTGTACCACACGTACACACCACTGGTACTTGATAGTCGATGAGGTCATGTCAACTTAATTAACAGCTCACAGATCGACCTCTTCAACGATTAGTAGAATTGTCAGAGCTCAATCTGAAGAATTGTACACCTCTGGTTGGCTGTGTCTGAAGAAAAGGGAGGGCCTTCGTTGTCAAGGTACGCACCGGCTACTACTATTACTACTAGTGGTACTAATCTACTCCAGTAGCGTAGTGTGTCAGACCCAAATGCTGATCTAGTAGCTAGCGTCGACGGCCTCCTTTCTTCCCGGCGTTATCCGCTCGTAGTACCTAGCTACATACTGAAATTATAGCCAGACCTCGACGTCTCGTCGCAGGACCAGATGAGCTCGGATAAATATCCACAGAGAATTGTGTTCCTCTTCCTCATCACTATTTGGTGGCCACGAAACGCACACGGCTTTCGTCAGACGACCACACGCTGACCGTGTGAGTAGCCAGCTAGTTACCGGCGACTGGTGTCACTGTACAGACAACAGTGAACTGAAGTGCGCCTCTCACTCTCTGCCTGCCCCCACTGGTGCCAAAGTCCGTCGTCGTCGTCCGCTGTCGTCGTTGTGGTAATAGCAGCGGTGGTAGTAAGCGCCACTGCTAGTAGTAGCGGCAGCAGTAAGTGTGAAGTAGAGGATAGGGAAGGGACAGCAACAGGCGGCGGCAGCAGCAGTGGCTGCTGTGAAGAGGAGTGTGATCTAGCTAGCTAGCAGCAGCGTGCGGCTTGTGGGTCGGAGGAAAGGCATGGAGCTTTTCTTTTAAGGAGAGGCTGGGATTGGGTCCTGTGAGAGTGTGAGTGAGTGGTGCCGTGCTAGCTACAGATGTGAGTGAGTGAGTGAGTGACACCGTAGCTCCCTGAGCGCGACGCTCCAACCAATCAATTCCCTTCCCTTCCCAACACTTCACTCTCAGTCTCAGAGCAACTTTTGAGCTGCTTGGTCCTGTGCTGCGCTGGTAGGGTGTACACATTATTTCTGTGTACGTATGTGCGCTTCTTGTGCACCCAAAAGGCCACCCCTTCGCTTCGCTTGTGGCCTCGTCTCGTACCGGCTAGGGATGCAGAGCGGCGCCCGATCCGCCCCGCTTCGCAGTCAAAGTTGATCAGGCTAGTTATGATCTTCCCAGTTCTGATTTAGTTCAGATTGAACTAATCTCCTGTTTTTGCGGGCTTATGCGGGATGCCCGCTTGCATCCCTAGTACCGTTACATAGGGCGTGGCCCCACTCCAAACCACCTTTTCTCTTTCTGTATTCATTCTTTTATTTTTCTCTTCATTTTCATCAATCACGTGCAAGTGACCAGACCTACGAGGAAGAAAATGAGGAGTGTGACTGCGGACAGATAAATAGGGGCTTAAAACGGACACGTTGATCTGCACGTCGCATGCAGTTGGCCTCACGAATTCATTACTTTTCTTAACACCGGTTGATTGTCCGGTCATTCTTCTTCTTCTTTCTCCTCTTATATACGAAAAGTTACATACTTACAATTTTGCTCGTTGGGACATGATTCTTTCGATTCTTTGGCGTAAGGTTGACTATAGGAAAGTAATTAATATCCACATGTATATGTACCATGTAAACACGATCGGCCGAATATGTATATTGGTGCTGAAATATATAAACTGGAATGAAAAAAAATCCACTTTGTGACCTGTGAGCACAAGAAAAAGGTTTGGCCAGTTGGATCGATCAGTGTGTGTGTGTGTGTGTGTGTGTGTGTGTGTGTGTGTGTGTGTGTGTGTGTGTGTGTGTGCATAAGACCGAGTGAGTGAGTGAGTGAGTGAGCAAGTGAGTGAGTGGTGGGAGTTGTCTGAAATGTGATGCAACTTAAGGGAGTGGGTGCAATATTGTGGCCTACTACTATCCACCTTTTCTTTTCTTTTCTATGCTTAGTTCAGTTCTACTAAGTGGCAACTTCCCACATGCAAGTACAAAAAGGCACATTTTTTTTCTACAAATATATTGTACAAACTATATTTATTTATCCTTGCAGGTTAATTAATCAATCAATTGATGAGGTGATTAATCAGTGAACGTTTCCTCTTCTTAAGCTGCTTGCTTCACTGTTAATTACATTTAATTTAATTCATCAAGTGGACAGACGTTTCGAGTGGCGGTGCACGTTTCCTCTTGATCAAGTCAGCTAGTATCTAGTAGCTTGTTGCAGTTGGTTAACTGAGAAAGATATGGATAGTGAAGAGGCAAAGTTGGAAAGGGAATATAGAGAGGGTACGGTGCAAGCAAAAAGGGGGGCAATTAATTGGAAGGTAGCTAGTTGAGCATGTATGTAGTAGATGCTCTATCTATCTTGGCTAAGCTAGCTACTGACGCAATTTGGCATATGTTTGCATACATATATACATAATGTATATGCTCATATGTGTATATATATGGATGGATGACTTGCTACCTGGCTAGTGCCACTATCTTTGGGTGGATGGGATGTGTATTGGATAGACTAGCTAGCTAGAACTACTTTGGATGGATGAGATGTGTTTTGGATACATGCATGTTGTGGTTTGGTTCACTAGTGGAAAAACAGGCTTTCCGTCCAGCCCATAAGTCATGGTTGTAGGAACATGACCAATGGGACCTTTAGTCATGTTCGAGGTGAACCGCGACCAAAGGCCCGGGCCTGGCGCTCGGTGGTGGTGGTGCGTGAGGGGCTTTAGTCGCGGTTGGCCAGGCCAACCGCGACTAAAGGTTTCGAAGGCTTTTAGTCATGATTATTCGCCAACCGCGACTAAAGCCCTCCCCTATATATACCCATCCAAAGAGCCAACACTTAGCCATTTGGAGCCATTCTCTTCACAAGTGGGTGTAGGTTTGCTTTTGGTTCCTCTTATGCACATAAGGTGTTTGATGAAATGCCCCAAGAGCATGAAACAAACATGACATGAAGTGTTGGAGCCACACTCTTCGATCGCGGTTAGCAACTTGATGAACCTTTGATGTGTCAATATATGCATGTGTGTAGTTCATAACAAATGCATGATGGTTAATTATATATTTTATATTATAATAATGCAGATGAATCGGCAATGGATGTACGGTAACCGACTCTCCGTGAAGTTCACTACGGGTTTGAAAGATTTCCTCGTAGTGGCTAATGCGAACAAGCGGGGGGTTTTGTTATCTGTCCATGTGTTATCTGTAAGAATGAGAAGGGTTACTCTTCCTCAAGAGTTGTTCACATGCATCCGCTTGAAGGGTTTCATGCCAAGCTATAATTGTTGGACCAAGCATGGAGAAAGAGGGTTATAATGGAAGAAGATGAAGAAGGGATGATTTCATCGATGAAAGCTATCTTGCTCATTTCGGTGATACTTTCATGGAGGATGTCAAGGTGAAGGGAAGGTGAAGAAGAGGCACGTGATGATCCCGCTGATGATCTTGGTCGGACCATTGCTTGATGCACGGAGACGCCGCTAAACCGAAAAGGAGAGGAGAATTTGGATCGCATGTTAGAGGATCACAGTAAAGGCGCTGTACCGGATGCGATGATGGTCTCGAAAAAGCTGGGCTGCATAATCGGATTTGCTGAAATGGAAGGCGAGGCGGTGTAGCTGACTCGGCATTTGAAAACTTGCTGAAAATGTTGAAGAATATGTTTCAAAGGATAACGAGTTGCCCGCCAAGACGTCTGAAGCAAAGAAGGTTGTCCGCCCTCTAGGTTTAGAGGTTCGAAGATACATGCATGCATCAACGATTGCATCCTCTACCATGTGAATACGAGAATTTGAATGAATGCCCGGTATGCACCGCATTGCGTTATAAGATCGAGTCGATGACCCGGTGACGATGTTGAGGGCCGAAACCGTGAAGAGGGTTCCGCCAAGGTGATGTGGTATGCTCCTATAATACCACGGTTGAAACGTCTGCTCATGAACAAAAAGCATGCCAAGTTGTTGCGATGGCACAAAGAGAAACGTAAGTCGGACGGGAGTTGAGACACACCGCAGATGGAACGCAATGGAGAAAGATCGACGGATGGTTCACAGATTTTGCGGTGACGCAAGGAACATAAGATTTGCTCTAAGCACGGATGGCATGAATCCTTTTGGCGAAAGCGAGCTCCAGCCATAGCACTGCCCGTGACTCTATGCATCTACAACCTTCCTCCTTGGTTGTGCATGAAGCGGAAGTTCATTATGATGCCGTGCTCATCCAAGGTCCGAAGCAACCCGCAACGACATCGATGTGTACCTAAGGCCATTAGTTGATGAACTTTACAGCTGTGGGGTGGTGTCCGTGTGTGGGATGAGCACAAACAAGAGGAATTTGACCTACGTTGCTTTTCAGAACCATCAACGATTGGCCTGCTCTTAGTAACCTTCGGGACTGTCAAATAAGGATACAATGCATGCACGCACCGCTTACATGAGACCGAAAGTGTACATTTGCCAAATTGTAAGAAGAACGTGTACCTTGGGCATCGCCGATTTCTTCCGAAAATTCATCCAAGAAGAAAGAAAGGCAAGCATTACAACGGCAAGGCAGATCACCGGCGAAGCTCGCGAACGACCGGTGCCGAGGTATTTGATATGGTCAAGGATTTGAAAGTCATCTTTGGAAAGGGTCCCGCGGACAATCAGTTCGAAGGGAGCCGACGGCACGCAGCCATGTGGAAGAAGAAATCTATATTCGGGAGCTAGAATATTGGAAAATCCTAGAAGTCCGCTCTGCAATCGACGTGATGCACGCGTTCGAAGAATATTTGCGTGAACCTCCTAAGCTTCTTGGGCGTGTATGGGAAGACAAATGATACAAAGGAAGCACGGCAGACCAGCAACGTTTGAAAGACCACGATGACCGCATCCGGAATGGTTTCAAGGTCGTGCCAGCTACGCTCGACCAAAGAAGAGAAGGTCATCTTTTTGAATGCCCGAGCAGATGAAGGTCCCGTCTGGATTCTCGCCCAATATAAAGGGAATAATAAACATGGCGGAGAAAAGTTCCAAAACCTGAAGTCTCACGATCGCCACGTGATTATGACGCAATTGCTTCCGATTGCTTTGAGGGGCTCTCGCCGAAAATGTTCGATTAGCCATTGTGAAGCTATGTGCATTCCTCAATGCAATCTCTCGAAGGTAATCAATCCGAAGTTCTACCACGGTTCTGAACGATGTGATCCAATGTCTTGTCGATTTCGAGTTGGTGTTCCGCCATCCTTCTTCAATATTATGACGCACCTCCTGGTTCACCTAGTCAAGAGATTTCCGTTCTCGGTCTGTATTTCTACACAATATGTTCCCTTCGAGAGGTTCATGGGAGTATTAAAGAAATATGTTCAGAACCGTGCTAGGCTGAAGGAAGCATCGCCAAGGGCTATGGAAATGAGGAGGTAATTGAGTTTTGTGTTGACTTTGTTCGACCTTAAGCCGATTGGTCTTCCTCGATCGCGCACACGGGGAGACTAAGTGGAAAAGGCACGATCGGAAGGAAATCAACGATATGTATGGACGGCCATTCTCGATCAAGCACACCACACTTGTCTTGACCAATTCCAACTTGGTGGCTCCGTGCTTTGAGAAACACAAGAATATTTTACGCTCGGACAACCCGGGAAGCTGAATCTGGATTAGGAAGGCCCACATGGAGACTTTCGGCAGTTGGTTGAGAAAACATTTAATGAATGACAATGATGTTGTAGATCATTTGTACATGTTGGCCAAGACACCATCTTCGACTATAACGACTTTCCAAGGGTACGAGATAAATGGGAATACATTTTACACGATCGCCCAAGATAAAAAGAGCACCAACCAAAACAGTGGTGTCCGCTTTGATGCAAGAACCGAGAATGGGCAAAAGGTCACATATTATGGTTACATAGAGGAGATATGGGAACTTGACTATGGACCCTCCTTTAAGGTCCCTTTGTTCGGTGCAAATGGTTCAAGCTAACGGGAGGTGGGGTAAAGGTGGACCAGCAATACGGAATGACAATGGTGGATTTCAACAATCTTGGTTACCTTGACGAACCATTCGCCCTAGCGAAAGATGTCGCTCGGGTTTTCTATGTGAAGGACATGAGTAGCAAACCGAGGAAACGGAAAGATAAGAAAACGATCAAGACATCATGCGATGATTCAAAGCGCCACATTGTTCTTTCAGGAAAAGAAACATCGTGGGAGTGGAGGACAAGATGACATGTCAAGATTATAATATGTTTGCTGAAATTCCGCCCTTCAAAGTGAACACCGACCCAAGCATTAAGTTAAATGATGAGGATGCTCCATGGATACAGCACAATCGTAAGCAAGCGAGGACACAAGGGAAGAATTGATGTGTAATAATTTATTGTACCAAACTTTGTATTTGGTCGATGAACTGAATGATGTATCAAACCTTTTGTCAAACCTTCAAGGATTAGTTTTATTTTTCTGATTTTTTGATATATAATTGTATTTTTAAGATTTTAAAATGAATTAGTTTTATTTTTCTGATTTTAAAAGGAAAAAGGAAGAAGAAGAAAGAAGGAAAAGGAAAAAAACAGAAGAAAAAACAGAAGAAAAAAGGAAAACAGAAGAAAAAAAAACAAAGAAGAAAAAAAAAAAACAGAAGAAAAAAACAAATAGAAGAAAAACATAAGAAAAAAACAAACAGAAGAAAAAAGAAGAAAAAAGGAAAAAGGAAGAAAGGAAGAAAAAAAGAAGAAAACAAGAAAAGGAAGAAACAAACAGAAGAAAAAAAAGAAGAAAAAGGAAGAAAAAACAGAAGAAAAACAAGAATTTAAAATGAATTAGTTTTATTTTCTGATTTTTTGATATATAATTGTATTTTAAGATTTTAATAACATAAATAAATAAGTAATTAGAAACTTTAATAGCAAAAATAATTATCATAAAGTAAAATAAATAAGTAATTAGAAATAAAATAAAATAAAATAAATAAGTTTTTTGTTGTAAGTAGAAACAAAACAAAATAAATAAAGCAAAAATGAAAACAAAAAACAGGCAAAAAATAAAAATAAGCCACCCATCGGGCCACCACGGCTGAATACGACTAGAAACCCACTAATGGGCGAGATTCAGCCTTGAAGGCCCAATAGGCCCACTGAGCTAATAGTAATGAGAATAGGCCCGTAAGCTGCATTTGAGAGGAGCTCGAAGTGGTGGCAGCAGCGCTTATAAACCACTGCCGAGGCCTCTCGGCTAGCGAGTGGGACTAAACATCCCACCGCACCGCCGCCAGCCTGAAGACAGACCTTTAGTCGCGGCGGGAGGAGGGCGCGACTAAAGGTTACCTTTAGTCGCGCCCCCCCGGCCGCGACTAAAGGTCCTTTCGCTGAACGAAAAACCCTTTAGTCGCGGTCGGGAGGGCGCGACTAAAGGGTACCTTTAGTCGCGCCTCCTCCCCGACCGCGACTAAAGTGGGGCCTATAAATACTCGGCCGACGATTCCCACTGTTAATCGCCTCGCCCTCGGCGCTGAAGTTGCCTCGACGCCGATCGACGCCGACGCCGACGCTGGCAACGCTTGACGCTGGCCCAACGCCTGCGCGCCTGCCGCCCGTCCCTGGCGCCGCCGCCGCCTGCTTGCCGCCCCGCCCGTGCCCTACGCCCTGACGCCGCCCGCCACGCCGCGCCCACGCCCACGCCGCCGCCCTGCCGCCGCCCGCCGCCCTGCCGCCCGCCCCCGCCCCTGCGTCGCCTTGCATCCAGAGAAGAAGAAGAAGAAGAAGAAGAAGAAGAAGAAGAAGAAGAAGAAGAAGAAGAAGAAGAAGAAAGAAAAGGAAAAAGGAAGAAGAAGAAAGAAGAAGAAAGAAGAAGAAAGGAAAAGGAAGAAGAAGAAAAAAAAAAAAAGGAAGAAGAAGAAAAGGAAAAGGAAAAGGAATTTTTTTTTTTTTTTTTTTTTGTTCTTTTAATTTTAACTAGTTTTAGTTTAACAAAAACGGTAAATAACTTAAAACCCTAAACCCCAAAAACAAAAACCACAGAAAACCGCCAAAGAAAAACAAAAAGGAAAAGGAAGAAGAAGAAAGAAGAAGAAAGAAGAAGAAAGGAAAAGGAAGAAGAAGAAAGAAAAGAAAAAGGAAAAGGAAGAAGAAGAAAAGGAAAAGGAAAAGGAATTTTTTTTTTTTTTTTTTTTTGTTCTTTTAATTTTAACTAGTTTTAGTTTAACAAAAGCGGTAAATAACTTAAAACCCTAAACCCCAAAAACAAAAACAACAGAAAACCGCCAAAGAAAAACAAAAAGGAAAAAGGAAGAAGAAGAAAAAGAAGAAAGAAGAAGAAAGGAAAAGGAAGAAGAAGAAAGAAAAGAAAAGGAAAAGGAAGAAGAAGGAAAAAGGAAAAGGAATTTTTTTTTTTTTTTTTTTTTGTTCTTTTAATTTTAACTAGTTTTAGTTTAACAAAACGGTAAATAACTTAAAACCCTAAACCCCAAAAACCAAAAACAATGTAAAACCGCCAAAGAAAACCGCCAACTTAAAACCCTAAACCCTAAACCCCGCCTGTCTTGCGCTCTATCGCGACACCTCTCCCACCCCTTCCTCGCCTCCTTTTGCCACCGCCACCGCCACCCCCTTCTTCACTTAATTAATTTGTTTTACTACATGTTTTCAGGATCGACATAATGTCGGACGATAGAGTGACCCGATTATGGACAACTATGATCCGGACGGTGAAGCACATATGTTCGCATCATAAACGGCGATATTCAATATGTGCCGACCGGAGAAGAAGAAGATGATATCTCTTCTTATCTCGAACCTTGACGGTGAAGATGAAGGGCGCCACAAGAAGATGATGTCAAGAAACGCCGATAAACGAGCGATCTTCAAATGGAAGTAGCAACCACCTCCGGCGCCGAGGTATATATATACATTGAGCCTCTGGTGATACAAACTAACTGATTTGAATAAATATGTGTGTACTAACGCGCGCGACTCTCTTTCTTATTTTAGCCCTCGGCCGGATCGTCAAAACAATCGAGTACGCCGTCGTCAAAGCGTGGTGCAACCAGACAATGAAACCGGAGAAACATGCACCATCCGGGTTGTCGACTTTGCAACCGGCAGCAGCTGGAGCCCCGCAAGAACGCCACCAAGTTTATCAGCCAATGCGGAGCCATTGTTAGAGACAACGCCTCGATCACCGCCCAGAGTGGAATGAGCCAAAGAAGGCACGAATTGATGGTTTCACTTTTGTCGATAAGAGAACAAAAAAGATTGCATCAAGAAGCTTATGGAACATTTCGTTCTACCTCCGAATACAACAAATTCGATGAGGAGGGTAACAAGATTGAGGAAAACAAGGAGAGGAGGAGGAAAGTCAAACAATTTGCTCTTCATAAGATGGCCGACGATTCCGGAAATTCAAGCAAAATCTAGCCCGTGACTTTGTCAAGGTAACAAGACTCGGATTTAGAGGACAATATGAGAAACCGAAAGATGATTGGCCGAATTTGTGAAGCAAAAGAAATCGGAGCAGTTCCTTCAAATATCGAAACAAAATAAGGAAAATGCGGCTAAGAAGGAGTACAATCATGTTATGGGGCCAGGAGGGTATCGCATTTGGGTGCCTAGGTTCGAGAAGATGGAGAACGAGCTGAGGGCGCGAGGAATCCGCCCAGTACGGAGGATGGGACCCAAGGGCCAAAAGCTGGTGGTACGGGCATGGGGAACGCTGAACCCGGAGACAGGGGAGTGTGTTTACGAGGCAAATTAATTAAACCCACCCAAGCCCTTATTGACGCAATGAAGGATGCTCAAGAGGGAAGATCAAGTTCAACAGAGAGAACGACACGCGACAAAAGCCCTCGGGAATCTCGAACACGGAGGACGTGTACGAGGCATGGGGCACATTCCGTGGAAAATAGGGTTCCCCGAGCGATGACCCGTCGATTCTGAAGCCGTAAGAGAAAGATGGATCGGGAAGCGGATGTTGTGGGGCGGTTGGCATCGGAAATGGAAGTGATGAAGAAAACCATGAGTGTACTAGTAGCGAAAGAGATTCAGCTCGGGTGCAAGATGAAGATCATCCGGCGGATCTCGGAAGCCAGCAGCGAGAAGCAGCGTGGCTTCCACGGAGGCCCCACCGCTGGTGCAGATGCACCGACGATCGAAATTACTGCACCGGAGCCTCGGTGGTCGAAATTACTGCACCGGAGCCTCCTCGCTACCCCGTGGGCGATATAAAGGAGATGAAAGAATGTCATCTGATTATCCTATCGGGAACATGTCCGTGAAGGTAGCCATCGGCAGTGCTTTACCATGTTTACCTGGAGCACTCCACCACAACAACCCCATTAAAGATGGCTATGCTCGTGTCACGGTGGAGGACATAGTCCAAGGGTTTGAGGACCTGGAGATTGAAATTGCTACACCAAGGGGAGAAAAGACTTGAGATGTCAAGCGCCATTACATTCTATGGCAAAAGAAGTTTATCAAGTTTCCAGGCGAGGCGCCAAGGACAACAAGTCCACCCCCCTACGGTGGTGGTGGTGGCGGTGGCGGTGGTGGTGGTGGTGGTGGTGGTGGCGGCGGTTCACCTACACCTCCGTCACATCAGCCGACGCCGCCCCCCAGTCCACAACGTCCGGCGGGTGATCATCCGCCGCCCCCCAGTCCTCGTCCGGCGGGTGATCAGACGCCGCCCCCCAATCCACCTATGGCAAAGAAGGAAGAAGTCTCGAGTATTAACCCGGACCCTTATGTACCTAAGACCACAAAGGTACGGAGCCATCATCAAGCCTCTCCCCACAAGGCCTTGGGAACGAGTGCCGAGGAAGTCGACGCGGGCGCGATCGCTGATTTGGAGAAATGGAAGGCGGACTGCAAGAAGAAAAGAGAGCCCGAGCCCAAGCCAAGATATTTCGATCAAGAAAAGAAGTGGGCTAAGTCATTTTGAGCACACCGCCCCAAGCCCAAGAATCTGCCACCGACTATGCACGTGAACTTAAAAGCAGGCACTCATGTTCAAGGAGAACAAAGAGCGGAGAAGGCCGAAGTATAAAAAGCGGAAACAAGTTGCCCAGCTCGGGAACAAAGTAAACAATCGATTGCCCGCTTATAGTGGAAGCCTTCGTCCGGATGCCCCGAGATCATACAAGCTGCGGCAGACAGGATTGATTAGTAACGAAAAGTGCGAGAACAAGCGCCAACTTAGGTATTACTCTTCGTGAACTATTAGGCCTTGATGAGTTGCCGTGAAGGAGGTAGTAATTACATATGTCAAGAATGGGCCTCTCGTCGAGCTCGCAGCAGAAAAGGATCTACCCGACCAAATGAAACGTCTGCTGAATTGGTACAAGGGTTACATAAAAATTAAAAACGCCAAAGATTATATTTATGCGGAAGTTAGACATGAGCATCACTTCAAACATTACTATGTACAAGTTGAACTGAGTGAATTGTTCCAGCTTTTCAATCTGCATGAGCTCGACAAATCTATCATCGGTTGCTACATTACGTAAGTGATTTATTAATTTCTACCCCATCTCGTTCATATTGCCTGCACTATATATATGTCCTAACTATATTGTTGTGTCCTCTATTATACATGCGAATGAAGAAAAGGAATGCGAGTAAGGAACATCCATGATGTTGGGTTCATTGACCCACACATCGTTAATGATGTTGTGTTGAAGCATTACCCGACGACGTGGAGGCAGACACTGTGGCGTTTCTTACAAAGCAGGAACTCAAAAGTGATATTCTATTTCCTTACCATTTTGGGTGAGTGTTTCATCTTGAGCACATTCTCTTTTGTTTACTCCATGCATGGTATGTGGCGGCTAATCGATGAGTTATGCATGACGATTGTGCATGTATCGTGTCCGCAGTTCCTTTGGATTCTGCTAGTAATTAAAGTTAACACCTCGAATGTCTCGCCCACGACTCTCGGATAAGGATCCAAAGCTTTGGGCCGACATCGAGAAAAATGCTGCGAAGTAATTATTTTCATTCATTTGCGCCTATATCGATCGGCCTATTTCGTTCATTTCCTAATATCAAGTAACTAATAACTCTCTTGTTCATTTAATTTTCTTTGCCTCGTAGGGTTTGGAGACGGTTCGTAGATACAAAGGTCGGTGAATTCAAAAAAGACCTAGAATTCAAAAGGGTAAAGACTAAGACTGGGGATATTCAGCCACCGTTGACCAATCTATGTGCATACTTTGTTCAGGAGATGATCCGAGATACACCTCCGAGCGGGTTGATCCGAGTGATACCAATGCTCGAGGAATAACCTCCGTGGACGCTTAGTCCGTAAGCTCGCTTCCCACCACTTCAAGAGGAACTAGCTGGATGGTTCTGCAGGAAGTCCTCCATCCTAAAGGAGAACACTATCACGAGGACGAAGAACTTTATATGGATTAAATCATGTATGGAAACTTGTTCAAAATTGTATATGGTCATCCGATGATATTGAATATATATTGTATATTCCTCTTGAATTTTTTTGGTTCTAATTTCAAATTTATTTGAAATTGTACATTCATATGCATGTATGTAGTACCGTAGAATATATGAAACTCCTTCAAAATTAAAATAAAGCACAAAAGAAATAAAACAATACAAATTAAACAGAAAACAGAAATAAAACAAAACAAATTAAACAGAAAACAGGTTTAGGGGGGCTAAAACCCTAAACTGCGGCGGCCTTTAGTCGCGGTTGGCGAAGAACCGCGACTAAAGGTCCTCCGCCTCGACGGTCACTGGCGCCCACGGGACGGGCCTTTAGTCGCGGTTCTTAAGCAGCCGCGACTAAAGGTGGTGGGCTTTAGTCGCGCTTTGCTGGTCGCGGTTGCGCAACCGCGACTAATGGCAGTTGCGAACCGCGACCAAAGGCCTTTTTTCCACCAGTGGTTTCTCCACCACCAAGTGAATCAAAGGGCCAGCATATGCATAGGTTCTTTTCCTTGGAGATGAGCTTGTCTTGTTTGCAAGCTAGCCAGCTAGCCAGACAGCTCTTGGATCAAGTTAAGTAATAGGTACAATATCGTCAACAGAAACAGGCTTGCGCTGGCTGCCAAGTGCATATAATCCTTCAGTTATTATTAGTGTGTGCTATGTTGTACACATACCGACTTTTTTGTTTGTGTTAGCTAGCCAGACAAATTACTAGAGGCCCGAAATAGGATGGAGGTTTCTTTTAGAAAGGAGGATCAACCCCTTATCCTATGTTTGGTCGATGCACCCAGGCATATATTATTGATTATTTGACAATGTCAAGCAAATTCCAACGCTGAGGTCAAACAAATCTGACGAAGCTATTATTCCTAAAGAAATTGAATGGTTTCTTATATCAAGTTATTATGTTTCGAGAACAACCTGAAGATATCATGACATATCTTGAATCCTAACGGAAGGTACACACTAGTAGAAAACCACCAATCAGTCCAGGTTCGTAAGGGCCTTTAGTCCCGGTTCGGGAACCGGGACTAATGGGTCGTTACTAATACCTCAACCCATTAGTCCCGGTTCAAACACGAACCGGGACCAATGTGCCTCCACGTGGCCCTGTGCGCCGAGCCCAGTCAGAGGGTCTTTGGTCTCGGTTGGTGGCTCCAACCGGGACCAAAAGTCATTTTTTTTAAGAAAGTGGCTGCTTTAGGGGTTTTGGGGTTTATTTTTAGGTTGTTATTATAGCTAGCTAATAGAGAGAAGTGTCCTCTATTATCTTCGTCCTTGGTTTATCAACGCTGCTGCTATATGTTCATTGCACCCGTAGATATGACATGGCTCATGCATGCTTTGCATCATACATCATCATATATATGTATATAATAAAGTCCTACTAATCATGCATCATCATACTACTTCTATTCGTTATTAATAATAAGTCATACGATCATCATCCTCATATATAGTCATCGAACCCAACCCTATATAATTGTTCTTAGCACATGATCATCAATACCAGGTATAGGACCTAAACACCCTTAAGGTAAAATAGCATAAAACAATATAGACCCTGACTCTCCATTATGAAGAATGGCGATCATCCTGTCTCCAATTCTTGCCTTTCGCTGCTTATTGCTTCCAAGAAGCTCCTTACGACTGTCCATACATTTTTTCCATTCTTTGATTGTTATGTCTCCACTTCTTTTAGAAACCGGTATGGACAGTTGAGATTCAGAGGACGACCTGGTAGTATGTTCAAAACATGAAGGCTACCACGCAGATACATCGATGAGGCACACACTCATTCGGGATTATCTGTTGAAAAACATAGTAATAACTTCGTAGTTAGCAATGATGTACTAGTTTTAGAAGTGTGCAAAAGATGCACGGATGTTGTAATAGTAAAAATAATCTTACCAAGGTATCTCCATGGTAGTTATCAGAGTTCAACACGTGCACTAGTGGCACGTATTGACCATAATGTTGAGGAGTTTGATTGTAGATATTGTAATTCTCAAGATCTCTACAAAATCCGACCAGATGTCGCTTTCTCCCGATAAGTTAATTCGCAGCCTTCGTGTAGTAATGCTCTGCATCTACCATCTTCCGCACATTCTTTGAAGAATAAAAATAAGCTGTCAATGGAGATAAGTTGTCAACTATATATTTTGAAATAAACAATATAAATTACTTAATAACTATGTTTAGCTCACATGAGGGAAGAACTGGAGGTGTATGCACAAAGACCCAAATCGAGGTGTCTCTTGCTCGATTGTAGGATCACCAAGATCCATGGTGATAATCATACCCTCATCAAGACCATACATCTTGCAAAATGCATCCCAATTTTGCAACCAAAATGGGTTACACTCTGAGCATTGTACAGCTTTACTTGAAAATCCACATCATGTTCGGTACTTAGGACAATTTTTTGGTTTCAAATTTTCATGGTCTTCAAAATCCATCCTCTCCAAGACATAGCGCCTTGAAAAGCATGGGATAAGCTAGTCGAATTGAAAAGATGAAAAATACACGTTAAAATAGTTGAAGTCGTGCTTAATTACGAAAAAAAACTATTGTAAATCGTTATGCATCAGATGAACATCGCAAGTCTCCTCGAGCTTAATGCTGAAGCGGCGACCTTTCTCCAGCTCAATGAATTGTCGACATACCTCGCCATCGTGGCACCATCGCACTCCCGAGGCGATTTTCGTCGCCGATGAGTACGACATTTCGCCCACGCTCATAATTCAAATATTAAATAGATCATTATTATAAATCACGGGTTGACTATCGATGATCGATGTACGCACGGGTTGAATATTATACCAAATTGTCTAGCACACGGAATGAAGGAGAACTTATCCAATATGAGCATTCAATAAGCAAAACCAAATCACAAAATAAAGTATAGTATTCAAATTAGCATGCATTAAATAATTATAAGCAAAAGTACATCATCTCTTGGTGTCCGTGACATCATCGAATATTATCACTAATAAAACTAGAACCGTAGCGCCTAACGGTATCGACGCTGGCGGTGGACACCCAAAGATAAGGAACCATCACAAGATCATAGCTCCGGTGAGATCCTCAAGAACCTGCCTGTATTGTCGAACCTCCCTCCAATGCAACCATGTAGCGACGGACGGCGCGTCCTCCTCGCCGACACGATGACGCACCACCTCCGCGGTGTCTGGATGCCTCACCACCGCCATCCGCCCACACGACCGCCACCAAACAAGGATCGGGTCAACAACGGGCTGCCTCCTCACCAACCTACGCCCCCGAAGGTAGCACCTCCCAATACCAACCCGGCGGAGCCAGGTCCCAACATGACCCGATCAAGCAGGCCTCCATCGCCGACTCGACGACAACGAGGATGGGATAGGCATCGCCGACGCCGATCGGGAATTACTTCTATATATAGTTAAATAAAATAGTCTTATTAATTAAATCTATCTAGCTCAACTACTAAACACTTACTATAAATAAATAAGTAGTACTTACTAAAACAAACTACTTCATATATAAACTACTTCATATATAATCCTACATAAAGATCTAAATTACTACACATCTAATATAATTTAACAAATTTTACAGAAAAAAGATCTAAATTACACAATATGAACAAATTTTACAGAAAAAAATCTAACATAAAAAACTAACATAAAAAATCATTTTACAGAAAAAAAACTAACATAATATAATACATATCTAAATTACTACACATCTAATCCTACATAAAGATCTAAATTACACAATATGAACAAATTTTACAGAAAAAAATCTAACATAAAAAATCTTTTACAGAAAAAAAATCTAACATAATATAATACATATCTAAATTACTACACATCTAATCCTACATAAAGATCTGAATTACACAATATGAACAAATTTTACAGAAAAAAATCTAACATAAAAATCTTTTTACAGAAAAAGAATCTAACATAATATAATACATATCTAAATTACTACACATCTAATCCTACATAAAGATCTAAATTACACAATATGAACAAATTTTACAGATAAAAAATCTAACATAAAAAAACTAACATAATATAATACATATCTAAATTACTACACATCTAATCCTACATACAACAACAACAACAACAAAGCCTTTAGTCCCAAACAAGTTGGGGTAGGCTAGAGGTGAAACCCGTAAGATCTCGCAACCAACTCATGGCTCTGGCACATGGATAGCAAGCTTCCACGCACCCCTGTCCATAGCTCGCTCTTTGTCGATACTCCAATCCTTCAGGTCTCTCTTAACGGACTCCTCCCATGTCAAATTCGGTCGACCCGCCCTCTCTTGACATTCTCCGCACGCTTTAGCCGTCCGCTATGCACTGGAGCTTCGGAGGCTGCGCTGAATATGCCCAAACCATCTCGCACGATGTTGGACAAGCTTCTCCTCAATTGGTGCTACCCCAACTCTATCTCAGTATATCATCATTCCGGACTCGATCCTTCCTCGTGTGGCCACACATCCATCTCAACATACGCATCTCCGCCACACCTAACTGTTGAACATGTCGCCTTTTAGTCGGCCAACACTCGCGCCATACAACATTGCGGGTCGAACCGCCGTCTGTAGAACTTGCCTTTTAGCTTTTGTGGCACTCTCTTGTCACAGAGAATGCCGAAGCTTGGCGCCACTTCATCCATCCGCTTTGATTCGATGGTTCACATCTTCATCAATACCCCATCCTCCTGCAACATTGACCCCAAATACCGAAGGTGTCCTTCCGAGGTACCACCGCCATCAAGGCTAACCTCCTCCTCCTCACACCTAGTAGTCTGAAACCGCACATCATGTACTCGGTTTTAGTTCTACTAAGCCTAAACCCTTTCGATTCCAAGGTTTGTCTCCATAACTCTAACTTCCTATTTACCCCGTCCGACTATCGCCAACTAGCACCACATCATCCACAAAGAGCATACACCATGGGATATCTCCTTGTATATCCCTTGTGACCTCATCCATCACCAATGCAAAAAGATAAGGGCTCAAGGCTGACCCCTGATGCAGTCCTATCTTAATCGGGAAGTCACCGGTGTCGACATCACTTGTTCGAACACTTGTCACAGCATTATCGTACATGTCCTTGATGAGGGTAATGTACTTTGCTGGAACTTTGTGTTTCTCCAAGGCCCACCACATGACATTCCGCGGTATCTTATCATAGGCCTTCTCCAAGTCAATGAACACCATATGCAAGTCCTTCCTTTGCTCCCTATATCTCTCCATAAGTTGTCGTACCAAGAAAATGGCTTCCATGGTCGACCTCCCAGGCATGAAACCAAACTGATTTTTGGTCACACTTGTCATTCTTCTTAAGCGGTGCTCAATGACTCTCTCCCATAGCTTCATTGTATGGCTCATCACTTAATTCCCGTAATTAGTACAACTCAACATCCCCTTGTTCTTGAAGATTGGTACTAATATACTCCGCCTCCATTCTTCCGCATCTTGTTTGCCGAAAAATGAGGTTGAAAAGCTTGGTTAGCCATACTATCGCTATGTCCCGAGACCTTTCCACACCTCAATGGGGATACAATCAGGGCCCATCGCCTTGCCTCCTTTCATCCTTTTTAAACCCTCCTTCACCTCAGACTCCTGGATGCGCCGCACAAAACGCATGCTGGTCTCATCAAAGGAGTCGTCCAGTTCAATGGTAGAACTCTCATTCTCCCCATTGAACAGCTTGTCGAAGTACTCCCGCCATCTATGCTTAATCTCCTCGTCCTTCACCAAGAGTTGGCCTGCTCCGTCCTTGATGCATTTGACTTGGCCAATATCCTCGCCTTCCTCTCCGGATCTTAGCCATCTTATAGATGTCCCTTTCACCTTCCTTCGTGCCTAACCGCTGGTAGAGGTCCTCATATGCCCGACCCTTGCTTCACCAACTGCTCGCTTGCGGCCTTCTTCGCCATCTTGTACTTCTCTATGTTGTTCGCACTCCTATCCGGTATAGGCGTCAAGCAATCTTTCTTCTCTTTAATCGCCTACGGACATCATCATTCCACCACCGGTATCCTTATCTTCGCTTCTCCTACCCCTGGACACTCCAAACTCCTCCGAGGCCACCTTACGAATGCAAGTCGCCATCTTCATCCACACATTGTCCACATCCCCTCCTTCCTCCCAAGGGCCCTCCTTAATTACCCTCTCCTTGAACACCTGAGCTACCTCCCCCTTGAGCTTCCACCACTTCGTTCTAGCGACTTTGGCACGCTTATCCCGCTGGACACGAATCCAAAGCGAAGTCAAGAACCACCAGCTTATTTGGGTACAACACTCTCTCCAGGTATCACCTTACAGTCTAGGCACGCACGCCTATCTTCTCTTCTCGAGAGGATGAAATCAATCTGGCTAGAGTGTTGGCCACTACTATGAACAAATTTTACAGAAAAAAAATCTAACATAAAAAATCTTTTTACAGAAAAAAAATCTAACATAATATAATACATATCTAAATTACTACACATCTAATCCTACATAAAGATCTAAATTACACAATATGAACAAATTTTACAGATAAAAAATCTAACATAAAAAAACTAACATAATATAATACATATCTAAATTACTACACATCTAATCCTACATAAAGATCTAAATTACACAATATGAACAAATTTTACAGAAAAAACTAACATAATTTAACAAATTTTACAGAAAAAACTAACATAATTTTACAGAAAAAATCTAACATAAAAAACTAACATAAAAAATCTTTTACAGAAAAAATCTAATATAATTTGAACAAATTAATTACACAATCTACATTAACTACATATCTAAATTACACAATCTAATCTAACAAAAAAATCTATGAACTACAAAAAATCTAAAACAAATCTAACAAAAATTGAAAAAGAGCTAGGCTCATCGCGACGGCGACGGCGACGAGGTGGTGGTGGCTGGGCGGCGATGGGCCGAGGCGGCGCTGGCCGGGCGGTGCAGCAGTTGGCGGGGGGCGGCGACGATGTATGGGCGGCTGTGGCCTGACGGGCGGCGACGGCGCGGGCAGGCGGGACGGCGGCGTCGGGCGAGCGGCGTCGGCATCGGGAGGAGTATAGAGGCGGAGAGATCGAAATAGATGCCAAGTGTTTGTATATATATAACGAATTGGTCGGTTCAGTGGCACAAATCGGGACCAATGTTACTTTTAGTCGGTTGGAGCCACCAACCGACCAAAGGCCTTTTTCTCGCAGCCCAAAGGGCGAAACGAAGACTTTGGTCCCGGTTGGTGGCTCCAACCGACAAAAAGATGGCATTGGTCCCGGTTGGAGCCACGAACCGACTAAAGAGGGCATTGGTCCCGTTGAGCCACCAACCGGGATCAATGGACCCGCCTAACTACTTTTTGTCTCTGCAGCTGTTTTTTTGTTGATTCTTCCAGCAGCTTCGGTTTAGTCCCACTCGCCAAGCGAGAGGCACTCGCACTGTTTATAAGCCCCGAAAGATATACAATGACGAAGAGGCTCAATGCTCCTCAAGTTGGTTGGCTTCAAGCCTTGCGGGATACTGAGACTGCAGAGCTATGTGCGGTCAGATTGACACTATCCCGAAAGGCTTGAAGCAGATTAACGAGCATTGCGACTTTTTTATTTTAATGACTTATTACAACTCAAAAAAAAAAAAAAAATAAATGTAGCAGAAAAGAAACAAATATATAAAAACCACTCAGAAATAAATAGAAGAAAAATATAACAGAAAAGAAAAATATATAAAAACTACTCAGAAATGAATTGAAGCAAAAAATAGTTGTGATTAACTGTACTAAAAAGGAGCATATATGCTTATTTTTAATGGCTTATTACAACACAGAAATAAAAAGAAAAAAATAATATAGCAGAAAAAGAAAAAACTATATAAAAACTACTCAGAAATGAATAGAAGCCAAAATAGTTGTGATTAACTAAACTAAAAAGGATCATATATGCTTAATTTTAATGGCTTATTACAACTCAGAAATAAAAAGAAAAATAATATAGCAGAAAAGAAAAAAATACTATATAAAAACTACTCAGAAATGAATAGAAGCAAAAATAGTTGTGATTAACTGTACTAAAAAAGGAGCATATATGCTTATTTTAATGGCTTATTACAACTCAGAAATAAAAAGAAAAAATAAATATAGCAGAAAAGAAAAAATCTACTCGTAATGAGACAGAGCGCTTATAGAGGAATTAACTTAAATTCATAACTAATTTCAAGAGAAATCCGTATGAATTTATGCTAAATTACCTATATAAGCGCATCTATTTTCATTATCGGAGGAGCTCAATAAAGTAGAGAGGAGGGCTTATAAACCAGTCCGTTCACCTTGATTGGCGAGGTGGGACTAAACTCGTCGCAACGGTATCGACCATTTAGTCCCGGTTGATGGCTCGAACCGACTAAAGGCAGCCTTTGGTCCTGTTCAAGCCACCAACCGACCAATGGGTTTGAGCCAGAGCGAGGACCATTGGTCCCTGTTCTACCCACCAACGGACCAATAGGTCTGCATTTAACCGACCAATGGCCCACGTGGTCGGCCGCCCTCGGCTCACGAACCGGGTCCGATGCCCCATTGGTCCTGGTTCTGGTTTGAACCGGGACTAATGGGCTGGACCGGCCTGGACCATTAGCCCCTTTTCTACTAGTGACAACACCATAATTGTTATATGCATATGTATCTGTTTTTATTTGATAAAGAGGAGTAAACACACGACACTGTATAGCGAAGATGCACATAGCCCAGTGAGTTCAAAAGACACTGAAAAGTAAATATGGCATGGTTCAAATAATTAAAAAGCCATCCACCAATTGTATTGGATGGGTAATTTGAAGACTAAATTGCATGCCATCGATGTAGGGTAAACAACTTCATGTCCACTTGCTCCAACCAGATACATGCCACCATTAACAAGCTTCGATTGTTGGAGCATAGATCACGTACATAGTCAGTGCGTACATGAGTGTATCTGCAAGGGGAGTGGGTGTTTTTCCTCAAGAAACAACAACATTCCTCGAGAGCCAAAGAGTCCAACTTAAAGGCAGGGGAAGACCCTCATTATACTTAGTAGGAGAGGGGGGGTCAAATATTCAAATTGCAATAGAAGTTATATGTTCTCTTGTAAAAAAAGTCTAGTTTTTTGAATCTTTTTCATAGAATTGCTCCCCCTCGATAACTTTTTGCCACTCAAAACATATTATGGATCTGTATCTGCATTAAGCGGATGCCCCTACTAAGATATGAGAAGAGAGTGAGTTTCTCACATATATCCCACAACCAAGTGCGCAAAGATATTTTGGATATAAATTGGATGTTAGTTGAACTATGTACCAAAATTAATCCTATGAATAAACTGGAATTATCCGACTGGTATACTACATTTTGCATGGACGAGCTGAAGGTAACTAAAAAGTGAGATCGAGTACTAACCATGCATGCAAGGTATATATGCTACTACTAACTTTTGTGGTGTGGCGGCATGGGCAGGGGCGGAGACAAGGGGGGCGAGCAGGGCTAGACCCCCCCCCCCCCCCAACGATCCCCCCCCCCCCTAACGATCTAGGGCAGGTATTAGTACTAATACGCAGTACTAATGTACGTATATATAGATAACTAGTTATACTTTTAAGGCCCAAAAACATCTCTCTGTACGTGCTGAAGCCCAAAAAGGGCCCATGCCCCACGTTGCTAGGCCATTCAGCGGTGAACCATAAGTAACTTGCACGAGCCACTCAAAAAAAAAAAGTAATTTGCACGAGGAAACCTAGCGTGCGTCTGCAGGTTGTTCAGATTAGACCGATTCCTGCCGCCGCCGCTCGCCATTATTCGATCTTGGTGATGCCAGTCGCCAGATGCCAAGTAAGGACACCGCCGCGATGGTGCCGTGCTAGCCATGGGCGCCGCTGCCACTACTTCTGTTAATCCTGCCGCATTGTGGACTGTATTCGAGTCTGTTGATCATGGTGTTTATCCTTCAAGCACTCAAATATAAAGGTATCCTATACTTTACGGTTTTGCTGATGAACTGCCCTGCAAGCAGCCTACTTGTCTAACTAATTGGTTCACTTTCATACAAGAAAATTGATAAATTTACTGTATACCTTACGGGGAGATCACTTTATTTGAAACTTTACATTGTCGCTACATAAAAAGATTGTGAGAAGGTTCTTCTAATTAGATTATAAAATTGTTCGATCTGCTTCATAGTTATGGACCTAAATTTTATTAAATGAAATGAAGTTTTATATTGCCAAATATATACATTTCTATGGTTTATATCAGTGTGATGTTTCGACTTGTTATTTGTGATATTTATCTCTTGCACAAAGCTGCACCTCGCGCAACGTGCTCCGCACTACACATTTATTTGACATTGTTGCATGCTCGCACTTGCAAGGGAGTAGAGAGAAGTGGAAAGAGTAGCATTGGACCGCACATCGAACCCCTCTTAGTTTAGTCCAATTTGTATCTCTTGTGTGTTCAAGGGAAACAAACAAAAAAATCTCCGCCCCCCTTATGTTCAAATCCTGGCTCCGCCCCTGGGCATGGGTACCGGCCAGGTGCTGCAAGCTCGCCTGCATGCTGCAAGTATACTTTCCGTGACATGCACTTTAACTGACCACAGCAGCACAGAAAGGAAGGGGAAGAAAGCATCAAGATCTGGGGGACGCACGGTGCATGCAAGGACGTCCGTCCATGGACGGATGGACGGACGGATGGATGCGGCATGCATCAGTCTCATTCGCATGGTCTCGTCACGATTATTATCCTCACGTGCTCGTTTCTTCTTGCCAGTTTTAAGCTCCCAGTTTGAACTAGGTACAGGGTAGTAGTAGTACTAGTACTTCTAGCTAGGAGTTGTAGTACAATGACTTTTAACTGCCACCGCTAAAGTCGATTGCCCTCGTCGGTCAGTCAGTGAGTCAAGTGTACAAAACTAATCTATCGATCGGCAGTACGTGCCTAATTAATTGCGTACGGATCATTATCGACTTGCGTGTGCCCACGCCCAACCACGTACGTACGTACTTTGTATCTACTAGCAAAAGAGCCCGTGCGTTGCAACGGAAGAAAAAAATAACACACACTCTAAACCCAATAACCATAATATGTTCATGCCCTTTATTTTAGCGAGGCATCATTTTTGTGTTGCCGCTTATCCTCCTTCTCATCTTCAGTGGCCTTGGTGTTCACACAAACCAAAGTGTGTTTGAATGTTGTTTTTCCCCTGCTAGTTTGTTCAGAGGTGCTCATGTGTGGTTATCGATGTTTTCTTTCATCTCTTTATGATTTTAGTGGTTTTTATTTGCAATCCAGATCGTCATGCATTTAAAGAAAAACCGACGTGCCCTATAGGTTACAAGTTTGCTTTTAAAATAATATTTTAAAATATTTAATAGGTAAAAATAACATCATATTCAAATTCTACATATTTTTCTATTCAAATTTCATATATAACATGTTAAAATCAGAGTTACGGTTTAATGATATGGATAATTAAGAAAATATTTGTTTGACTTAAATATCTTCCAAAATAATATTTAAAAATATTTAACAAACAAAATAACATCATATTCAGATTCTACACATTTTTCTAATCAATTTTCATATATAACATGTTAAAATCGGAGTTACGGTTTAAAAGATATGGATAATTTAGAAAAAAACATGTGTTTGACTTGTATATGATCGGCGGGTGAATTATCTAATACGTCAGGGGGGTTTCCGTAAAAACGTAAAATAACGGTTCGGTTATGACTTAAGTGTGCACTGCGGGTTAATTCATAGAAACTGCAGGGGGTTTTCTGCAAAAGTGCATGACGGACCGCCGAAACCCAATTTGCTTTATTATTAGGTAGAGATGTGTATGGTAGCCGCTAGGCATACGTACGAGTTCGATCTCTCTCTTATCTTAAGAGTACAGAGCTTTTCTTTTTCATGTTTCCTCCTTTGGCGTTTTAGTCGTGGTGGGCTGCCAGATCTGGAGTTCGATGGTGTGTCCGGGGTGTTGCCCCGGTCTGATTCGTTCAACGGTAAGGGTTTCACTTTTGGTGAGTCACCTTGGAGGTCCGTAAAGCTGCATATCAGCGATGGAGCCGCGTCGAGCTCGGGTGAGGAGGTGATTCGTCATTCTTTTCTTTGGTGGCTGCTGCGGTGGTGCCGGAGGCAAGTGACGGACGTTGGTGTCAAGCTCAGAGATGTTCTGCTATCTTCTCAGTTTTGTCATGTCGGTCTTTACGTGACTTGTACTTTGTTCTTTATGATATGAATGAGACACGTATTACCATGCAAAAAAAAAAGCTTTTCTTTTTCATTTTTCCGCGGGGATTGTGAG
The DNA here is from genome assembly GCA_021437245.1 of Aegilops speltoides. Lineage (NCBI taxonomy): Eukaryota > Viridiplantae > Streptophyta > Magnoliopsida > Poales > Poaceae > Aegilops > Aegilops speltoides. The sequence continues at coordinate 497,895,454 of CM038146.1, forward strand.
TACAAAGTACATCTCCACATACTCCTCTCTTTCTAAATATAAGTTTTTTTAGAGATTTTAATACAAACTACATACGGATATATAGAATATTTTAAAGTGCAGATTGACTGATTTTATTCCGTATGTTGTCAATATTAAAATCTCTAAAAGGATTTGTATTTAGAAACGGAGGGAATACAAGATTACTGCTTTCTATACACGAACGTACCACATGGTCTCGAAAGTTACACACACAGAAAAAACAGTGGATGCATACATGGTGCCTGCGGCTGTAATTAAGGTGCAAGTGAAGTGCACGTATGAACTCCAATTATACTTTTAGCTCGCGGTATTAGTGCTACAAGCGTACGTGCAACCTAGCTAGCTAGCTACTTCTTCACTCCAGGTTAAGATGACCTGCTGCTAATCGCTTCATTATCCATCCGCCGGCTCCAGTAGCGGAGTTGAGGAGGGGAGGGCTCCCGAACAGGCCCTAAGTATACTACTACCTCCGTCCAGGTGTATAAGTCATTCGCGTAGTTCTAGGTCATCGATTCGAGCAATTAAATATGTGTTATATGTTATGAAAAGTACATCACTAGATTTCTACAAGGAAGTAGTTTCTAAATATATATTTTTTGTCACATATAATACATATTTAGATAGTTAAATCGTCAACCTAGAACTACGCGAATGACTTATTCACCGGGACGGAGGTAGTACTGTACTTCGTCGAATAGTCAAATGCATCCACACATCGATAGTCGATCTCTTTCGAAGAAAATTAACAATCTTTTTTTTCTGACAGATAGAGATCTGGTGCTACTACTTAATTACAGCGCGTGGCATGCGTGTGTACAAGCAGAAGCAGATAGAGAGGGAGAAACATGGACGCACGCATGACCATGCTGGAGTTGTACTGGTACTCCATCCACCGTAAGCTCAAAATCCCATGCATGCATGGACTTCAACTTATTAACAGGGCACTCGAATTTGCCCACTGTTTCAGAATATACTTGGCACAAACCTTTGGAGAACTGTTACTCCGTTAGTATATATCTGTACTTTGTACGACGTGAAAACAATATGACATCATTAGATTCATCACACTAATTAGTTAATTACTCCCTTCGTTCTAAAATAAGTGTCTCAATTTTATATTAACTTCAATAGAAAGTTGTACTAAGGTTGAGACAGTTATTTTGAATGGAGGAAGTATTATTTTCTCCATGAACTTTTATAAGAGAATTTAGATCACTGGTACGTATGCAGTAATCACACATCCTCCCGTTCAAGAAAGAACTAGGGAAACAACAATGCACGTTGGCGGTGGTGGTGGGGCCTATTGGTGGCAAAGGCTAGTTTTCCGACGGTGGCGGTGGGGCTTTGATCACGGCAGTGCAATGAACATAAAAAAGAATAAAAATCACATCCAGACCCATAGACCACCAAGCGGCGATTAAAAGCATCGAAGCAAGCCGAAGACGTGCCGCTGTCATCGCCCCTCCCTCGCCGGAGCTGGGCAAAATTTGTTGTTGTAGACAATCGAAAAGTCATCGTGCAAAGGCTCCGTAGGACCAACGCAATAGAACATCAAGCCGCCGATGTAGAGTAGCATAGATCGGAAGAATCCAACCCGAAGAAACACAAACGTTGACGAACTACACCTCCACACGCACACCGACGATGCTAGACACATCACCGGAGCAGGGGTTAGACGGGGAGAACCTTATTTCATCTTCAGAGAACCGCGGCCTGTCTCGTCTTCTTGAGTAGGACACAAACCCTAATGACAAAACTCAAAAGAGCATTCAAAACCAGAGCTCTTCCACCAGCAAGGTTAGGATCCACCGCGCCTCCATAACCTAAGGCCACCTGAGATGAAAGGGGCAAGCAGCGGTGCCGACGGAAGGTAGAGAAACCCGGAGCTTTTTTTAGGTGAGAAGACGGCTGCGAGGGACACACATATAAAGGATGGTCCCTTTTTGTTAGGCTAGATACGAGTGACATCATGCATCATGCACGTCGCCGCACCGGCCGGCCGGCCATCTCATCATCGCACCCCATGTGAGTGACGTCGCTCCACCTATACATGTATGCATGCAAATCCGCCGGCCCGCCGGCGTCCGTCCACCCGCTACTTCTTCCTTCCGATGGGTTGGACATTTGGAGCGGTTGTCTACTCTCTAGCTTTGATTTCTTAGCAGACACGAACACAGGGAAGTGATTGATTGGGTTTGGGTGGGCACCTGCCTACGCCCCATATTCAGAGGGGAGAAAATGGAAGGGGCGTGTGCAGGCACGCTCAAGGCACCGAACCTAGCTGAAGGAGCGGCCGACACGTGGCAGTCCCACTCAACATCAGCTGTAGCAAATTATCCTTCTGCAAAAAAATAAAAAAAATACAAGCAGTAACCTGTCTGAACCATAAAAAAGAACAAGAGAAACTGGTGTCAGCTGAGTAGGTAGGTAGGTGATTGGAGGTCATTGCATTGCATTTCAGAATGCAGATCGTTCGTCCGTTCGAGAAACCCATGTCTGTCAGCCATGCAGCGAGACATCAGCCTACAGAAGATGATTAGGCTAGCGACGATGGCTGGCCGGCAGATGTTTGTCAAATCAAAAACGGTTTTAGTTAAACTGGGTCGTTCTGAGTCAACATGTCCCGCGACCCATCCCCAGCCCAGCCCCTCCACGATCCCCTCCCGGCGCCGGCCACCGCGGCCACGCCGGCCACCATCACCCCGGGTCTTTGCCTGCTGCCGCCCCCTCCGGCTCGCTTGCCGCTGGACTTCATCCCGCAGGTGGTCCCTCCAGGCGCGTCGTCGTTGCCGGTGCATGTGGATGCCAGATCCAGGTCGCCGATCCGGTCGCCGCCGTCCCATGACCGGTCCCTGCGCGATGCGCCGGTGGAGATGGTGCCGGAGACGCCGCCGGAGCTCCAGGGCGTCCAGCCGCGGGTCGCATTCATCATCGTCGTCCCGTCGCCTCACGTCCACGGCGCCTCGTCCTCTTCCTGCAGCGGCTCTCCAGCGGATGCGGGGCGTGACGCAGATGCGTCTGGCGAGGGATGGCAGCTCGTGCGCTCCCGGCGTGGCCCGCACCTCCCGCCTCCTCCTGCACCGGCCTCTGCTCGGCGCCCCCTCCCTGCCTGGCTGCACGGGAGATGCTGCCGCTGCCTCGCCCCGGGTCACCGTGCTTTGGTTTGCCGGGATCCCTTCAGGTGCTCTCGCTGCCTCCAGGCCGGCCACCGTGCTCGCGGATGCACCAACGCGTGGCGCCCGCTCAGCTCCCTGAAGATCCTGCGGCGGCCAGCTACAGCTCCCCCCGTGGCTCCCCGGCCACCGTCTCGTGGTTGGCCTGCTCCTCCGCAAGCTGAAATGCCCACCTCGTCAGCATGGCCTCAACTCGGAGGCGCTGCCCTGCGGAGGGAAGGTCTTGCTGCTACGGATATGCTGCACCAAACAGCACCCAACTCTGGTCGTGCGGCGACAGTTTGGCTTGCCGGGGCGCAGTCTGATGCCTCTTGCAAGGCCGCGGCAGAGGCCCTTGCGTCCGCGATCGGCGCCAACGTCGTGGATATCAGGGTCATCCGCCAATTTGTGGATGCCACCGTCGATCGTCAATCTCCGACCAGGACTATGCTCCCCTCGCCTTCTTCATCTGCATCACGGCCCCCAGGATTTGAAGCTTCTCCGGTGATGAGCTCCGCCCCGCAGACGCCGCCCTTCATCATCGATGCTTGCCGCACACCATGCAGTACGGCGACTGATGATGTTTGTTCCCCTACTACCGAGACGGTCGCTGTCTTCGCTACGCCGCCCCAGACTCCTGGTCCAGCACCTACTCTGCATGTCACCCCTACAAGTCAGGTGATGGTTCATGAAGAGCAAGAGCTGCCGGTTGGGTTTGACACCCTGTTTCAGCCGCGTCAGGAGGCCATCTTGGGCTCCCCTCCAACACTGCATGGGAAACAACCAGGACGACGTAGAAAGACCATGGCTGGGATGTCCATTGACCAGGAAGGGGCTGCTTTCTCGCTACGGCGCTCCAGTGTTAGGCTACGGGCAAGTGCGCGCGCGCGAATCGTTCCAGTTCAGAAGGAAGCACAGAAGATGGTGTGTCTGAAGGAAATATGCCCTAGAGGCAATAATAAAGTTATTATTTATTTCCTCATATCATGATAAATGTTTATTATTCATGCTAGAATTGTATTAACCGGAAACATAATACATGTGTGAATATATAGACAAACAGAGTGTCACTAGTATGCCTCTACTTGACTAGCTTGTTAATCAAAGATGGTTATGTTTCCTAACCATGGACAAAGAGTTGTTATTTGATTAACGGGATCACATCATTAGTTGAATGATCTGATTGACATGACCCATTCCGTTAGCTTAGCACCCGATCGTTTAGTATGTTGCTATTGCTTCCTTCATGACTTATACATGTTCCTATGACTATGAGATTATGCAACTCCCGTTTACCGGAGGAACACTTTGTGTGCTACCAAACGTCACAACGTAACTGGGTGATTATAAAGGTGCTCTACAGGTGTTTCCGAAGGTACATGTTGGGTTGGATAATTCGAGATTAGGATTTGTCACTCCGATTGTCGGAGAGGTATCTCTGGGCCCTCTCGGTAATACTCATCACCTAAGCCTTGCAAGCATGTAACTAATGAGTTAGTTATGAGATGATGTATTACGGAACGAGTAAAGAGACTTGCCGGTAACGAGATTGAACTAGGTATTGGATACCGACGATCAAATCTCGGGCAAGTAACATACCGATGACAAAAGGGAACAACGTATGTTGTTATGCGGTTTGACCGATAAAGATCTTCGTAGAATATGTAGGAGCCAATATGGGCATCCAGGTCCCGCTATTGGTTATTGACCAAGAATAGTTCTAGGTCATGTCTACATAGTTCACGAACCCGTAGGGTCCGCACACTTAAGGTTTCAATGCGGTTATATTATGAGTTTATGAGTTTTGATGTACCGAAGGAGTTCGAGTCTCGGATGAGATCGGGACATGACGAGGAGTCTCGAAATGGTCGAGACGTAAAGATCGATATATTGACGACTATATTCGGAGTTCGGAAAGGTTCCGAGTGATTCGGTATTTTTGAGTCCGGAGAGTTACGAGAATTCGCCGGGAGAAGTATTGGGCCTTATTGGGCCTGGGAAAGAGAGAGGGACTGCCTAGGGCAGGCTGCGACTTCCCAAGGCCTAGTCCGAATTGGACTAGGGGAGGGCCGCACCCCTCCTTCCTTCCTTCTCTCTTCCCTTCCTAGTCTCCTACTCCTACTACATGGAAGGAACCCTAGTTGGACTAGGAAAGGGGGAATCCTACTCCCGGTGGGAGTAGGACTCCCCATGGCGCGCCCCTCATAGGGCCGGCCTCCTCCTCCCTCCCTCCTTTATATAAGGGGGCAGGGGGCACCCCATGAACACACAAGTTGATCTACGGATCGTTCCTTAGCCGTGTGCGGTGCCCCCTTCCACCATATTCCACCTCGGTCATATCGTCGCGAGGCTTAGGCGAAGCCCTGCGCCGATAGAACATCAAGATCGTCACCACGCCGTCGTGCTGACGGAACTCATCCCCGGCGCTTTGCTGGATCGGAGCCCGGGGATCGTCATCGAGCTGAACGTGTGCTGAACTCGGAGGTGCCGTACGTTCGGTACTTGGATCGGTCGGATCGTGAAGACGTACGACTACATCAACCGCGTTGTCATAACGCTTCCGCTTACGGTCTACGAGGGTACGTGGACATACACTCTCCCCTCTCGTTGCTATATCATCACCATGATCTTGCATGAGCGTAGGAAATTTTTGAAATTACTACGTTCCCCACAAAGTGGCATCCGAGCCTAGGTTTTATCGTTGATGTTATATGCACGAGTAGAACACAAGTGAGTTGTGGACGATATAAGTCATACCGCCTACCAGCATGTCATACTTTGGTTCAGCGGTATTGTTGGATGAAGCGGCCCGGACCGACATTACGCCAGACGCTTACGCGAGACTGGTTCTACCGACGTGCTTTGCACACGTGTGGCTGGCGGTGTCGGTTTCTCCAACTTTAGTTGAACCGAGTGTGGATACGCCCGGTCCTTGTGAAGGTTAAAACGGAGTCTATTTGACAAACTATCGTTGTGGTTTTGATGCGTAGGTAAGAACGATTCTTGCTAAGCCCGTAGCAGCCACGTAAAATTTGCAACAACAAAGTAGAAGACGTCTAACTTGTTTTTGCAGGGCATGTTGTGATGTGATATGGTCAAGACGTGATGAGATATAAGTTTTTGTATGAGATGATCATGTTTTGTTGAAGTTATCGGCGACTGGCAGAAGCCTGATGGTTGTCTCTTTGTTGCATAAGATGCAAGTGCCAAATAATTGCTTTACTTTATCGCTATGCGATAGCAATAGTTGCAAGAGCAATAGTTGGCGAGACGACCATGTGATGACACATTGATATAGATCAAGATGATGAAGATCATGGTGTCGTGCCGGTGACGATAAAGATCATGACGATAGAGATCAAAGGCGCAAGATGATCATGGCCATATCATGTCACATACTTTGATTGCATATGATGTTTATCTGTTATACATCTTATTCTTGCTTTGATTGACGGTAGCATTTTAAGATGATGTCTCACTAATTATCAAGAAGTGTTCTCCCTGAGTATGCACCGTTGCCAAAGTTCGTCGTGCCCAGACACCACGTGATGATCGGGTGTGATAAGCTCTACGTCCATCTACAAAGGGTGCAAGCCAGTTTTGCACACGCGAATACTCAGTTATACTTGACGAGCCTAGCATATGCAGATATGGCCTCGGAACACGGAGACCGAAAGGTCGAGCGTGAATCATATAGTAGATATGATCAACATAGTGATGTTCACCATTGAAAACTACTACATCTCACGTGATGATCGGTCATGGTTTAGTTGATTTGGATCACGTAATCACTTAGATGACTAGAGAGATGTCTGTCTAAGTGGGAGTTCTTAAGTAATATGATTAATTGAACTTTAATTTATCATGAACTTAGTCCTAGTAGTATTTTGCAAATTATGTTGTAAGATCAATAGCTTGCGTTGTTGCTTTCATATGTTTATTTTGATATGTTCCTAGAGAAAATTGTATTGAAAAATGTTAGTAGCAATGATGCGGATTTGATCCGTGACCTGAGGTTTATCCTCATTGCTGCACAGAAGAATTATGTCCTTGATGCACCGCTAGGTGACAGACGTATTGCAGGAGCAGATGCAGACGTTATGAACGTTTGGCTAGCTCAATATGATGACTACTTGATAGTTTAGTGCACCATGCTTAAACGACTTAGAATCGGGACTTCAAAGACGTTTTGAACGTCATGGACCATATAAGATGTTCCAGGAGTTGAAGTTAATATTTCAAGCAAATACCCGAGTTGAGAGATATGAAGTCTACAACAAGTTCTATAGCTAAAAGATGGAGGAGAATCGCTCAAGTAGTGAGCATGTGCTCAGATTGTCTGGGTACTTCAATCGCTTGAATCAAGTGGGAGTTAATCTTCCAGATAAGATAGTGATTGACAGAATTCTCTAGTCATCATCACTAAGTTACTAGAACTTCGTGATGAACTATAGTATGCAAGGGATGACGAAAACGATTCCCGAGCTCTTCGTGATGTTGAAATCAACGAAGGTAGAAATCAATAAAAGACCATCAAGTGTTGATGATTGACAAGACCACTAGTTTCAAGAGAAGGGCAAAGGGAAAGAAAGGAACTTCAAGTGGAAAGACAAGCAAGTTGTCACTCCCTGCGAAGAAGCCCAAAGCTGGACCATAGCCTGAAACCGAGTGTTTACACTGCAAAGGAAATGGTCTTTGAAGCGGAAATGCCCGAATATTTGGTGGATAAGAAGGATGGCAAAGTGAACAAGGGTATATTTGATATCTGATTATTGATGTGTGCCTTACTAGTGTTTATAGTAGCCCCTGAGTATTTGATACTTGTTCGGTTGCTAAGATTAGTAACTCGAAACAGGAGTTACAGAATAAACAGAGACTAGTTGAAGGGAAAGTGACGATGAGTGTTGTAAGTAGTTCCAAGATTGATATGATCATCATCGCACACTCCCTATACTTTCGGGATTAGTGTTAAAACATAAATAAATGTTATTTAGCGTTTGCGTTGAGCATGAATATGATTTGATCATGTTTATTGCAATACAGTTATTCATTTAAAGTCAGAGAATAATTGTTGTTCTATTTACATGAATAAAACCTTCAATGGTCATACACCCAATGAAAATAGTTTGTTGGATCTCGATCGTAGTGATACACATATTCGTAATATTGATGCCAAAAGATGCAAAGTTAATAATGATAGTGCAACTTATTTGTGGCACTGCCGTTTGGGTCATATCGGTGTAAAGCGCATGAAAAACTTCATAAAGATGGATTTTCGGAATCACTTGGTTATGAATCATTTGATGCTTGCGAACCGTGCCTTTTGGGCAAGATGACTAAAACTCCGTTCTTCGGAACAATGGAACGAGCAACAAACTTGTTGGAAATAATACATACTGATGTATGCAGACCAATGAGTATTAAGGCTCGTGGCGAGTATCGTTATTTTCGACCTTCACAGATGATTTAAGCAGATATGGGTATATCTACTTGATGAAACATAAGTCTGAAATAGTTGAAAGGTTCAAAGAATTTCAGAGTGAAGTGGAAAATCATCGTAACAAGAAAATAAAGTTTCTGCGATCTGATCATGAAGGAGAATATTTGAGTTACGAGTTTGGCCTTCATATAAAACAAATGTGGAATAGTTTCACAGTTCACGCCACCTGGAACACTACAACATTATGGTGTGTCCGAACGTCGTAATCGTATTTTATAAGATATGGTGCGATCTATGATGTCTCTTACTGGTTTACCACTATCGTTTCGGGGTTATGCATTAGAGACAGCTGCATTCACTTTAAATAGGGCACCATCAAAATCCATTGAGACGACGCCTTATAAACTGTGGTTTGGCGAGAAACCAAAAGTTGTCGTTTCTTAAAGTTTGGGGCTGCGATGCTTATGTGAAAAAGTTTCAACCTGATAAGCTCGAACCCAAATCGGAGAAGTGCGTCTTCATAGAATACCCAAAGGTAACTATTGGGTACACCTTCTATCACAGATCCAAAGGCAAATCATTCGTTGCTAAAATGGATCCTTTCTAGAGAAGGAGTTTCTCTCAAAAGAAGTGAGTGGGAGGAAAGTAGAACTTGATGAGGTAACTGTACCTGTTCCCTTGTTGAAAAGTAGTTCATCACAGAAATCAGTTCCTGTCACAAATACACCAATTTGTGAGGAAGCTAATGATATTGATCATGAAACTTCAGATCAAGTTACTACAGAACCTCGTAGGACTTCCAGAGTAAGATCCGCACCAGAGTGGTGTAGTAATCATGTTCTGGAAGTCATGTTACTAGACCATGATGAACCTACGAACTATGAGGAAGCGATGATGAGCCCAGATTCCGCGAAATGGCTCGAGGCCATAAAATCTGAGATATGATCCATGTATGAGAACAAAGTATGGACTTTGATTGACTTGCTCGATGATCAGCAAGCCATGTTAAATAAATGCATCTTCAAGAGGAAGACGGACACTGATAGTAGTATTACTATCTACCAAGCTCGACTTGTTGCGAAAGGTTTTCAACAAGTTCAAGGTGTTGAATACGATGAGATTTTCTCACTCGTATCGATGCTTAACTCTGTCTGAATCATGTTAGCAATTGCCACATTTTATGAAATCTAGCAAATGGATGTCAAAACTGCATTCCTTAATGGATTTATTAAAGAAGAGTTGTATATGATGCAACCGAAGGTTTTGTCAATCCTAAAGGTGCTAACAAAATATGCAAGCTCCAAATGATCCATCTATGGACTGGTGCAAGCATCTCGGAGTTGGAATATACGCTTTGATAAGTTGATCAAAGCATATAGTTTTATATGGACTTACGATGAAGCCTGTATTTACAATAAAGTGAGTGGGAGCACTACTGACCTTTCGATTAGTATATGTGAGTGACATATTGTTGATCGAAATGATGTAGAATTTTTCTCGCAAAGCATAAAGGAGTGTTTTAAAGGAGTTCTTTAAAATAAAAGACCTCGATAAAAGCTACATACATATTGAGCATCAAGATCTATTGAGATAGATCAAGACGCTTGATAAGATTTTCAATGAGTACATACCTTGGCAAGATTTTGAAATAGTTCAAAATGGAACAGTCAAAGAAAGAGTTCTTGCATGTGTTGCAAAGGTATGAAATTGAGTAAGACTCAAATCCCGACCACAGCAGAAAATAGAAAGAGAATGAAAAGTCATTCCCTATGCCTCGGTCATAGGTTCTATAAAGTATGCTATGCTATGTACTGCACCTATTGTATACCTTGCTCGAATCGGCAAGGAGTACGATAGTGATCTAGGAGTAGATCATTGGACATTGGTCGAGAATATCCTTAGTAAGGACTAAGGAGATGTTTCTCGATTATGGAGGTGATAAAGAGTTTGTTGTAAAAGTTACATCGGTGCAAACTTTTACACCGATCCAGAAGACTCTAAGTCTCTATCTGGATACATATTGAAAGTGGGAGCAATTAGCTAGAATAGCTCCGTGCAGAGCATTGTAGACATAGAATATTTGCAAAATACATGCAGCTCTGAATGTGACGGAACCGTTGACTAAGCTTCTCTCACGAGCAAAACATGATCACACCTTTGTACTCTTTGGGTGTTAATCACATAGCAATGTGAGCTAGATTATTGACTCTAGTAAACCCTTTGGGTGTTGGTCACATGGCGATGTGAACTAGATTATTGACTCTAGTGCAAGTGGGAGACTGAAGGAAATATGCCCTAGAGGCAATAATAAAGTTATTATTTATTTCCTCATATCATGATAAATTTTTATTATTCATGCTAGAATTGTATTAACCGGAAACATAATACATGTGTGAATATATAGACAAACAGAGTGTCACTAGTATGCCTCTACTTGACTAGCTTGTTAATCAAAGATGGTTATGTTTCCTAACCATGGACAAAGAGTTGTTATTTGATTAACGGGATCACATCATTAGTTGAATGATCTGATTGACATGACCCATTCCGTTAGCTTAGCACCCGATCGTTTAGTATGTTGCTATTGCTTCCTTCATGACTTATACATGTTCCTATGACTATGAGATTATGCAACTCCGTTTACGGAGGAACACTTTGTGTGCTACCAAACGTCACAACGAATCGGGTGATTATAAAGGTGCTCTCAGGTGTTTCGAAGGTACATGTTGGGTTGGCATAATTCGAGATTAGGATTTGTCACTCCGATTGTCGGAGAGGTATCTCTGGCCCTCTCGGTAATACTCATCACCTAAGCCTTGCAAGCATGTAACTAATGAGTTAGTTATGGGATGATGTATTACGGAACGAGTAAAGAGACTTGCGGTAACGAGATTGAACTAGGTATTGGATACCGACGATCAAATCTCGGGCAAGTAACATACCGATGACAAAGGAACAACGTATGTTGTTATGCGGTTTGACCGATAAAGATCTTCAGTAGAATATGTAGGAGCCAATATGGGCATCCAGGTCCCGCTATTGGTTATTGACCAAGAATAGTTCTAGGTCATGTCTACATAGTTCTCGAACCCGTAGGGTCCGCACGCAAGGTTTCGATGATGGTTATATTATGAGTTTATGAGTTTTGATGTACCGAAGGAGTTCGAGTCCGGATGAGATCGGGGACATGACGAGGAGTCTCGAAATGGTCAAGATGTAAAGATCGATATATTGGACGACTATATTCGAGTTGAAAAGGTTCCGAGTGATTCGGTATTTTTCGATCTACGGAGAGTTCGGAATTCGCCGGGAGAAGTATTGGGCCTTATTGGGCCTCAAGGAAAGAGAGAGGGACTGCCTAGGGCAGGCTGCATGCCCCCAAGGCCTAGTCCGAATTGGACTAGGGGAGGCCGCACCCTCCTTCCTTCCCTTCTCTCTTCCCTTCCTAGTCTCCTACTCCTACTACATGGAAGGACCCCTAGTTGGACTAGGAAGGGGAATCCTACTCCGGTGGGAGTAGGACTCCCCATGGCGCCCTCATAGGGCCGGCCTCCTCCTCCCTCCCTCCTTTATATCTGAGGGCAGGGGCACCCATGAACACACAAGTTGATCTACGGATCGTTCCTTAGCCGTGTGCGGTGCCCCCTTCCACCATATTCCACCTCGGTCATATCGTCGCGAAGCTTAGGTGAAGCCCTGCGCCGATAGAACATCAAGATCGTCACCACGCCGTCGTGCTGACGGAACTCATCCCTAGCGCTTTGCTGGATCGGAGCCCGGGGATCGTCATCGAGCTGAACGTGTGCTGAACTCGGAGGTGCCGTACGTTCGGTACTTGGATCGGTCGGATCGTGAAGACGTACGACTACATCAACCGCGTTGTCATAACGCTTCGCCACGGTCACGAGGGTGCGTGGACATACACTCTCCCCTCTCGTTGCTATATCATCACCATGATCTTGCATGAGCGTAGGAAATTTTTTGAAATTACTACGTTCCCCAACAGTGTCGCAACTTAGGAATCGTCAAAGATGGGCAAGATATAACCGCGGCGGCTCTGGCTGAGCTTGAGGAGCAGTTCAAGGAAGAAGTCCCTGGCACGGTGTTGGCTGCACTGCGTGCCCTCTTCAAGCTCGACGATGCCCAGGCCATGGCCGTCGAAGATGCCATAATTGCACAGGGAGGTGCCAATGGTCTTGATCATGAAGAAGAGGTGGCAGTTACTGCTACTTAATGCCAGGTGGCCTTGTATGCTAGTGTTGAATTAGTAACTATGTTAGCACAACTTATGTACCCCAGGGGCTCCTGCATGAGGAGATTAGTGCACCCAGTTTGGGTTCGCAAGCTATTGTCTAGTGGCGATGGCTGTTCTTTTGGCCATTTGTTTTCCCTGTTGGCATTATGCCGCTGTGATCAAGGGCGTAAGACTGTTCAATTATGTTAGAACAATCCATCAACTTTCTGTGTTGGAACGTGAGGGGACTAAACTGTCCAAATCGACGCACTACTGTACACGAAACAATTGCAGCAACTACATGCCAGATTGTGTGCCTCCAGGAGACTAAACTTGAAGATATTGACCGCTTCACCGCATCTTATCTTGGTGGCCACCGTCTGAAACATTTTGCCCAAAGGCCGGCTACCAGCACCCGTGGAGGGATCCTTATGCTCTGGGACGATAGTTATGTCAACATCTCCAATGTTGTCACCTCTGAGTTCTGCCTTTCGGCAGACGTGGCCGTCCTGAACTCTGACTCCCGCTTCAAGATAACTACAGTCTATGGGCCTACCGCGCACTCCAGAAAAGATGATTTCTTTGCGGAGCTCCTTGCCCAGAAACCACCGGCTGGCCATATGTGGCTGGCCTTGGGGGATTTCAACCAAATCTACCGTGTGCGCGACAAGAACAAGCGTAACATAAATCGTAGCCGCATCAACCGCTTCCGTGCCACCCTTCAGGCGTGTGAGCTAAAAGAATTACATCTTCAAAACAGAAGATTCACCTGGAGCAATGAGCGGGTGAACTCCACGCTTTGCAAGCTTGACTCCTACTTCTGCAATGCCGACTGGGACATTCAGTTTGACACCCATGTGCTACATGCGCTCTCCTCCTCGCTCTCTGACCACTGCCCTTTACTCCTCGCCGACGATCGAGGGCCTCGTAGGACTCGGAGCTTCAAATTTGAGAACTTTTGGTGTTCCATCCCGGGTTTCTCCGAGGTTGTCGAGAATGCTTGGGCTGCGCACACTAGCCATTCTGAGCCCTACCAAATCCTTTTTCACAAGCTCAAGAGAGTTGGCATGAGATTGACAGAGTGGAGTAGAAATTTGTTTTCCAAGCCCAAGTTGCACCTACATGCTGCGTTGTTGGTTATCCTTAGGCTCGATGTTGCTCAAGAGTCACGGACTTTATCTGCTGAGGAGATGGACCTAAGAGCAAGATTAAAAAGAAGGGTCATTAGCTTGGCGGTCCTTGAGCGCACAAGAAAGAAGCAATGTGCCCGCTCAAGCAATCTCAAGGCGGGAGATGCTAATACCAAATACTTTCACCTTAGGGTGAATGCGAGAAGGAGGAAAAACCATATTCATCGCCTCAAACACAACAACGGTTGGGTTCTGAACCACGAGCAAAAAGAAAATCATTGATGACCACTTCACCGAGGCCATTGGAAGAGGGGGCCCTCGAACCAAGGACTTCAACTGGCAGAACCTCGAATTTGAGGAAATAGATCTTCATGGCCTTGATGACCCTTTCACCACAGAAGAGGTGTGGAATGCCATCAAACAAATGCCTAGTGACAAAGCCCCCGGCCCGGATGGTTTTACAGAGGCATTCTTCAAAAAATGTTGGCATATCATCAAAATTGACGTCATACGTGTCATCGATCTGTTTGGAAATCTTCATGTGGGAAACCTCCATTGGTTAAACTCCGCAAATGTCATCTTGCTGCCCAAAAAGGAAGGGGCAGAAGGAATCACCGACTATAGGCCCATTAGCCTCATCCACGCCATTGCCAAGATTATTGCTAAACTGCTTGCCCTACGACTCGCCCCCTTCATGAACAACCTTGTCTTGCATGCCCAAACCGCGTTCATTAAGAGACGGAGTATCCACGATAACTTCATGTATGTGCGAAATCTCGCGCGACGGCTTCACAAGAGCAAGACTCCTTCCCTCCTCATCAAGCTTGACATCCGCAAAGCGTTCGACTCTGTGCGGTGGGAATACATCCTCGACCTCCTTCAAAGGAGAGGCTTCCCAAGCAAGTTCAGGGAGTGGATCACCGCTCTTCTTAAGACATCTTCCTCGAGAATCCTTCTAAATGGGATACCCGGCAATGCCATCAAACACGGGAAGGGCTTTCGACAAGGAGATCCGCTATCTCCTCTCCTCTTTGTCATTGCCATTGATCCTCTCCAACAAGTTCTCAATGTGTCCACTCGCTGCGGGATTCTTCACAAGATCAGAGGGCGTGGCACTTGCTTCCGGACCTCCCTTTATGCGGACGACGCGGCTGTTTTTGTCAAGCCTTTAAAGGAGGATGTTTTGAACCTTGCAACCATCCTGGATTGCTTTGGTCGGGCCACGGGATTATGCACAAACTTCCAGAAAAGCTCTGTCGTACCCATAAGACGTGGGAACTTGAACTTGGACGAGATCCTCCATGAGCTTTCGGCCTCCCGAGCCTCTTTCCCAGTGAAGTATTTGGGCCTTCCTCTCTCTGTGTGGCAGCTCAAGAGGGTCGACTGCCAATACCTTGAGGACAAGGTCGCAGGCAACCTTGTATCTTGGGAAGGTGGGAATATCACCACAAAGGGTCGGTGCGTTCTTGTCAAATCAGTGCTCACCTCACAGGTGATCTTTCACGCCACTTCCCTCACCATCCCGCCCGGCACGCTTGCTAGCATCAACAAGATCGAGAGAGCTTTCCTCTGGTCTGGGACAGACAAGACGACCGGAGCCAAGTGCAAGGTCAATTAGGAGACTATGTGCCGCCCCAAGGATCTAGGGGGCCTTGGTGTGCTTCATCTTGGGAAATTTTCCCGTGCACTAAGACTACGATGGCCTTGGTATGAGTGGAATGACTCCCATCGGATGTGGGTGGGAATGGGAAATCCCTGTGGCGAGGACGACATGGACCTCTTCTATGCTTGACCACTATCACTATTGGCAATGGGGCTATTAGCCTTTTGGGACTCCCTTGGTTATTTGGTAGGAAACCAAAAGATGTGGCTCCACTCATCTTTGAGTGCTCTTCGAGGAAAAAGCGGAAGGTCGCCAAGCCTTACCTGTATGCGTGGATTGGCAAAGTCAAAATTTCGACCTCCTTTTCACTCGAGCATATCCGTCAATTTATCCATCTTTGGACCTTGCTTCGGAATGTTCATCTCGAGGAGGATAGGGTGGATTCCATCGCATGGAAGCACACAACGAATGGTGAATACATCACAACCTCAGCGTATAGGGCGCAATTCTTGGACATTGCACGCACAGAAATGAATAAAACCATTTGGAAGGTTTGGGCTCCACCAAAAATCAAGTTCTTTGCTTGGCTAGCAATTCAAAATCGTGTTTGGACCGCCGACCGTTTGGCCAAGCGAGGCTGGGACAATTGCGGACTTTGCCCACTATGCAAGAGGGAGCAAGAATCTGTGGCTCACCTCTTCTACAAGTGCCGATACACGTTGAGGCTCTGGGAAATGCTGAAAGTATGGCTACAATTGGATACCATGGATATTACTACTTGGCCGGGGGAACGATCGATCAAGGATTGGTGGACAAGGATGTCTAGCGCAACGAGGGTGCATAGGAAAGCTATGGCCTCCCTCACAATGCTTGTTAGCTGGACTATATGGAATGAGAGGAACGCGAGGATTTTCCGCAACAAGTTCAAGCCACCCAGCATCCTATTTATCAACATAAAGAGTGAGACTAACCTTTGGGTCACCGCCGGGGCAAAAAATGTGGGCCTTCTGATGCCGGGAGAGTAATGACCATGATGTAATATTTTTTCATTTTTTTTCTTTCACAATGTGTTGCAAACTCTTGTCCATTTCCTTCTTAATTAATGAATGAGGCAAAGCTTTTGCCTCCGTTTCAAAAAAAAACGGTTTTACCGGAGCCTTCGACTGGCCATGTGACTGACGTTCCATCCACCGGCACAACCGTCGCCACTCCACCAGCCACCAGCGTCCTGCCCCTACTCTCCTTCCCAGCCGGACATTGGCCAAATTCTCCACTTTGTTTTCTTGGCAATCACGGGTGATGGGGTGCATATTCACGGGAAAAAAACGTACCTAATTGAAGGAATAGTGAACGTGTATCTGAAGCAAAATAGTAGTCCTTTTTCCCTGAAGAAAAAGAGCCCAGGTTTGCACCAGCATAGAGCGAGAAAGGTTTGTACCAAGCACAGCCGTTTGCCAGATCAGAAACTGATGTCGGCCGCGACCTAATTAGGCACGATTACGTTAAGTTAAGCAAGGGCCTCTTGCACGCTGACCCGCAGATTTGCTCACCAACAATCCGTGGTCACGGATGCAGGAGCCGACCATCAGATGTTGCATCATACATTTAAAACACTGTTTTAACTAAACGGACGAAATTCATACAAACACAACAAATTTTCATGTAAACTAGACGAGATTCATGCAAACAGAGCAGATTTTCATTTAGAACCGAAAAAGTAGTCCGACTCTAAACCTATCCTACGGTGGTGGCGGTCGTCGTCCACTTCCTTTATACTCCGCATCGGCGACCACATCCTCCATCTGCCGGTTCCATAAACGGCGGCGGGGTTCAAGACCCGTGAAGTGGAGATGTGGTCTCCGGCGAAGAAGAGTAGAACAAGAAAGACAGTCCAGCCCACTTGGGACATAATGCCCTGCCGGCTCCCATGCCCTACCCATCCTCGGAGGAGTCCGCGACCTGCCCGTCACCGGTGCCGATGGACGTGCACGGTCCGTCACTATCCACCTTCCACATGCGTCGTTGAATGTTGGACGTAGCTGGCGGCCGCGGCCGCATCCGGATGCGCAAAACTTCGTTGCGAGTGGCGCTCGCGGCCTCGTAGAGTGCCCGCTGCTCCGCAATGAAGTTCGGGTTCACCGCAGCCATGGCTGCCTCGCTTACGCGCTTGCCGTAGATTTGGCCCTCCGCTAGCCGGTGCTACTGGAGGAGGAACATGTTGTACCTCTACTCCTTCAGCAACTGCTGGAAAGTAGACACAGGAGCCGCGCAGCCTGCTCCTCCTTCACCATGGCGGCGTCGTAGCACACCTGTGTCTACTGCATGGTCAGACCCGCATGCACATGTGCGGGGTCTGCCGTCGTGTCATTGTCGGAGCTTGTGGGTTCATAATCGGAGACCTCGGGCAAGCTAGCTGGCATGCCCTGCTCGATCCGCTCGGCACAACGGGACTCCTAGGCGGCCGCAAGGGCGGTCACCTCGTGCTTCTTCTCCAGCGAAAAACTACCCCACAGAGCGTTCCCCCTCGCAGTCATGGAGGATTGGAGCGAAGGAGGAGGATGTGTTGTGGTGTGGAGTTAGCCAGTGTGACCGCTTTTAAATAACGGATTCCGGTGAGGCCAAGCGTCCGGGTGCGTCAATGCGAGGCGCTGGAGTTGGTTCCTCAGCCGACGAGCCTGCTTAATGGCGGCATACGGACGGACTTGCGTTGAACGGGCATGATAGAGATCCGTCCCGCCCCGTACAACAAACGTCGCTTCGGCATTGAATAGGCGCGGACAGCTCTCTCGACCGGTGTGACGCTTCAATGTCGGCGCCAGTGAAAGGTCGCGTTCACTCTGGATCAACGTCATTGCGTAGCTGACGCTCTGCAACGGCATGAATACGGGCAGTTGGTGCCGGGTGAGAACGCACGCGCACGAGGAAGGAGGGTCTTGGGTGGGCAAGGCAAGTCAGGAGTGGGCGTGGCAACGGTCCGAACGCCCACAAAGCCCCTCCCTCATTTTATCTCCGATTTACTAGGAAAATTGCGTCCAGACCGCAGAGCGGACCAATACAGGACTATGTTGGATGGCAGAACATGTCCGGACCGTACGATTCAGATGTATGTGGGCGGTTGAAGCGTCTGGAGATGCCCTAAGATAGCAAGCGTAGCAAAACCCAGCAGCACCACACCGCCCTCACGTGCAAATTAACGTTCGGCTGCCTTGCCGTGCAGGTGAAACAAGAGAAAAAGAAAAAGCCGGCAGATCAGCATGTATATATGGCAACGACGAGATGACCTCCATCGTCACTTTCTGATGCATGTGCTTGGCCTTTCTTTACGCTTGGCGAGCGGTGTTCATGCGTTTCTTTCCTGCTCCAACATTCCTCTCCATGCGATCTCCAGCGTACAAGCGGCGGGCGGCGGCGGTGATAAGGTTTTCGGCCGGGTTACTTTTCGAAGCCGGGCATGCTCAGTCTGGATTCTCCTCAGCGGAAAGTCTGCGTGGACACACGAGGGGAAAAAAGGGATCAGGCAAAGGGGCCATGGACATAGGGAATATAGGGCAACTCCAACGCAGATCACCAAAACCTTGTAGACAATTTAGCCTCACACATTTTGCCATCTAATGTGGATCATCATTTTTTGTCGGCTTTGAGGGAGTCTGGACGGTCCACTTGGTCGACTGTCAGTTGGACCACATCTCTCAACACTCCATATGCTACACTCATCTTTTTCCCTCGCATTTCCCTCGCATTGTTAGTCATTAGCCACAGTCCAGATTTTAAGGATACGGTTGGATGACCTCCATCTGGCGCACTGTCCATGGACACATCCGGAAATGTCCGCACACATTTGGTGATGCCCATTGCATGATCCGCGTTAGAGTTGCCCTGACGGTGTCCCGCGGGATCACTTTTGGTGGAGGGCAGGAGTCCCACGAAGCACATGTATGTTTGACGACTCATGGCAAGTAGACACTTCGCAGGGAGCACAACTTGCACTACGTGAGAGTGCATTACCTCATGGAAAGCACAGATTCAATCTCCCACGTACCATCCCACGTTGCTCCCGTGGGAGACGGGGAGGGTGCTCCCGCGGCCGCCACCAACACACTCATCTCCCTTGCCGCCGCGAGAGGACACGGTCGGGCAAAGCTTGGCCGCCGCCGGCGGTGGTGGGGCGTTTCTCTTCGTGCAGGGCCTCCGCCAACAGGCGGCACGGCTGGGCCAGGACACCACGATGGCGAGGGTTGCGGTAGTGCGGCGGCGAGGCTCGAGACTGGCGGCACACATCGGGCTTTGAGGTGGAAGATCGTGCAAGCGGGGGGTGGCGCCGGATCGGGATCCGCCCCGATCTGGCGTCCATCTTCAGCCGGCGGCACGGGCTGTGGGCAGCGCAGACCGGTGTCCTCCGCCGTGGCGGCGATGCATCGACGCGGTGGAGGCAACGGTGTGGTGGCGATCCTAGTGTTCCTATTGCATCTTGACAACAAACGGCATGATCGTTCCTCCTTGATCTGGCTATCGACGTGTTCCAAAATTGTTGTCGGAGATCTTGCCCAAGGATATATGGATCAGATAGAATCTTGTCGTGCTCGTCCATATCAGACTATGCGGCTCTACGAGGGTGCGGCGCAAAGCTCTGTTGTCTCTTGACACCATGGGACATGTCGGTATCTCGTTTTCTTTGGCGTAGACAACGGTGGAGAAAGTCATGGTGGCTACGATCGAAGGATTAGTAAGGCAGAGGGGGCCTTGTAGGCGATGGAGTCAGCCAGGTGTTCAATAACTTTTAGAAGCAGCAGTGACAAGTGGGGGCGACAGTACTGGAGGATTTCATTTTTGCTGGTGCTCCTCGGGTGCCGAGTTGTGACTTTCAGGGTGAAAACGTAAGGCATGACCTTCATTGGTTGTGCCTGGCAATTTGCTTGTTGAAGGTATTGTTTTGAGAGCTCGGACTTTCTTCAAGGTGAAAACTGAAGATCTTGGATCGGGCGAAGATGGAGCTTGTGCACCGTTTTCTTCTTGAAAGTGTCGCTTTTAGAGACCTTTTATGTTTTTTGGGTGCTGTCATTGGTGGTCATTGTGTGCTGCTGCTGAAAGAAGTTGATCATTGTGGTGAGGCTTATTTGTTTTCCTTTCTTTGTTCTTTTTTTTTCAGGCTATGTGCATCCTCGATGTCTTTGAGACATCTTGTTGGTGCACCTTCCCGGTCACTCTCCACTTGCAACATCTTCCCAGTGGCAGTATGGTCAAATATTTCACCAGGAAGGATGTCTGAGGCATAGGCCTCGTAGCGCTCATCCCATGCTTCTTTAGCACTGAGGACAAGGGAGCACGTGGGATCCAATATGAGTTTCATGGACGAGGTATCTCCTGCTGATGCGGGATTAGCTCATAGCCGCCATGTGAATTGAACTCGATGGCATGTGGTTTCAAATTCCAATTCGGACACTCATCAAGGGCAGAGATTCAACCTCGACTATGTTACAGCCTCGGATCGTTGGCAACGAACATTATGAAACTGCGCAAAGAGTTAAGGAAACTTTACAACGTTATGCCGCTGGCTCCAGCACGTAAAGGCGATCCTTCTTCTCCTCCTCCGTCGCCACCTTGTCTATGATCCGCTCCTCCTCCTTTGAGAGCAGCACCCAGCCCGGACGCGCGGGAAGCGACGTGGCGACGGTGAGAGGGAAGTGAAGGCTGAGGGCTGCGGGCCAAGTGATATTCGTCCGTGGCTATGGGAATCGGAGCTTGTGAGCTATTCGGTCAAAATTTCCATATTGACAGTTATTATGCTGATGGGGCCGATACGACGGCTGTATTAGTTTTGCTAGTGGACGTGAATGCTTCTATATAACTATATACACATATATAAAGAATTACAAGCAAATGATTCAAAAGAACCATGGACCTTTTTCAAAAGAACCATGGATCTTTGAAGAGAAATATGTGCATGCAAATCTATGAGACCTCCATGATGATTCTAATCGAGCCTCTAACAATATAAAAACTCTGTTAGTCCGCCTGCGCTTTGGCTCTCAAGGGCTTGAGGATCTGGAAGGAGCAGAGCAGGCTGGCGTCGACGTTCATCAGCGCGCCGGCGTTGTTGAACTCCCCGCAGTAGTTGGGCGCGGAGAAGATGGTGACCAGCTGCCGGTCCGCGAAGAACTCGTACCCGTCCTCCACAACCTGTGCCTCCATCGCCATGCCGCCAAGAACCGTCAATGGCAATGCACGGAGGGTGGCGAGGAGAGGGGAGGGGAGAGGTTTGCAATTACCTGGTGGGCGCGGCAGATGAGGTCGAGGTCGTGTTTGTTCAAGAACTCGGCGACCTTGTCGGCGCCGAAGGTGAAGGAGACGCCGCGGTCGTTCTCGCCCCACCCGGGGCTCTCGCGGTCGGGGTCGGACCAGAGGAGGTCGCAGAGGAGGCCCTGGTCGGGCACGTCGACGGGGCGCTGGATCTCCGCGATCCGGTCGAGGCTGTCGAGGTCCGGGGAGAGGCCGCCGTGCATGCACAGGATCTTCTCGTCGATGAGCGCCGCGACGGGGAGGCAGTTGAAGCAGTCGGTGAAGAGCTTCCAGAGGCGCACGCTGAAGCGGCGCTTGCACTCGTCGTAGAAGCCGTAGATGCGGTTGATGGAGGCGCACTCGTGGTTGCCCCGCAGCAGGAAGAAGTTGTCCGGGAACTTGATCTTGTACGCCAGCAGCAGGCAGATGGTCTCGATGCTCTGCTTGCCACGGTCCACGTAGTCGCCCAGGAACAGGTAGTTGGCGCTCGGCGGCAGCCCGCCGTAGTCGAACAGCCGGAGCAGGTCCGAGAACTGACCGTGGATGTCGCCTGACACGTACGTACCCATGCATGCACATAAGCACATCAGTTTTTTTTTTTTGGTTTTCAACCATGCAGTAGAGATGTCTGTATATTCATTGAGAAAGAAACTGATACAACAGCACGATAAAACAAAAACGACATAAGGATCACCACTCAAGACTTGGCAAGCAGTTTTCAGCAAGGTATTTTCTGCAAGCACTGAAATTACCGGTAACACAAGGCACACACGATCATCAGGGAAGAAAAGACCACCACGACCGACGACCAGGGAAGGAGGCACAACCTAGGTTTAAAATTTCGACGAAATTTCGAGGCTGTAGTAATAAGAACCTCAGATCTCACTAACCAACATGTCTTGCAGTAGCGCCTTGGTAGATCGATCGCTATATATCAACCTGGTCCGCAGGTATAAAGTCGTTATGCCGAAAGGCTCATATCTTGTTCATATAAATTCATAGTGAATGAAATTTTGCAAAAATTACGAGCATTCCAAACTTGGGCCAACAGCAGATATCTGCATACGAAACTCACCCGTAGAAGACCATATCAGGTCCTACGTAGTAAGGGCGCTACACACTCCTTTATACTATTTGTTTGAATTGAAAACTCAATGAAACACGGGTTTCTCGGAAATGATTCGAATTTACCAAAATTTCAACCATTTCGAGGGTCACCTGATTTTAACACCAACTGGAATATTTTTTTTCTCAACACGAGCATCGAAGGCCCCACGCCACTCGTGAGTGTCACGACCGGACGACCACAAATCCAAACGACCATTAAGATCAAGGGACAAGACGACCACTGAACCAATGGAGGAAGCGGGACACCCGATCCCCGCCATGGCTGTCAAAACGACGACCAATCCCTCCAACGCAAGGAGAGGCGGCGGACTCCAGATCAGCGTCGCCACAGGACGGACCGGCGGCGACTCGGCCATCGGCGCGGCACGGCTGCATGCAGGCCATGCACGCACACCGCGAGCAGCCAACCCAGTGCCCAGCCAGAATCCAGAGCCACGTCAAAGCTAACTAAAACCGGCCGAGAAGGAAATCGACAATGCATGCGTGACTCCGGCGACGACGGGACTCACCGCAGACGTTGATGGGGGCCTCGAGCTCGAGGAGGTTGGGCTGGGAGAGGAAGATGCCCTTGGCGGTGACGCAGAGGTGCCGGATCTCCGCCTCGCTCAGCTGCACCTTCTTCCCGGGCGCCTTGCCCTTCTTCCCGTCCAGGAGCCGCCGGATGAGCTCGTCCACGGCGTGCCCGTCCATCGACGATCTCTATCTCCTTGCCGCTGCGCTCGTGGTGGAGAATGTCGGGCCGGGAGAGGAGGAGAGCGTCCGTGCGCCCGTGTCCATGGCTTTGGTTGGTTTTATGGCCCGGCGATGCTTGGCTCGCAGAGGCCCTGCCAAATAAGGACACCACCCTGCTACGTACGATCGAGTGGCAAATGGGGGCGAGCCTGTCACTAATCCTCGCCCCTAATATTATATGCACCGTGACCATATCCTCTCTCCTCTCCTATAAATAAACTCGCCCGCCCAAAGATGATCTCACTGGCTGTGTTAGAATATATTGTCCGGCTCTCTCCATCAATTCGGACATTTGGAAGAGTTAGCTGAAACATGCATTCAATATGGTATCCGAGTCACGAAGAGTTGAGTTCAAGACCCTGTAAATCTAGACGTGAAGGGGGTGTTGGAATATATTGCTCGTCTCTCTCTCTATCAGTTTGGACTTTTGCATGAGTTGAATGTAGCATGAATTCAATAGGTCGTGGCTGGCTGGTGGTATATTAGGCCGGCGACTGGATTTTGTTTAGTTTCGGTCGCTTCTTTCTCATCCGTATGATCAACATCCAACGATAGAGTCCCTTCTCCCTCCTCCCACCTCCATGCCGTGTCATTTGCCGAGCTGCCACCACCTCGGCCTTCCCTCTTAACGTGCCTTCTACTTCAATGCCAAAAACGCCCGCATTCCTGACCGATCGAACCGGTCAATCTTCTTTCATGCCGCAAGGAAGTACTTCCTTTGTAAACAAATATAAGACGACGTTTCAGGTCACTACTTTATAGAGGGAGCCTGCTCCAACCACTCCGGATCCTAGCCAAGCATCTTTACATGAAAAGAAGAGTTGTCGTGATTCTAGTGTCATGGACTCGCCGAAGCCCATTGGACTCATGGTTCCTGTGGGTGAGGATATTGTTGTGGCCGGTGTGGTGGTACCTAATCCTGGGGCCCTCTTTGCCGCCAAGCTTTGTGATTTTCTCGCAGAATTGGATGCTGATAAATCTGGAAAGACGATTGGATGTCTCTTGAAGGAGAAAGCATTGAGGGACAAATGCAAGAATGGTGGTATTAATCCTCGACGTGGCATCCTCAAGGAGAAATATAGCAGGACCAAAAGTAAGAAGGATGGTGCAAAAGGGAATTCACAAGTTGTTCCATGATGAATCAGATTTCTGGTCTGCAAGCGAGGGCTTGGTGGTGTACGTTGATTTTATCGATGTGTTTCTTTCAAGTTGCAACGACTCAATGGGGTTTTCGTTGTGATGTTGAGACCCATGTGTTGGGAAGTGACATTAAAATTGTGTTGGGTGTGTTTGTCGGCGTGCCTATGTGGTCGTGTGTCTCCATGATTCGGGAGTAGTTGGCATGATTGTATGTGTGTGCTTGTTCAATTGTCTTGAGCAAGTTTGTAACGGTTTTTGCCCAGTTTTCCGTAAATTAACTGGGCAGCTCTCTTCTTCTTAATTAATGGATGAGGCAATACTTTTGCCTCCGTTTCAAAAAAAAAAATAGAGGGAGTATATGTTTCCTTCCGTGACATGCACTACTTTAACTGACAGCAACGAACGAAAGTGTAGTCGCAACTCGCAAGGTGCATGCTCGATGGATATGGCATCGATCGATCGATCTCATTCTCACGTCACGTGTTTGTTGCTTCTCACTTTCTTTCTTTCTTTCTTTCTTTCTTTCTTTCTTGGCACCCCATTAATTCACCTATATATAACTCCAAAGTCTGTCGAACGGAAATGAACTCATGTTCCATTGTAAAGCCACACTTTGCTTTGGAGTGGAAAACCACACATATTCCCCATTTAAAAATGAGGTGTAACACACACTATACTACAATACACAAAATTATCAAGAAAACAGTCCTGCACCCAGCGTATGTGAACCTGCAAGCTGAATGTTGACGCGTCTTCTTAGATGATGGCTCCGGCTCATTTAGACTGCACAAGTCCTCAGACTCAGAGATGATCGAGGTGAAGCCATGGCGGGTTCTGACATGCTTACTTCATCACATGCTTGATGTGGCGACAGCGGAAGTGGTAGCCCTTCTGAATGG
Organism: Aegilops speltoides; assembly: GCA_021437245.1. Classification (NCBI taxonomy): domain Eukaryota; kingdom Viridiplantae; phylum Streptophyta; class Magnoliopsida; order Poales; family Poaceae; genus Aegilops; species Aegilops speltoides. The sequence continues at coordinate 497,921,209 of CM038146.1, forward strand.
CCTGAGATTTATTGGAGCGATTGAGGAATCGGACTCACTTGAGCTCGTTGATTCTTGACAAAAATCTGGAGCCCCTGTGATTCCATTTCCATATTGATTGACGGAGTGTTTCTCATTGCTCAACGTTTCAATTCGGTGTCATTTGAACACTAAGGATGCCAATCATGTGGCACGCGCATAACATTGCTAGGTGGAGTATATTTTACAGTATTTTTTTTCCTTATTAAGGAGTAAATTTACATCATTTAGATTGTCTTATCAAAAACAAATACAAGGAGAACATTGCAGATAATTCGTGGGAGAAAACCCAGTTCAGCCAGCCAAGTAGAAGATCATGAGGTAGCAAAGCACAGCCGTTTGTCCAATGCAAAAAAACCGGCGCCTCGGTCTGCGACCCAATCAGAAAATCGGTTAAATTACACAGCCTAAACCGTGCAACACCGCCGTCCTGATTCCTCCGTGTTCAGGTGAAAACCGTTGTTGGGCAAGTGAAAGAAAGAGAAGCAGAGCAGAGCAGGCATGTGATGGTCTCCACCGTGACCACCTCGCCACTTTCTGCCTTTACACTCCATGTGTTTCGACACTCGTGCGTGTGATGCGGCACGGCGCAGATCTCCGGACTAGAAGGAGCGGCGGCAACCTGGAGCTTCCATGTTTTTTTTCTCCAGGGAAAGGCTGCAAGCAATGCAAAGTGTTCAGGGTTACTTTTCAAAGTAATCCGTCTGGATTTGTCTCAACCATGGATGCATGTACGTATGTATGCATGTATGTATGCATGAATGAAAGAAACTAACCATGTACTCCCACCGTCCGGAATTACTCGTCACATAATGGATAAAATGGATGTATTTAGAACTAAAATACGCCTAGATACATCCATTTCTCTGACAAGTATTTCCGGAGGGAGGGAGTATGTAACTATGTATGGCACACATGGGAGAAAGAAAGGATTCATGGGCGTCATATGAAGTTTGGGGGATAGTTTGTTTCAAACACCATTATTCTTTGCAACACATCATCAAGTGGCCAGACCGAGCGCCTTTTCTCGCTTTGCAAACACAAGGTAAATAAGTAATTCATGAAACACGAGTTTCGGCACCAGGGTTGTAACTAACAGGCCGTGGCGGGATTTGGCTCATCTGTAGGGTGGATCTAAGCAAAACGTATCCTACCAACGATCGGTTAAACATTACCAAACGGTGTCCTGATTTGCCAGCATCAGTAATGCACGTTTCTCTTAACTAGTGACCGATGATGACCCATCGCAATGGCACACAAGACTAGAAATACAGAGATGCAGTCGTATGTGTACCTGTATCTCTGGCTGTGCAGTATTCTTGTAGTAGCTACATCAACAGCTTGGCGGCATAAATAAATCCCAGGAGCAGAAGCACAACACCTCTGACAGGAACCATGCTACGCCAACCACATACACTGGCAAGCAACCCGTAATCCGATGCCTAGAGTGCGGGACACATACTGAAGAATGAGAAACAGATAAAGTTATAGTACATGTCTCCTGAAAAGAGAGCGGTATCGAGTAATGAAGAGAGTGCAAAACTACTGTTACTATAAGGTTACCTGCTGGCTGCTGCATGCACGTCCTGAAAGTGAGTAGAGTTACGCCTGAACCACTCATCAAAACCTTAGATCCCCAAGAGCATCACGGCACGTTGGCTTCTTTCTCGGAGACGTGTCCTGCTGACACGATCTGCAAAGCTGTGCCTCCGACGAGCCATGCTGTGAGCTCTGGTTGCTGCTCGAGGTGTTTGAGAGGGGACATGCTTCCGTCCCTCGTCTCGGCACCGTATACGAATGGAAGCCGCAGGGTAAGAAAGCTCTCGGGTGGAAGGAGAACTCGGCATCCAAGACTGAATGATCCTTGTTGATCACGATCAGATACATTTGATGGCAGGCATGACCTCTGATGCCCAAAAGGAAAAACAAGGAATCCATTAGTAATAAATATGATAATGCACGAGGTATATTACTACAATTTACTTAATTTATTTGCTTAATATTAAAGTATTGAGAAGATAACATAAGGTATTGTTGATTGTGCTCACCTCAAACTGTATAAGTGGGCAGCTAGCCAACAGGACAGGGAAATCAGGTGTCACCTGCGCCAGAAAGCAACATCAGTGCAATGGCATAAAGATCAGTAAATAGATACTGCAATGTTCAGCAATGAGTGCTTAAAGATCAGTATTAGAAATAAAAAAAATTAATATATATCAATCTATGTTCCCAATGTAAATCATTTAAATGCTAACATAAGAGCTGTAGCTTGAAAAATAGACTTACGATAAAAATCCGTTGAAGTTGTGACACAGCACCAGCAACTTTTACATCTTGATGCCCCTTCCCATCTGAGTTTTTGCAATGTGGGCAGTGCATATATATTGGCAGATTTCTGTTCAAAAGTGAATATGCTTCTCCACCATCATCAGCTGTAATGTATTGAAGAGAATGTTCTCCCTTTCTGACAGTATGTGCATCTGACAGAATATGAGCAGACCGCAAGGTATCTCCGTCAACGCCGGGCTGAAGCAATTGCTGCCTGCTATTTCTCCCTGATGATTCCATTGGCCTATTGGATTTCCGCCCATTGTTTCCATTTCCTGTAGTTGCTCCCGACTTAGATGCATTTGGGGGCAACTTTTGTGAACTGTGCTTACTTTCTGCTTCATTGTTTTGATAAGAACTTTCATAATCAATCTCCTTGAGATATTTCTCTGACAGTAAGAAACGGTGACCGTACGAGCACTCATGCTCAAATCCCACATATACTACAAACTGTTGTACCGTTTGAGCAGCTTCTTTAGTCTCATTTCCAACAGTAACCGGCACCATGTTGCTCCCGATCTGTAGAAAGGGCTTCCCATCAGCAGTTTCACTACTAATATTTTTGCTCATCTTCTCAGATTCATTTTCAGCTACAGGTCCTTGACTGAGAGCTGCATTGGTTCGGCCATTAGTCTGTTCCGCTACGCTCACTTGCCGTTCATCTTTTCGGCTAGCAGGTTTTGGTGGTCTCTTCAGCTGGAGAGCAGGAAACTCAGAATCTTTAGTTGTGCTGCCAGCAACAACTTCAGCAAAAGGCTTTTTCATAGTAAAATTTGGATGACCTTTACCAAAACTAATAGCTGAGTTGTTTGTTGATTGCACTTCAAGTTGTTTTCTGGGATTTTCAAGCTTCGCAGATCTGATTTCTGGTGCGACTTGGTTTGTAATGGGCTTTACTTCTCTGGAAACAGCAGGTGGAATCTGGGGGTTCACATTAGATATCATGGAGGAAGATTTAGTGGCAGCATGGGTGCCATTTTTTCCTTGTCCTTTGCCAAGAGATATTGTCCACTTCAAAAGATACTTGTCCTTTGAGCAAAATCCAGCTTGGAGCAACCCTTTTGTTGGCTTGTAATATCTTGCTCCTCCCAGGCGCACCAAACGCCAAGAGGATGCCGGAAATGAACTAGCATCAACACCCCTCGGTAGCACAAGGGTGGGTAGTAGATCTTCACAATTGGAGAAGCAGTTAAATGATACATTGGCTGTCTCAAAGTCAAAAGGATCATCTCTAAGGCGACGTGACCGTCCACAGGCACATGCATGGAGGAAGACGTAACCACTAGAATGCTGTTCGACAGCATCTGATGAAGATAATTTACCATGACGCTGGTGCTTGCATGGCCTGCCAGTAAGGCTGACAGCGTCGCATTGCTGCCTTCCAGCTTCCCAGATTGTCTTGCATTCATCTTCTAGCTTCTTGGAGAATACCTTGACAGCCGGTCCTTTGACTGTTGAGTGAAAGGATCGCAATGCTTTCTGTAGCTGCACTTCATGCACGCTTGTTGGGTAAAAGTCAGGCAAATCTTTCAAGTACACCTCCTTAGCAACTGGAAGCACCTTTTGGCACCACGATGAGGAAAATTTCATGTTAAGCCCCTTGTTGCTTTCGAAGCAAGATAAAGCAGTTTCAATAGCACTAGATTGCTCATTCTTCAAACTAGAACTTGCATGAGTAGATGATCCCCTCATACTTTCGGAATTATCGATCCCATCTTTTGCACTAATCAGTCCAGAAAGAATAGATGTACTAACGGAGAACCATTTATCAAAACTAGGAAGATCAGGAACACTAACTGGCTTCCCAGATGATGCGGACGCAGCTGCTGCAGCTGCTGCCGCAGCCACCATACCGACACCAGCAACAGAGCCAGCAGACGCATTGCCTGAATACCCACCTTTCCCTCTCAGTCCGTCGGACTGCCGAAATATAAAATCCTTGATCAACTGAACATCTTCGTGGTTTGCAGATTGGCAGTTATTTTCTAATGAAGCGACATCCAATGATGACTTGGAGCTGAAGGAATCTTCAAACAGTCCTGCGATGATATCCAGTGGCTCCCGTTTCTTATTAATTGAGCGGTCCAACAGGGCAACAACTCTGGATGGATCAAGTGAGAACAAAGGAAGATGGCTCACGTTACCAGCACCCCTTGGACCATTATGCCCTGACGACTCCAGACCGGTAAGTGTCCGACACCTCTTCAGCAAGAACCGGATCTGACTTTCCAGAGACAAATGCAGCTTCTTGGTGAAACTACCCTCAGATTTGCTGGCAGGTCGGGCGAGCATTACCACTGAGCCAGAACCTTTTGAAGTGCCAGAAGCCTGATTTGATGAAGATGTCTCCCCCATATCATCCACACTTGTTGCAACACTTGGACCATCAATGATATCATCCTCAAAGACAAAGAGGACAACAGGGATGCATTGGCCTGGCAACACAGAAGCATGCGAACCGGTTCCTGACATCAACGAGATGGCTGAGGGTTGACGTCCCGAGTGACCTCCACGGCGTGCCGGAGGGGAGATTGATGAAGCCCTGCGGGTAGGCCGAGTCGGGGTGCCAGAAGGGGTGGCTTTGGATGGTGTCCCCGGTGTGCCAGAAGGGGCAGCTTTGGATGGTGTTCCCGGTGCTACTAGTGATCTCACAAATGGTGCAAAAGCATGCTTCGAAGATTGCAGCAGCCTAAAATTCTTCAAGATCTGCGTGTCAAACCGGAAGCCTTCTTGGAGAAATATTATTACATGGCAAACCTAGAATTTTCCCCAAAAATATAAAAGCACATATCAGAATCAACATTCAAATAAGTGAATCTTAAACTTCAATTAGCCACCTCTGTTTCCAAAGCTATTTATCATTACACTGATGAATGAAACAAACAGAATAATAATAAGGGAAGTATCACACTGAATTCTATTATCTTTATGATCAGCACTAAATCTTAGGTGCCATTACATGTAAGCAAGTAAAACTGTTGGAAGTGTAGCTCTAAGATGCCAGGGAAATATCACTAACCCTTCCACCTTAGCACCAAATTTCCAAAACCAGGTAAAATTTTGCAAATCAACACCCACTTCATGTTCAAGTGCAAATGAGGATGAGAAAACAGTGCTATTTGCAACTAATCACTTGAACTTGCAGCAGTCATCATAAGAATTGTAACACCCAGTCTAAAAGACTATGTACTCAACTACCCACAATGGCCAGATGTCAAAGCAGCAAGCATAAGAAATAATATATACAGTCTGAACTGTGAAGACAGCATATCAGAACTATGCCCCCATTTAGCTAGCAAGCAACCATGAGAAATTATTGCGAGAGCGAGTCTGATATGATGAAGACAGCACCGCACAATAGTTTCCATCCATGGCTGAATCAGGCAGGCACAAAATCTGAGGGCTTCAGAGTTAAGAGTAGCAGCATCTAGTGAGCTTAATCCATCCACGGCTGAATGACAGTGAGGGGCAGCACTCACCGAGAACATGAAGAGCATCTCCGGGAGGCCACCGGTGCTCCCGCCGCCCGGCTCCCGCGGCGGGGGCGGGGGCGGGGAGGCGAGGTGGAGGAAGACCATCCTCCTGTCCCCGTCGCGGTGGTACCTGACGCCCCCGGCGAGGGTCCTGGCCGAGCCGCCGGGGGAGAAGACGGGGGCGTCGAGGATCCGGTCCGCGAGGCGCGCGGCGGCGCTCCCCGCGCCGCCCACGAAGCCGACGACGACCACGCCGCCGTCGTGCGGCGGCGAGGAGGCGGCCGCGGCCGGGGAGGGGCGGAGGCGGGGAGGCGCGCGGGAGAGGACCCGCACGGCGGAGGAGGGGGACGCCTGAGGCGGCGACGGCGACGGCGGCGGCCGCGGCTCCATCGCCGGCGGGCGGCGGTCGCGGCGCGCGAGGAAGGAAGCCAAGTAGTTTCCGGGGAGTCGTTTGCTCTGGTGTTTGGTCGCTCTTTGGGTTTGCGACTTGACATAAATAAAAACTTTCATTTACTTCAGGCAAAAAAAAAAACTAAATCTATTGTGAGTTAAAAGAAATCCATGTGATCTTAGAAATATTAATACTAGTATACTAAAATCCATGTGCTAATCCAAAACTGTGGCATGAATGTACCTCTGCAAGTTGTGTTCTTCTTCAGATTTGATGTTCTAGGGTTAGTGTCGGGTTACTTGATGGAGTCGCGGTGAGATCGGCGACGAGATGGGTGCCATGGAAGTGCAAAGCAAAATTGGGTGGCGCATCGATCGATCATGCTTGGCATAAGCTCAATGGAGGCGTAGTGTTGCAGGCGCGGTGTCGGCGTGGCACCGGACATGTCTAGGAGGTGTCTCGGGTGAAAAAAAAGGCATTAGAGAATGAAAGAAAAAGGTGAAGTGGAATTTGTCCTAGCATTTTCTTTCTAGTGGGATTCTATTTGTCTTGGCTTCAACAAAAGATACTACCATAAGCATGCGCGATTGTTTAGAGCTAATTTAACTAGCATTTATTATCTATATTTAATTAAGAAGGAAATTCATTCCCCCTCCTTCTACCTTTGGGTGGTAACCCACTAACCCTCTCAAGCCCATCACCATTTCCATCTATTCTATCACCTTTGTTTTTTTTTTTGAGAAAAGCATATTCTATCACCTCTCCAAGGTGCCTTAGTTTGGCGTCATACATGGGCCTTGTCCCGGATAGGATGCTCCAGTCAATTGTGGGCTGGTACATATAACAAACACTTCATCTTCTCTTCGGCTCTGCATGCACCTGAGAGAGCTATGTCTCGCTTACTGCGAGACCGAGTACCGTCTCACATTCAGCCATCGCTAGAATGGACCGGCTCAGTAACGTTGGTAACCTTACGTCCGGTTCTAAGAAGATTCCAACATTATTTTTTTATTTTTATTTTTCATGTGCTTTTCTGTACTGGTTTTATCTTTTTGTCCTGGTTTTATTTTTTTATTTTTCTACTTTCAAATACATGCCAACTTTTTTAATACATGTAACATTTTTCATATACACGCTGAACATTTTTTGGATACCGTTGAACATTTTCCAAATATGTACATGTTAAACATTTTATTCGAATACATGTTGAACATTTTCCAATGCACATTGAACATTTTTGTGAATACATGGTGAAAACATTTAGACATACATTGACCATTTTTCATACATGATGATTTCTAGGTTGATGCTCACTCTTTTTAATGCAATTTTTTGTTTTGGTATACTAGTCAAACTAGATGCCGGCTCCCCTATTCTACTTCGACAGAGAAATGCATAATATGTAGATATACATGGATGAATGAACAAATATTTAGAATAAAAATATAGATTCAGCCTAATGATTAAGCCGCGTTTGGCACTTGCGAATTATGATTTGCTTCACCAGCTTCTTCTGTCTATTTCGCCGTCCATGTCTGCTGAGCTCATTTTATAGTTTTCCCGCAAAAAATTCAAGCAACTTCAGAATTGAAATTAAGTTACGATTATTTGTATTAGATCTTTAGAAAAGAACACGAAAGTAAATTAATAAAACATAATTAGCCGTATGCAAACCAAAAATGATTGTCGTGAACACAGGAGTAACATCCAAATGGCGTCGTTGCCATGGCATGTGCTTCCTTGTATGCAACCTGCTCCACTCCAGTCTGACACCTCAACTATCCAAGCAGCAGACATCCTCACAAAAAGGGCAGCAAACTATTTTCCATCTTTTTGTTGCAAGATAGGTTTATATGATGTATTTTCCAGAGAGAGAGAGAGAGAGAGAGAGAGAGAGAGAGAGAGAGAGAGAGAGAGAGAGAGAGAGAGAGAGAGAGAGAGAGAGAGAGAGAGAGAGAGAGAGAGAGAGAGAGAGAGAGAGAGAGAGAGAGGTGCGAGTGTATGTGAAATAATGTAGATGTACAACATATTAGCATATGATAGAATGGAGAACTGGGACAAGAGAAGGACCTCCAAGATTTTTTTTCCCCCAAAATTTATATGTTTGTCTCGGTTCAACCTATAGTTCCTAAAATCCTCAAATTAATCAAAACAAAATAGTCTTTGTCGCTGTTGAAAATAGAACCAAGGCACTTAGTGATGTTTCCATAAAATTATAAATAACTAGGTTTTCCACTATCAGACGGATTAACGGTTACAAAAGATAATGATAGTTGTTCGTGTACATTGATATGCTGAATTACATCGCCAATCAAAAGAAACAAACTAAAGTAAATAGGATAAGAAGAAGAAAAAAAAGGATGGAAGCACATTATTTGAGCACACAAGCACAATGGGAACGAGCTAGTCCTGGCATATGTTGATCGACGAGAAAGCGTACAACATATTGTCGTTGAAATCCACGTAAACGCTTCTGTAGCACCTGAAAAGCAACAAAAGAATTCACATCATGCAAACTTAAAACAATAGAATTGATTAACATGGATATTTAGCCTCCATAGCTTCAAGTCTATACATACTACTAAGAAGTAAGAAATTCGTAGTTGTCAGCCAGAGTGCGGAAATATGTATATCGTGTTTTCTTTAAAGACGAAATATGTATATCGTTGTGTTACCTATGAGGATTGCGGTGGTGGTGGCGGCGGCGAAAGATGGAAGGCGTAGTGGTACTGAACATCACCAGCAACAGGTACCAACTCGATCGGGCGGCCCCTAGAGTCCACAAGTTCATAGTGGGCCAAGAGCAGCCAGATGAAGGTGAGGAACTCCCCTCCTCTGGCCAGCTGCGCCGCATGCATCTCGCGCCGTGACTTGCTGGCGGCGTGGAGGAGGAGCCCTACCCATGCCTCTTGGAGCTCCAGCAGTTGTGCTTCTGTACACTCCTCGGGGGGCTCCGGTAAACTTTTACTAGTCAAGTACTTGACTGCCTTATCCAGGTTGTTATCATTCTCCATGCTCACCATCACCTCAAGCTCATACGCTATGTCATTTTGGTAGGTACTGTCTTGGATCAGCAGCATTTCAGGGTGCATGGCAAAAAGGTAAACCATGTAGTTTGATATCGTCCGGCATACGCGGACCAAAGCACCGCGAGACTCGCTTTCGACGGCAGTGGGAGCATACCTACTCAACTGTAACCATGTGTACACATGGAGGTTGATAACAGGGATATAAAAATCTTCACTAGCCCACAATGTTTTCTCAAGTAGTGGACCAAGATTTGGCCATTGATGTAGCATGCTTGATTCATCTGCAGATTTATACTGCTTAATCCTATGAATAATGCATCTCACGACCTTCTCATCAACCTCCACGAACTTGGTGTCCAACAGCTTACGAATCCAGTGCCTCTGAACTGGCCCGCAAACTGCATTGATCAATCTTCTGACCACCGCCATCACTTTACTTGACTGCTGGTCGCGCTGTCCCAAGGAGCTGAACATGCTGTACTGACCTATGGAGTTTGACCACAACACCCTTTTTCTCTGACACCTAATACTGATGGAGGCAAGGAAGCTGCAGTGTCTCATCTTCAGCCATGCCCAGGTCCATGGTGATATCATGGTGATAAATGCTGAAGAAACTTCCAGAGAGAAACCGCCAATAAACAGTGCATAGGTGATTGCAGTGTCAACGGTATTGTACCTCTCTTTGTTTCTTACAGAGAATAGCACAAAGGCGGCTAGAAAGGAAATATCTGAGAGGCCCCGAAGTATGATGCCACCCCGTGTTCGAAGCACTGGGGCCTTTGTATATGTATCATCGAACATGAGGCCAAGTTCAATCTCCAAGATCTTGAATAATTTGGTTGAATCTGGATCCGCAGTCAGACTTTTACGAAAAGGTTTGCTGCTAGCAAAAATCCCACGGACTTCTCCCATGGAAGACAAAACCTTCAAAACAAGGTCAGAATAGGAAGAACCGGTGCTGGTACACTGAAGCTCGGGGGGCGGGGGATCCACTCTCAGATAGAGTGGCGTAGTTGAGCCTCCGATTTTTATCAGGCTGGCACACCACAAGGCCCATGTCCTCTCCCCATACTTGATTGTTCCCGACACAAACAAAAGGATACTCGGAATGAGAAGTTGCAGCACATTTGGGCTATTGGTTGATTTCCAGAAGATATACAGGGTTATAGAGACTTGGACAACAAGATTCAACAAGTGCCTCCGCCAAAGGCTGTTGTCCTCAATGGCGAAAGCAGTGACGGTATCTTGCCCGCCGAGATGTATGAGGAGGAAGGGTGCCCAAAGAAAAGCCAGATGATCACGATTTACCATGGTGGCATCCAGGCGTCGAGACATGAGGCCTAGGACATAAACAGCTACCATATCTGCTCCCAAATAAGCTAACCAAATTGAAACTCTGAGGGCACCGTTGGTGATGCGCCGCCGGAGGCCACCAACAAAGAAAAGAAAAAGCTGCATTATGAAGCTAAGAAGCACTAATAGCTGGATTTCCCACTCACTGAACAGTTGCACCAAGCTTTTCATTGCCAAGTGGTTTTCCCGCCTCATTGATTCCCTAGTATTGGAATAAAATACATACATCAGCATGGCTTTTGTGCAGTATGCACTAGTAACTGTAACAATAAGTTCACCTTTGCAAGTAGTAGCAGCAAAAATAAGTTCACATTTGCAAATAAACAATAACTTTGCCATGCTATGCGCTAGAATTTCATCTTTTGCTACTTCAGGGTGCACATGCAGCCCACAACATTAAATAATACAGAGGCATATACCAATCCACATGGTTCTAAGACTTGCTTAAATTGCATATCTCCAAGTGGCTTAAATTCTGCCCGAACATTTTCACCTATCACATTATTTAGAATAGCTAGAACATATAATACATTACTCATTAGTCACTATCATATCTACCCATATAGGTGGGGTGTACAAAAAAAGTCTCAAAATATGTTCATCTAAGTTGGTGTACATGCTACTTTTCGTACTCTATTCCTAGAACAAGAAGCACCGCGCAAGAAGAAGAATGTGAGAGTATAGCTATTGCGCATAGATAAACTACTAGTCGAAGATATTATTGCTTTTTTGCAGGGCAACTAGCCGAAGATATTTTATCCATGAACTAGGAGGAACAGTCATTGAACATAGATAAACTAATGAAAAATATCTTTCATACCTCTGAAAAGATGGACTACTATATGCCGGAAGATTTCTCTATCTTAGAGCGGCGTGCCTCGAGCTCTGTATATAGAGCTAGCTATAGCCCATCCAGCTCCCTCTGAATTCCTTACTTGTACAATACCAAAGGAGAAGAGGAGTAAAGAAGCACTGGTCCTGGACCTGGAGTATACGTTTCTTGTAATAAGAGCAAAGGGCAGAGAACCAAAGGCCGTTGCCATCAGTTGCATGCTACTCCTAGATGTTGAGAGGATTGATTTGGAGCCATGCAAAAATAAAAATTCAAAACAAACCAGGATTAATGTGAATGAAATGAATAAAAGGCATTTGAAAAGAGCCATGCCAAGACCAATGCGGACAAGATGAATGCCCACCACAGAGGAGAGGATCACACAAAAGAGGAACGAGAATTCGAAGCCAGATCATGACACCAGGGTGCCTTTACTTTTTGCTTGCTAGTTAAAGACATGGATTAGCATCTATATCTCCTTTTGTCTCCATGACTACCCCCAATGACAGATGTCAAAGCAGGCAAGAGAAATATACTTTCATCAAACAAAAGGCAAGACAAATATACTACTCCGTCCCAAAATAAGTGTCCCAATGCAGAGGGAGTACGTACTTAATTATCTTCATTCCCCCGCCTTCTTAAGCTTTGCACTCTCGCATCAGTAGCTAGCAAGCAGCCGTGAGAAATTACAGCAAGAGAGTCTTATTACAGTACACACGAAGACAGCAAACCACACATAATTTTGTCACATCAGACGAGCGCAAAACCGTGGCTCCCGGACTTGAGAGTAGCATGTACTATACCTGAGTTTGATCGCAGTATTAGTAAGAGCTAACACTCACCGAGAAAATGGAGAGCAGCTCCTGGAAGTCGCCGGTGCTGGTACCGGCAGGGGCGGCAGCGGCGCGAGGCGCAGGAACAACATTCTCTTTTCCCCGTCGCCGTGGGACCTGACGCCCCTGGCTAGGGTTCTGGCCGAGCCGCCGGGGGAGAATACGGGGGCGTCCAGGATCCGGTCGGCGAGGAGCTAGCGCCGCCCACGAAGCAGACGACGGCGAGGCGGCGGCCCATGAAGCGGAGGGGTCGTGGCCACGAAGCAGCTCCATCGCCGCGGCGGTGGCGACGCGCAGCCTCGACAGAACAAACAAGCCAAGTAAGTAGTTTGGGGGAGTCGTTTGCTACGTACGGTGTGGCTCTTTGATTTTGCGACGTATGGAGTACATATAACCCACGCCAAAATAACTAAATCCATGTAATGTAAAATATAATAATGATAACTTAAATCTACTATGTGCTATATAATCAAAAATGCAACGAGCCGTATGAAAAAACCCACATAGACCATGCTACTTTTCTTTTCTAGATTTGATTTGATGTTCTATATGGTTGCAACGAGATCGGCGGCGAGACGGTCGCAAGGAAGCACAAAGCAAATCCAAAAGTGCATGCACAAATTATATTCCCTCCGTCCTGAATTACTTGTCGCAGAAATGAAGTACATGGATTAAGCGTAATGTGGAGGTGTGCTTTATGCGGCGGCATGGCATTGCAATGTGCACAACGAACGGAGCCAAGCAGGTGCGTTACCAACTCACCATGTTGGTTTCTCGGTGAAATGTCTTCAAATTGTGAGGCTGAAAGATTTGCCGACTTTTCTGATTGCTCCTCCTGGTTACTGCCATTTGTCTAATTTTACCATGGAGGGGTGTTAATGTAATGATACATTCACCGTGTCCTCATGGAAGAGGGAATGCTAGAATAACCGTCGCGCAGTATAAAGTTTTCGGAACGGGTAGTGAACTTATCAATTCAAGTTAATTGCAGAAAAGTATCACATTTGTGGTTAGGTTTGCGGAAAAGTACTTAGTCTCTCTTGCAGAAAACACCGATCAGTTGATTTGCCCCGTTTGATCACTTTTCCGACAGGTGGGTCCCGCTTGTCAGGAGTTCTTGGCAAAAAAGAACACCACGTGCACATGTTGACCATTTCTTCTTCCTTCTCCTCTCTCCCCCTCTCTCACACATTGTATCAAACACGTTGTGTGCACTGGGAGGCCCTTTTTTCACATTTTCTAATTTAGGAAATTTTATTCACCATGTTGTCAAGAAGGAGCTATTCTAGGAAATCCTCTTCCTGAAGATGAAATCTCATCTACGGCGATGTGCACGCATGGACCTGGTGAGTAGGGACGCAGCTCCATGCATGGACCGCTCGTCGGGCCTGATAGGTGTTGGGACGAAGCGCTGCCCTAGGCAGCTCGAGCTGGACAGGAGCAGGGCGGCGCGGTCGGCTTTCTTCGCAGCAGGACAATGAAAGATGTATCTGAATGAAACCGTTAATGGTTGTGACCTTTTACCATCTGCTGGGTCTGGAAGAATGTGCTGAAGCTGTCATACATGTAATTACACACATCATGACATGAATGCATCTCACAAAAAACAATGTCAAACACACCACCACTTGGTAAAGTCATAGCACCAGAATGAATCGACTCATTTAATTCTGCGATTCGTTCATCATCGATCGGTGGTCAGCGTTGAGGAGAGACCTGGCTGAATACTTGCTTCTGTATTCTGGTGCTATTCCCTTGCTTTGCATTTTCATCTGCAAGGAGAACGTCGTCTATCCAGGAGACAATACTGTAGGCCAAACTTTCGAGCACCCTTGAGTAGCTTTCAAGTATCGCCTGCCCGATGTCCTGTGGGCCAGAGGGGGAAAATGAAGATTAAAAAAATGTTAATTAGCTCTCCTTTTATTTAATCACTTGCTCTCCTATAATAAGCATATATATGAATCGATCATTACCTTGTTGTAGTGAATCTTGCTTGTGTCGAGGGTGGTCTGTGAGAGGCCTGGAAATCTTTGTTTCAAGCATAGCAGCAGGCTTCTGGCCCTGCTTGCTAGGATCAAGTTCTTGTCGCCGTCGGCATTGAGCTCGGTGACATTCTCCCATTTGGTCACCACATGGGTTATGCTGGCCTTCCTTCTCCACACGTACATGGCAGCCTCGACACGGTCGGCGACCTCGAGCGCCTCGTGCTCGGAGCTCAAGTTGAGGAAATCGAGGAGGTGGTCCGGCGAGAACTGATCCCCCGAGGACATGTACCGGTATATGGCGTCGCCTGTCCCGACTTTCCCGGTCTGTTGTTCGAGCAACAAGAAATGCATGATCTATCAGGGAGGGAAACTTGATAAATTCTTTGACAAGAAGACTACGTACCTTGGGAAGCGTGTCAATGTATGAGGATGGGATTTGCATTTCGGAGAGGATGGCATTGTTGATCTCCATGGCCATCTTGTGGATCTGGCTAGCCTGGTCCCTCTTGTGCTGCAGCTCACGGTGCAGAGAATCGGAGAGGCCGGATTCCGGCACGCATGGCTCGGGCAACCACCACTTGTCCTCGTTGCGCTTGAACGACGACGGCTTCTTGGTTTCGGTGAAGGACTGCTTCCTCTGGTCCGCGTACCAGAACTCCGCCTTGTCAAAGCTGTCCAATATGCCCTGCAAGGAAGCACTTGCAGAGTCAGTCATACATGTGTTCTGCAACGAGAGTTGATACGAACAAAGTATGTGAATGGGAGGAGGCTTTACAAGGAGCATGGTTTCTAGCTTCTCGAGCGCGGGGAGGTTCATCAGAATGTCTGATCGCGGCGAGGTTGCCATCACCTGCACACGCAAATATGTTTGTTAGTAAGCAGAAAGCTTGAACTTAATTATATATCAGGAGGATGTTGGCATGGGTTACGTCGTGTGTGCTTCCGTCGGGCCTGGCCTGGACCGTCGGTGCGAACTCGACGATGTACTCGCAGATGGAGAGGAGGCAGTCCATCTCTCGGTTCCACATTGATCTCTTCTCGGGGGGCAGTGACTGCAACCTGTGGCAGGTCCCAAACACAGTCGCTGCATGGATGGATGCATGCATCAGGAGTTCAGGACCAAGTTCGTTCATTCAACAGGGAGAAAGAACTCGTTTCATCTGCAATTAGTTCCAAGATAGATAGCTAGCACTAGGTATAGGTATGTAGGTAGGTACGTGCGTACCGTATAGGTTGGTGATGGCGTTGGAGATGGCGACGGCGGTGCAGACGCCCTTGCCGCCGCCGGACATGTCCTCCCCGAGGAGCAGCTTGGTGTACTTCTCCTTCATCAGCTCCATCTCTGAGCAGCAAGACACTCATCAGCCAGACTGCATGCAGGAACAAAAAGAGAGAAAAAAAACAGATTCTGGTGATCTATACCTTCGTCCTCCACGGACCTCTCGTCGACGGCCTGCTGCAGCTTCTTCATGCTCAGCTTGCTCATCGCCTGCGAGAGGCGCGACGGCGCCGCGGTCACCTTGAACGACGCCGTGCGGCTCATGGAACCGCGCCCCCGCGGCGAGTGCTCCTGCTCGCCGGCGCCTCTCTCGGGGGAGAAGGAGGCAACGCGGAAGAGCGGGCGCGCGTAGTCGCGGTCGTAGCTGTACTGGCTGTGGAAGCCCGGGAAGGCCGAGCTGTCGCCCATTGCTGCTGCTGCTGCTGCTGCGTGTAGGTTTGAGCCTTGGCAACTGCAAGAAGGAGGCGTAGGCTGGTCCGCTGGTTCAAACTTGTAAGCAAAGTCAGATCCTCCCCACAGCCTGGCCAGCTACGTGCTCGAGGAATTGGTACGGCATACTCATTTTTCAGTTGGTGGTATACATGATCATGGCTGGCACCAAGTATGTATGACCACCAATTGAAAAATGGAAAATAATTATGTATGTTGTGACGGCAACGAAATGGTGGCCACGTAAGGATCAGTGATATCTTTACTAATTATTAGTATGGGCTCTGGAGCATAAAATTTAAGAGGGGAGAAGGTGGGAGGCGACTAACTGATCAATTAGGAGTAGTCGATCAGAAGCAGACGCAGACGCAGACGCAGACGCAGACGCAGGACGTGAGAGATACGAGAGAAGGCTTCCTTGATGTGACTTGGGCCACGTTGGGCTCGGGCCAGTCCGTCGTGCGCCCAAGCACGACGGGCCGCCTGGCCCATGGTCCAGCAACGTGCCAAATGGTCGCAGAGGGGAGAGCGGGAGCAACTAATTAACGAGCGCTCCTTCAAACACTCGAAAAAGGGCACCTTCAAACACTTAAGCGAGTAGGTGTGGGATAAGGTGAAAGGATGGATGGGCAAGTGTTTGTCCACAGGTGGAAATGAGATACTAATCAAGTCGGTGGCACAAGCTATCCCTGTATATTCCATGTCATGTGTCAAGCTTCCGAGAGGTCTATGTGAACATATAAATTTCATCATACGAAAGTTCTGGTGGGGCTGCAAGGAGGGACAACTGAAACCGGCTTGGGTATCCTGGGAGGTAATGACGAGGCCAAAGTATTTGGGAGGTCTCGGTTTCAGAGGCATAGAGCTCTTTAATCTAGCATTGTTAGCTAGACAGGCGTGGAGAGTGCTCCATGATCCATCAACGCTAAGTGCAAGGATTCTTAAGGCTTCATATTTTCCGAACTCGGAGTTCCTCATGGCAGAATTGGGCTCTCGCCCATCACAAATCTGGCATGCTATCTTAGAGGGCCGAGATATTCTTAAGCAAGGTATAATCCGGAGGATCGGCAATGGCCAGACAACGAGTATTTGGGATCACAACTGGATTCCCAAGCAGGGATCACTGAGGCCAATTGTTTCTTTGATTCAAGACCCGCCACAGCTTGTTTCAGAGTTACTACTACCGGCAGTGGGGACATGGAACGAAACCCTAGTTCGAACATGTTTTCTGCCAACGGATGCAGAGGCGATTCTGTCGTGGTTCTAAGTCTGACAGTAGAATGGGGGATAGGTATGGAGAGGCAAGATCCTAGCTATGGAGTAGTTGTAAACACAAGGGATGTACGAGTTCAGGCCCTTCTCGGAGGAAGTAACAGCCCTACGTCTCGGTGCCCGGAGGCGGTCGACTGGATTATGTGCGTACGGATTACAGGGGTGCGAACCCTTTACACTGAGGAGGGGGTGGCTTATATAGTGTCCGCCAGACCCCTCCGGCCCTAAGTAATGCAGGGTTTAAAGTACATTAAGTCTAGGCGTTACTGGTAACGCCCTACATAAAGTGTCCTAAATGCCATAAAGACTACTTAATTACAGACTGTTTGGATGCAGAGTGGCTCTTGATCTCCTGGTGGTCGAGTGAGTCTTCATGGTCGAGTCCTTCGAGTTCGTCGAGTGAAGTCCCTCTTGGTCGACTGGAAGGCAATTTCTTCTGAGGGTGTCCTTGGGTAGGGTACTTAGATCAGGTCTATGACCCTACCCTAGGTACATGACTTCATCATTAGCCCCCGAATGGATCGAGGTTTGAGTGAGGAACGAGTTGATATTATTTCCGACCTGCTTTTGTGTTCTGGATATGTATCGTCTTGGACCAATAATCTCTTCGTTGATAACAGCAAATTTTCTTTCAGTCGCCTTGATCCATTTGAAGGAAATATGCCAGAGAGGCAATAATAAAGTTATTATTTATTTCCTTATTTCATGATAAATGTTTATTATTCATGCTAAAATTGTATTAACCGGAAACATAATACATGTGTGAATACATAGATAAACATAGTGTCACTAGTACGCCTCTACTTGACTAGCTCGTTTATCAGAGATGGTTATGTTTCCTAGCCATGGACAAAAGAGTTGTCATTTGATTAACGGGATCACATCATTAGGAGAATGATGTGATTGACTTGACCCATTCCATTAGCCTAGCACTTGATCGTTTAGTATATTGCTATTGCTTTCTTCATGACTTATACATGTTCCCGTAACTATGAGATTATGCAACTCCGTTTACGGAGGAACACTTTGGTGCTACCAAGCGTCACAACGTAATCGGGTGATTATAAAGGAGTACTACAGGTGTCTCCAAAGGTACATGTTGGGTTGGCGTATTTCGAGATTAGGTTTTGTCACTCTGATTGTCGGAGAGGTATCTCTGGGCCCTCTCGGTAATGCACATCACTATAAGCCTTGCAAGCAATGTGACTAATGAGTTAGTTACGGAATGATACATTACATAACGAGTAAAGAGACTTGCCGGTAACGAAATTGAACTAGTTATTGGATACCGACAATCGAATCTCGGGCAAGTAACATACCGATGACAAAGGGAACAACGTATGTTGTTATGCGGTTTGACCGATAAAGATCTTCGTAGAATATGTAGGAGCCAATATGGGCATCCAGGTCCCGCTATTGGTTATTGACCGAGAATAGTTCTAGGTCATGTCTACATAGTTCTCGAACCCGTAGGGTCCGCACGCTTAAGGTTTCGATGACAGTTATATTATGAGTTTATGAGTTTTGATGTACCGAAGGAGTTTGGAGTCCCGGATGAGATCGGGGACATGACGAGGAGTCTCGAAATGGTCGAGACGTAAAGATCGATATATTGGACGACTATATTCGAGTTCGGAAAGGTTCCGAGTGATTCGGGTATTTTTGAGTACCGGAGAGTTACGGGAATTCGCCGGGGAGAAGTATTGGGCCTTATTGGGCCCTGCGGGAAGGAGAGAGGGGCTGCCTAGGGCAGGCCGCGTGCCCCCCCATGGCCTAGTCCGAATTGGACTAGGGGGAGGGGCCACACCCCCTCCTTCCTTCCCTTCTCTCTTCCCTTTCCTTCTCTCCTACTCCTACTACATGGAAGGTCTCCTAGTTGGACTAGGAAAGGAGGGAGTCCTAGGAGTAGGACTCCTCCCTGGCGCGCCCTCCCTTGGCCGGCCGCCTCCTCTCCCTTGCTCCTTTATATGCGGGGGCAGGGGGACACCCCATGACACACAAGTTGATCTACGGATCGTTCCTTAGCCGTGTGCGGTGCCCCCCTCCACCATATTCCACCTCGGTCATATCGTCGTGGAGTTTAGGCGAAGCCCTGCGCCGGTAGAGCATCATCATCGTCACCACGCCGTCGTGCTGACGGAACTCATCCCCGAAGCTTTGCTGGATCGGAGCCCGAGGATCGTCAACGAGCTGAACGTGTGCTAAACTCGGAGGTGCCGTATACTACGGTGCTTGGATCGGTCGGATCGTGAAGACGTACAACTACATCAACCGCGTTGTGCTAACACTTCCGCTTATGGTCTACGAGGGTACGTGGACGAACACTCTCCCCTCTCGTTGCTATATCATCACCATGATCTTGCGTGTGCGTAGAATTTTTTTTGAAATTACTACGTTCCCCAACAGTGGCATCCGAGCCTAGGTTTTATGGTTTGATGTTATATGCACGAGTAGAACACAAGTGAGTTGTGGACGATATAAGTCATACTGCCTACCAGCATGTCATACTTTGGTTCGGCGGTATTGTTGGATGAAGCGGCCCGGACCGACATTACGCGTACGCTTACGCGAGACTGGTTCTACCGCCGTGCTTTGCACACAGGTGGCTGGCGGGTGTCAGTTTCTCCAACTTTAGATGAACTAAGTATGACTACGCCCGGTCCTTGCGAAGGTTAAAACGGAGTCTATTTGACAAACTATCATTGTGGTTTTGATGCGTAGGTGAGATTGGTTCTTGCTTAAGCCCGTAGCAGCCACGTAAAACTTGCAACAAACAAAGTAGAGGACGTCTAACTTGTTTTTGCAGGGCATGTTGTGATGTGATATGGTCAAGACGTGATGAGATATAAGTTGTTGTATGAGATGATCATGTTTTGTTGAAGTTATCGGCAACTGGCAGAAGCCCTATGGTTGTCTCTTTGTTGCATAAGATGCAAGCGCCAAATAATTGCTTTACATTATCGCTATGCGATAGCAATAGTTGCAAGAGCGATAGTTGGCGAGACGACCACGTGACGACACATTGATATAGATCAAGATGATGGAGATCATGGTGTCATGCCGGTGGCGATGGAGATCATGATGATGCTTTGGAGATGGAGATCAAAGGCGCAAGATGATCATGGCCATATCATGTCACATATTTTGATTGCATATGATGTTTATCTGTTATACATCTTATTATGTTTTGTTTGACGGTAGCATTTTAAAATGATCTCTCACTAATTATCAGGAAGTGTTCTCCCTGAGTATGCACCGTTGCGAAAGTTCTTCGTGCTGAGACACCACGTGATGATCGGGTGTGATAGGCTCTACATTCAAATACAACGGGTGCAAAACAGTTGCACACGCGGAATACTCAGGTTAAACTTGACGAGCCTAGCATATACAGATATGGCCTCGGAACACGGAGACCGAAAGGTCGAGCATGAATCATATAGTAGATATGATCAACATAGTGATGTTCACCATTGAAACTACTCCATCTCACGTGATGATCGGACATGGTTTAGTTGATTTGGATCACGTGATCACTTAGAGGATTAGAGGGATGTCTATCTAAGTAGGAGTTCTTAAGTAATATGATTAATTGAACTTTAATTTATCATGAACTTAGTCCTGGTAGTATTTTGCAAATTATGTTGTAGATCAATAGCTCGCGTTGTTGCTTTCATATGTTTATTTTGATATGTTCCTA
The DNA here is from genome assembly GCA_021437245.1 of Aegilops speltoides. Taxonomy (NCBI): domain Eukaryota; kingdom Viridiplantae; phylum Streptophyta; class Magnoliopsida; order Poales; family Poaceae; genus Aegilops; species Aegilops speltoides. The sequence goes on from CM038146.1 coordinate 497,942,128, forward strand.
GAGAAAATTGTGTTGAAAGATGTTAGTAGCAATGATGCGGATTGGATCCGTGATTTGAGGTTTATCCTCATTGCTGCGAAGAAGAATTATGTCCTTAATGCACCGCTAGGTGACGGACCTATTGCAGGAGCAGATGCAGACGTTATGAACGTTTGGCTAGCTCAATATGATGACTACTTGAAAGTTTAGTGCACCATGCTTAACGGCTTAGAATCGGGACTTCAAAGACGTTTTGAACGTCATGGGCCATATGAGATGTTCCAGAAGTTGAAGTTAATATTTCAAGCAAATACCCGAGTTGAGAGATATAAAGTCTCCAACAAGTTCTATAGCTAAAAGATGGAGGAGAATCGCTCAACTAGTGAGCAAGTGCTTAGATTGTCTGAGTACTACAATCACTTGAATCAAGTGGGAGTTAATCTTCCAGATAAAATAGTGATTGACAGAATTCTCTAGTCACCATCACCAAGTTAATAGAACTTCGTGATGAACTATAATATGCAAGGGATGACGAAAGTGATTCCCAAGCTCTTCGTGATGTTGAAATCGACGAAGGTAGAAATCAAGAAAGAGCATCAAGTGTTGATGATTGGCAAGACCACTAGTTTCAAGAAAAGGGCACAAGGAAAGAAAATGGAACTTCAAGAAGAACGGCAAGCAAGTTGCTGCTCAAGTGAAGAAGCCCAAGTCTGGACCTAAGCCTGAGACTAGGTGCTTTACTGCAAAGGAAATGGTCACTGGAAGCGGAAATGCCCTGAATATTTGGTGGATAAGAAGGATGGAAAAGTGAACAAGGGTATATTTGACATACAGATTATTGATGTGTGCCTTACTAGTGTTTATAGTAGCCCCTGAGTATTTGATACTTGTTCGGTTGCTAAAAATTTAGTAACTCGAAACAGGAGTTACAGAATAAACAGAGACTAGTTGAAGGGAAAGTAACGATGAGTGTTGGAAGTAGTTCCAAGATTGATATGATCATCATCGCACACTCCCTATACTTTCGGGATTAGTGTTAAAACCTAAATAAATGTTATTTGGCGTTTGCGTTGAGCATGAATATGATTTGATCATGTTTATTGCGATACAGTTATTCATTTAAAGTTAGAGAATAGATTGTTATTCTGTTTACATGAATAAGACCTTCGATGGTCATACACCCAATGAACATAGTTTGTTGGATCTCGATCGTAGTGATACACATATTCATAATATTGATGCCAAAAGATGAAAGTTAATAATGATAGTGCAACTTATTTGTGGCACTGCCGTTTGGGTCATATAGGTGTAAAGCGCATGAAGAAACTCCATAAAGATGGATTTTCAGAATCACTTGGTTATGAATCATTTGATGCTTGCGAACCGTGCCTTTTGGGCAAGATGACTAAAACTCCGTTCTCCGGAACAATGGAACAAGCTACTGACTTATTGGAAATAATACATACCGATGTATGTGATCCAATGAGTGTTGATGCTCGTGGCAAGTATCGTTATTTTCTGACCTTCACAAGATGATTTGAGCAGATATGGGTATATCTACTTGATGAAACATAAATCTGAAATAGTTGAAAGGTTCAAAGAATTTCAGAGTGAAGTGGAAAAATCATCGTAACAAGAAAATAAAGTTTCTGCGATCTGATCGTGGAGACGAATATTTGAGTTACGAGTTTGGTCTTCAATTAAAACAATGTGGAATAGTTTCACAGCTCACGCCACCTGGAACACCACAAGGTTATGGTGTGTCCGAACGTTGTAACCGCACTTTATTTGATATGGTGCGATCTATGATGTCTCTTACTGATTTACCATTATCGTTTTGGGGTTATGCATTAGAGACAGCTGCATTCACGTTAAAAGGGCACCATCTAAATCCGTTGAGATGACACCGTATGAACTATGGTTTAGCAATAAACCTAAGCTGTCGTTTCTTAGAGTTTGGAGTTGCGATGCTTATGTGAAAAAGGTTTTCAACCTAATAAGCTCGAACCCAAATCGGAAAAGTGCGTCTTCATAGAATACCCAAATGAAATTGTTGGGTACACCTTCTATCACAGATCCGAAGGCAAGATATTCGTTGCTCAAAATGGATCCTTTCTAGAGAAGGAGTTTCTCTCGAAAGAAGTGAGTGGGAGGAAAGTAGAACTTGATGAGGTAACTGTACCTACTCCCGAATTGGAAAGTAGTTCATCACAGAAATCTGTTCCTGTGAATCCTACATCAATTAGTGAGGAAGCTAATGATGATGATCATGTAACTTCAGATCAAGTTACTACAGAACTTCGTAGATCAACCAGAGCATGATCCGCACCAGAGTGGTATGGTAATCATGTACTGGAAGTCATGTTACTAGACCATGATGAACGTACGAACTATGAGGAAGCGATGATGAGCCCAGACTCCGCAAAATGGCTGGAGGCCATGAAGTCTGAGATAGGATCCATGTATGAGAACAAAGTGTGGACTTTGGTGGAGTTGCCCGATGATCGGCAAGCCATAGAAAAATAAATGGATCTTCAAGAGGAAGACAGATGCTGATAGTAGTGTCACTATCTACAAAGCTCGACTTGTCGCAAAAAAGTTTTTTGACAAGTTCAAGGTGTTGACTACAATGAGATTTTCTCAACTGTAGCGATTCTTAAGTCTGTCTGAATCATGTTAGCAATTGCCACATTTTGTGAAATCTGGCAAATGGATGTCAAAACTGCATTCCTCAATGGATTCTTTAAAGAAGAGTTGTATATGATGCAACCAGAAGGTTTTGTCAATCCTAAAGGTGCTAACAAAATGTGCAAGGTCCAGCAATCTATCAATGGACTGGTGCAAGCATCTCGGAGTTGGAATATACGCTTTGATGAGTTGATCAAAGCATATGGTTTTATACAGACTTTTGGAAAGGCCTGTATTTACAAGAAAGTGAGTGGGAGCACTACAACATTTCTGATAAGTATATGTGAATGACATATTGTTGATCAGAAATAATGTAGAAATTATTCTGCAAAGCATAAAGGAGTGTCTGAAAGGAGTTTTTTCAATGAAATACCTCTGTAAAGCTACTTACATATTGAGCATCAAGATCTATTGAGATAGATCAAGACGCTTGATAAGATTTTCAGTGAGCACATACCTTGACAAGTTTTTGAAGTAGTTCAAAATAGAACAGTCAAAGAAAAGTTCTTGCCTGTGTTGCAAAGGTGTGAAATTGAGTAAGACTCAAATCCCGACCACGGCAGAAAATAGAAAAGAGAATGAAAGTCATTCCCTATGCCTCAGTCATAGGTTCTATAAAGTATGCTATGCTATGTACCAGACCTATTGTATACCTTGCTCTAAATTTGGCAAGGGAGTACAATAGTGATCTAGGACTAGATCACTGGACATTGGTCAAGAATATCCTTAGTGAGGACTAAGGAGATGTTTCTCAATTATGGAGGTGATAAAAGAGTTTGTTGTAAAAGTTATATCGATACAAACTTTTACACTGGTCCAGATGACTCTACGTCTCAATCTGGATACATATTGAAAGTGGGAGCAATTAGCTAGAGTAGCTCCGTGCAGAGCATTGTAGACATAGAATATTTGCAAAATGCATACGGCTCTGAATGTGACAGACCCGTCGTCTAAGCTTCTCTCACGAGCAAAACATGATCACACCTTAGTACTCTTTGGGTGTTAATCACATAGCGATGTGAACTAGATTATTGACTCTAGTAAACCCTTTGGGTGTTGGTCACATGATGATGTGAATGAAGGAAATATGCCCTAGAGGCAATAATAAAGTTATTATTTATTTCCTTATTTCATGATAAATGTTTATCATTCATGCTAGAATTGTATTAACCGGAAACATGATACATGTGTGAATGCATAGACAAACAAGATGTCACTAGTATGCCTCTACTAGACTAGCTTGTTAATCAAAGATGGTTATGTTTCCTAGCCATGAACAAGGAGTTGTTATTTGATTAACAAGGTCACATCATTAGTTGAATGATCTGATTGACATGACCCATTCCATTAGCTTAGCACACGATCGTTTAGTATGTTGCTACTGCTTTTATCCATGACATATACATGTTCCTATAACTATGAGATTATGCAACTCCCGTTTACCGGAGGAACACTTTGGGTGCTACCAAACGTCACAACGAATCGGGTGATTATAAAGGAGTACTACAGGTGTCTCCAAAGGCAGATGTTGGGTTGGCGATTTGAGATTAGGTTTTGTCACTCCGATTGTCGGAGAGGTATCTCTGGCCCTCTCGGTAATACACATCACTTAAGCCTTGCAAGCATTACAACTAATGAGTTAGCTGTGAGATGATGTATTACGGAACGAGTAAAGAGACTTGCGGTAACGAGATTGAACTAGGTATTGGATACCGACGATCGAATCTCGGGCAAGTAACATACCGATGACAAAGGAACAACGATGTTGTTATGCGGTCGACCGATAAAGATCTTCGTAGAATATGTAGGAACCAATATGGGCATCCAGGTCCCGCTATTGGTTATTGACCGTGAATAGTTCTAGGTCATGTCTACATTGTTCTCGAACCGTAGGGTCCGCACGCTTAAGGTTCGATGGATGTTATTATGAGTTTATGTATTTTGATGTACCGAAGAAGTTCGAGTCCGGATGTGATCACGGACATGACGAGGAGTCTTGGAATGGTCGAGACATAAAGATTGATATATTGGAAGCCTATGTTTGGAGTTGAGAATGGTTCCGGTAAAACGGAATTTACCGAAACCGGAGGTTACGGAACCCCCGGAGGTAAATGGGCCTCGGTGGGCCTCGAGGGAGAAGAGGAGGGCGGCCAGGAGGTGGCAGCCCCTCCCCCAGTCCGAATAGGACAGGAGGGGGCGCGCCCCTCCTCTTCCCCTCCCCAAACCTAATCCAACTAGGAAAGGGGAGTCCTACTCCGGTAGGAGTAGGACTCCCGGCGGCGCTTCTAGCTAGGCCGGCCGGCCTCCCCCTCCCTCCTTTATATACGGGGCAGGGGGCACCCTAGAACACACAAGTTTGATCTACGGATCGTTCCTTAGCCGTGTGCGGTGCCCCTCCACCATATTCCACCTCGGTTATACCGTCATGAAGCTTAGGCGAAGCCTGCGCCGTGAAACATCAAGATCGTCACCACGCCATCGTCTTGTGGAACTCTCCTCGACACTCGGCTAGATCGAGTACGAGGGACGTCATCGAGCTGTACGTGTGTCAAGAACTCGGGCGCCGAGTGCTTGGCGCGGGATCGGTCGGATCGCGAGGAGAACGCGTCGACTACTTCCTCTACGTTGTGATCGCTTCGCCGGGTCTCACGAGGGTGCGAGACAACACTCTCCCTCTCGTTGCTATGCATCACCATGATCTTGCGTGTGCGTAGGAAAATTTTGAAATTACTACGTTCCCCAACGGTGGTATCAAAGCCTAGGTTTTTTATATGGTTTGATGTTTTGCACGAGTAGAACACAAGTGAGTTGTGGGCGATACAAGTCATACTACCTACCAGCATGTCATACTTTGGTTCAGCGGTATTGTGAGATGAAGCGGCCCAGACCGACATTACGCGTACGCTTACGCGAGACTGGTTTCACCGCTGCGAGCACTCGTTGCTTAAAGGTGACTGGTGGGTGCCTGTCTCTCTCACTTTAGTTGAACTGAGTGTGGCTCGCCGGTCCTTGAGAAGGTTAAAACGGAGTCTATTTGACGAAGTATCGTTGTGGTTTTGATGCGAGGTGAGACTGGTTCTTGCTAAAGCCCGTAGCAGCCACGTAAAATTTGCAACAACAAAGTAGAGGACGCCTAACTTGTTTTTGCAGGGCATGTTGTGATGTGATATGGTCAAGACGTGATGCTATATTTTATTGTATGAGATGATCATGTTTTGTAACCGAAGTTATCGGCAATCGGCTGGAGCCATATGGTTGTCGCTTATTGTATGCAATGCAATCGCATACTGTAATGCTTTACTTTATCACTAAGCGGTAGCGATAGTCGTAGAAGCATAAGATTGGCGAGACGACAACGATGCTACGATGGAGATCAAGGTGTCGCGCCGGTGACGATGGTGATCATGGTGGTGCTGCGGAGATGAAGATCACGAAGCACAAGATGATGATGACCATATCATATCACTTATATTGATTTGCATGTGATGTTTATCCTTTATGCATCTTATCTTGTTTTGATTGACGATAGCATTATAAGATGATCTCTCACTAAATTATCAAGAAGTGTTCTCCCCGAGTATGCACCGTTGCCAAAGTTCGTCGTGCCTGGACACCACGTGATGATCGGGTGTGATAAGCTCACGTCCATCTACAACGGGTGCAAGCCAGTTTTGCACACGAGAATACTCGGGTTATACTTGACGAGCCTAGCATATGCAGATATGGCCTCGAACACGGAGACCGAAAGGTCGGCGTGAATCATATAATAGATATGATCAACATAAGATGTTCACCATTGAAAACTACTCCATCTCACGTGATGATCGGTTATGGTTTAGTTGATTTGGATCACGTGATCACTTGGATGACTAGAGATGTCTTTCTAAGTGGGAGTTCTTAAGTAATATGATTAATTGAACTTAAATTTATCATGAACTTAGTCCTGGTAGTATTTTGCAAATTATGTTGTAAGATCAATAGCTTGCGTTGTTGCTTTCATATGTTTATTTTGATATGTTCCTAGAAAATTGTGTTGAAAAATGTTAGTAGCAATGATGCGGATTTGATCCGTGATCCGAGGTTTATCCTCATTCTGCCTGTAAGAATTATGTCCTTAATGCACCGCTAGGTGACAGACCTATTGCAGGAGCGGATGCGAGGCGTTATGAACGTTTGGCTAGCTCAATATGATGACTACTTGATAGTTTTGTGCACCATGCTTTATGGCTTAGAATCGGGACTTCAAAGATGTTTTGAACATCATGGACCATATGAGATGTTCCAGAATTGAAGTTAATATTTCAAGCAAATACCGAGTTGAGAGATATGAAGTCTCCAACAAGTTCTATAGCTAAAAGATGGAGGAGAATCGCTCAAATAGTGAGCATGTGCTCAGATTATGCAGGTACTTCAATCGCTTGAATCAAGTGGGAGTTAATCTTCCGGATAAGATAGTGATTGATGAATTCTCTAGTCACCATCACCAAGTTAGTAGAACTTCGTGATGAACTATAGTATGCAAGGGATGACGAAAATGATTCCCGAGCTCTTCGTGATGTTGAAATCGACGAAGGTAGAAATCAAGAAAGAGCATCAAGTGTTGATGGTTGACAAGATCACTAGTTTCAAGAAAAGGGCAAAGGAAAGAAAGGGAACTTCAAGTAGATTGACAAGCAAGTTGTCACTCCCACGAAGAAGCCCAAAGCTGAACCAAAGCTGAAGGCGAGTGCTTACATCGCAGAGGAAATGGTCACCGAAGCGGAACTGCCCTAAATATTTGGTGGATAAGAAGGATGGCAAAGTGAAAAAGGGTATATTTGATATACTGGTGTTTTATATGTGCTTTACTAGTGTTTATAGCAACCCCTCGGTATTTGGTACTGGTTCGGTTGCTAAGAGTAGTAACTCAAGCGGAGTTGAGAATAAAATGAAACTAGTTAAGGGTGAAGTGATGATGTGTGTTGAAAGTAGTTTCAAGATTGATATGATCATCATCGCACACTCCCTATACTTTCGGGATTAGTGTTGAACCTAAATAAATGTTATTTGGTGTTTTCGTTGAGCATGAATATGATTTGATCGTGTTTATTGCAATACGGTTATTCATTTAAGTAAGAGAATAAACTGTTGTTACATTTACATGAATAAAACCTTATATGGTTACACACCCAATGAAAATGGTTCATTGGATCTCGATCGTAGTGATACACATATTCATAATATTGAAACCAAAAGATGCAAAGTTAATAATGATAGTGCAACTTATTTGTGGCACTACCGTTCATGTCATATTGGTGTAAAGCGCATGAAGAAACTCCATGCTGATGGGATTTTGGAATCACTTGATTATGAATCACTTGATGCTTGCGAACCATGCCTCATGGGCAAGATGACTAAGACTCCGTTCTCGGAACAATGGAGCGAGCAACTGACTTATTGGAAATAATACATACTGATGTATGCGATCCAATGAGTGTTAAGGCTCGCGGCGGGTATCGTTATTTTCTAGCCTTCACATATGATTTGAGCAGATATGGGTATATCTACTTGATGAAACATAAGTCTGAAATAGTTGAAAGGTTCAAAGAATTTCAGAGTGAAGTGGAAAAATCATCGTGACAAGAAAATAAGGTTTCTACGATTTGATCGCGGAGACGAATATTTGAGTTACGAGTTTGGTCTTCAATTAAAACAATGTGGAATAGTTTCACAGCTCACGCCACCTGGAACACCACAATGTTATGGTGTGTCCAAACATCATAACCGCACTTTATTGGATAAAGTGCAATCTATGATGTTTCTTACTGATTTACCAATATCGTTTTGGGATCATGCATTAGAGACAGCTGCATTCACGTTAAATTGGGCACCATCTAAATCCGTTGAGACGACACTATATGAACTGTGGTTTAGCAAGAAACCCAAGTTGTCGTTTCTTAAAGTTTGGGGCTGCGATGCTTATGTGAAAAGTTTCATCTGATAAGCTCAAACCCAAATCGAGAAATGTGTCTTCATAGGATACCCAAAGGAGACAGTTGGGTACACCTTCTATCACAGATCCGAAGGCAAGACATTCGTTGCTAAGAATGGATCCTTTCTAGAGAAGGAGTTTCTCTCGAAAGAAGTGAGTGGGAGGAAAGTGGAACTTGATGAGGTAATTGTACCTTCTCCCTTACTTGAAAGTAGTTCATCGCGAAACCAGGTTTCGAGACACCTACACCAAGTAGTGAGGAAGTTGATGATGTTGATCATGAAACTTCAGATCAAGTTACTCTGAGAACCTCGTAGATCAACAGAGTAAGATCCGCACCGAGTGGTACGGCAATCCTGTTCGGAAGTCATGCTACTAGATCATGATGAACCTACGAACCATGAAGAAGCGATGGTGAGCCCAGATTCCGCAAAATGGCTTGAGGCCATGAAATCTGAGATATGATCCATGTATTAGAACAAAGTATGGAATTTGATGGATTTGCCCGATGATCGGCAAACCAAAGAAAATAAATGGATCTTCAAGAGGAAGATGGACGCTGATAGTAGTGTTACTATCTACAAAGCACGACTTGTTGCAAAAAGGTTTTCGACAAAGTTCAAGATGTTGACTACAATAAGATTTTCTCAACTGTAGCAATGCTTAAGTCTGTCCGAATCATGTTAGCAATTGCCACAATTTATGAAATTTGGCAAATGGATGTAAAACTGCATTCTGAATGGTTTTCGGAGGAAGAGTTGTATATGATGCAACCGAAGTTTTTCGATCCAAAGGGAGCTAACAAAGTGTGCAAGCTCCAGCGATCCATCTATGGACTGGTGCAAGCATCTCGGAGTTGGAATATACGCTTTGATGAGTTGATTAAAGCATATAGTTTTGTACAGACTTATGGTGAAGCCTGTATTTACTAGAAAGTGAGTGGGAGCACTACAGCATTTCTGATAAGTATATGTGAATGACATATTGTAGATCGGAAATAATGTAGAATTATTCTGCAAAGCATAAAGGAGTGTTTGAAAGAAGTTTTTCAAAGAAAGACCTCGGTGAAGCTGCTTACATATTGAGTATCAAGATCTATAGAGATAGATCAAGATGCTTGATAAGTTTTTTCAATGAGTACATACCTTGACAAGATTTTGAAGTAGTTCAAAATGGAACAGTCAAAGAAAGAGTTCTTGCCTGTGTTACAAGGTGTGAAATTGAGTAAGACTCAAAACCCGACCACGGCAGAAGATAGAAAGAGAATGAAAGTCATTCCCTATGCCCTGGCCATAGGTTCTATAAAGTATGCCATGCTGTGTACCAGATCTATTGTATACCCTGCACTGAGTTTGGCAAGGGAGTACAATAGTGATCTAGGAATAGATCACTGGACAGCGGTCAAAATTGTCCTTAGTGGAATAAGGATATGTTTCTCGATTATGGAAGTGAAAAAAAAAGGTTCGTCGTAAAGGGTTACGTCGATGCAAGTTTTTCACACTGATCTGGATGACTCTAAGTCTCGATCTAGATACATATTGAAAGTGGGAGCAATTAGCTAGAGTAGCTTCGTGCAGAGCATTGAAGACATAGAAAAATTGCAAAATACATAACGGATCTGAATGTGAAAGACCCGTTGACTAAGACTCTCTCACAAGCAAAACATGATCACACCTTAGTACTCTTTGGGTGTTAATCACATAGCGATGTGAACTAGATTACTGAATCCAGTAAACCCTTTGGGTGTTGGTCACATGACGATGTGAACTATGGGTGTTAATCACATGATGATGTGAACTATCGATGTTAATCACATGGTGATGTGATCTAGATTATTGACTCTAGTGCAAGTGGGAGGCTGAAGGAAATATGCCCTAGAGGCAATAATAAAGTTATTATTTATTTCCTTATTTCATGATAAATGTTTATCATTCATGCTAGAATTGTATTAACCGGAAACATGATACATGTGTGAATGCATAGACAAACAAGATGTCACTAGTATGCCTCTACTAGACTAGCTTGTTAATCAAAGATGGTTATGTTTCCTAGCCATGAACAAGGAGTTGTTATTTGATTAACAAGGTCACATCATTAGTTGAATGATCTGATTGACATGACCCATTCCATTAGCTTAGCACACGATCGTTTAGTATGTTGCTACTGCTTTTATCCATGACATATACATGTTCCTATAACTATGAGATTATGCAACTCCCGTTTACCGGAGGAACACTTTGGTGCTACCAAAGCGTCACAACGAATCGGGTGATTATAAAGGAGTACTACAGGTGTCTCCAAAGGCAGATGTTGGGTTGGCGTATTTCGAGATTAGGTTTTGTCACTCCGATTGTCGGAGAGGTATCTCTGGGCCCTCTCGGTAATACACATCACTTAAGCCTTGCAAGCATTACAACTAATGAGTTAGCTGTGAGATGATGTATTACGGAACGAGTAAAGAGACTTGCGTAACGAGATTGAACTAGGTATTGGATACCGACGATCGAATCTCGGGCAAGTAACATACCGATGACAAAGGGAACAACGATGTTGTTATGCGGGTCGACCGATAAAGATCTTCGTAGAATATGTAGGAACCAATATGGGCATCCAGGTCCCGCTATTGGTTATTGACCGTGAATAGTTCTAGGTCATGTCTACATTGTTCTCGAACCGTAGGGTCCATGCGCTTAAGGTTACGGCGCGAGTTATTATGAGTTTATGTATTTTGATGTACCGAAGAAGTTCGAGTCCCGGATGTGATCACGGACATGACGAGGAGTCTCGAATGGTCGAGACATAAAGATTGATATATTGGAAGCCTATGTTTGGAGTTGAGAATGGTTCCAAGTAAAACGGAATTTATCGGAAAACCGGAGGTTACGGAACCCCCGGAGGTAAATGGGCCTCGGTGGGCCTCGAGGGAGAAGAGGAGGGCCGGCCAGAGGTGGTGGCGCGCCCTCTCCCCCAGTCCGAATAGGACAAGGAGGGCGGCCCTCTCCTCTTCCCCCTCCCCAAACCTAATCCAACTAGGAAAGGGGGAGTCCTACTCCGGTAGGAGTAGGACTCCTCCCAGCGCCCTAGCTAGGCCGGCGGCCTCCCCCTCCCTCCTTTATATACGGGGCAGGGGGCACCCTAGAACACACAAGTTTGATCTACGGATCGTTCCTTAGCCGTGTGCGGTGCCCCCTCCACCATATTCCACCTCGGTTATGTCTGTGAAGCTTAGGCGAAGCCTGCGCCGTGAAACATCAAGATCGTCACCACGCCGTCGTCTTGTGGAACTCTCCTCGACACTCGGCTGGATCGAGTACGAGGGACGTCATCGAGCTGTACGTGTGTCAAGAACTCGGGCGCCGAGTAACGGCGCCGGATCGGTCGGATCGCGAGGAGAACGTCGACTACTTCCTCTACGTTGTGATCGCTTCGCTCGGGTCTACGAGTGCGTAGACAACACTCTCCCTCTCGTTGCTATGCATCACCATGATCTTGCGTGTGCGTAGGAAATTTTTGAAATTACTACGTTCCCCAACAAGTGAACTATGGGTGTTAATCATATACGATATGAATATTGGTGTTAAATCACATGGCGATGTGAACTAGATTATTGACTCTAGTGCAAGTGGGAGACTGAAGGAAATATGCCCTAGAGGCAATAATAAAGTTATTATTTATTTCCTTATTTCATGATAAATGTTTATTATTCATGCTAGAATTGTATTAACCGGAAACATAATACATGTGTGAATACATAGATAAACATAGTGTCACTAGTACGCCTCTACTTGACTAGCTCGTTTATCAGAGATGGTTATGTTTCCTAGCCATGGACAAAAGAGTTGTCATTTGATTAACGGGATCACATCATTAGGAGAATGATGTGATTGACTTGACCCATTCCATTAGCCTAGCACTTGATCGTTTAGTATATTGCTATTGCTTTCTTCATGACTTATACATGTTCCTGTAACTATGAGATTATGCAACTCCCGTTTACCGGAGGAACACTTTGGGTGCTACCAAACGTCACAACGTAACTGGGTGATTATAAAGGAGTACTACATGTGTCTCCAAAGGTACATGTTGGGTTGGCGTATTTCGAGATTAGGTTTTGTCACTCTGATTGTCGGAGAGGTATCTCTGGGCCCTCTCGGTAATGCACATCACTATAAGCCTTGCAATCAATGTGACTAATGAGTTAGTTACGGAATGATGCATTACGTAACGAGTAAAGAGACTTGCCGGTAACGAAATTGAACTAGTTATTGGATACCGACGATCGAATATCGGGCAAGTAACATACCGATGACAAAGGGAACAACGTACGTTGTTATGCGGTTTGACCGATAAAGATCTTCGTAGAATATGTAGGAGCCAATATGGGCATCCAGGTCCTGCTATTGGTTATTGACCGAGAATAGTTCTAGGTCATGTCTACATAGTTCTCGAACCCGTAGGGTCCACACGCTTAAGGTTTCGATGACAGTTATATTATGAGTTTATGAGTTTTGATGTACCAAAGGAGTTTGGAGTCCCGGATGAGATCGGGGACATGACGAGGAGTCTCGAAATGGTCGAGACGCAAAGATCGATATATTGGACGACTATATTCGGAGTTCGGAAAGGTTCCGATGATTCGGTATTTTTGAGTACGGAGAGTTACGGAATTATTGGGAGAAGTATTGGGCCTTATTGGGCCTCGGGAAGGAGAGAAGGGCTGCCTAGGGCAGGCCGCGCGCTTCCCCATGGCCTAGTCCGAATTGACTAGGGGAGGCCGCACCCCTCCTTCCTTCCCTTCTCTCTTCCCTTTCCTTCTCTCCTACTCCTACTACATGGAAGGTCCCTAGTTGGACTAGGAAAGGAGGGAGTCCTACTCCGGTGGGAGTAGGACTCCTCCCTGGCGCGCCCTCCCTTGGCCGGCCGCCTCTCTCCCTTGCTCCTTTATATACGGGGGCAGGGGGCACCCCATGACACACAAGTTGATCTACGGATCGTTCCTTAGCCGTGTGCGGTGCCCCCTCCACCATATTCCACCTCGGTCATATCGTCGCGGAGTTTAGGCGAAGCCCTGCGCCGGTAGAGCATCATCATCGTCACCACGCCGTCGTGCTGACGGAACTCATCCCCGAAGCTTTGCTGGATCGGAGCCCGGGGATCGTCATCGAGCTGAACGTGTGCTGAACTCGGAGGTGCCGTACGTTCGGTGCTTGGATCGGTCGGATCATGAAGACGTACGACTACATCAACCGCGTTGTGCTAACGCTTCCGCTTACGGTCTACGAGGGTACGTGGATGAACACTCTCCCCTCTCGTTGCTATATCATCACCATGATCTTGCGTGTGCGTAGGAATTTTTTTGAAATTACTACGTTCCCCAACAGTGGCATCCGAGCCTAGGTTTTATGGTTTGATGTTATATGCACGAGTAGAACACAAGTGAGTTGTGGACGATATAAGTCATACTGCCTACTAGCATGTCATACTTTGGTTCGGCGGTATTGTTGGATGAAGCGGCCCGGACCGACATTACGCGTACGCTTACGCGAGACTAGTCGGGGAGGATCCTCGTCAAGGTCCCGCCTGCCGCATGGCTGGGTCCAAGGGGATTGGATCCGGTCGACCATCACCGAGAAGGATCTCACTGAGATGGACAACGAGGGTTTGATCCCCCACGGAGCAGCGAGGCTCCCGGGGAACGAGTGGCAACCACAGCCGGAAGAGGGTGAGTGTGTTCTTCTGGCTACCCACGTCGACCGTGGGTTCTCTCTACCTCCAAGTGTTTTCTTCCGTGGTTTCTTGAATTTCTTTGGGGTGCAACTCCACCACTTCAATCCGAATTCCATCGCCTACCTTGCTGCTTTCGTGTCCATGTGCGAGAACTTCCTGGGCTGCCGACCGCACTGGGGTCTGTTCAAGCACATATTCACTTGTCGTTCTCAGACAGTAAAAAAGGCGAGTCCAGATGACGATAAGACCAAGGTTATTCAGATGTGTGGGGGTCTGGGGATTCACATGAGGAGCAAGAGCACTTTTCCGGCCATGACCCTTCCTGAGTCGGTCAGAGGATGGCAGTCGACTTGGTTCTACTGCCAAAACGAGTCGACCGGGGCAGTCGAGTGGTCTCCCTCCGTTTACCATGGACCGAGCAAGCAAACCCTCTTCTCTGAAGGTGCTCCCTGAGGAGAAAGCCCAAGTGAAGATGTTGATGGAGCATGTAGTCCAGCTAGTTCGGGAAGGAGTGACGGGTATGGACCTTCTGGAGGTCTTCCTTAGGCGGCGATCCAACCACTTGAAGATCGAGGCCATTGTAGGTGGCTGTCTTTGTGGAACCGAGGATGAAACTCGGGTCCATCCGAATAAATCGACGACGCCACACCGGAGAGGTGGATGGCGCAGTCACAGGAATAAAGACAACCCTCGAGGAGCCAGGAGGATTCCGCCACTCGACCATTCTAGCACTCCAGACAAGGTATGCCCACTTTATCCCCAATTGTAATCTTGCCATACTTATTCTGCTTTCGCTGCAAATTGGTCGATTGATCTTTGTCTTGCTGTCTGTCAGGCCCTCACCGAACTATACTCGATGCCCAATGGAGCGCAGACGCCGACTGAAGAGGAGGAAGGAAGTGGAGGCGAAAGTCAAGAGGACTGGGATTCGGATGCCGCTGATGACGATGATGGTGATGACTCTGCGGGGAGGAAGAAGAGGAGGAGGAGGAGGAAGTTGCACCACCTCGCTTGGAGAGACGCTCAAAGCTCATCCATGACCCTGCCACCGAGCGTGGTAAGGGGGTCGCAACCGTCGCTCAGTCGACCAAGCGCCCTCGAACCACTTCTCCGGTGCCGACTGAGAAAGCCCCGAAGCAATCCAAGGTGGCGCCGTCGAAGCCGGCCAAGGTCTTGCCGAAGATGAAGATGGTGATCCCCACTATCTCAGGGTAATGATGTTACTTGAGTTTTTCCGTTCCCCATGAACTTATCCTTGGTCGACTCATAAATCAACCGACTGTCTTTTGGAATCGCAGAAGGTTGCTATTTCGATACCTCAGCTAGGGCTGACGATCATGAGATGGAAGACGCTGCCACTTCAAAACCTGGTATGACTCTCGTAATTCCGTCTTTTAGTCGATTGGCTCTAGGTCTCTAATTCTGATTCTTTTCTGTAGCTCCATCCAATGTCGTTATCACCCTTCCTGACGACGACGACGATGAGGAACCACTGAAGCAAAGGAGGAGCAGGAAAGTGTCTGCTGGCAGGGTGACTCAGGACGTGCCAGCACCTGAGACACTGGTCACGGAGGGGGAGAACACCACTCGGCCCACCGTATCTTTCGCGGTGCCATTGACGAGTGCTCACCCCGCATCGTCGAGTGTTGCACAGCCTTCACTCTTCTCGACCCACTACGTCCCAGAGGACCAAGCCAGTGCTGCAAAAGAAGCGATTCACCAGGCGGGACTCATGATGGAGCAGGTAAAGGCCATCCGGAGGCTAGCGGGTAGCCTATGATGCCGCCCGCCTCCGAGTAACGTTCAGTCGGTCGGTCACCGCTGTTACGTTAGGATACGATGTCTCAAGATTCTTCTTTTCCAAATTTTAGTGATTGTCCTACACCCTTTGGGTGTGTCGATTGAAATTCGAACTAGTGGGGCACGCTAAGTGCACCCACCGGGTGTAGTCCCAAGGCTATGGTGGATCGCTGGCGATCGACCATAGTCTTTATGTTTCGAACTTTTTCCTTCATTCGATTAGGTCGAATGGACTTTCGCACCATGTGGGGCACGTTGAGTGCACCCACCGGTGTAGTCCCAGAGACCGTGGTCGATCGCGGCAATCGCCACACCAAGAATACGTCCTGTTTTTTTGTTGTTGTTGGTCGACTGGTCGACTCTATCTTGATAGAACTAGTGGGGGCACGCTGAGTGCACCCACTGGGTGTAGTCCCCGAGACTATGGTCGAATGTTTGCATTCGGCTGTAGTCTTAGAAACGTATGGTTTTTCCTTAGTCACTTGGAAGTGAACTGTTTTTGACATCTGTCGATTCGTCCTTCGTAGAAATCCTGCGACCTTGCAGCTCGTTACACCGAGTTGGAGAAGAAACATATCCAACTCGAGCTTGATCTGAAGCTGGTCCAGGAGAATTTGGCGAATGCAACGGAAGAAGCTAAAGGTATGTTTGGTGAGGCCTCGACGACTGCCTTTGCCCCTCATTTGTTTCAAAGTCTGATCTTGTTGTAACTTTGCAGGCAAAGTGAAGGAGGCCCAGAAGAAGAAAGACCTTGAGCTAGCTGAGATGCAGAAGACAGCTTTAGAGAAGACCAAGCTCGCAGACGAGAAGTTGTCTTCGGTCACCAGGCTTGAAGAAGAAAACACCAATCTGAAAGCTGCTCTTGATATCGCCAACAAGGAGGTCAGTCGACTGAAAAGTGATAAAGTTGCTCTGAATGACAAGGCCAGTGAGTTGGCGGGGAAGAGGAACGATCTGGAGGCTTATCTAGGCAGACTCGCCAAGAAGTTGTTCCTCATGCTCGAAGGTAATCCTTTGCACCAACCAATTATTTTACAATGATCTTTCCATTCGACCGTTGTTTTGACTTGGTGGTTGTGCTTGCAGAATTTTGCCAAAACTTTGAAGAGGAGACTGGTCGACTGGAGCCTAACCTGGACCCCATCAACTCTCCTGTGAATGATGAAGTCGCCATGAATGTGCTCCGGCTAGAATCTCGTGTTGCTGTTGTCATTGACTATCTCGCAAGGCTGAAGGTCGCTACTTCCCGCATCGACTCTGCACTCTGGCCCAGAGAGACGCTCCAGAATGACCTTGAGTCTCTGATGACTCGACTGAACACAGTTCCAGGTCGAGTGCAGGAGTTGAAGAAGTCTTCTGCCAGGTGTGGTGCAGATGTCGCTCTGTGTCTGGCCCGAGTCCATTGCAAGGATGCACGAGACGACAAGTTGGCGGCTCTTCGAGTGGCTAACACCAAGAAGCACAATTTCCGGTCCTTCATGGAGACCTTCATCGCCGCTGCCACTCGGATTGCTGATGGGATCGACCTCGACGAGTTTGTTGCACCTTCCAGTCCTCCACAGGAGGGGTAAAAAAAACTTCTTGAGCCCGACACTTTAAATTTGCCTCGGTATGCCAAGTGATTTTGTAACCGATAAACCTTAACAGGCTTAGCGCCTGAGCACTTTCGGTTCCGTTAGGTATTTATCCGAACTTGGATTCGACGTTTGAATATGCTTGCATTTGGTTTGAGATGTCTTTTGCAGGTTAAAGCGAGGTGCTCATTGCAATCGACTTGTTCCCCAATTCACTTAGGCAAGCACTGGGCTGCAGCTAAGTCTCCGAGTGGGAGGTCTGCTCTCCACTCGGTAGGATTTTTAAAACTTAGGCGAGCACGGAGCTGCAGCTAAGCCCCCCGAGTGGGAGGTCTGCTCTCCACTCGGTAGGATTTTTAAAACTTAGGCGAGCACGGAGCTGCAGCTAAGCCCCCCGAGTGGGAGGTCTGCTCTCCACTCGGCAGGATTTTTCAAAACTTAGGCGAGCACTGGGCTGCAGCTAAGCCCCCGAGTGGGAGGTATGCTCTCCACTCGGTAGGATTTTAAAACTTAGGCGAGCACGGGGCTGCAGCTAAGCCCCCGAGTGGGAAGTCTGCTCTCCACTCGGTAGGATTTTAAAACTTAGGCGAGCACGGGGCTGCAGCTAAGCCCCCGAGTGGGAGGTCTGCTCTCCACTCGGTAGGATTTTTAAAACTTAGGCGAGCACGGGGCTGCAGCTAAGCCTCCGAGTGGGAGGTCTGCTCTCCACTCGGTAGGATTTTTAAAACGTCCTTCTTATGGAAGGCACATTGTACTTGTGGCGTAGCTCGGAAGAGAGACTAGCAGTCGACCTGCACCTCGTCCTTCTTGCGAGCGCACGTTGTACTTGTGGCGTAGCTCGGAGGAGAGGGTCGTAGTCGACCTGCGCCTCGTCCTCCTTGCGACCGCACATTGTACTTGTGGCGTAGCTCGGAGGAGAGGGTCGCAGTCGACCTGCACCTCATCCTCCTTGCGACCGCACGTTGTACTTGTGGCGTAGCTCGGAGGAGAGGGTCGCAGTCGACCTGCACCTCGTCCTCCTTGCGACCGCATGTTGTACTTGTGGCGTAGCTCGGAGGAGAGGGTCGCAGTCGACCTGTGCCTCATCCTCCTTGCGACCGCACGTTGTACTTGTGGCGTAGCTCGGAGGAGAGGGTCGCAGTCGACCTGCACCTCGTCCCCCTTGCGGAGCGCACGTTGAATTTGAACTTAGGCGAATACTTGGACTGCAGCTAAGCCCCCGAGTGGGAGTCTGGCTCACCACTCGGTAGGATTTTATTGAAACTTAGGCGAGTACTTGGACTACAGCTAAGCCCCCGAGTGGGAGTCTGGCTCACCACTCGGTAGGATTTTATTGAAACTTAGGCGAGTACTTGGACTGCAGCTAAGCCCCGAGTGGGAGTCGGCTCACCACTCGGTAGGATTTTATTGAAACTTAGGCGAGTACTTGACTGCAGCTAAGCCCCGAGTGGGAGTCGGCTCACCACTCGGTAGGATTTTATTGAGACTTAGGCGAGTACTTGGACAGCAGCTAAGCCCCGAGTGGGAGTCGGCTCACCACTCGGTAGGATTTTATTGAAACTTAGGCAAAACGGATTCATTAGCTAAGCCCCGAGTGAGAGGCTAGCTCACCACTCGGTAAGGATTTTTTTTACAAACTTAGGCTAAACGGATTCGCAGCTAAGCCACCCAACGAGGGGAAATTTTCTTGAATAAATAAAAGTGACAAAAATCATTGGGGAAATTATGACACTATTATCTTGCAAAACATGAACTACAGAAGTACTTTTATTACAACTCATCCGAGTGAAGACTTAAGTGTAAAATGGGCGGAGTAGCTCCGCGTTCCAAGCTCGGGGCTCGTCAATTTTGTGCTCGACGTTGTAGAGACGGTATGCTCCGTTGTGGAGAACCTTGGTGACGATGAAGGGTCCTTCCCAAGAAGGAGCAAGCTTATGTGGTTTATGCTGATCCACTCGGAGAACCAAATCTCCTTCCTGGAAGGCTCGACTCTTCACGTTTTTGGCGTGGAAGCGAGCAAGTCTTGTTGGTAGATGGTCGACCAGATCAGAGCCATCTCCCTTTCTTCTTCTAAAAGGTCGACTGCATCTTGCCGCGCTTGTTCCGCTTCATCCTCGTTGTAGAGCTCAACTCGAGGAGCATTGTGGAGCAGATCACTCGGCAAGACCGCTTCAGCTCCATAGACCAAGAAGAATGGGGTCCTTCCGGTCGACCAATTAGGCGTGGTCCTCAGACCCCAAAGCACCGAGGGAAGTTCATCGACTCACGCTCCAGCCGCATGCTTAAGTTCACGCATCAGTCGGGGTTTCAACCCTTTGAGGATCAAGCCATTGGCTCGCTCCGCTTGTCCATTCGACTGTGGATGGACGACTGAAGCGTAGTCGACTTGTGTGCCTTGAGATGTGCAGAATGCTCTGAATTCCTCCGAATTGAAGTTTGATCCATTGTCAGTGATGATGTTGTGCGGGACTCCATATCTAAATATCAGTTCTCTGATGAAGCTGACAGCAGTACCGGCGTCAAGGTTCTTGATGGGTTTAGCCTCAATCCACTTGGTGAACTTGTCGACTGCCACCAGTACATGCGTGAAACCGCTTCGACCTGTCCTCAAGGGGCCTACCATATCCAACCCCCATACTGCAAAGGGCCAGACGAGTGGTATGGTCTTCAGAGCCGACGAGCTTGTGTGACATGTTGGAGTAAACCCGACATCCCTCGCACTTGTCCACTATCTCCTTTGCCATCTCATTCGCCCTTGGCCATAAAATCGGCTCAAGATGCTTTGGCCACGATGGTCCGAGAGGATGATGATGGCCACAGTCCCCGAGTGGATATCATCAAGGATGATTCGACCTTCTTCTGGCGTTATACACTTCTGCCCAACTCCAGTCGCGCTTTCTCTGTATAGCAGCCCCTTGATCACAGTAAAGGCTTTGGATCAACGGACGATCTGTCGAGCCTCTTCTTCGTCCTCCGGGAGCTCTTTTCTTAGGATATACGCGATATATGGAACTGTCCAATCGGGAGTGATCACTAAAGCCTCCATGATCAAGTCGACCACCGCTGGAACTTCAACCTCAGTCGGATCTGTGGCACTCTTGGGCTGCGGAGCTTCTTCAGTAAAAGGATCTTCTTTGACTGATGGATTATGGATATGTTCCAAGAACACACCACTGGTAATGGCTTCTCTCTTGGAACCTATCTTTGCCAAATCATCAGCCGCTTGGTTTTTCAGTCGGGGTATATGATGGAGCTCTAACCCTTCAAACTTCTTTTCCAGCTTCCTCACTACATTGCAGTATCCAGTCATGGTTGGGCTTCTAACGTCCCACTCCTTCATCACTTGGTTGACCACCAAATCTGAATCGCCATAAACCATAAGGTGACGGACGCTGAGTGAGATGGCCATGCGCAACCCATACAAAAGGGCCTCGTATTCTGCCTCATTGTTGGAGGAATCAAAGTGAATCTGGAGCACATATCTGAGCTTATCTCCTCCGGGGAAACCAGACAACCCCAAAGACCGAACCATTCAACATCTTAGAGCCATCAAAGAACATGGTCCAATGCTCGAGTGAACTGCAATGGCTGTCATTGTTCAATCCACTCGGCAAGGAAATCTGCTATTGCTTGGGACTTAATGGCTTTCTTTGCCTCAAACTTGATATCAAGGGGAAGGAGTTCAATCGCCCATTTCGCCACTCGACCAGTTGCATCTCTGTTGTGCAGAATCTCTAAAAGTGGAGCGTCGCTGACGACTGTAATGGAATGATCAGAGAAATAATGAGCAACCTTCTTCGTGGTCATGTAGATCCCCTACACAAGCTTCTGATAATGAGGATATATTTGCTTTGATGGAGTCAAAACTTCAGACAGATAGTACACTGGGCGCTAAACTTTGAAGGTTTTCCCTTCTTCTTCCCGCTCGACCGTAAGTATTGTACTGATGACTTGTCTCGTGGCTGCAATATAAAGCAACAGAGGCTCTTTGCTGATTGGAGCAGCAAGCACCGGCTGGGTGGAGAGCAGAGCTTTTAGCTTGGCAAACGCTGCATCAGCCTCTGGAGTCCACTCGAACTTGTCTGCCTTCTTCATCAGTCTGTAAAGAGGCAATGCCTTTTCACCGAGTCGTGAGATGAATCGACTTAATGCGGCCAAGCATCCAGTAAGCTTCTGGACATCGTGCACCCGCACGGGGCGTTTCATTCGGAGTATAGTGCTGATTTTTTCTGGATTAGCGTCGATTCCTCATTCGGAAACGAGAAAACCAAGTAACTTGCCACCAGGAACTCCGAATGTGCACTTTGATGGATTGAGCTTGATATCATACCTCCTAAGGTTGGCAAACGTTTCAGCGAGGTCAGTCAGCAGGTCGAAACCTTTTCGCGACTTGACCATGATATCATCCATGTACGCTTCCACATTCCGACTGATTTGAGTGAGCAAACACTTCTGAATCATTCGCATGAACGTGGCTCCGGCATTCTTGAGGCCGAATGGCATGGTGATATAGCAAAAGCACCTGAATGGAGTGATGAAAGCTGTTTTTATCTCATTGGGTCTGTAGAGACGGATCTGATGGTACCCTGAATAGGCGTCTAGAATAGACAATCTCTCGCACCCCGCGGTCGAGTCGACAATTTGATCGATGCGAGGGAGAGGAAAATGATCTTTCGGGCAGGCCCGATTGATGTGCTTGAAATCAATGCACATTCGGAGTGAGTTGTCCTTCTTAGGAACCATGACGACATTGGCGAGCCACTCGGAGTGGTATATCTCTCGGATAAATCCTGCCGCCAATAGTCGAGCCACCTCCTCACCAATAGCTTTTCTCTTCTGGACGGCGGACCGCCGAATATGTTCCTTGACTGGTTTTGCTGCTGAGTCGACTCTAAGGCGATGCTCAGCCAGTCCCCTGGGAACACCCGGCATGTCAGCTGGCTTCCATGCAAAGATGTCCCAATTCTCACGGAGGAACTGGATGAGCGCTTCTTCCTATTTAGGGTCGAGTGTTGTGGAGATATGGGTCGGAGCTGCATTGGGGTCGGTCGGGTGAATGTGGACGGGCTTCGTTTCACCGGATGACTGAAATGCTGACTCTGTGGCAGGCTTCTTGGCTCGCAGCAAATCACTCGGATCTGCATTTTGCTTATATCCCTCTAGCTCGACCGTTGTCACCTGGGAATCGGCAATCTTTGAGCCTTTCTGGAAGCACTCTTCTGCTTTTTTCCGATCACCAATGACAGTGATCACGCCTTTGGGGCCGGGCATCTTCAGTTTGAGGTACACGTAACATGGTCGAGCCATGAACCGTGCGTAAGCTGGTCTTCCCAAAATAGCGTGGTAAGCGCTCTGAAAATCCACGACCTCAAACGTCAGCTTCTCTTTGCGAAAATGCTTCGAGTCACCGAACACCACGTCCAGAGCTATTTGGCCGAGTGACTCGGCTTTCTTTCCTGGTACAACCCCATGAAAACTCATATTACTGGTGCTCAGTCGGGGCATCGGAATGCCCATTCCTTTCAGCGTGTCCGCATATAACAAATTTAGTCCACTACCACCATCCATTAGCACCTTCGTCAGTCGAGTGCCTTCGACGACCGGGTCGACCACCAAAGCTTGCCTCCCAGGGGTGGCTATATGAGTTGGGTGATCGGACTGGTCGAATGTAATGGGAGTTTGGGACCATCTCAGATAACTGGGTGTCGCCGGGGCGACCATGTTCACCTTACGGTTAATAACCTTCAGTCGGCTTTTGCTTTCCACATCCGCAAAGATCATCAGAGTGGAGTTAACATGAGGATATCCTCCCTCACTGTCCTCCTTGTCTTCGGCTTTGTCCGACTCCTTTTCCTTGTCCTTGGGCTGTTTACCTTGGAACTGCTGGATCAGGAGTCGACACTGGCGAGTGGTATGCTTCGGGTAGATGATATTACCCTCTTCGTCTTTCTTCGTGTGGATGTGACACGGCATATCCATCACGTCATTTCCTTCTTTATCCTTCACCTTCTTGGGGTTCCAGGATCCTTTGGGTTTTCCCTTGAACTTGCCCTGAGTCACGGCCAGAGCCTCCCAGAGCCGCTGGTTCGCCTTCCGCTTCGCTCCGACCGAGTTTCCTTCTCCGATCGACTCGGCTTGTACTTGCCGCCATTGAGTCGGTCCTCCTCTTCACCATTGGCGTGCTTGGTGGCAATTTCCATCATCCGACTCAGGGTCATATCTCTGGTCCGCCCAAACTTCAAACTTAACTCCCTGTTCTTGACACCATCCTTGAAGGCGCATACTGCCTGATGATCAGACACGCTCTCCACGGTATGATGCAAAGTAATCCACCTCTGAATGTACTCTCTTAAGGTTTCATTCGACTTCTGCACGCAGACTTGTAGCTCTGTCAATCCAGTTGGTCGCTTGCAAGTTCCTTCAAATGTTCTGACGAACACTCGGGAAAGATCTTCCCAAGTGTAAATGCTGCTTGGAGTTAACTGATTCAGCCACGCCCTGGTCGAACCCTCCAACATGAGTGGCAAATGCTTCATGGCCACCTCGTCATTCCCGCCGCTGATCTATACCGCCACTCGGTAGTCCTCAAGCCAGGTTTCAGGCTTAGACTCACCGTGAACTTGCTTACTCCAGTCGCCAACCTGAAGTTGGGGGGAATCACCGCGGCTCTGATAGCCCTGCTGAAACATTCCGGACCTGAAACATGCACTCGGCTGCTAATGGGCGCATCTCTGTCGTGGCCACCTCGATGAGCCCTGTTCCGATCGACCAAGCCTTGCACGATGATGGATCGCGTCGAAGCTCGGTTCCGGGGTCGACCGAACTCTTCGCCCCCTAATCGAGTTGGACGTTGTCATCTTGCTTGCCGAGGAGCGTAAGATCCGCCTCTCGAAGGAGGAGTGGGCACTCGACACCTATCATCACGATCGTATCGGTCACCATATTGGTCCCGTCGATTCTCGCGTCCTTCACGCCGCGGAGGCGATCCGGGTGTGAGCCGATCGAACCAGATTTGCAGCGATTTAATCGACCGTGAATTTGTTGTGTGATCGCGACACGGCTGAATTTCGATCTCCTCGCTGCCGGAGCAAATCTCGATCTGCATCAAGCCTCTGCCGGCCTCCGACTGAGAGGGCTGAATTGACTCTGCTATACGGGTTGCAGCTGCTAAATTCTGAATCGGGGTTCGATATACCTGAGTCGGCGGGAAGAGTTGACGTCGACTGGAGTCGGGCACTCGTTGCCGTGCGCGCTCGTCGAGTGCTCGCTGGAGATTCTCCAGACGAGCGCGTTCAGCCAAGTTGGCCAAACATGCCTCCTCCAAGGCGCGAGCCTCGGGGGTTTCTCCTGCGATGGGAGTATGCAGGGCATCCATGTTCCTGCGGCGAAGTTCTTCCCTTTACAGGGAATTAAGTGGCTCGGGCTGGTACTCCTCATGGACTTGAGCGGGGTCGCCTCCACCGTCTACCCCGTCGCCGCGGGGGAAGCCGGGAGGGCTACGAGGTCCGTCGACCATCAAGACCTCCGCCGCTGGATCACTACTATCGCTTTTCGGATGCGATCTCTCACGAGCGGTCGACAGATCGAACAGGTCAGAGGGATAAATCGGGCTCGATTGCCGCGACTTGGTGGTGGCCGTCTGGCGAGCCGCCGCGTGCCTCACCCACCGCTGGAGTCTCGACCGACCAGATCGCTTGCGCTGGCGGGAAACGGGGAGAGATGACGACAGCGGAGTCGACCGATATGGAGTCGACGGTTACCGCAGCAGAACGCCGCGGACACATGCGCGAAAATGCGTTGCACCGCGGACGGGGAGCGCGTCGATGTCGAGTGGAGCCTCCTGGAGCCAAGCGGAGTCGTCGGCGATGAAGGTGAGAGCACCGATACGGATCTCACGGCCCTCGACCAAAACTCCACCAGCAACCATGATGAAAGTAATCGGAAGAACTGCAACTTCTCCAAAAATCGGTAAGACACCTGCCCCATGGTGGGCGCCAACTGTCGTGGTTCTAAGTCTGACAGTAGAATGGGGGTAGGTATGGAGAGGCAAGATCCTAGCTATGGAGTAGTTGTAAACACAAGGGATGTACGAGTTCAGGCCCTTCTCGGAGGAAGTAACAGCCCTACGTCTCGGTGCCCGGAGGCGGTCGACTGAATTATGTGTGTATGGATTACAGGGGTGCGAACCCTTTACACTGAGGAGGGGGTGGCTTATATAGTGTCCGCTGCACCCTCTCGCCCTCGAGAATGCAGGTTTAAAGTACATTAAGTCTAGGCGCATCGTAACGCCTTACATAAAGTGTCCTAAATACCATAAAGACTACTTAATTACAGCACCGCTTGGATGCAGAGTGGCTCTTGATCTCCGGTGGTCGAGTGAGTCTTCATGGTCGAGTCCTTCGAGTTAAATCGAGTGAAGTCCCTCTTGGTCGATCGAAAGGCGTTTCTTCTGAGGGTGTCCTTGGGTAGAGTACTTAGATCAGGTCTATGACCCTACCCTAGATACATGACTTCATCAGATTCTGCGTATCCCTGTGTGCACAAGCAATATAGAGGATTTTTGGGCATGGCACCCGGAGAAGAAGGGTTTATTTACCGTAAGCTCGGCTTACAAGTTTATGATAAAAACAAAAATCACCCGAGAAAATTGGCTCGAGGGCAGGAGCGGCCATCGGCAAAGGATGAGAGATGAGCGGGACTGGTCATCACTTTGGTCTCTCACGGTTCCATCAAAAGTTAGAGTTTTTCTGTGGCGCTTAGCTCGCCACTCTCTCCCAACTACGGATGTTTTGAACAAGAGGAATATGGCAACACGTGATGCTTGTCCATTGTGCGGAGCGTCATGCCTTGGTGTCATGTACGGCGGCCCGCTGTACCTGGGCGCTATCTGACCCGACCCTGGTGGCACATATGGCGGCTAACGAGGAGACAAGCGTGAAAAACTGGTTGTTTAAGATGCATGATGACCTTGATCAGAAGTCCTTTACTTTGATGGTTGTGACGCTATGGGCAATATGGTATGCCAGAAGGAAGGCGATTCACGAAGGAGTTTTTCAATCCCCGATGCACACTTCATCGTTTGTAACTTCGTACATTAACGAGCTGCGGCAGTTGGAGAAGCCTGTCGAGCGACGAACACAGACAGCGGTATCGCGAGGCGTGGAGAGGAGCTGGTTACCGTCACCAGTGGGCGTCGTGAAGATCAATGTCGGCGGTGCTGTTGGGCGCCATAGGCGCGGCGGGGCTGTTTCAGTGGTGTGTCGAGATCACACGGGTTTATATTTGGGCTCTTCGGCGGCCGTCTACCGTGGCATAACTGACCCAACAATCCTGGAGACGTTTGCTTGCAGGAAAGCTCTAGCTCTTGCTGAGGATCTTCAGGTGACAAAGATGAGGATTGCATCGGACTGCAAAGGGATGGTCCAAGATATAAACGACGGACAGGAGGTCCGCATTCAGCTATAGTACATGAAATAACGCAACGGAGTAATTTCTTTGATTCGGTTCTTTTTGCTTTTGAGCGTAGAAACCACAATTTCGAAGCTCACAATCTCGCCAAGTTCGCATGTAATTTAGGGGTAGGTCGCCATGTTTGGCTGGGAGTCCCCCATGACCAACACCGTGTACCTATGAACATTGCTATTATTTAATAAAGTGGCGAGATTTCTCAAAAAAAAATATTTAACGAGCGCTCCTTCAGGAGCGTCGCAACGACCAGCGCCACTTGGCGCGCTCTCAGCTATTCGCCACGTGTCGCGCTCTGGGCGCTTCCTGCAAATTTTACTTTTTTTATTTTTCCACACGCGTTTTTGGCTTTTTAAACGGTGTTTTTGACGTTTTGGTTTTCCACCTGTCTTCCCTAGTTTTTTGACCATTTTTTTTTTCAAAAAAAATAATTTTTTTGCGCAAAAAAAGCATTTTTTTCGCGAGAATCACGTTTTTGTTTTCGCGAGAGGCACGGTCGTGCCTCTTCCGGAAAGGAAAAAAACGTGTGTTTTTTCTTCCACGAGAGGCACGGTTGTGATTTCGGAAAGGAAAAAAAACCCGTGTTTCCGGTTCGGTTTTGTCATCGGTTTTTTTTGTCCGATTTTTTCATGAAAAAGAAGTTTATCAAAACCTATCGACATGGGATCTAGTTTTGGAGATCTCGACGCGAGGAATCCAACGGCGAAAGTGGTTCGAGATTTGGACGCACGGTTTAAGAGATGAAACGTTTTGAATAAACGGATCTACGAAAAAAGGAAAAACACCCATAGCGGGCAGAGGAGATGAGCAAGATGGCCTCCGAGTTTGGGTGGAATTCCTAAAAATAAAAGACTGCTGCATTCACTAGAATAACTTCCAGTTCATGATTCAAAACAGAGCGATAAAATACAACATTTAGGTGAATGCAACAACCACGGAGCGGATTATGCAAAGTCAATCAGTCTCTCAGCAATCAAGCAGAAAAGAAATCCGGATACCACAAAATCTATGCATGTATGTATATGGCTACAAGCTAAAGCTCCACTCAATGACCAAAAGAATCCATCTAGGAAGGAACCCATGATCGACAGAACAAAAGTAATATCTCAACCGTCCATCGACTGTCCCTGGCAGCAGCTCAAAAGCAAAGCTCCAACGACGCGCTCCACGTCCGCCTCCCTCCTCCGCTCAGTCTGTCGAGTTCTCATGGAGCAGCACGTACTCCCGGCTGCAAACCAATGGAAGAAACATTCGTTCACACCCATCAGTCGGAACGCTGGTTATGTTGACAAGAGGTTTGCTCAAACAATACGATGTAGGAAAATAACAGACTATTAGTTCATACCTACTGTTGCCAAACTTAATGTTGTCCCTTTCGAATAGTTCATAGTAGCGGTGGGACTCAACACGTTCCTCCTGCAGCATAACAGCACGTTTGAGAGAGAGAACATGATAGCGCCATAAACCAAACCAAGGTTGAAATGATATCACGTGTGTGGAAAACACGTGTCTAGAAAACTTACATTGATGAAAGTCCCATTGGTACTGCCAAGATCCATCAGATAAGGCCTACCAAACCACGCAGAAATATGTCAAGTCATCATTCATTAGCATATGATGAAGCACTCGAGGACTAGGACAAGCATGCTGATCAATTACGAGTACAGCAATAGCCAAGTACCTCACTTGCTTTGACATCATGCCATCTGGTTGCTCCTTCTCTACAAGCCTGATGAATAATAGGCAAAAAACCATTTGATCAGAGTATGATTTCTCAACATACGCAGACAAGAGTGTTAGGCACTTACTTAGGCTTACCTATATTGAAGAACCGCGTGTTGCTTGCTGCAGGAGGGGTGGTCGGTGGGGATGTCTGCAATTCTCCTTTCCCTTCCAAAAAGGTAGTGGCTCATGCGATGAACATACAGCGGTTCTGTTCAATCAGGTAGCATCATCAGAAACATTCAAGCAACTCAAGTATCATATCATCAAGAAGAGCATGCCAGTTCTTCAGCAGTTCAGCACCCTACATCCTTGCTAAGGAAACCCTGGGAGCTAAAAATCCATTAGGAATTCCAAATTAAATTGCTAACTAAGGAACCAAACATGCCCTAGTGTCTTTATTAACTTGCTTATTGCCATTTACTTCAGCGCATTCACTATAACTGAAAACAAATCTTGCTAGTCGTTTATAAAGCATCAGCCTGAAAGTGGTGCTGGGCGCTCCACCACGCCACATAACCATGCCACATAACAGTGTGCGGGTGTCCATGGCCACGGGTGTATGTGGGGACTTGCAAATCGTCCCGTTCAGCCACATCTTTGCCCAGTTATCCTGCATAGTCTGCCTGGACAGTCAAATCAAGCAGCCGCTGGCCTGCTGCAGCAGAGATTTCTCTCTGTTCTACAGAAAACTCAAACCTCAGCATATACATGAACATAATGATTTTTCTCTACACACACCTGATGCTGTAAAGCATAAACTGATCAGCTGATCATGTGTGCCACTGATTAATTCATGGTTAGATGCAGCAGGGACATTGATCATAAAAAGTATTGATACCGATTCATTACTACATGAGCCAAAGATTTTCTGAATTCTGAGATAGTTTTGCTAACTATGTGTTTCACACCCTGTTGATCGATTCACGTTTAATTATGTGTGTATCAAGTATGGACAGACACACCATGTACCTAGCAGGAACGAATAACTACTAGCAAGACTACATGGGCTTGTGCGGGTATGTCGATGCTGTGTAGTAGACTGTGCCGGTTGGCGGGCTACCACAAACGACCCAATAACACACACAGGATGGAGCAGACAGAAGCAGGCAACTTGCTATTAGTCCCACTTACACCCTGAATCGACACATCATTTATATTTCACAAATCCAGTGTTTGTATCTGACTGGTATAGCATATAGTTACCTTGTGGGACCTATTTACTCCCCAGACAAAGAAAATAATGATATTAATCCAAGACAAGCCTATATCATAGTGAACTTCTGGTTACTGCCATTGTTCCCCCTTAAATGTTTGTCTAAAACTTCCGAGATTAGGCTAGTTAACAAATGGAAATTTTATGAAGGCCTGTTTTGTCACGTTGAGTCACTTAACACTTGCTACTGAACCTACTTTTCTTCGCAATGCTGGGACAAAAATAGAGAATTGACTGCAAAACTAGATAACTAACCATTGGCATGTGTGGAAACAAAATCCTGTTTCTCAGATTTCCCTTGTAACAGCTATTAAATTGATGGATAGCATGATATGAAGCAAATAATAGCTTCGTATATGGAGAATAATAAGTCAAGGATAAGTACCATTCAGTGCTTCACCACCCTTGAATACATAGAGTCTCCATCTAATATCTGATTTGCGAGCCTCTGGAGGTTCTGAATACAACAAGGTTATACCTGAAGAGGAAATAAACTGTCAGCTCTGGAGATTGTACAGTAACGGTGCACACAAGGGAAAGCTTATGTTAGCTTTTCTAATTGGTTGACCACCATAATAGGAACTGTAAGTGTCTATGATCATTGATCATGCAAAAAATAAATATTCAAGATATACATGCTTGCGATCAGCACCTCCAACTTTGTTAGTCTCCTCGGCAAGCTTTCCAGACAGCTCAAATGATGGTTTTTGCTGCAAAATAAATGCATTTGCTAAAATAAGAGTGTGTAGTAAATGCAAAGACGAAGCAAAAAATGTTGTTACGAAAAGTATTACCAGAAAACAACAATCATCTCATATATGAACATTCCTCAGATAATTGAATCGACACTAATGCAATATCCATCATGGTGTGTAGACTACCTTTTCTTTCACCTCCAGAGCTTCTGCGGCAGTATTCATCATTGCCAATGAATCAGCATCACCACTCCTGACCAAAACAGTGTTTGGCGGTTAATAATCGCAGACAAAAAAATGCACAGCAGCAAGAACATTGGTTAAAGCAAAATAGCATGCTTCAAACACATAAGAACTAACAAGAAACTCTGGTTATATAGCACCCTCGAGTAAAACATAAATGATTCAGAAATATGGCATAAACATAGCAGCCCAGCAGAAAAGAGGCAACCCGACATACTTAACCAATAACAAAGAAAAAATGGTGCATGATTGCTTTCACAATATAGAAAGTCACAAGCAATTAAGATGATCCCAACTGAGATGGTTTTCCAAAAGAATGATGACCCAGAAACAACAGAAAATTAATTGCCACAACTATGAGTATGTTTTTCACTTGAGAGGGGAAGATGCTTGACAAACAAACGTGTTTATAAAATTGGGGAGATCCTTCTTTTGCCATGAAAAGGCCCCAATTTGTATCTGCCAACATAAAGGGCATAAATCTTCATGCGACTCAACAACAAGTTAGACTTTTTTTTATCTGGCACTGGTGGCGACCAAATAGCAATCAACTACAATGCAGTATCTGCCACCACGAAAGGGATTAAATCTGAATTGCCACTCGACATCATATCAGAGTATTGTGTTTGACACTGGTGGCGAACAAATAGCAACCTAAAAAGCACGGACACGGGGACGGAAAGACGGGGATACGCATACGGGGACACGGGATACAGCATTTTTCAAAAACAGCCATTCGGGGATACGGCGGGGTATATAAATATATAGAAAAAATACTGGCATGTAATAAAGATTTAATGATAATTTTTAGATCAGAAATTTTGTACTGGATATACGTTTTTTGTAAAGGAATTACTGGATATATGTTGCCTCATTTCTATTGATAAAAGACCTTGGGGTAGCCCATAGTCCATACGAACCCTCCACTCAGGCCCATGTAGCTCTCCACTCAAAGCCCATATAAGGTCCAGTTCCTGAAACCCTAGACTAGTCAGCTCCTCTAGCCGTTCTCTTCTCGTTTCCTCCAGCCGCCTGAGAGCTGCAGAGAGCAGAAGAAAAGACTGCGCCGTCGTTTATATCTTCTTCCTCTCTGCTGGCTGCAGTCCCCATCTTTCTCCCTGCCCGGTCCGTCTTCCTTGTCCTCGAACACCTTGCCATCTTCCTCTCTGCTTGATGGATGTTCTTCGTCGGGGGAAGAGCTGGGCTTGGGGGAAATCGCAGCGGCGAGCCGGCGACCAGAGAAGCGAGTCCAGGCAGCTGCAGCCTCGAGCCTAGGCTGCGGCGGCGAGGCTGGCTCCCGAGTCCCCACCGTATCCACACCGTATCTGCCGTATCCCGATTTCTTTCCCCTTTTTTAAATTCGAAAAAGATGGGATACTGCGGGATACGTGTATCCCGGCGTATCCGCGCGTGTCCCCGTATCCCCCCGTACTAGGACAGCAATTCGGCAGTTTCTGCCGTATCCATGCTTTGAAGATAGCAACCAAATATAATGCAGACAGAAAATAACGTCCATACTCCCAGCCAGCTGGAGCACGCATCTCGAACACGAGTTTGGAAAGCAAAACTTTTCGAAAGCCATCACAAAACATCCTAACTTCTGCATACTCTACATAGCAGAGGTATCAAGATCATTTCATGCCTCCATTACAGATCAGAGATCACTGTTGTCAGACTGCCAATGGCAACTACAAAGACGAACACTATTTCCTGTGACAACAAAGGATTATGCCCTTTACCCTTGGCTGATACAAATTTGGGCAATACTGTATCTGGACAGTGGTGAATACAAAAGAAAAATGTGTGTTCATTTTGAGCATGAAGTATGTTCAACATCTAGCTGGTCTCACTAAAACATTGCTCAGGTGGAGGACCAGCTTAATATAGATCAAAATTAATCATTACAATGATATATAATTTCCCTTAATATATGTGCTTATATCAACAAACAGAAAACTGTAATAAACAAAGCTTCTTTCGATAATATAAAGAAGTCCATAAGTCAAGAGTTTTGAACACTCACCGGGATGCTACATCCACTCTAGAGCTTGTATCCTGAAACAAAAGCAACTTTCAGACTGAAGTCTACACACAACGATATAATAGCAAACATGAAAGTGCCATATTAGTTTAAAATTGAGATGGTATATGACTAATAATTATATCCTATAGAATCTGCAGACAGGAGGGTTCAAATGGGTCATGGTTAGTGTATGGTATGTATAATGAAGTGTGAGCTACTGGCTACACAAGTTGCACAGCATCCAATTGATATTCCAAGGTATCAAATGATTTTCTGACATCCTGTTCATATGGGTAGAGCTTATCACATATTGGGCAGCAACAAGGAACATACATGCAACAAAAGAAGACAGGTAGCCAAGTAACATGCGGAATTATGAAGAGATATGAGGAAAAGGGTTGGGTATCACCACACACCTCACGATGTGCTGCACTTCTGGATGCCCTTGGTGATGTGTGAGATTCATGCCTGCCCCTATGTCTATGCTCTTCTGGGGACCCTGATCGGCCACGCCTAGATGATCGTCCTGATCCACCATTGCTCTCATCCCGTTCTGCCATTCTATCTCGCATGGAATCCCTTCTGGGACTTTGGTCTGTCCTTTGCTCCCTGGAACCACCTTTTCGGTCCGGGTCTGACCTTTTCCCTCTTGAATCATGTCTGTCGTCATCCCGGCCTGATCGTGCCTCTCTCAAAGCACCTGACCGATCATCCCTGTCAGTTCTTCTATCTCTTGAGTGACCCCTTCCATCCTCATCATCATCCAGTCTTCTACCTGTGAAGGCACTCCTATCATCTTTTGGCTCCAGCTTCCTATCCCTTGACGCATCCCTCCCCTCATCACGCTCCCTGTGCTTCCGTGTGCCCCGGTCTTCACTACTGGGAGGTCTCCGACGGTCGCCCTCAGTTACATCTGCCCCATCCCGCTCAGCCTGAGCTCTCCTTAGTCGCTTGGAACGTGGTGAGAGCGACCGAGACTCCCGTTTCCCAGCAGGTGACGGTGACCGTGCGTGTTTCGGCGACCTCACCCGTTCCTTCACCTTCTCTCTCTGTGGCGACCTCTCCCTGTGTGAAAGGCTAGCCTTGACAGGGGACCGCCTCCTAGGCGAGCCACTCCTCTCAGCATGTGACCTCTCCCTCCGAGCTGACGGGCTGTGCTTGCGTGGAGGCGACACGCGCTCCCTGGCCGGAGAACGGGACCTTGTGTGCCCCGACCTCCTAGGCGAGCCAGTCCTCTCAGGCCGTGACCTCTCCCTCCTAGCTGGCGGGCTCTGCTTGCGTGGAGGCGATACCCGCTCCCTCGCTGGAGAACGGGACCTCGTGTGCCCCGACCTCCGGGAGGATTGATCCCTCCGGTCCACAGTAGAAGCCATTCCTCACCTGAAGTATCAAAAAATCAATTCAGAAGGAGAAATAATGGAGAAACTGTGAAGGTTCATGAATCGCAGCAGTAGGAAACCCAGGGATGATCCAAGGGAGGGGTGCTAACTTGTGACACGCAAAAAAAAAAAAAAAAATCCGATATCTCACATCAAAATATGCCTTAAAAAGCATGCTGTAGCGGATAAATGCCTTTTGCAAAATATGTTTCCATCACAAAGCAGAAACCCTATCAAGCTCAAGATTAATACAACTAAAATTAGATGCTCGGCGATGGACTCAAACTACTGACAGTGCTGCAAGCACAGAATTGCTTTCCCCAATGTGTGTGTGTGTGTCGATGGGCATAAAAAATCAGTGTTTGGTTCAGTTTCGACCACCGTCCAGCTACACATAATTATAAACAGAGCATGAGAAAACTCAGCAGCAATCTAGTTAAGCAGAGAGCGCAAATGAGCAATACATGAGTTCCAATAATCAGAGCACAAAAATAAAACACAGGACACATGCTTCAGTTGGTATGCATCTAGCCACAAAAATCCACTGCAAAATATCAGAAGGCACGGATTGCTGCGGTTTTGCTAATTTCGAGCTGGATTAACCTTCTATAGGGGAGAACTGGTTAGGATTCGGGGCCATGCTGGCCGTGCCGTTCTAGGGTTCAGGGCGGGGAGGGAGAAGACCAGCGAGAGGAGCCACGGCGGAGAGGAGGAGGCGCCACGGGTGGACGGAACGACGCGGGAGGGGCCGCCATGGGGCGAGGGATGGAGACGGAGTGGGGGCCGCGCGCCATGGGAGGGGGCCGCTGGTGGGAGGGAGGGAGGGAGGAGGCGCCATGGGAGAGGAGCACGAGGGGGCGCGGGAGCGGAGGTGCGGGGAGGAGCGAGGGTGCGGGCACAGAGAGAAGCTTACCTGGGCCGCCGGGGTTCCGCCGCCGCCGCCGCCGCCGCGCGCTCGTCGAGCAGCTGGACTCGGTGAAGATGAAACGGGGGGAGAGAGAGGGAAGGGCCTGGGCTAGAAGCACGACGGGCAGCGGATTCGGCCCGGGAGCTCGATGTTTTGTTTGGCCCGGCAGGCTACGCCGACCTTTCCTCTCCTGTCTCAAAAAAAAAAAACCCAAGGAATTTGTATTCTAAAAAAACAAGGAATTTGTGCACCATCTCATCCAAAAAAAAAGTGAGTCATCCAATCTTCGTGGTCCACAGATAAACCACCTTTTATTCGCAAATGATAACCCTGTGTTGGATGCTTAATGCACTGCATGGCTACAACCTACAGGGCAACGGATAAATTTTGACAGCTCGTCAATCTACTTCAGTAAAGGGGTTCAAAATATTAGAACGGAGATAAAAAGGCTTGCTACAAGTTCCAAATGAGACATTGAATGAAAAATATGTTGGGACGTCATCTGATGTGGGGTCATCAAATAATGGGGAATTTAAATTTAAAGGTCCGCCTTTGGAGCAGGGTCTAGTGACGGATTGAGTGAACCATGTCAATGGCTGGTAAAGAAGTTTTGGTCAAGGTCGTAGCCCAAGCTCTGCCAGTTTACTCTATGTCTTGCTTCAAACTCCCAAGGGGTCTATGTGAGAAACTAAACATGGTGATCGGAAAAAATTGGTGGGGAAGTAGAGATGGTCAGCGAAAACCACATTGGGTATCATGGAAGGACATGACACAGCTCAAATGCATAGGCGGCCTAGGGTTTAAAGACTTTGAACTCTTTAGTTTATCTCTGCTAGCAAGGTAGGTCTGGCGCATACTGTAAAACCTGGAGTCTTTGACTGATCCAATTTTGAAGACTGACTATTTTTTTCTAACACTTCTTTGTTGCAAGCTAGGTTGGGATCACACCCAGGTCAAATATGAAGGGTAATTGTAGAAAAAGAGACGCTCTCAAACAAGGCCTAATTAGAAGAATTGGGAATGGTATGGGTACCAAGTTGTGAGAAGATTACTGGATTTCCATGGACGAAATGATGAAGCTGTATGGATGCTTGAGCATCAACCCACCTCACGTAGCATCGGAACTTATAGATTCCACATCAGCCCAGATCATGAGTCATGAACTAGATATATAATAGTAGCATGATTAGATCACAGAGGGAATTGAGATTTAGCGGACAACTTTTTGTTCTGTTTAGTTTAGGCTAGGTATCACATTACATACAGGTGTTTTGTTTGCTACAATTGCCCCTTCTTACTATTGCTTCAAGGCAGCAACTCGAAGAACCATTGCTCGCCATGTCCAATTCCAAATGTGCGTCAATAATAATTAACTAATGACTAACATTACAAATCAATACATGTGCATAGAGCGGGCACAATCTGTGTGAAAAGCAACATCATGAACTACAATTACTCGCTGAATCAGCAACAAATCAACAAGAAAACAGTGAAAAAAGAAGTCTAACTCTGGTTTTAATGGAGATGTGAGGAAAGGGGACCGGAGGAAGGGCACGTCGAGATCTTGAGAAGGGTTGGTGTTGGGGGAGGACGACGACGTGGAAAGAAGAACCTAGATGCTCCCACCCCAGTGGCATTGTGGAGCAGATCGAAGGCCTGTGTTGCTCCCCTGCTCGGTGGCTCGCGAGATACTCCAAGAGGTAGTTTAGTTCAAAGGACGGCGGGAGTTCCAGCCCTGCTGCTCGCTGGATGATCTAGGCCGGTGAAGGTGGTAGTGGGGAGGGGAAGAGAGCGGAGCGGGGCGATGACGACGTGGTACCAAGGGCTCGAGTAGACGGGGCAGGCGTAATCGACCGTAAACTAATGATGCGATTTGCTTACACGGGATCTGATTACGTGGTGTCGTTACTCTCTTTTTTTCGAAAGGTGTCATTACTCTTTTTTTTTTGGGGGGAGGCTAAACATGCTCAGTGCTTAAAACTAAAAAAATATCGTGTTGCCTTTTTGTTGATGATGAAATAAATGATTGAATTAGAACAAGGGTTAGCTATTTCAATTTTTTTTCATAGTTGTGATATTTCACAGAAATATACCCCCTTTGTTCCATAATATAAGAGCGTTTTTTACGCTATTATGAGACGGAGGGAGTACCATACTAGTACTATTTGAAAAGGGAAACACTTCCTATCTATAGTCTGGTAGGAGACGAGTGCCAGACCAGTCAATGGCCGTCGATTCAGCTTGAATCTAACGCTCACGGAATGTGGTTGATACGTAAAAAAAAGAAAAACGAAAATCCCTTCGGCCGGAAATAACATCCCGCAACCCCCGCATGTAATCTCTCCCTAATCAATCGCCTCCTATCCCTCCTGACTCCACTCGCCGCCAACTGCACGAACAACGCCGAGCTCGCCTCGCCCAGATCGGCTTCTACGCCTGCCTCGCACGCACCCCCCTCCCTCTCCCGTCATCGTCGTCGAGCAGCACGACCACCTCACCGGCCAGCCCCTTTCCCCTACTCCTCCCCACCGGATCGTCTTGTCCACCTCCACGACACTCATGATGTGATCTGCCGAGGTACTAATTCTCCACGACACCACGACCGTAATCTGACACGGCCAACAAGAGCGGGCACCGGCGACCGTGAGCGTGAGCGAGAAGTTTGATGGCCGATCCCATGGTGAGCGGTCACATCACAATGGTAGTTGATTCAATGTGTGTTCCTCACAGATTTTGCTGGCCATATCACAATGATTTAATTCTCTTACGATTGATTCTTATGTGGTAGATTAGTAGGTGGCCGTGATGCCCATCCGGAGGCTGAATAGGCATCGGGCAGTCACCAAGCGACATGAGATTGCTTTCGTAGTGCCATGCCTTCTTGACAGCGATGGGAGCATGCCTGGCCGGCTGCACGAAACAGTGGCTCGCGTCCTGGGTTGACTTAGTTTTAATTTGATGTTCAGTTGTCCTACTTTGCTGTAAAGGAGATCTCGACTAATGGTGCATCGTTGGCTCGTTGCTGTAGTGCCGCTCCAACCATGCCAGTCCTTCTGAAGCCGATAACCACGGCGATTTAAAGAAGCACGCCCACCATATGAAGGAAGCACAACTACCTCCCAAGGAAGCATGACCGATATCGGAATGAAGCATGACTACCACGCATGGCCAGCATTGAAGGACGCACGTCCGCCATCAAATAGAAGCACGATTATGATCGCAATGAAGCACGACCAAATTTTAAAACGGAGAATGGTGACCATCGGCTAGTGGTGTTTGAACTGTGCCTAGATTCCACGTTTTTTCTTATGGAAGCAAATTCTGAATTTTTTTTGGATGCACATTCTAGTTTCTTTGATAGTATTTGCTACAAATGCTTCGTGTGTCTTAGTTTAAAATTTAGTAATTGTCCTTGTTATCGCCATTGAAACATGACATGCTGCCATATTATACTCCGTACATATGTAGGTAGTTTGCCTCCATGGTTATAGCTTCCAAATTTTGTCTGTATCATTCTCATGTAAGCTTTCTCTTCATCAGTACTGCAGGTACATATAATACCAATTGTTGCTTCCTACATCTGATACATATGCATCATGCCTAACTGATGCATGCTTCAAGCAGTGTGCTCTCTTCGCCCCAGTGATATAGGTATATATGGAGGCAACTAGTGCATGCACTAAGAAGCATGGCCAAATGTGGATCTACGTCCCAATGAGCATGACCACCCTGCTAGATGAAGGGAATCAAGTCCATAGTCTTTAGAAAAAAAATACAAACTTAGGAAGCACTGTACTATTTGTATCTAGAAGGAGGCTAATTTGTAGCATTTCCGAAACATGTGTTGTATGTATGGACAAAGTGCAGAGAAAACTTACGTTGGGTTACAAGCAAATTATTTTTACAGCGGAAACACTTGTGTAGTGGATGGAAGCAAAAAATTCTTGTGTTGGATAGCATGTATAATAAAAAGAGTAACTGATGGTACTCAAAATTTCCCTTGCGAAAACAAATAATGCAAGATTTTGGTACATGGAAGCATAGATCTCGAATACAAATTTGTGTTAGGTCCAATCAAATTTCGCACACAAAAGAAGCAGATTGTGTCCTTGATGGAAGCAAAAGAAAAACTATTGTCTTGGAAAGAAAAGTCAAGTATTACACCAGATGCAAGTTTTTATTACATCGAAGCAATTTAAGCAAATTCATCTTTGTTTTTTTTCTTTCTAAATCAGACATGTAAAAACATTTACCTGTATTGGATGAGACATTCTGAACTTAGTTCAGCGATTGAAGTAGAGCAGCATGGACACGTTTAGGAGGCTGGCTACATGGACACGTTATAAGAAGCAAGGCTGGCTACGTATGGCTTTTTAGGGATCAGTTGCGGAATCACGTAATAAGAAGCAAGGCTGGCTACGTACATTAGTTTCGGGATCAGTTATGGAATCACGTAATAAAAGCTGGACATTATGTACAGAGATCTACCATCCATTCTCGTACCAATCCTACGGTCATGGGCTGGTCTGATGGGATGGTAGGGATCAGTAGTCTGATCTCTAGTGGTTCCCATTTGAAAATCGTTTTGGGTGAAATAGTATCATGAGTAATGGACACGCACGCTCGTTTTCTCAGAGCAGAAGACGAACAACACTTCCTGGGCCACGGGCCCCCGAGCGGCGCCGAACGAACGAACAAAGCCGACGCGCACGCGCCGCTGACTCCCCACCCACCTTCTCCATCTTCTTCCTCCTCAGACCAACCGAGCCGACCCCGATCCGGTCAAAATCCAGACGACTGACTGCTTCCCCCGCCCTCTCGATCCCTCCCGCCCCGACCCCCCGCCATGGTGAGTCCCGCCGCGGCTGCCGCCGATCCGCGCGCGAATCCTCCGGCGCCGGTTCCGCTCCGATCTGACTGACTGATTTTCATCTCATCTGCTGCTGATGCCAGGTGTGCGTGGCGTGCCTGATCCCGCTCTTCCTCATCCCCTTCGTCAACGCGCTCCCCTACCTCTTCGACCTCCTCCTCGTAAGCCCCCTGCCCCCCGCTCCCTTCCCTTCCCCTCCTCGCTCAGCCCGCCTGCGCCGGCCGGTTGGTGCCGGTGTCGAATCTGGTGCCGCCGATTCATCTGGTTTCTCCTCGGTTCTCGGATTCGTTGTAGTGGTAGCAGCAGCGCGCGTAGGTGGTCAGGGGGAAGGCCGTCTTGAATTGGCTGCTTCCTGTTTCAGCAAAGCTTGATGCGCTTCACCGGTTGCGAGATTGCGCTGGGTGATACATACACCTAGCTCCGTGGTACTGAGATGAATGAATTTTATCATGCGTCTAACTAACATAGCTAGCAGCACCAAAGCTACCACATGAATAAACTCAAATCAAATGGGACGCCGTGTCAAAAAACAAAGTGGCCATGAGAGTTATGGTGCTTGCAAGCAGTGGCGGGGGTCATCAAATTGCTGAGATTGTGTCATGCCTAGTGTTCGTCGAGGCCTCGAGGGTTGTTAGGATTGAATAGTGTCTGCATCGCTCTAGATGCATCAGTTTGATTTTCTACTGATGTGTTGATTGTTCCTCTGCCAAGTGATGTGCGCCTTCACATCCAAGGATGATTGTTTGATGTATTGTTACCTGAAAAAATTGGCATGCTGCTGTTACTCTTGATGATAGTGGTTTCCGTTCTCATGTTGAGATCGTCTGAAGAAAAGTATATATGTTTCCGTTACTCTTAAGTGAGTATGCTTGTAACTGTGTGCTCCCTGTTTTATGAACACTGATCATGGTTTGAATGCCTGTCGCAGAGCAAGGTTTATCGCATGCTTGGATGGGAATACAGGAGGCCCGAGAGAGTCCCAGCTGCCTGCCCGTTCAAGCCTGCAGCAAACAAGACTGAAGTAAGCTTCCATGCCGATGCTACCCTTTTCTGCCCTTATACTTGTGTAAAATCTAGGTTCCTGCTTACCGTTTGGTCGTCCAGATTGTGCATTCTTTCCTAGTTTATTCTCGCTGTACATGCTACTTATCTGGGCTTTTGGTCCCAAAATATATGAAAGATTCAGGTGGGTAAACAACCCCCTTGAAAATTCAAAAAAAAAAAGGTACAGCCAAATACATTTGTTTCACTCAGCATCGTACCAAAAGTCGACAGATACTGTAGCAGCTAAACTGCACCCATCCTTTGCTTCCCTTAGCTGCATGATAATCTCGCAACGGTCTATGGAGCATAAATGGTCCAGCTGTTAGCTTGTTTAGGCTTAACTTTGATTTTGGATTTTGGCTTGTATAAGCCAAAAGAAAACCTAATTATGTGGAAGCAAGAAGCACATAAATAGGTGCTTTGTTTTGGCTTATAAGCCAAAATCCAAAAGCCAGAGTTGAGCCTAACCAAGCACTCCATTGAGCTTATTGATTTTCAGTAGCAGCTACCTTAGAGCTCAGCCTGTTAAGTGCTTTTAAATTTACAGTGCTCTCTTTCTTTGTAGGGTGTGGCGGGTGAATCAAAACCAGTAGCAAATCCTCATGTTGCAAGTGCAAATCCTCTGGTGGAACCCCAGAGTGCTACCACAGAAATGAAGAAAGATGATTAGAACATGTAACGCTCGCCCGGTTTGACTTATGTGAACAACTCTCACTATCTGTATTTGTGATTGTGTCGTAACCGAGAAATAATTGATGTAAGATTGTATATTTGGGCAATGGATTGCTAAAATATTACCATGTTACCGCTTTCAGCATAGGTTATATGCATGTGTTGTGATATTACTCAAATGTGTGTCCAATCTCTTACCACCATTGGTAACATAGAAGTGATCCAAGTCAAAGATCACTTTGACATACTCGAGTATGTCGGGTCCAAGTTAGCCCCATCCTGTCTCTTCTCTTCCTCTAGGTTTTGTGTGTTGTGTCTCTCTGCCTGTTGGGCCGGTGGAGATGGTGAATATCTGAATTTAGCTAGTATGTCCCTCGGTGGTTGCAGTTTGTTTGCAAGTTTTTGGATTTCTACAGCCAGGACATGTAATCTGGTTGAGCAAATGTTTCTGTTTCCATCGGGATTTGGTTGCCTGAATTGTCACATATCTGTGATAGTTCTGTTTAGAACAGGTAGTCTAGTACGGGGAATTGGCACCCATGCCCCTGCCTGAATCATGCGACAAAGATATATAGCAATGCCAAAGATATCCCACAAACTCAAGCACAAAAGGGTGACAAGAGTGTCATTTTATTTTTCTGAGGTTTGCAAGATTCGTATTGTGACATGATGGATTGCACTCTCCCTAAGCCGACAGGATGGGGCGTAGCACAACAATAAACCAAAAAATGACATCTTACTTAGTAGCAATGTTAGAGACTTGGAGTTAGAGATGTCATGTTGTTTGCATCAGTCCCGCCTCTAGACTGAGGGATCTATACATATAAATGGATGAGTTGAGGTCAAATAAAATAAATTGGATGAACGTCAGTTTGTTGGTTGCTTTTCTGTTAAGTAATAATGTGAGCATCTTCTTTACAAACAAGAACAATGGTTTGATGTCTTACATCACCAGTCTACCAATCCAATTCAAATTGGCTTGTTGGTGTTATTGTTAAGTTGGTGCGTATGCTTGCAAATGTTAATTGCCTGTATCAAGAACGCTGCCCCATGGTTTGAGTGCCCATTGCAGAGCAAGGTTTCTGTTGTATGTTTTGATGGAAAATACAGGAGTCCTGAAAGAGTTCCGCCTGCTTCCCCGCTCAATCCTGCAGCAAACAAGACAAAAGTAAGCCTCTGTGTTGATGTTACTTTCATCTCCCCTTATGCTCGATCTAGGTTCCTGATTATCTTTGGCCTCTAGATTATGCAATCTTCGATAGTGTATCAGATTTCTGCTTGTCATTCGTCTGTGCTGATGTTACTCTTTCCGGACAATGGGGCAAGCCGTTTTTTAGTTTTATTGCATAGTCCAAACATAGAGGTCACACATATGTTGTGTTTTATTTTGCTAAATTATATCAACTAAATGGTGCAACAATTCCATAAAATATATAGCAAAAGTTTAAACCAAGTACAAAAAATTGTTTTGTACTTAGACCAGGTTCTAATTATTTCACATGTTACAAAAATTATTGTCATGTAATCATGGACGGAGCAAAAAAACAACTTGAATGAGCACGAAAAAAACGAATGACCGAGTAGTGCCAGCTAGAAGGTGAAGAAATATGGGGATTCGAGGACGAACCATTTGTTTAACCCCTGCAGCCTCTAGAATTTTCTATAAGCTTGACAACCATACTTGCAAATTTCTCTTAAAGTATTTGTTAGACCATACATTGTGTAAGTCCTTTAAAAATACTACAAAGAAAATACATTTGTAAACACATTGTGTTACACATATGAATGTGAATTTGCCTTTTTATGTTTTTCCTATACTCAAATGGGTGCCCAATCTAGCGAAATCTGTCAATGTAAA
This sequence comes from Aegilops speltoides, assembly GCA_021437245.1. Classification (NCBI taxonomy): domain Eukaryota; kingdom Viridiplantae; phylum Streptophyta; class Magnoliopsida; order Poales; family Poaceae; genus Aegilops; species Aegilops speltoides. The sequence continues at coordinate 497,985,961 of CM038146.1, forward strand.
CATAATTTGAAAGTAGATTTAAGATTTTTGTTTTGTTTTATTAAATACAACAACAAATATAATTTAAGATTTGCATGATAAAATTATAAACATATTTTAGATTTGCAAGATAATAATTTATGTACCAAAACTAATAATGTTTATTTTAGATTTTTGCAACATAATAATTTATTAACCAAAAGTATTAATGTTTAGTATAAACAATATTGTAGTGTAACTACTTTGTAATTAGAATGAATACTAGTTTATAAGTAGGCATAGTCGGCATGGCTAGAAGGTGGTAAAATAATCAATATGAAAACATATAAGTTCGACATCGTCTACGGCAACACTACAAGAAATCTGTTAATCCATGACAGATTTGCGGTGACAATCTGAGAAACTGTCATGGACGGTCTGCTACAGCACTGCAAGCCCGTCTAAAGCCCGCCCAATCGCTTCGTATATAAAACGCTAACCCTAACACATTCCTCCTCGACCCCCTCCTCTCTTCCTCCTCCACGCAGACACCTCCCGATTCCCTATCGCCGACACCCACCACCTCTTCCCATCCCTCCTCACACAGCTCGTCATCGGCCCTTCCCCACCTCTCCTCTCACCTCGCAGCTCTGACACGTGTCAGATCCTCCGCATCCCCCACCCATCCACCCCTCTCGCAACCTAACTCTCTTTTCTCTCTCGTGCGACCCAACGTATGTCGATTCCGGCAACGTTCGCCACTCACAACACACCGACGGGCCAGTTTCCAACCCCTCCCTCCTCCAGTCCGGCTGGATTCGCCATTACCGGTCTCCGGCGCTCGCCCATGACCCCTAGCCCGTGGTTAGGGTTTCGATTGCAACATCTCGTCCATCACCGGCGCATCTCCGGTGGCTCCTCTCCATTAGAGAGCACCCCCCATCGCGCCTCTCCGCCTCCTGGATGGCGTCCCCTAGCTCGGTGCGCTCATGCGGGTTGGGCTGGATGGTGGCGACCCCGACCTCCTCTGCCGCCTCTCCGCCGCAGCTGTGCATCTTGTGGCGACTTCCTCTGCTGCGCGACGGTGGTGGCTGACCTGCACTGCGACCACTGTATCACCAATGAACCTCTTAAGTGAGCACTTGTACCTCTGCCTTCCTCATCTATGACATCCTCTGCTTTTTTTATTTCACCCAATATTCGCTTGTGACTGACCACTTTTGGTTCCTGATCTATATTCAACATAGGTTTAGGCTTGCATTTTTCACTTAGATTGCATAGAGAATGTTGACAAATATACGTATATCTCACGAATTCTATAAGTTTGAACACTGCATGATTGAGCAGAGGACATCCACGGCAGGTGAAGCTGGTATTTCATTTTAGTTGGCACATTTCAAGGGCTAGTAATTTGGTGTCTGATATATGTGTTTTAGCCTTACCAATGCAAAGATGGAGAATTTGTTCCGTTTATTATTAATATCCAAAGGATGGTCAGTGTTGCACAGCTTCAGGTTTCTGATGTTAGTTCATTATAATTCCAAGTAATAAATAGATACTTGTTACTTTATGCAAGATGAACCTCAAGTATATATGAAGAAAAGGAAAGTAATGTGCAGCTACCCATTGTACATTGTTCCTTAGTTCAGTTAGTATGCATTTGAATGACGGGTGTTGACTGGAGACTCCCCCTTGGCCCCCGCATCGCACCCGCAGGGGCGACTCGGGCGGCGCCAACCCTAGCCCGCCTCCGGCCTCCCTCCCCTTCTCCTCCACCTCGTCGCCACCGGAGGGGGTCGTCGGCACGCCGCCGGGGAAGGTGGCGGCGGGGATTTGCCTGCTCCGTCGCACACGGGGCCTGGAGGCAGGCGGCGGCCTCGGGTGGTGGCGCGACGCCGTCCTCAGCCAACGGCGGCGCTGGTGTTGGCCGGCTGCCTTGGCGCGCGGGCGGCAAGGCGGCGGTGGGTTGAGGCTGCTGGACGCCGGGCCGTGGGGGGGGGGGGCGTCCAGATCTGACGCCTTCGCCTCCAACGCTCGGGTCCCTTTCAGATCCGGTCTTCGGTCGTCCCAGGCTGCCGGCGCCGGGTTCAAAGATGGGGCAGGGGGCGGTGTAGTGCCCGGAGAAATCCAGGCCGATTCAGCCAGCCACGACGGCGGCGACGCCCGCGGGCGCCGTCCCCTACCTGTAGGCGCCGTTATGGTACTCCCCTCCCCCTTTTGCCTTTCTCCCCTGCTCGTTACCGGGCGAAAGCCCAAATCCTTCTGGATTGGGCGGCAGCGACGCCCGTGGCGTCGTCACCTTCATGAAGGTGCAGCCTTTGGTGAGTTTTTGGGCGTTGGCAAGCTCACTCCGTTGGTAGGCGTTTGGCGGCTGCGTGGTTGGAGTCTGCGGTGTCTCGGAGGCGCTTCTTACTGTGTTCGCCTACTGTGTGGTAGCTCACGGTCATCTCTCCGGCCGTCGGCATTCAGAGCCCATTTGCAGGGGATTGGGTTTCCCTTCAGTGTGTGCCGTGGCCATTGTGGGGGGTGCGAGCTTGGAGTTGCTAATTGCGAACTGGGCGGCGTCTCTCTGCTCCGCATTGGGCTCCCTCCATTGCAGCTTTGTCATCAACAGCCTCGTCGTGCATTTGCTTCTCCTCGTGTGCAGTTCCCTCTCAGTGCTCAGGTTCCCCTTTGTTGAGCTAGGAGCTGCATGTTGGCAATGATTTGGTTTGGTCTTCCCGGTGGCAACGGTGGCGGCTACTCCCCTTAGCTCTTGGGATAGCATCTGTATCTTCCGACGGATCGGCGCCTCGTGCCAGGCGAGGGGGCAGGGAGCCCCTTTCGGAGATGGAGGAGGGCGTATCCGTTTTGGCCGCAGCCCATGGAGCTGACAATGTGATACTTTCAATCTGCTAGTTGTGTCTCCTCAAGGCCTCCTTGGTGCCACCGAGCGGTGGACTGCGATCGGTGGAGGGCTTCATCCTCTTCAAGCTGCTCTTGGGCTTTAGTTTTCTTCATCTTTGCTTGTAGGTTGTATGAAGCTTGCTAGCTGTTGCAGAGCACTATGTATCTCTTAGCTGTTTTGTTTTTCTGTTCCTGTTCGTGGGTTGATGATGTAATCCTGGCCGGTTGATGGCATTGTTAATTCAAAGTCGGGCTCGACTTGCGCCTTCGTTCTAAAAAAAGTATGCATTTGAATCAATTCTTTAAGACCCCAGCTAATAAATTTAGACGTTTGGGAAGGCATAGTTCTTTGAGAATTTGGTACAGTTGAGATAACATTTGCATTTCAGTAATAATGAAATGAAACCGACATCCAGTTGTCACACTAATATCTTTGCTTTGCACATTATAGTTGGTACATCTCCCACCTGATCGACGGCAACGCCACAGTCCTCGAGCAGAACATGGTGAGCTTGATACACTACCATTCTTCCGCTTGTCTTAGTCTTGATGTACTGTATTGAGAAACCGCCCCCCTGCATTTGTTCTGCATTCATAGACTGGTTTCAAACAAATATGTAATGCATTTCTGTGATGAACTACCTGCTAGTGAAAGATCTGTAATGTTTGTTTGAAACCAGTCTATGAGAGATTTGAGAGATTTTGTTTTGATGAACTACCTGCTAGTAAAATAAGTCTTTGAGAGATTTTGTTGCAGTTTTCAGTCATGAGTTATTTTGTAATTTCTTGATTCTATGATCCAAATATAGTACCGGTAATGGTTGTCGAGCTTGGATATAGTTATATGTGATTTAAAGAAAAATGAAAGTTACACAATGCAAATTTTTTTGAAACGAGGCAAAAAAAATTACCATTTTCATTGATTAAGAAGAAAAGAGTTGTCCGGTTAATTAGAGGAAACCGGGTAAAAAGATAGATTACAAACCCCACAAGGGACACATGCGGACGGCCTAGGCACAAACTCCAAACAATAAACCAAAGCATTGAGGGCAAGGCAACTCTGATTTTGCTAACAGATTCACAGATGATAGTTGCAAGCCTCATACCGTCCTACTCCGGCGTAATGTTCGGAAAGCACCGCCCGTTAAAAACCGCCATCATGGAGTCATCGTTGCCACAATGGCCCCGCCGCCCGCAGCTTTGACTTCTCCGTCACAACCAGAGATCAATATAGGCACACCCATTGGCGCACCGGACCATCGACATCAGAAGGACAAGCCTCGACTTGGCTATGGCCACCATAGTCGTTGCCACACAATGCAAGTTGTATGCAATATGTGTGTAACTTTTTGTCACCATTTGCTTGAACTTTTCTTTGTTTTTTTTACTTTAGGGTAATAAAAATGCCCTTAATATGTGTGCAACTTTTTTTGAGTTCCGACGAATGCGCTTAATTCACTCTATCTTAAGATAACATCCGCTTTTATTTTAGTTTATGTCTATGTCATTACTTGTTTTTTGCGTTTTAGTCATGTATTATTAAGAAGAAAAAATGACTGACACGAAAGAATATTTAGGCAACTTGCCAATAGATGGTCCATCTAAGAACAATTGTTGTAAGAATGTATACTCCACAGCTCCCTTTCAATATAGTTTATGCGTGCAATGTATTCTAATCTGTTGTCTGTGCGCCCTGACTGTTCGTTGTAGTGATGGTGTTATGTTATTACTAGCAAACTGTATAGGTGCACTTAGAATGATTTGAAGAGATGAGCTTGTTGCAGAACTCAAAATGCATGTCCATTGTCCAACCCAACAGCAACTTGGGCATCATTCATCTGACCTTCTTGGCCAGCGGCTACACAGGAGAAACACTTCAGTAAATTGGATGAACGTCAGTTTGTTGGTTGCTTTTCTGGTGAGTAATGTGCGCATCTTCTTTACAAACAAGAACAATGGTTTGATGTCTTACATCATCAGTCTACCAATCCAATTCAAATTGGCTTGTTGGTGTTATTGTTAAGTTGGTGTGTATGCTTGCAAATGTTAATTGCATGTATCAAAAACGCTGTCCCGTGGTTTGAGTGCCCATTCCAGAGCAAGGTTTATGTTGTATGTTTTGATGGAAAATACAGGAGTCCTGAAAGAGTTCCGCCTGCTTGCCCGCTCAATCCTGCTGCAAACAAGACAAAAGTAAGCTTCTGTGCTGATGTTACTCTCATCTTCCCTTATGCTCGATCTAGCTTCCTGATTATTTTTGGCCTCTAGATTATGCAATTTTCGATAGTGTATCAGATATTTGCTTATCATTGGCCCGTGCTGATGTTACTCTTTCCGGACAATGGGGCAAGCCGTTTTTTAGTTTTATTACATAGTTCAAACATAGAGGTCACACATATATTGTGTTTTATTTTGCTAACTTATATCAACTAAATGGTGCAACAATTCCATAAAATATATAGCAATAAATTGAACCAAGTACAAAAAATTGTTTTGTACTTAGACCAGGTTCTAATTATTTCACATCTTACTGAATGTAATCATGGACAGAGCAAGAAAAAAAATTGAATGAGCATGAAAAAGACGAATAACCGAGTAGTGCAAGCTAGAAGGTGAGGAAATATGGGGATTCGAGGACGAACCATTTGTTCACCCCCTGCAGCCTCTAGAATTTTCTATAAGCTTGACAACCATACTTGCAAATTTCTCTTAAAGTATTTGTTAGACCTACATTGCGTAAGTCCTTTAAAAATACTACAAAGAAAATACATTTGTAAACACATTGTGTTACACATATGAATGTGAATTTGCCTTTTTATGTTTTTCCTATAGACTGAAATGGGTGTCCAATCTAGCGAAATCTGTCAATGTAAACATAATTAGAAATTAGATTTAAGATTTGTGATTTTTTTTATTAAATACAACAACAAATATAATTTAAGATTTGCATGATAAAATTATAAACATATTTTAGATTTGCAGCCTAATAATTCATGTACCAAAAGTAATAATGATTATTTTAGATTTTTGCAACATAATAAGTTATGAACCAAAAGTAATAATGTTTAGTATAAACAATATTGTAGTGTAACTACTTTGTAATTAGCACAAATACTAGTTTGTAAGTAAGCATAGTCGGCATGGCTAGAAGATGGTTAAATAATCAACATGAAAACATATAAGTTCGACATCGTCTATGGCAAGGTGGGAGCACAGGTTCAGATGCTCCACCAAGGATACCTGATTGAATGAGAAAATTGTTCCTGGACGACCCCGATGGGGCCTTTGATAGCTGTAGCGCGGCGACTCCCTTCAGGTTACACAACGAACTTGCCTTTGTCGTCGCAGTAAACGAAGCACACCGGCCGCCCGCGAGGGAGCCGGAGGCGAGGGACTTGTCGAGGGTGGTCGCCGCAGGAGAGGCTGAGGCGGGAGACGAGGGCCAGAGAAAAAAAACAGTTTGCATGGGGACTGTAGTAAACGCTGCCCCGTGGTTTGAGTGCCCATTCCAGAGCAAGGTTTATGTTGTATGTTTTGATGGAAAATATAGGAGTCCTGAAAGAGTTCCGCGTGTTTGCCCGTTCAATCCTGCTGCAAACAAGACAAAAGTAAGCCTCTGTGCTGATGTTACTCTCATCTTCCCTTATGCTTGATCTAGGTTCCCGATTATCTTTGGCCTTTAGATTATGCAATCTTCGATAGTGTATCAGATTTTTGCTTATCATTGGTCTGTGCTGATGTTACTCTTTCCGGACAATGGGGCAAGCCATTTTTTAGTTTTATTACATAGTCAGTGTATCTTGTCAATATGCAATGTTTCTCCCCCTTCATTAAAATCTCTCTTAATTTAAATATAAGTGTAAGCCGTACATACCTCGCGAGCACGCTATATACACTCAGGTAGTATGACTTGCATATCTCCCACCTACCACCTCATCCAAGTGGACATGGGAGGTCTCATTATACCAAAATTCTAGACCTACAAAAACCTACGTAACTTTCCTTCCCCAACCAATACCCCCCCCCCCCCCAATTCAGCTGGTGGCCCGCTTTCCTGCTTTCAACCAATCAAAAGATGCCCCTTAATCCTTTATGTTAATCACGTAAGATCGATTGCGTAGGTGTAGCATTACTCTTCATTATATATTTGTCTAAACCATTGTCCACGGGTGTGATGGGACTAAACTTGTGCATGCTTTTTTGAGCAACTAATTGTGCATGCTAGGTTCTTAAGATCTTACACTTGTGCATGCTAGGTTCTTAAGATCTTACAAATGGGCCTCATGCTCACATGTGTCATGTAGAGGGTTACGAGCACTAAAAGATAGCTAGTGTATAGTAAGTACTACTGTATACTAGTAGTAGTCACTGCAGACTGTTTTGTTTCACACGTGCAGGTATAGAAATAAAGTTCATTGGTGGTCAGTAACAAAGCGGAGCAATGTTTTTGCTTGTTATCTAGGTGCCAAGTTACTATATGAAAAATACTCTCTTTGTACAATGCCTTGTGTCGCCTTAAGAATGTTGTGCATGGTTTAAGTTCCTTTGTATTTGAGCAAACTTTCATATATCGAGTTTTCTGCCGCGAGGAGACCAAAGAACACGAGGCTGATTACAATGAACTGTTTTTTATGTGTGATAGGGTATTTCTGGTTAAAAAACTTGCATGATTAGTTACGACATCAAGATTCTAATACTAGAGTTTGTCATGTTATTTCTTCATCTTTCTAATGTTAAAGTATTCTTTGATGTTCATGGGCATGGACATTCTCTTTGTCTATCAAGACTTCGTATCCTAAGCTTCCACAATAAGTATATGCTTCGATTTAAAATATGGTATCCTAAGCCTTAACCGACTGGTTGGCAGAGAGCTAAGATGCTTACAACTAAGGAAAAAGAAGAATGGTAAATAATCATGTTGATGTTGGAACTTCAACAAGGCAAGTGATGATATTTTTTTTACAATATCCTATTGTAAATGACAATTGTTTGACAAGAAATATCATATACATTGGCAAGTGATAGCAAATGTATCCTAAAAGAAAATCAAATGGGTTATGTGCTTACCAACTCCTTATGATGATGAACCAGAAACATTTGCAGCTGAAAGATATCTCCTCAGAAGCACTTTGATTGCATCTTTCACATACATAGCAACATGGCAGACAATGGGCCAAGAGGCAACACCCAACAACAGAACAAGAACCCATCGCACACTCGATGGAACTGAGCCATGCCAACAGAACAACATCACATTCAGCAACCACATATGACAGGTTCAAATTTACATATACGGGTAATACAAAGGAAGCCACGTGACTTGCCATAAGACCATCGATCGGTCTTTTTGTTGGGGATGCGATTTACCCACCCTCCAGTAGTATCGAATTTCCTAGAATTAAATTATAGAACTGCATGCACTAGCCAGTTCACCCAGAATCTCAAGCTGATGGGGAAAGATGTGCATTTATATGCCGACCCCCCCCCCTTATGTGTGGCTCCCTTGGACCTAAACGTGGACCGAAAGTGAGCTGCAATTTAATTACGCTAGCCGGGTCTTAAACTCAAGACCTCTTGGCACTGATACCGTGTAGAACTGCACGCACCAGTCAGTTCACTCAAAAGCTCAAGCTGATAGGGAAAGGTGTGCTATGCATTTATACATCAATATAAACGACCTCCCCCGATGCCTGCAGGTCCAACATCTCCAACATAGATTTCTTCACCATTAAGTCAGGCCCCTCCGTGGTGTGTGGAGACAAAGCTATAAACATATAGAAGAAGCAACATCATTGATCGCAATGAGCAAAGCGAGGAGAAGAAACTTCTACAAGCATAGCATTGGAGATGTATGGAGTTGGTTAAATGAACACGCTAAAATATCAATAGTTACTCGCTTAATTAACATGCATAGAATCAAATTAGACTACTTATCAACACTATATATTACTTATTGATGTATGTTGTTGTCATAAAGTTGCTTACGTTGAATCAGAAAAAAAGGAGATTATGTTTTCGGTTTATATTTAGTCATATTCTATTTGTGTGTGTAAGTCATTTCTTCATGTGTATGTGCGCGCGTGCAAGTAAGTGAGTGAATGGGGGGGGGGGGATAGAACACCACTGATATGAGATGCAATTCATCTTCGACATGTCGAGGATGATTAATCTCCATCGTTGTTTGTTATTTGAACAAGGAGTGCAAGATGGATGCATACAAACAAGTCTATGTGATTTGTGTACAAATAATGAAAGTTACACAATGGAGAAGTTTATGGAAGACAGGCATCAGCGACTAGGGTTTGAGGGTTGTTTGCGATCCCGCGGGTTCACTCGCCTCCAGTCGCGTGCGGCAAGGTGGGGGGTCCTCTGATCCTTCTAGGCATGTTCGTCAACAATGATCAGGCAGAGGGAGCTACACCATCGAGAACAAATTTACTTTGGTTCTTCTCTTGTTGTGAGGCCTTACTAGTTAACCCCATGGAGCCAACAATGTCTTGTCTCCGCAAGCTTGGCCTTGCGGAATATGGGTTTATGTCCTTGTAGATGTGGTCATGTGGATATGATGAGATTGTGTTAGTCTCTGGTGCTTTTGTTGGTCCGATATTTTGTGTCTATGGACTACTTCAATGGTATTTTGGTGAAGATTTTGTGGTCCCGCCCCCAAGTACATTCAACACTCACGGCTTCTCATCTTTTTGGATGGGCGAGTCATGGGGCTTTCGAGAACCTTTGAAGGTAGTCAACTTTGTGCAGGTATATGGTTGGCGGTGATGCTAATACGATCGGATTGGTATGGCTTCATTGAAGTCTCATGGTATTTCATATTGCGAAGCTTGTTGCCATGGAAAATAAGTCTTTGAGAGATTTTGTTGTAATTTTCAGTCATGAGTTATTTTGCAATTTCTTGGGTCTATGATCCAAATATAGTACCGGTAATGGTTGCGAGCTTGGATACAATTATATGTGATTTAAAGAAAAATGGAAGTAACACAATGCAAGTTTTCTTTTTTTTGAAACGAGGCAAAAAATTTACCATTTTCTTTGATTAAGAAGAAAAGAGTTGTCCGGTTAATTAGAGAAAAACCAGGCAAAAAGATAGATTACAAACCCCACAAGGGACACATGCGGACGTCCTAGGCACAAACTCCAAACAATAAACCAAAGCATCAAGGACAAGGCAACTCTGATTTTGCTAACAGCTTCGCTGATGATAGTTGCAAGCCTCATACCGTCCTACTCCAGCGCAACGTTCAGAAAGCACCGCCCGTTAAAAACCGCCATCATGGAGTCATCGTTGCCACGATGGCCCCGCTGCCCGCAGCTTCGACTTCTCTGTGAAACCAGAGATCAGTATAGGCACACCCATTGGCGCACCGGACCGTCGACATCAGAAGGACAAGCCGCGACTGGGCTCTCGCCACCATAGTCGCTGCCACACAATGCAAGTTGTATGCAATATGTGTGTAACTTTTTGTCACCATTTGCTTGAACTTTCTTTGTTCTTTTTTTTTTACTTTAGGGTAATACAAATGCCCTTAATTCAATATGTGTGTAACTTTTTTTGAGCTCCGACAAATGCGCTTGATTCACTATATCGCAATATAACATCTGCTTTTTATTTTAGTTTATGTCTATGTCATTACTTGGTTTTTTGCGTTTTAGTTATGTTTTATAAGAAGGAAAAATGACTGACACGGAAGAATATTTAGGCAACTTGCCAATAGATGGTCCATCTAAGAATAATTGTTGTAAGAATGTATACTCCACAGCTCCCTTTCAATATAGTTTATGTGTGCATGTATTCTAATCTGTTATCTGTGCGCCCTCACTGTACGTTGTAGTGATGGACTGATTGTGCTATATTATTAGTTATTACTCGCAAATTGTATAGGTGCACTTAGAATGATTTGAAGAGATGAGCTTGTTGCAGAACTCAAAATGCATGTCCATTGTCCAACCCAACAGCAACTTGGGCATCATTCATCTGACCTCCTTGGCCAGCGGCTACACAGGAGAAACACTTCAGTGAAGAGGTGACCTTCTTGGTCAGCTGTCACAGGTCACTTGACATACTCAAGGACGGCGTAGAAAGGGTCGAGGTAGAGGGCCCGGAAGCCGGCGAAGCCGGCGGTGAGCCCGAGCTGCCGGAACTCCTCCTCGGACCGCTCCCTCCCCTGGGTCCGGTAGGTGGTCATGACGAAGATGTCGTTCTCCAGCAGCGCCCTCGTCCTCGTGCTGGCGTCCGTCGCCTCCGGCACCACCGGCTCGCACGCGATCAGCTTCCCGCCCTCCGGCAGCGCCTCGTGGCATTTCTTGAGGATCGCCGTGCACTCGTCGTTGGTCCACGTCGTGAGAACCCACTGGAGGGATGAAACAAGACGAGAATCAGATCAAATCTTGTTTGGTTTCGGCAATGTGTGACCCGGGTGTCTGAATTTCAGGGACTTCACAGCGTGATACGCACCTTCATGAAGATGGCGTCGCCGGAGGGGATGGACTTGAACATGTCTCCACCCACATGCTTCACTCCTGCATTTTAAATTTGCAGGCGTCACCATTGTTATTAAGAAATATGCATGTGAATTTAAGGTACTGCGAATATAAATACTAGATAGAAAACATGCAAATGTGTCCTGCTACCAATTTAGCAGGTTAGGTAGGGACAAAATGGACTGAAAATCTGGAGATCTGGGATTGCTCCATGTGACTAGCACAATCACTCTGAGCTCTGAACAGGTAGATCTTTCTGTAGCCAAGATGGCAACCAACACAAGTGTGCTCTGAACTGAAACCTCACCATCAAACTCATCTACTGTTGATTTTGACACTCTGAACTCTGAACAGGTAAAAACTTCTGAACCCAAGGTAGTAAGGAATGCAAAATTTACCACAAGTGCGCTACAAATCCAAATCCAACTAACAAATAAACGCACCAAAAACTGTGCCTACCATTTCATTTTTAGCATGTTAGGTAGGGACAAGAACTGCCCAAAAACCCAGCACGTCTGCTGCCGAAGTCTGAAGAGGTAAAAAATTCTCAAGCCGCCAGCATGGGCATGAGTGCATTATGCATAGTTTACCCTAATATAAGTGCGCTCTGAAACCTCATTATCAAACCCGTCTGCTGCTGATGTCGATGCCGTCGAAAACAACATCTGTTTCTTTAGATTATCTCCGTGTGTGGTGGCGGTACATCCACGATCTGCCGGTGTACGCTACCACAAACACAGTCTCGTGACTCACGTGTGCCATGTCCGCCTTGCTCGGCTCGTGGCATTGTCATTGTCAGTTGGGCTATGTTCATGCACATTTTTTTGTTGGCTAGTCTGCTTCAAGTTTCAACCACTGGACCGATGATAGAAATAATATCTTGCGAGCAATCCGTATGAGGTAGGTAGGGTAGATGGGATCGGGGGATCGATTGATGGTCTCACCGGCGATGGGGGCCGCGGCGGCGACGACGTCGGGCAGGTCGAAGTTGACGCCTTCCCGGATGGTGGGCACCCGGCGCATGATCATCTCCAGGCAGGCGCCGGAGCTGCCGCCGACGTCGACCAGCGTGGCCACGCCCTCGAACCCTCCCTCGTACCCGTCCAGCAGCGCCTCCATGAACGGCTCCGACACGCCGGTCATGGCGCGGAGCATCACCTCGTTCGCGTCCCGGTCCTGGCCGTAGTAGGCGTAGGCGGGGACGCCGGCGTGGGCGCGCGCGAAGGGCTCCGGGCCGGCGGGGTCCAGCAAGGCCTCGTGCAGCCGCGGCCACGCCAGCACCAGCGCGTCCTGGTGGTGCTGCAGCACGTAGTCGGCGTACGACGCGCCGGAGGGGCCCGAGGGCACCAGGGTGCGCCCCACGGCGGTCAGCGCGTACCGGCGCTCCGGGCGGCCGTCGGCTGCGTGCTCGGAGAAGACGCCGCGGGAGGCGAGCAGGCGGAGGAGCCGCTCGAGGACGGACGGGTCCGGGTGGCCCGGCGGGAGCAGCTCCGCGGCCGAGAGCGGCGCGTTGGCGCCGCCCGCCCACACCGCGGCCGGCACGCCCAGCCGGATGACGGCCGTCAGCGCCATCGGGACCGCGATCATGTTCGCCAGCTCCATCATCGCCAGCCGCGCCTCCGGCGGCGACATCTCCGCGGCGGTGGGGGTGGCGGGCTCGGCTGCCGGCGGCTGCGGCGATGACATTTTCGATGAGGTGGAGTGGTGGGAGTGAGCGAGTCCGGCGCATCCCTGCGGCGCCACATCTATCGGCTATATAGGTACACGCTGCCGCCCGTACCACGGGATAGTCCCTCCCGGAGAATGACATGTGGGGTCAAGGTAACAGCGGGGCCGCATGGCAGCGTGGAGAGGGAGTGGGGTACGGGTGGAGAGAGTGCGAGTTGGAGGGATGACCGCGTGGCGGCACGTCACCTCATGTGGCCATCAAATCGGATCCGTTCAACGAATGATTCATTTTCCGATCTTGAGGGGATTCGCCGACACTATTTTATAGTGGTTGCTTTCGAGATGGCTTCGTTATCTCGTGCGATGGTTAGTTTAATCTTTTTCGATTAATGGTTAGTTTAATAAAGTTAGCTACTATTACTTCTCCGTTTCATAGTGTGGTGCATATAGTTTTTTGGAAGTCAAACCTCATAAAATTTAATAAAGTTTGTGAAGAAATACATTTACATCTAGTATTTTGTGACAAATTTTGACCATAAATTTAACTAATAAAATATTAATGCATGTCACAAAAAATAGTATCATTGGAAACTATTTTGAAACATGAACCCAAATGATATAATTTCTTTATGACATGCATTAACATTTTGTCAATTAAATGTATGATCAAATTTTGGCACAAAATATGAAGAAGGCCAATAAACTAGGACCTCATTAGATTCATCATAAGATGCAGTTATTTATTTTGTATTGTAGATCTAAATAGCTTTCTTTATACACATAATTAAATTTTAACTTATCAAAAAAGATTCTGTATACTTGGGAGATATCCGTGGGGGCGGCGGCAGTGGAAGGCTCGGCTATCGACGACTGCGGTGACGGCATTTTCAATGAGGTGGAGAGGTGGCCTGCACTATTAGAAGATCTTCCCGGCACAAGTATATGTTCGTCGCTCAGGACCTCTCACCTCTATAGATGGGCGACTCAAGGGGCTTTGAGAAGCTTTTATTGGTAATCAAGTTCGTGTAGGTGAACGAGTGACATTATCATCACCCCAATCTAATGGCAGTCTCTTCACCAAAGTCTTGGGAGTATTTCATCTTGCAGCGATTGATACCATGGAGCAAAATCTAGAAGAGATATTATTGTAATTCTTACTCGTAAGAGTTATTTCCTCCATAAACAAATATAAGATGTTTAAGGTCACTACTTTAGTGATCTAAAATTCCTTATATGTTTTTTTTACATAGGGAATACTTTTTGTCTTTTCGGATGTTAGATCCAAAACAATGTACTCCCTTCGATCCAAACAAAAGCGTCGTGGTCTTAGTTTAAATTTGAACTAAAGCTGAACTGAAGTCACAACACTTTTGTTTTTGGACTGGAGGGGGTATTTGTATTGATTATGAGCATGACTAAAATTACATATATGTTTTTAAATGGAAAAAAATCAATGAGTTTAATTGGTGATGCGATAGCGCTCGGAAGAGACGTGATGTCCTTTTTTCTTCCAACTAATTCTCCTTTGGCCGGCTATGTGTGAGGGATGAGTGGTGGATGACGACATGGATGATTGAGTGATTGGCACAGAGGTTATTATCTCCAGATGAAAAGCCATGATTTAGCCTTCATGCGAGATCTAGCAGTGTTGATGCATGTGCGTCGTTTCCATTTTTGTTGAAGGTTTTAAGTTGAAATTCTACTTTGGGGGTTAGGGTATTAGCGTCATATTTGACTTTAGATTGGATGAGCCAATATCAGCGTGTGAGTTGTGATTTCTGAAGATGTTTTGGAGTCTCGCGTCTTTGTTCGGTCACATGTTGCTGGACAGGTTGATTCTGGTCACATGTTTGGTGGTAGGTTTGTGGCGATGGTCCGCCAGACATATATGTATAATTTTATTTCACTCGGGCTATTTTCTTCTGCAATTTGATTTGGTTGGCATCATTGCTTCATATTGGTTAATACTAGATAATAATACATGGTTGTGTTTAGAGGCTATGGTTAACCTTCTTCACAATAATAATACTTAAAACCAGCAAGCTAGATGCATGGCTCATTCGGACCTTTCAGTACAAATTGTGAAACCATGTTTGCAGCGTTGAATAATACTCCTATGATCGTAGCACGATGTAAACTATGCCTTTGCATCTCTCTTGATATGCATGTTAATTTCGTGGGGACCTCGGCGGGGTTGGCTTCTTCATTTTATCCGCCAGTATGATTTCTGGGATTAGGATTCCTGTTACATGCATGCGTGCTGCGTCTGGTGAGTGGTGACAGATAGATATAGCCAGCTGCTGTTTCTTTCATGGGGAAGGCTATGGCTCGGCCGATTGGTGAGTGGGCAGGCAACATTTGGTTTTGGTGGGGGGAAAGGTATGGAGTTGCGGTCGCCGCTCTTCTTTGAGCCAGCTGACAAAAGAAATGGTGAAGTAGCACGTAGGAAGCACAAACAGATAGCATCCAGTTTATTACACAAAGAGAGAACATTCAGTTCATTACACAAACAGCAGTTTGGTAAAAAAAAAATGGAAAATAAAGGCATTGAAATTAGAAACGATACAATGCAGATGCTGGTTGCAAAATGCTGCATACTGCTGAGTTCTTCTCCAGCGGCTCAGACTTGATTTGAAGGGGGTACGGTAGCACATGGAATAGGAGACATTATCAGATGCCGTCAGCACCCCGGTTCAGAGGCACCGCCACGCCACAAGAATCATCAGACGGGAAAGTCACCAACTTAAAATGACGATCATACACACTTGTGATGTGAAGGCGAGGATGATTGGGATGCAAATCGATAGCAGTCTTCAAGGCAGACTCAGCATCAGCCCATGTCCTTTCATGCCCCCTAACACCGCGGGTCCCAATTATTGCGAAGAAATCTTCAAGCGCTGACAAGTGCTGCATGCCGACTGGTCCAGCCACGTACTGGTACCACCTTAGGCCGTCGAACTGCAGCCCGAGCCACTGGAGCTTGGGCATTGCACCAGCCTGGAAGGCCAGGTACGACTCGCACGCGCTGCTGAACCGGAGTTCTAAATGTTTTAGAACAGGGAATTCTCTCGCGTGGATGACAAAGTATTCACTTAATTCTCTGATGATGTATATTCTGAGAAAAGTGAGGGCAGGTAATTTTCCCAGAATGCTAACATCAGGCTTGAGGACATTGATTTCCAATTCTTTGAGGTTACTGAGTTCCCCCATCCAATTAGGGACCCTGGAAAAGAAGCAGCAGTTACCCGCATTTGAACTCCAACCGGGGACCCTGAAAAAGGAGCTGCACTCATCCAGTTCTGCCAGCGAATCAGCATAATCATAAGCCGCGTAATTGTAACGTTCTACCCTATCACCCGTCCATAATCTTTCAAGGCGGCGTGGAGGAGGTGACAAGTCCATCAAGACATCCATGCAACCTTCAATATACAAACCAAGGTACTCCAAGCTGATACAGATTTTCCCCCAAGAAGAGCACAGAGCATCCATGCGTCTCTTGATGCTGGCCTCATCACACGCGTAGCCGCATACTGATAGAAATCTCAGACTGACTAGCTCTCCAAGACTCTCGATGTTATCTGGTGAGTACTTAATCAAATCGAATTGTTTTACATATCGCAGGGACTTCATGTTGCCGATGCCATAAGGTGTTCGAGCGCGACGCCAATTCACATTCAAGAACATCAGGCATGGTAGATGAACTATATCGAATGGATGATGGACACTATGACGTACATCAAGTGTTTCCAAGTGTCGTAGACCTCTGATCTGTGTTGGTAGCTTCACCTTCGTCCCAACCTTCATCCCACCCCAGTCATCATCAACCGCTAAATATCTTAGCTGGTGCATGTTGGACAGTCCAGTGAGGTCAAAAACATACGATCCAGGATTTTCAATATGCAAAACTCGAAGGAATTTGAACAGTGACAGAGGAGGCATACCATCACGGTCACCAAAGATCATAAAAGTTCGAACTTGGGACAGACTAATGTTACCCCATAACTCTGTTCCATTAATTTCATCATCATGCGGGTGGAGAGACAGTCGACGGACCTTGTTATCCGGTTTTGTGATGACTTGAGGTTCATCCATTATGGTGAGAAAATTCTCTTCTGCACATTTACACAAGATAAGATCACGCATCATATCATGAACTTTGCAATGTGTGACCAACCCACAGTTGTCAAATCTTATAGGTTGAATAAGGCTCCTATTGACAAGCTCGTTGAAGTAACTTCTTGCAACCTTCTCCACATCTTGTCCATTCTCTTTACTAATAAAGCCTTCGGCAATCCATTGATGTTCCAAATGATGCCTCTGTATTTTGAAGTCCTCGGGATACATACCAAGATACAACAAGCATGTCTTGAGGTGAGGAATAAGGTTCTTGTAGCTGAGGTCTAAGATTTTTCTCATCCCTTTCAATGTGAAATTTGTTCCCGAACCTAGTGAATTCCGTATATACTCCCAATCCTGTTGGTCCAAGCGTTCACTTGCTAGCATGCCTGATATAGTAACAATTGCAAGGGGCATACCATCACATTTTCTGAGAATTTCAGTAGAAATATCCCGAAGCTGGCGAGGGCAAGCTTCTTCAGTGTTAAATATCCTATTAAAGAACAGTCTTCTTGAGTCTTCATCGCTAAGTGGCTTCATTTCCAAAATATAATCACGAGGATGGGAGCAACATGCCTTAGCCACATCATGTATTCTTGTGGTTGTTATTACTCTGCTGCCAAGGCCATTATCTGGGAAACCACCTTTAATAATATCCCATGGCAATTTCTCCCATATATCATCAATTACAATCAAGTACCTGCGAAAAATGTAAAAATAGTGTTAACTCAAGTGTATTAATTTGTAAGAAAAAATTGTTTTATTC
Organism: Aegilops speltoides; assembly: GCA_021437245.1. Taxonomy (NCBI): domain Eukaryota; kingdom Viridiplantae; phylum Streptophyta; class Magnoliopsida; order Poales; family Poaceae; genus Aegilops; species Aegilops speltoides. Next base: position 498,003,848 of record CM038146.1, read on the forward strand.
AATCATATCTCATATGGATGGACCACATTAGTTAGTTTGTAATATTTAGTAAACTATTTTTTTGAAAAAAAATCATAACACATGACTTTGCTATTATTGCCTAAGAAATGTTGTCCATCCATATGAAACCTAACAACAAATGAATTAAGACAATCTACCACACATGTTTATTAAATACCTAAATGCATATTTCTGTTCACATTTTTTTTCTTGTTTGTGTTTCTTAGGGACCATCCAGTGATTTTCTCCAGAGTGTTTGCTCTTGCAACTGAGAAAGGGCACCACAAACAAAGTATCACAACTAAAATAAGTACCTCTTTTTTCGTAGATGTTCTTTGAGTTTGTTGAGAAGAACATTTACTTCAAAATCATAAGAACATGCATCACTCTCAAGTTCAGATAGTAAACTACGAATAAGTTTTGGGATATTATGCTTTTGTGTCACTGGGACAAATGCACGACATTCAAATCCTCCATCAGGATGACGGTATATCTCATTGGCGAGTGTTGTTTTGCCTAGACCTCCAAATCCCACAATGGATACCACCTTCAAATGCATCTCCTTGTCATTTAGCCAATCGACGAGCTCATCGATTGGCACTTTCAAACCAACAAGGCTAGCTGCATCTTGTTGGAGTATGGCAACTCGTGGATCAATGGCCACATCGTTTGGTGGAGGAGTATTGAACTTATATCTGTTGTGTCTGTCACTAGTTTCAAGCACTAATTTCTTGATCCCTTCAATCTGACCAGCAATCTGGTAACGAGCACTGAAAGTTTTGAGCAATCGAACAGTCTTCTTGGCAAGCCCACCCTTTTCATTTTTGTCCACAAATTTACGCCCGAAGTCATCAATAATGTTCTCAATGTCATAAGACATGTCTCTTACTTTGTTTCTCCAGTTCTTGGTTTGTGGATCTAGCTCGTCCACAAGTGCAAGGTTCTCAAGAAGATCTTTCATGCTTGTAAGCTCATCACTCAGAAACTGTACATCCTTCCGCACGTTTTTCATCTTGGAGAACTCGCCTCCCATAAGAGTGGACAGCTTATCGAGAACAGGTTTCATGGTGCCGGTAGAAACACCCACCACTATTGCAGTTGCCATATCTTGCTGTTGTTCTTTGCTTCAGCACCCCTCAAAAAAAAACCTTTACTCCAGATCTGATCCGTTCCTTAGTTATGCACCTGCAACATTAATATAATTTAGGTCATGAAAATGGAATCCCCATGCAGCTTAACTAGACTGGCCAGGCCGGTCAATTTGAGCAAAGAATAAATCAACTTTTGTTTTCCTTTGTGAGAAACCAATTTATGTTCATGCATGTCGTGTAACGTTGAATGCAAGTGACTAAGTTTACATCTTTTACTATTAGCTTGGAAAATCCTCTACAGATGTGCAGGATGGACAAATTATGAAAATAACATGCTGAGCATCATCCGTCGCCACAGATCTAGTTACTCCTACTCCTAGATGAGCAAACATATGTAGGACCAGATCACCAGAAGCTACCCAGAGAGAGTTGCATTGCATCACAGATCTAGTAGCACATGTACATACCTCCATGCCTCCGCCGCGGTCACCGGTGCCACGGTCGCCGGCCCATCCGGATCACGACGAGCTGGCTACCTGGAGAGCATTGCAATGGGGAGAAGAAGCAGAGACAGGAAATGACGCAAGCTAGGGGACGAAGCTGCGGTGTGGAAGGAGCAAAGAAAATGTCCACTAGAGAAGGAGAGTTGGGTGTAAGCACGCTGCTGCACGCGCACGCATGTGCAGGCCCTAAGGGCATCTCCAGCCGCGCCCCCAAGAAGGCCTCCCCAGGCGATTTTCTCGCGCCGGCGCCGAAAAAACGGCCCAGTCGCGCCCCCAGGACGCCGAAAATCGCCGGCTTGGGCCGAAAACAGCGCCGGCGGACCCAGCCGGAATCCGGCGCGCTGGGGGGCGCCCGGAGGTGCCGGGGCGAGTTGTTTTGGCGCGAAGAAGCGGGCCAGCAGCGTCAGCGACCGGCGCCTCGTCTTCCCTAACGGCCTCGGGTTCGCGGGAATCAATGGCAAGGCTGCCGCCGGTCAGCCTTGCCATTGATTCCTTCACGGCGGCGTTGCCACGGGCGGCGCCGACGCCTCCTCCTCTCGCGCGCGTACACGGCGCGCCCGGCTATAAAGCCGGCGGCCTCACTCCGCTTCTGTGCACACCAGCCCCCGCCCCTCGCCGCCGTCCAGCCCTCCTCTCCCGCCTCTCCGCGCGCCGTCGCCGACGCCATGGCGAACGCTTCCCGGGGACGCGGCGGCAACGCAACCGGCCGCCGTTCGCCGCCTCCGAGTCTCTGCTTGTTTCGGCGAACATCCGGCGCCGCCGGACATGCATGCGCCGGGCCGTCGGGATGGAGGCTCGGCGCGGGGTGCCCATTCCCTTTGCTCGACGCCGCGGCGGCGAGTGCCGCCGACGAGGTTGGCGTCGTCGCGCGTCCCTCACCGACGCCAACGCCCCTCCCCAAGACGCCGCCGACAACCACGCCGCTGGCGGCGATTGAAGCGCCGACAAGGCAGCGCCAGCGCCCACCAACGGCGCTTTGTGGTTGCCGGGCGGCGAAACAGCGAGGGCGCCACCTACGGTGGGCGCCCCGCCGACACTTGAGGGCGTGCTCACGCACCTCGGCGGCAACGACCCACCGTTAGCATACCCCGGCGACGCACGTGGCGGCGGGCATGGGCGCCAAGGCGGTTGGTCAGCCTCCTCCTCTTCCTCCTCCCGATCCTCCTCACACTCCTCCGGAACCCCGGCCCTGCTTGCCGTCAAGGCCGAGCCTGCGTCGAGTCGCCGCTCGGTCGGCGCAATCGCAGCGCCGCATCGTCATCCACGAGGCGGTCGGCGCGCCGTCCTCGGTTCCTCCGCGCCGTCAAGCGAAGACGGGCCGGAATGGTGCCGGTGAAGACGGGCCGGGCTGGTGCGGTGAAGACGGAGCGAGCTCGGTCTTTGGCGACGGCGGAGCTTCGTCGGCGACGACGCTGCCTCGAATGGCGCGCCAGACTCCATTGCGATGGAGAAGCGCGCGCGGAGAAGGCGAAGAGCGCCGGTAGCGCCGAATCTGCGCCGCTTCAGCAGAAGCGACGACGCGGCGCGACGAAGCGGAGTCGTCTGTCTGTGGCGACAATGACGACGACGACGCGCCGCCGCCAGTCCACCATGGCGACGTCGGGTCCAGCCGGGGCGTCCGCGTCAAGGAGGAGAAGGCCGACGACGACGATGGCAGCGACGGCGCCGACGACTTCAGCGCATTTCTTTTTTAGATTAGCTTAGCTTTTTAGTAATGTAATGAAAATGGGCGAATTTGGCCGAAATTCGCCATGTTCGGACGTAATTTAACTGTTCTTCGTCATATCTTCGCCGAACGGGCCCTCCCTATTTTTTTTTGCACTCGCCTGTTAGCGGCCCTGGGGGTCGACGGCTGGGCGACGACTCGCCCCCAGGGCCTTTTTTTTCGCCGGCTCACCCCCAGACGGCGCTTTTAGAAGCCCCCTGGGGGGCCAACGGCTGGAGATGCCCTAAACCCCAAGCCACTAGGAAAGAGGCCCTAAACCCCAAATGAATGGTCGACAAGTGGCCCGGTCTTTGTCTTGGGTGAATATATATATATATATATATATATATATATATATATATATATATATATATATATATATATATATATATATATATACACCAAAAGAATTGAAAACTGAAGGGGTTCTGGGGTGGTGCTCAATGATCCTCCTTGCCGGGGCTGCACGAATCTTGTTAATAAACTTAGCTAGAAACAGAGACAGTGGTTTGAATGCTACTGTAATTCATGTTTTCCCCATAAAGAATGCTGCAACTACAGATGCATCCTGGAGGTGTTTGGTTGCAGAAATTATAATGGTAACCGTAACGGTTCGAGAATACACCGTCGTCGCAAATGGAATGTTTGAAAACTCATTTTGTTTGGTTCACGAAGGTACGATGCATATACACCACCCCACGCCGAGCCGGCCGGCAGGAGACGTTGTACGCGGCACTCCTCGCTCAAGGCCTCCATGCATGGCGTCAGATGCGGCTCTCACAAGCAGCAGCTTCTCCTCGGCTGCGTCCCTTCCCCTCTCGATTTAGCACAGCTGTCTATTCTACTGCGGCAGCCGAAACGATTGAGGAGCTGGATTCGTGTCGCTGCCTCCTGATCGATAAAGAGATTCACAAAGACCCACGGCGGCGCTGCCGCTCCTCCTGATGGTATGCTCTGGTCGTGACGACGAGGAAGACCAGAGTCGCAGGGGATCGGGGGCCTTCGGTTCGTTGGTCTGTTGGAGCTGCCGCTGGTAACGCAATCTGTTAACGGTGGGGGTTGGGTGGAATCAAAGTTGACTTGAGCTGTTATCTTTTAACGCAGTATGTGCTCTTTTTTTACGGCATTTAACGCAGTACGTGTTTACAGGCCGAGCTAACCAAACACGTTTTACAGGAATCAGTTAACACTTGATAATCGGATAACGGCTCAAAAGAGTCGAACCAAACACCTCCTATGGAATTAGCTTTACAAACTGTCGTGCCAATTTTTGGCTCAAAATAGGGGGAAGGGGCACAGTAAAATTCAGGGCAGGGGGAGGTTAGTGCGGCAGATAGAAGTTCATAGGTTTTTATCTGTAGGATTTATTTGTAACTTTAGCATTTTTGTTCTGGCATACGAGCCAAACTTGTGTTGCTAACGTAGCCAATATAAACAGATGCAGATCGTGGAATCACATCCCTCCGTTCCTTCCAAAACATGACTTCCACCGGGCATACTAAAAATGAGAGACCTCATTTGCAGTACATGTACACACCTCTTTTAGCTGCCTAAACACTAACGTTGCATCACTCGATGTAGTTTGAGCTACAACTTTGAGCAGTACCTATTTTCCTCCAACAAACAATCCTTAAAGCAGTCACTTTCATCGCCATCTACAGTTCTGTATATGAAGCTCTGTGCAGATGTCGGCTCTCTCGTATCACCATTGGCAATATTGGGGCTGAGTAAAATAAGGGATTTAGCAGCATCACCATTTAACCCAAGTTAATACACTGGGTATCAAGAACATGTTGTAATGACGCGGCATTAATCATATCTAACTTCATGAGAATTAGAGAACCATGGGCAATAGAGTTGCAAAACTGATGGTGCATATCTGCGCACTCTAATTGCATCCTTCCATCAGCCTCTTCATGAAGCGACTGTTGGACTAACACACGACATAGACGAAGGGGTGGCATATGGCATCAATGTGAGTACACACATGCCGTAGGCTGTGGTCTTCGGGTATCACCGAGTTTTCATGTTTGCCAAGAGTCCTCAAGTCATCGCGCCACCGAACCTACATCACACACGCCGCACACGTGTCGATCTTGATCTTGATTGAATGGCTATCAATATAGACCAAGCTATAACTACTATTTCTTACATGCAACGATGGCTATTGATATAACACATGGTTGATATGACAGCCATATAGGCACACACAGATAGCATCAGTCGATCAGCGGTAAAGTCGCTCCCGTTCGCAAGGCTATGGGGCCCGACACTGAGCGGAGTGCACCCCCATCTTCTTCATCACCGAGTGGACATTTAGGGGCCTTAGCTGGTGATGCTTACAGTTCAAATGCTCCTATCTTATTCAAAGAGAACATGATAAATGATGAATGCGGGAGAGTAGTGAATCTGTTTGGCGTGTATATCTTTAGTTGAACGAAATAGCTGTCCGAAAGACGACAAATCACACGACATAGACGAGGGGTGACATATGGCATCAATGACGTGACAAACACACCGGGTGTTGCGATCCTCAAGTAACACCGAGTTTCCATGTTTGCCAAGAGTCCCCGAGTCATCGTGCCACCAAACAAACACGACACACGCCACACATGTATCGATCTTGATCTTGAACGGATGACTATCAATGTCGACCGAGCAATGACTATTTTTTACATGCAACACTGGCTACTGAATATCACATGGTTGATATGACATACTTATAGTCACACACACAGATAGCATCGCTCAGCGGTAAGCCGGCAATGTAGCTCCTGTTTGCAAGGCCGTGTGGCTTAGCACTGAGCGGGCACACACCCCTTCTTTATCACTGAGAGGACATTTATGGGCCTTCGTTGGTAATGCTTACTGTTCAAATGATCCTATCTTATTCAAAGAGAACATGATAAGTGATTGAATTTGGGGGAGTAATGAATTTGTCGGCGGGCGCTGTTTGGCGTTTCTGTCTTGAGTAAGCGAGACATGGGGTCCTGCGGAAGACCACAATAGACACAGCATAGACGAGGGGATGGCACATGGGCATCAATGCCACGACGCACACGTCATGTGTTGCGGTCTTCAAGTATCACCGAGTTTCCATGTTTGCCAAGGGTCCTCGAGTCCTCGTGCCACCGAACCAACATAACACATGCCACACACGTATCGATCTCGATTTTGATCGGACGGCAATCAATGTCCACCAAGCAATATCGCATGGTTGATAACTTGATATCACAAACAGATAGGCCTTCGCTGGTGATGCTTACTGGTCAAATGCTCCTATCTTATTCAAACAGAACATGATAAGTGATTGAATACGGGGGAGTAATGAATCTATCGGCGAGCGTTGTTTGGCGTGTATGTCTTGAGTTGAGCGAGATAGCGGTCCGGAACACGACGATACACACGGCATTGACAAGGGGCGGCATATGGCATCGATGCCAGGACACACACGCCACGTGTTGCGGTCTTCATGCATCGCCGAGTTTCCATGTTTTCCAAGTGCCCTCGAGTCATCGCGCCACCGAACCAACATGACACGCACCGCACATGTGTCGATCCCTATCTCGATTGGACGGCTATCATTGTCCACCGAGCAATATCGCATGGTTGATAACTTGATATCGCACATAGATAGGCCTTCGCTAGTGATGCTTACTGGTCAAATGCTCCTATCTTATTCAAAGAGAACATGATAAGTGATTGAATGCTGGGGAGTAATGAATCTGTCGGCGAGCGTTGTTTGACGTGTATGTCTTGAGTTGAGCGAGATAGCGGTCTGGAACACGGTGATACACACGGCATTGACAAGGGGCGGCATATGGTATCAATGCCAGGACACGCACGCCGCGTGTCACGGTCTTCGGGTATCATCGAGTTTCCCTGTTTGCCAAGAGTCTTCGAGTCATCGCGCCACCGAACCAACATGACACACGCCACACACGTATCGATCTCGATTTTGATCGGACGGCAATCAATGTCCACCGAACAATATCGCATGGTTGATAACTTGATATCACAGACAGATAGGCCTTCGCTGGTGATGATTACTTGTCAAATGCTCTTATCTTATTCAAAGAGAACATGACAAGTGATTGAATACTGGGGAGTAATGAATTTGTCGACGAGCGTTGTTTGGCATGTATATCTTGAGTTGAGCGAGATAGCTGTCCGGAACACGACGATACACACGGCATTGACAAGGGGGCGGCATACGGCATCGATCCCAGGACACACACGCCGCGTGTTGCGGTCTTCATGCATCGCCGAGTTTCCATGTTTGCCAAGTGTCCTCGAGTCATCGCGCCACCGAACCAACACGACACACGCCGCACACGCGTCGACCTTGATCCTGAACGGATGGCTATCCATGTCGACCGAGCAATAACTATTTCTTACATGCAACGCTAGCTACTGATATATCACATGGTTGATATGACATACTTATAGGCGCGCACACACAGAGATAGCATCGGTCGATCAGCGGCAATGTAGCTCCCGTTTGCAAGGCCGTGTGGCCCGGCATTGAGCGGGGCACACACCCCATCATCTTTATCACCGAGCGGACATTTATGGGCCTTTGCTGGTAATGCTTACTGTTCAAATGCTCCTATCTTATTCAAAGAGAACATGATAAGTGATTGAATGCAGGGAGTAATGAATCTGTAGGCGAGCGTTGTTTGGCGTGTATGTCTTGAGTTGAGCAAGATAGCGGTCCAGAAGACGACAATACACACGGCATAGACAAGGGGGGGCGGCATATGGCATCAGTGCCAGGACACACACGCCACGTGTCGTGGTCTTCAGGTATCACCGAGTTTTCATGTTTAACAAGTGTCCTCGAGTCATCTTGCCACCGGACCAACGTGACACGCGCCACACACGCGTCGATCTTGATCTTGATCGGACGGCTATGGATGACGATCGAGCAATATCGCATGGTTGATAACTTGATATCACACCCAGATAGGCGTACACACAGATAGATAGAGCGCACCGATCGATCAGCGGCAATGCTGGTCCCGATCTCAAGGACCAACCCGTGGTCCCACGCCCACCACGCCCAGGGCCCGGCCGCCGACGCGGCCGCCCACCGCGAGAGCGGCGGCGGCGTCGCCTTCGCCCCGCCGTCGTTCCTGGCGCTCCTCTACCTCCTGGCGGGGCTCCTCGCCGCCTACCTCCTCCACGCCGCCGCGCGCCGGCTCTACGCGTGCTGCGTCCCGTCCGCCTCGCGGCCGGCCCGGGCAGCGCCGCCGCGGCCGCAGCCTCCCGCCCCGCGCGCGTGGACCCGGCCGAGGTGGCGGTGTCCCTGCCGGTGCGCGCCCACGACGGCGACGACGACGACGTGTGCGCGGTGTGCCTCACGGAGCTGCAGCTGCAGGAGAGCGTGAAGGCCATCCCGGCGTGCGGGCACGTGTTCCACCCGCCCTGCATCGACCGCTGGCTCCAGTCCCTCGCCGCCGCCGGCGCCGGCCACGCCTCCTGCCCGCTCTGCCGCCGCTCCGCCGCCGACCCCGTCGCCGATGACGACGGCCCGCTCAAGCCGCCCCAGCAGCAACAGCACGACGAGGAGGCGCCCGCCGTGTGACTCGCGGCGGCGATCGGGCCGAGCTGCGTAGCGCCCACCAGCCCACCGCTCAGCTCGCGCTCATGGCGGGTGCACGTGTGCGTCCGCCAGTGCCGAATTACAGTCCAGTCCAATAATTAATGTACTCCGTCATACAGTACTGGTCTATCCTTGTGTATACTCCTATTTTCCTTCCATCAGTTGCTACTAGCCTACTACTTGCTGCGTCGTATGACATCTTCACAGTGCCACCAAGCAACTAATCAAGGGCAACTCCAATGCAACGATGCATTCTCTCCGCGTGGGTACCTTCGTGTCTGATCAGACAAAAACATCGGCCAATGCATAAGAGCAACTCCAACGGGGCGACCCATTTCGAGATTCGCGGACGTCTTTTTGGATCTGCGTGGACAAAAAAGTCGACCAAACGCGTCAACCTAAATGAACGCGTGTCCGCTTTTCGTCCGCGTGCCGATCCATTCCCGATTCATTTGTGGGCCGGATTTGCTTGTCGCGGATACGAGATGGACGCGTGCACTCGCCTACTCCTCCCCCGAGGCCGTTGGTCGGTGGCACATTGGCCATCCTCTCTCAATCCAACAACAAACCCTCGCCGCCGCCACCCACGTCGCCCGCCACCGCCGTCTTGCCGCGGGGGAACCGAAAACTTCCACCCCCGCTCCCCCAGCCCAGCTATGACCGCGACCTAGAAGCCGCCTCGCCGCCCCGGCCAGATCCTCCCCGTTCGGGTCCATTTTCGCCTTGGATTTGGATATGGTTGGATTGCAGGTGGACACAAATCCAACGTTTCTGTGCCCTCTTCGTCTGTCTCCTTTTGCTGCATGTCCCGCATGGCCCACCTGTCATCCACTCACATAACTCTCTTTTTCCGTCAAAAAAAAGGTGCCGCATCGCCCGGCCGCGCTCGCCCTGCCACGTCGTGCAACTGCGCTCGTCTCGCTCGCGGCCTCCGTCCAGCGCGCGGACCTCGCCCCGCCGCGCTCGCCCTGCCACGCAGCAGCAGGAGCAGGCTACAGGAGAGGAGCTCATCATGGCTCAGGAGGAGCAGCTCGCCTGCTACTGCTCGCGGCCGAGATGCAGCGTGCAACGGCCTCTCTCCAACGCGTGCTGTGGCGGGAGCTCTGCATCTCGCGCGCGCCGCGGATGGCGGTCGACGCTGGCGAAGCTGCTCCTCTTCTACTGCGTCGCGGCGGGGGCGAGCGCGCGACCCCGAGGTGCGGCGGCGTGAGAGCCCAAGGCTGCGGCGCGAGAGCTCGTGGACATGTCACCCACCAAGTGTTCGACGAAATGCCAGGGCGGACATGTCACCAAATGCAGCAGAGCACCATTTGGCTTGAGACAAGTTGCACAGGCCTTGTTTTTGGCGTCACAGGGATGCATCGATGCAAAAAAAAACTGTGGTTAAGCACAAGGATGAATATTTACAACAAACATTAGCAAGCCAGAGGACTGGTCATACAACACAACACAACACAACACAAGGATGTGGATGAGGTCAACAAGAAGAAGAATCTATTATATCATTTGGGTTGGGAGTATCACATCTCATCTCATCTCAACTCATCTTGTGCTGTGGTGAGAGGGGGGCATAAATACAGCGAAAGAACTTTTACACTGGGTTGGGTCCCTTTCCCTGCTGCTGCTACTACTAACAACTATTACTAACCCATGGTAAACTCTTTCACCAATCAATAACACGACGCAACGCACGCGCACGCCGCCCTTCGCCGCCTGCACCACCAGGTGCGGGCGGCAAGGCGGCGGCAGCTGATATATATGTATGTAATGTGAATCCTGTAAGATGGTACACAGGAAGGCTACATGGGGAGACAGACGCAGAAAAGCTAAGGAAAACAAACAGTAAGATGAAGAAGAAGCAGGGGTCTTGCTTCTCTCTTTTCCTCCCCGGTTTCGCGACGGAGCCTCCCGCGCCAAAACTTCCGACTGTTGTTGTATAATTTACAGCACCGCGTATGCCCGGACCACCTCCACGATCGGCGCCCGGCACAGCGGGCACTTGCCGCCGCTGCGCACCAACTCGTTCGCGCATTTCGAGCACGTGCACATGTGCCCACATCTGCAAGCACCACCAAAAGAGCTTGGAATCAGATGATGGCGGTTTGCATACCAGGTGATATGTTTAGCTACTTGTAAGAAGATGGCTGAGAGAACAGGTGTGCGTGTGTGTTGCTGGGTGCTGACCTGTAGAGTAGAGAATCGATTTGTGTGTCGCAGCATACGCAGCAGGTTCCTTTCCTCACCTGGTCCCATCTTGTTCCGTCATCGTGTAGATCCAGAAACATGCCTGAGAGACAACAGGAAACGGTTATTTCAGCATTTCAGAGCATGCCTTCATTGAATTGCTTCAGCAATCCAATCATGTGGCAATATACTGAAACACAAACTGGAACCATGCAAGTGTCTTCAATATCATCACTACCTGAAACTACATTAACAAACACATAAAAGAACTTTCTAAGGTGTGTCACTATCAGGCCTTGTTTGGTGTGAAATTAACATTATAGTATCACAGGAAACAGCACAGTTATAAAGCCATGGATATCTGAATATTTGATAAGGAGCAGGGTGAACAACCTTCAGGTCCCGGGAATCTACTCAAGGCTGCAGACACTTCTTGTCTCACTGAACGTTGCAACTCCAGTTGCATGTCCATGCACGCCTCCAACATCCTTTGCATGCTGCTCATCCCTTGTTGGAGTTTATTCATGTCAGCTTTCAAATCATTAATGGCGTCCAATTCCTGCAAGAGTACAGAGCCAAATGACTTCACCGAGATAAAACTTCTATAATCAACATAAGGAACGCAGCTTAGTCAAGCAAACGACAAAATATTATCACCCTTCCTGCTTTTAAAGTTTTTACTTTACAACTTTACATCTCACAAGTCATGGAGTTGAAAGCAAATATAGTTCGACCAAAAGGAACAAGAGAAACAAAAGACGCACTTTTAAAGCTCTTATAGGCTTATACCAATGAGACATGGCATGTCACAAATTTACTCTTGGAGCAGAACACTAGTGGAAATACTACATCATATGGGAGAAACATGTTCATAACAGATCGCCGAACCAAAAAAACATTCCTATTTATAGTTTTATACAAGAGAACGTGAGGTGAGAAGGTAACATACCTGATGTACCCTGTGTCTACTGCTCCAGGTGTTATGGCGCAAATCTCTGTGCCACAATGGCTGCCGCGGTGGCAAAGGTGGTGGAGGGATGACAAGGGCAGGTCTGTTGGCAGGACCTTGGAATTGCCGATTTTCAGCATTTCTTACTAGTTCTTGGTTTCCGTTTGGTGCATTCGCAGTGGGCATGGCTGTATCGAGATTCCAGTTGAGTGGGGCATGGCCACGTCGTTGAACATATGACCTTATTAATTGCTCCAAACTGTCACCAAAACCGTTACTAAGAAGATTGGATACACTTCGCCTGGCAATTAAAATTTTGAAACTGGTTAAGGACTAAAAGGAGATGAAGAAACAACAAAGGAATTTTGGAAATAAAGTAAAAATACCTGCTAAGTAATTCCCGCAGTTCCATGTTGTGCAAATTGGCTTCATCACGTAGGTTGAAGCTGTTTTCAATTCTAGGAATGGGCCCTGTGTCAAGTGCAGCATCATGGAAGTCATCATCTTGCCAGTTCTCCTCAGTGCCATGAGATTCGTCATCGTGCCACGCATCATGCTCATCTTGGAGATTTTCATTCTCCCTGTCATCATCCTCCACGATTTCGCTGTGTAACTCCTCTGCATTATCTTCCCAATTTCTGTCAGAATTCTCTGCAGTTTCATTGGGCCACCTATCAAGCCTGACATCCAAAGATGGCTGCCAAAATATTGTCTCACGTTCTGCCTCAACTTGCAGCCCATTATCAACTTGAGACACTTGCATATCAACTATGTCACCCGATGTTGTAGCTGGTGACTCCGCCTCAGCAACATCTACGTTATCCTCCTGTAAACCCACATTCTCGGGCGTAGTTTGGGCCACATCCTCACTAACAGTAAGGTGCCCAACGTCAGCCCCCTGTTCAGTTTCATCATTACCAAGTAATGAAACATTTTCGGCGACAGGAGCATCAGACAGGCTAACATCTTGACTACTTACAGCACTCTCTGATCTGAAAGAAGCATGTTCAGTCACATAGTTATTACATAAGAACAGAACACGATAAGAACAAAGGCAAGTGATAGGGGGTGTCAATTGCATGAGCTGTTTTGATTGATGGTGTCACACAAAAAAGGTTGAGAGCACAATCAACAAGGAAATCCAAGACTGTAAAAAAAAATAGGAAAGCTAACACTGTAAGAAAAACAAGGAAATCTAATGTTGTCAGTTTTCTGAATAACAGGAGCACTTCAGCAACACAAGGTCAGTAGAACAGCACTAAAGACAAAACTTAATGAGCAGGCACGGTACCAGCAGATAGTTGGTGTCACAACTAGAAAAAGGAAACATGTAGCACATGGATTCAGTTCAGGATCCTATCTTCCATTGTATGATATAGTCAATATGATTAAAACATTTCACAGTACCATCTAGGACCAATTTGGTTGGTGGACAGTCTCTAGCGTGTAGAACAAGAATGACTCGTTGTGGGAGGGACCAGCATAATTAGCACTTAGCAGTACTAGCACCTGGAACCTTACCCGTAATTTCCCTACGAGGGAAAATGCTCATTGGTTCACCTAGTTTCGGTCCGGTCCATCAGATTACAGTACTTTTGAATGCTCCAGATAACAAAAGGAATTTAAGTTGAACAATACTAGAAAGTCTGCATGAATCGAATGACTTGACAACACTGGCCTTTTAAAGTTGGTAGCAACCTAGAGAGTCTCTCTTTAACACTAGCGAAATGGTTTGATCATTTTTACATGTGATGTTCAGTAAATCAGATAAAAGCTAATTCTGTATCATTTTATACAACTTCTTTGGCAAGCAAGTACTTGCAAGTAACAACCTAGAGCAGGATATCCACTACAATTTTTACGAAAACAGATAAGATGGTGGCTTGGTTCTTCCTCCCGCGTGATGGGCATTCCTAACAGCTAATACTCAAAAACATACAAGATGCACTACACTCTAAAGCCTCCAAGGCAAGAATTGAACAGTTGCTTATATGCCTCTACTGATCAACCCATAAAAGGTGAGGTAAAGCTCTATCCCAATACCCCGTGCACACAATGGAATTATGGAACAAGCCCTTAACCTAAAAAGAAAAAGATTTATGTGTAGTCTGTACCAAATTTCAATACTTCCACAGCTACTTAATAAATCTAGATTGTTTTGTTTGCCATGGAAAACTACCGAGAGCAAAATGCTTGAGTAGGTTATTTCACATTTGTTCTCCAATAAAGTATGTTAAATGCACGGATACTATTCCTATCACAGATTGCAGATATGTGGGTTTTCAAAAATATGCTACAGTGTGTAAGAGGATGAACATCACTACATCAGGCCATCTTCCAGACCAGAACACATGCACACAATATTTCTTCACTAATTGCAGTAGAAAACTCTAAATTAATAAGCTGAATAATATATGCTAATCACTGAGGCATTCAATAATGGGGGCTTTAAGCCCCATATGTTCGTTTGGATGCCAATAACTGACATTTCTGTATCACTGCAACTCAAGACAACTAGTAGCGATGCTATATAATACTCCCTCCGTCTGGAATTACTTGTCACGGAAATGGATAAAAACGGATATGTCTAAAACTAAAATACATCTAGACACATACATTTCTTCGACAAGTATTTTCGGACGGAGGGAGTACCAAATAAGCAATGTGCCGGTAGCCTGAAGAACGTATACTATATAGAACCGAGAAACCCAAGAAAAGTAAAGGACCACAGACAGACATTTGGTTGTGCATGTGGGGCATATGCTACATAATAGAAGAGAGTGGCAACTAGCAAGTAGCAACAAATATCTCTTCCAATAACCAGCGTTTTCATGGTGGAGAAGAATTCCATTGCACTACAATCTTAAAATGACTATGCCAGACGTACTTGCATTCATGGATGAGATACGAATCAAAATAAAGCTACTACTATTAGCGATGTGAGTTGCAATTGCAATGCCTGCTAACCTTAAGGTGGACACACGATGGCTCTGCCTCAACTGCCCGAGCTCCCTCGCCGCCACAGATGGCTGTCGCTCCTCTTCTGCTGGAGCCGCCGCGTTCCTCAAGAACCTTACCCTAAGCAATCCCTGCAAAACCAGACAATTTTCAGACCAGCGCCCTCGACATTGCTGATAACTCATTCCTGTCATGCAACACGGCCAGCTTCTCATCTCACCTGAATGCGGCTGCGGCTGCGCTGGGGGAACTGTGACACAATGTGGTACCCTGATAGTCCCTGCAGCTCGCGCTGACGCTCCCGGGACATCCGAGTGATGACATCGGTGCGCGCCTGCCGGCCGCGGAGCCGGGGAGGCTCCCCTCGCCTCTCCCTCTCCGCGGCGGTCGGCTCCTCCCTGCGCGAGGCCGCGCGGGCGTCGCGCGGCTGGCTGGCCATCTGCACCCACTCCCTGACGAGCCTGACCCTCTGCCTCTCCGTCTCGCCGAGCCACTCCCCCGTGGCCGTGGCGGCCGCGGCCGTGGGGCTGTCCGTGGAGGTGGTGAGGCGGCGGGCGATCTGGCGCACGCGCTCGCGGTGGCGGTCGGGCGTGTCCGGGGACGGCTCGCGGTCGAAGGGCTGGCCGGCGTCGGCGCGGCGGTGCTCGAGCTCCCGCCACATCTGGAGCAGGGAGGAGGGCGCGGCGGGCGAGGGCGCCTGCGGGCGCGGCGGCGGGGGCGAGGAGAGGAGGAACGCGGAGGGGTCGAGGGTGGAGACCGGGTGGAGCCGGGTGAGCGCGAGGAGCTCCGACTCGCGGTTCCGCCGCTCCACCTCGCGCTCCATGGAGGAGAGCACCTCCTCCGCCTGCCGCGCGACCCAGCGGCTGAGCAGCCGCGACTCGCGCCGCCGCCGCCGCGACGACTCGGCCTCCTCCTCCCCGGCCCCGCCGACGCCTCCCCCGCCCTCGGCGCCTCCCCCGCCGCCGCCGCCCGCCGCGGAGCAGAGCGACGAGGACGAGGAGGGCGGCGGCGAGTAGCAGCCGCCGAGGTGGTCGCAGACGAGGTCCTCCAGGTCGCGCCGGAAGTCGGCCGCCGCGGCGCCCATCCGGTGGTGGTACTCGTCCACCATGCCGCCGCCTCCTCCTCCTTCTCCCCCTAACGCTAACCCTAATAACAACCCTACAAGAAGCAAAAAGCCACCTCCTTTCGAAACCAATCAATCGATCAGCCAACCAATCCTCCAGGACCAGCGGCGGCGGCAGAAATGGCGGGCGCGGCGGATTGGGCAACGCGCGGGCGATCGCGGAGCATTTGCGGGGCGATTGGAGGGGTAATTTTGGGCGGATTGGACGGATGGCGCGGAGGAGGAGACGGAGGAGAGGAGAGAGGAGGGAGCAAGGAAGGAAGGAAGGGGAGAGGATTACCGGAGGAAGAAGAAGCGGCGATTTATTTATTTTTGCCCTTTTTTATCGAAAGGTGTTGCCTATTTTTGATAGGGCCACACCACACACGCCGCGCTCTCTCTCTCACCACCCACCACTGTTGCAATTGCAAGCAATTTGCCTTGCCTTCTTTCACAATTTTAGCCTAGGGGAGGGGGAGGTTTTGTGTGGGAGGAGACCTGGCCTTTTTTGCAGTTCTAGGACACCCGGGGCTATATATCGGGTCCGTCGAGGCCGCGATCCGCGTGCGTCGTTGTGCCAGCGGACGGCTGGGATTCTGTGCTTGCGGAGCGTCGAATCTCGGTCGTAGGTTGTATCGGTTGCCGTGTAGAGTACGGCAACTGGTTCGTGTCGCTGTAATCCTGCCGTAGATTTAACGGGGGGTGGTGTACCCTTTTAATGCCATAAATGTCGGAATATTGATCCTGGGTGGTATATGTTGCAATACAGAGCATGACAGCTCGGCTCGTATCACTGTAATTGTGGCGTAGATTTGACGCGGGTTTTTCTACCCTTTAAATGCCATAAATTGCAGGATCTATACTCTATATAGTACCGACTGTCATACGGACCATGACAGCCTGGTTCGTATCTCTATAATCTTGCCGTAGATTTCACGCGGAATGTTCTGCCCTTTAAATGCCATAAATTATCGTTTCTGCACTCTAGGTGGTATCAGCTACAATACAAACCATGATAGCTGGGTTCATATTGTTGTAATCTTACAATAGATTTCACGCGGGGTGTTTTACTATAATTTAAGTTTTTTGCGCTCTGGGTGGTATCAACAACAATACATACCATGACAACTAGGTTTACATCGTTGTAATCTTACGGTAGATTTCACATGACATATTCTAACCTTGAAATGTGATAATTTATTGGTATTCTGCACTCTTGGTGGTATAGTTTGTCGTACAAACCATGATAGCTAGGTATCGATGTAATGTCCCTCTTTGTCGTAGATTTCATGTGTCGCTTGGCTTCATACTCTAGGTGGTATCAGCGGCCATACAGACTACGCCAACTAGGTTCGTATCGATGTAATCTTGCCATAAATTTCACGAGCGATCTTTTCCCTCTTTAAATGACAAAAATTCCATAATCTTGATTTTGCATAGTATCACTTGTGGCACATATCATGACAGCTATGTATGCATTGTCGTAACCTTGCCCGGATACGAATCATGGGCGGCGAGCTACATTCGAAGCGAAACCTTGCCATGGGGCGCCCAACCCCAGGAGCAAAACACCGGGGATGTGTTAGGGCGAAATTGGGCCATGGGCGTACAATTTCCAGCCTCCCTTCTGGCCTGGCCCCGCGCGGCTTAATTAATCTGAGCAACCCCGTCACCGGCGGTTTGACCGACGACAACTACATATATGTTTTTTTTTCATTTCACCACCGTCGTGCACGTAATTTCCACGCGGGTAATCTCGGGGTTGTGAGCCGAAGGGCGTTGCTCGGTTCATGCCTCGTAAAAAAGAATTTACGCTCCAGCTCAAAAATAATAATATGCTCGTACCTGGTGGTACTCGGTTCGAGATGCTGGGGGTTCTGCTTGCATCTTCTAAGGTGCTCCCTCCGTCCGGAATTAGTTGTCACGGAAATGGATAAAAATGGATGTGCCTAGGATTAAAATGCGTCTAGATACATTCATTTCGACGGTAAGTATGGCCGAGGGAGGGAGTATGTGCACAATTGCTTATATGCCTTTTTCGGCATGCCTGTGTGGTTCATGCTGACGGACCAAGCACGCAGATGATTGACAGTGTACCGTCCACGTGAGCTGCAAACCAAGTTGTGACCATCGAAATCCTTGCAATCTGGACCGTCAGCTCGGGGGTAATCTCGCACCGACGTGGCATCGGGATCGTGGGTAATATCCCGGGCCGGGTCCACCTCCCACCGTGGCAGTAGGCTGATCCCGTGGGGGCCACCACCGCGCTGCTCGGGACGAGACGAAGCGCAACCGGATAGAGCGAGAGCGAGCGCGCGCGGTGCGGAGCAGACGTGCGGTGCATTCCCGCCCAGGCCCAGCCCACCCGACGAACGAACGGAACGGCAACGGGGTGGGGGTGGGGGTGGGTGCCGTGCCGCGGTGTGGTGGCGGTGGGGGACGCCCAGCCGAGCCTGCTTTCCGTGACGTCGCATCACGCGGCGGGGGGTGCGCGGGACCGCCGGTGACACGTGGGATTTGTCTCTTGCTCGGCGCCCTGCCTGTGCCTGCCCCCTCGGATCTGGAGGCCCCGTGGTAGTACCGTACCCATCCGCCGAATCCACTGCCTCGGTCAACTCGCGTCCACGCAAAAAACTCCCTATATGAAGAGGTTTTTTTTTTTTGCGACAAGAGCATTCATCTGTCTATGCTTGCATCTTGTGTTTCCTTTATAATGCCTGCCTCTTAAAATAAGTGCCTCAACTTTATACTAACTTTAATACAAAGTTATATTAAAATTGAGAAAACTTCGGTTCTATTTGTCATGTCATCGCAGTAAGAGCAACTCCAAAGGGCCGACCCATTTCGTCCGCCTGCGTTCGTTTGGGTCGGCGCGGACAAAAGTGACGGCCCAAACCCAAATCACATTCGCGTCGCGTCCGCGCCGACGCATTTGCGGCCCAAATTTGCGACCCAAATGCGTCGGCGCGGACGCCGAACGGATGCTTTGCACGCCTTCTCGCTATCCGCCGCGTCCCCACATGGCAGCCGTCCAACTACCCGCTACCCATGCGGTCAGCTTAATTTATGACGACGGGCCCACGCGTCAGCGACGACGCTTGTCCTTTTTTAAGCCGGCCGTGCGGCGGGGCCGTCCTCATCCAAACTCGCCGTCCACATCTGCCCACCTTTGCTCCCTCGTCGCCAGCAAACCCTAGCCACCACAACCACAACGAGACGGGCCTCTTCTCCGGCGCCAGCGGCAGCAAGGCCAAGGGCAAGTCCCCCGCCACCCCTTTCCCCTCCGAGTTCCTCCCACCTCCGCCGACGCCTCACCGGCAGAGGCAGCGGGTCAACGTGCCAGTGCACCAGGCGGAGTGGCACTGGCAGAACCGCCAGCCTCTGCCATATCCGAACGTGACGCTGCCAAGACGATCGCATCTGGATCGAGATAGGATCGATCTGCGTGACCCGCATGGACGGCTTCGTGCTCGCGCGAGGAGGTACGGCGCCGGCGCGGCGCTAGCGACGCCGAGCGGCGCCTCGACAAGGTTTATAGAATCTTCTTCGCCTAATCGGGCGAGGTGGTTCGCCGTCGAGCACGAGAAGGCGAGGCGAGGGGGCGTGCGCGAGGTCGACCGAAGGTCGCCGCCAACGCCTCTCGTCGTCCGTGAGGAGGACCAGGCGGCGGAGGACGCCTACTAGGCGGCCCTTGCGGCCGTCTACCGGGAGAGCGAGGAGGACGAGCGGCGCAGAGCGGAGGCGGCGGAGGCGGAAGAGGAGGCCCGTGCGAGGTGGCAATGGCGGGCCTTGCCCTCTCGCGCGGGCGACAACGTGGTGCCGTCGGTGACCCCGCCGTCCCCCATCAAGCCGGAGCCGCAGCCGGAGGCCGAGCCCGAGCCCATCGCGCGCTTCTCCTGGAATGGAGTGGTGCGCGAGTGGTGTCCATGCCACCGGTTTGGTGGGGCGATGCTGCGCAGAGCGAGCATACTCGAGATGTGGCGCCGGCCGGCGGGCAGAGGAGCATCGTCATGGCGAGTACGAGGAGATGCTAGAGCGCGACCTCGAGGAGGAGCAACAGCGAGGTCGAGGAGGAGGCACGCCAGTCATGGCCGCACACAGGCCGCACTTCGCCCGCAAGATCGCTGCGCAAGCCTGACCCGACATGACGGCGCTCTGGAACATGGCATTCGCCTGGGCCGGGCCGGCGCCGACGCTCATCGACCTCACGGACCCCGAGGACGACGACGACGACGCCTAGGGCAGCGCGCCGCCTCGTAGTTTACGTTGTTTTTTTAAATGCAAATGTAGACGCGTGGACTCTCGCCGGCCTTCGTGGCCGGCTTTAATGTTTAATTAATGATGTTTCTCTTTTTTTAATATGCATGCTTTCATTTTTTTGGCGTCGTCAAAATGGGTCTCAAGCCAGCGTTGGGCGCACGCGCTGACCCAAATGCGAAAGCGGGCATCCTTGTCCGTCTGGCCGACCCAAACGGACAAAAAACGGACGAAATCACCGTCCGTTTGGGTCGGCCCATTGAGTTGCTCTAAAAGAACAGTAGAACACACATATAACAAAAAAATGCATGCATGTTCATAGACTGTGTAGCGACAGTGACGACTACGAGCAGTGGAGCGGCCCTCCCTTACCGGAGTCGGGTCAAACTTGTTGTAGTACACAGTCGAAAAGTCATCGTGCTAAGAGCAACTACTTCCGGACATAGCAAATATGACCACTTAAATGCCCCCGCACGCGCCAGGTCAGTGACCGGTCGTGTCCGGAGCCCATATTTATTCGTCCGCGCAACCATACTCCTCATTTTTCTTCTCATATGTCCGGCCATTTGCACGTGATTGGTGGAGATGAAGAGAGAGAGAGAGAAAAATAAAAGAATGAATAAAGAAAGAGAAAAGGTGGTCTGGGATGGGGCCGCGTCCTACGTGGTGGAATGCCCGGGCGCGTCCGCGAGTCCTCATATCCTCTCAATATTTGAGATGGATGTGAGGGTTCGCGGTCAGCCCAGACGTATAGGGATGATATGAGGGGTCCGGTTGGGTCACATTTTTCGTTCTCTCTCTTGTCCGGTCATTGATCGGGCGCGTCCGCGAGCCCTCATATCCTCCTCACATTTGAGATGGATATGAGGGTTCGCGGACAGCCCAGGCATATAGGAATGATATGACGGGTCCTGTTGGGTCACGTTTTTCATTCTCTCTCCTGTCCGGCCATTGATCGGGCGCGTCCGCGAGCCCTCATATCCTCCCCATATTTGAGATGGATATGAGGGTTCGCGGTCAGCCCAGACATATAGGGATGATATGAGGGGCCCGGTTGGGTCACGTTTTTTGTTCTCTCTCCTGTCCGGCCATTGATCGGGCGCGTCCGTGAGCCCTCATATCCTCCTCCTATTTGAGATGGATATGAGGGTTCGCGGACAGCCCGGCAGTGGCGGAGGCAAGGGGGGGCGAGCAGGGGCCTGGCCCCCCCTATGGATCGAGCAAACATTGAGTAAATCTACTTGATTAGCCATCTGGTTCACGTACAAGAAGTACTTGGCCCCCCCTATCTAACGTGAATTCTAATAAAGTGGAAATATGGCCCAGTGAAAGCCCACCAATAAGTCGTTTCCAAGTCCATAACTAGGCCGGTTGGTGATATGCCTCGCTGCTCCGCTATTGGCGCTGGAAATTCTCTTCCGTGATTGACGCGTGCGTGGGTTAGTCTGCGTTGCTGCCGTCTGCGCCATTGACGCTGTTGCCTCTTCTTTCCCTGTTCTCGATCTAATTCATCCGGCTACGCATGCTTCTTAACTCGCCAATCCTTACTAAGGCTGCAGCCAACGAACTAGCCAAAGCCAAGGTTAATACTACATCGCACTGTTTACCAATCTCTCTCACTTCCCAACTTGTATGTTATAGGTACGTCAGATTTTTATTATTTTTATTGTGTGATTTGTGATGCGCTGCCGCGCTAGCCGCTAGGGCACACGCACCCACAGCCACAATCGATCGAAAGCTCAGACCTATCAATGCTTCTGACAACGTTGATCATTTTCCTAATACAACAACAAAATTTCATAATACCACCGGTACTGATTTGCCATTCAAACTTGTAGACAATGATTAATTGTTGTTGTTGGTATATCTTAAATTTTCTTATGACAATGTTTTCTAGCAAGACATTTCATGTCATGTTTGGAATAGTTTGACCATCAACTTCGTGCATATGTGGATTTATTTATTCTGTATTAGCTATAGCTATAGACACCTCGGGCTACAAAAAAAAATTGTGTGTATATAGACGAACTTAAATGTGAGTGTAACTTGGATATAAACTATTGGGTAGTTTGTGAGGCACAATTTTTTTTTTTTGGATCACCGTCGTCTCGGCCCCCCCTATTTCTAAATCCTGGCTCCGCCCCTGCAGCCCGGGCATATAGGGTTGATATGACGGGTCCCGTTGGGTCACATTTTTCGTTCTCTCTCTTGTCCGGCCATTGATTGAGCGCGTCCGCGAGCCCTCATATCCTCCCATATTTGAGATGGATATGAGGGTTCGCGGACACCCCGGGCGTATAGGGATGATATGACGGATCCAGTTGGGTCATGTTTTTCGTTCTCTCTCCTGTCCGGCCATTGATCGGGCGCGTCCCCAAGCGTACGAGGGATGGTTTGAGGCATCCGACTGTAGATGCTCTAAGGCCTCATACGACCATCACACCCAAATAGCAATTGTCATCGTTGAAGAGAAGTATATATCGAATGAATCCAACCTATAGACACACGAATGAAGACCAGATCCAAACAGATCCATCAAAGCCTAACGTCGACCGAATCCCGCGAGATTCATTGGAGACACACCTCCACACGCCTTCCCACTGCGCATAGACGCATCATCACAACGGGGCCTAGGCAGAGATAACCTTGTTTTATCTTTAGAAAGCGTCGTATCGTCTTTCTAAGCAGGACACAAACTCTAAATGAACTCATAAAAACACCTAAAAACGGAGCAAAATCCCTAAGGCCACCGGCGGCGCCGGCAGGAGGCAGATGAACCCTAGTCTTCCTTTCTTGGAGAGGAGGCAGCGACTGTTGGGGAACGTAGTAATTTCAAAAAATTTCCTACGCACACGCAAGATCATGGTGATGTATAGCAACGAGAGGGGAGAGTGTTGTCTACGTACCCTCGTAAACCCGAAGCGGAAGCGATCACAACGTAGAGAAAGTAGTCGTACGTTCTCCTCGCGATCCGACCGATCCCGGCGCCGTCACTCCGGCGCCCGAGTTCTTGGCACACGACAGCTCGATGGCGTCCCTCGTACTCGATCCAGCCGAGTGTCGAGGGAGAGTTGCGTCAAGATGACGGCGTGGTGGACGATCTTGATGTTTCACGGTAGCAGGCTTCGCCTAAGCAGCGACGGTATGACCGAGGTGGAATATGGTGGAGGGGCACGCACACGGCTAAGGAACGATCCGTAGATCAAACTTGTGTGTTCTAGGGTGCCCCCGCCTCAGATATAAAGGAGGGAGGGGAGGTGCGGCCGACCTAGAGGCGGCGGAGGAGTCCTACTCCCACGGGAGTAGGACTCCCCCTTCGTAGTTGGAGTAGGATTGGGGAGGGAAGAGGAAAGGCGCGCCCCTCTCCTGTCCTATTCGGACTGGGGGAGGGGCGTGGCCACCCCTGGCCGGCCCTCCTCTTCTCACTCGAGGCCCACTAAGGCCCATTTACCTCCCGGGGTTCGGTAACCTCCAAGACTCAGAATAAATTCTGTTTTCACCGGAACCATTCGAACTCCAAATATAGGCTTCCAATATATCAATCTTTATGTCTCGACCATTTCGAGACTCCTCGTCATGTCCGTGATCACATCCGGACTCGAACTTCTTCGGTACATCAAAATACATAAACTCATAATAAGCATCATCGAAACCTTAAGCGTGCGGACCCTACGGTTCGAGAACAATGTAGACATGACCTAGAACTATTCTCGGTCAATAACCAATAGCGGGACACGGATGCCCATATTGGCTCCTACATATTCTACGAAGATCTTTGTCGGTCGGACCGCATAACAACATCGTTGTTCCTTTGTCATCGGTATGTTACTTGCCCGAGATTCGATCGTCGGTATCCAATACCTAGTTCAATCTCGTTCTTGGCAAGTCTCTTTACTCGTTCGTAATACATCATCTTGCAACTAACTCATTAGTTGTAATGCTTGCAAGGCTTAAGTGATGTGCATTACCGAGAGGGCCCAGAGATACCTCTCCGACAATCGGAGTGACAAAACCTAATCTCAAATACGCCAACCCAACATCGCCTTTGGAGACACTGTAGTACTCCTTTATAATCACCCAGTTATGTTGTGACGTTTGGTAGCACCCAAAGTGTTCCTCCGTAAGCGGAGTTGCATAATCTCATAGTTACAGAACATGTATATGTCATGGATAAAAGCAAGTAGCAACATACTAAGCGATCGTGTGCTAAGCTAATGGAATGGGTCATGTCAATCAGATCATTCTACTAATGATGTGACCTTGTTAATCAAATAACAACTCTTTGTTTATGGTTAGGAAACATAACCATCTTTGATTAACAAGCTAGTCTAGTAGAGGCATACTAGTGACACTGTTTGTCTATGTATTCACACATGTATTATGTTTCCGGTTAATACAATTCTAGCATGAATAATAAACATTTATCATGATATAAGGAAATAAATAATAACTTTATTATTGCCTCTAGGGCATATTTCCTTGATCTCCCACTTGCACTAGAGTCAATAATCTAGATCACATCACCATGTGATTAACATCGATAGTTCACATCATCATGTGATTAACACCCATAGTTCACATCGCCATGTGACCAGCACCCAAAGGGTTTACTAGATTCAGTAATCTAGTTCACATTGCTATGTGATTAATACCCAAAGAGTACTAAAGTGTGATCATATTTTGCTTGTGAGAGAGTCTTAGTCAACGGGTCTTTCACATTTAGATCCGTTATGTATTTTGCAATTTTTCTATGTCTACAATGCTCTGCACGGAGCTACTCTAGCTAATTGCTCTCACTTTCAATATGTATCTAGATCGAGACTTAGAGTCATCCAGATCGGTGTCAAAACTTGCATCGACGTAACCCTTTACGATGAACCTTTTGTCACTTCCATAATCGAGAAACATATCCTTATTCCACTAAGGATAATTTTGACCGCTGTCTAGTGATCTACTCCTAGATCACTATTGTACTCCCTTGCCAAACTCAGTGTAGGGTATACAATAGATCTGGTACACTGACATGGCATACTTTATAGAACCTATGGCCAAGGCATAGGGAATGACTTTCATTCTCTTTCTATCTTCTCGCCGTGGTCGGGTTTTGAGTCTTACTCAATTTCACACCTTGTAACACAGGCAAGAACTCTTTCTTTGACCGTTCCATTTTGAACTACTTCAAAATCTTGTCAAGGTATGTACTCATTGAAAAAACTTATCAAGCGTCTTGATCTATCTCTATAGATATTGATGCTCAATATGTAAGCAGCTTCACCGAGGTCTTCCTTTGAAAAACTCCTTTCAAACACTCCTTTGTGCTTTTAGAATAATTCTACATTATTTCGATCCACAATATGTCATACATATACTTATCGAAATCTTGTAGTGCTCCCACTCACTTTCTTGTAAATACAGGCTTCACCGCAAGTCTCAGTATAAAACTATATGCTTTGATCAACTTATCAAAGCGTGTATTCCAACTCCGAGATGCTTGCACCAGTCCATGGATGGATCACTGGAGTCTGCATATTTTGTTAGCTCCCTTTGGATCGATAAAACCTTCTAGTTGCATCACATACAACTCTTCCTCCGAAACCCATTTAGGAATGCAGTTTTACATCCATTTGCCAAATTTCATAAATTGTGGCAATTGCTAACATGATTTGGACAGACTTAAGCATCGCTCTGATTGAGAAAATCTCATTGTAGTCAACACCTTGAACTTGTCAAAAACCTTTTTGCGACAAGTCTAGCTTTGTAGATAGTAACACTACTATCAACGTCCGTCTTCCTCTTGAAGATCCATTTATACAATATGGCTTGCCGATCATCGAGCAACTCCACCAAAGTCCATACTTTGTTCTCATATATGGATCCCATCTCGATTTCATGGCCTCAAACCATTTCGCGGAATCTGGGCTCACCATCGCTTCCTCATAGTTCGCAAGTTCATCATGGTCTAGTAACATGACTTCCGAGCAGGATTACCGTACTACTCAGTGCGGATCTCACTCTGGTTTACCTACGAGGTTCGGTAGTAACTTGATCGAAGTTACATGATCATCATCATTAGCTTCCTAACTAATTGGTATAGTAGTCACAAGAACATATTTCGTGATGAACTACTTTCCAATAAGGAACAGTCTGATTACCTCATCAAGTTCTACTTTCCTCCCACTCACTTCTTTCGAGAGAAACTCCTTCTCTAGAAAGGATCCATCTTAAGCAACGAATATCTTGCCTTCGGATCTGTGATAGAAGGTGTACCCAACAATTTCCTTTGGGTATTCTATGAAGACGCACTTCTCCGATTTGGGTTCCAGCTTATCAGGATGAAACTTTTTCACATAAGCATCGCAACTCCAAACTTTTAAGAAACGACAACTTGGGTTTCTTGCTAAACCACAGTTCATATAGTGTCGTCTCAACGGATTTAGATGGTGCCCAATTTAACGTGAATGCAGCTGTCTCTAATGCATGATCCCAAAACGATATTGGTAAATCAGAAGAAACATCATAGATTGCACTATATCCAATAAAGTGCGGTTACGATGTTTGGACACACCATAACATTGTGGTGTTCGGTGGCGTGAGCTGTGAAACTATTCCACATTGTTTTAATTGAAGACCAAACTCGTAACTCAAATATTCATCTCCGCGATCGATCGCGAAACTTTATTTTCTTGTTACGATGATTTTTCCACTTCACTCTGAAATTCTTTGAACCTTTCAACTATTTCGGACTTATGTTTCATCAAGTAGATATACCCATATCTGCTCAAATCATCTTGTGAAGGTCGAAAATAACGATACTTGCCACGAGCATCAACACTCATTGGATCGCATACATCGGTATGTATTATTTCCAATAAGTCAGTAGCTTGTTCCATTGTTCCGGAGAACGGAGTTTTAGTCATCTTGCCCAAAAGGCACGGTTCGCAAGCATCAAGTGATTCATAATCAAGTGATTCCAAAATCCCATCAGCATGGAGTTTCTTCATGCACTTTACACCAATATGACCTAAACGGCTGTGCCACAAATAAGTTGCAATATCATTATTAACTTTGCATCTTTTGGTTTCAATATTATGAATATGTGTATCACTACGATCGAGATCCAATGAACCATTTTCATTGGGTGTGTAACCATATAAGGTTTTATTCATGTAAACAGAACAACAGTTTATTCTCTTACTTAAATGAATAACCGTATTGCAATAAACACGATCAAATCATATTCATGCTCAACGCAAACAACAAATAACATTTATTTAGGTTCAACACTAATCCCGAAAGTATAGGGAGTGTGCGATGATGATCATATCAATCTTGAAACTACTTTCAACACACATCGTCACTTCACCCTTAACTAGTTTCATTTATTCGCAACTCCGTTTGAGTTACTACTCTTAGCAACGAACCAGTACCAAATACCGAGGGGTTGCTATAAACACTAGTAAAGCACACATCAAACACCTGTATATCAAATATACCTTTTTTCACTTTGCCATCCTTCTTATCCACCAAATATGTAGGGCATTTCCGCTTCGGTGACCATTTCCTTTGTAAAGGTAAGCACTTTCGGTTTGAGCGTTGGTTCAGCTTTGGGCTTCTTCGTGGGAGTGACAACTTGCTTGTCAATCTACTTGAAGTTCCCTTTCTTTCCTTTGCCCTTTTCTTGAAACTAGTGATCTTGTCAACCATCAACACTTGATGCTCTTTCTTGATTTCTACCTTCGTCGATTTCAACATCACGAAGAGCTCGGGAATCATTTTCGTCATCCTTGCATACTATAGTTCATCACGAAGTTCTACTAACTTGGTGATGGTGACTAGAGAATTTCATCAATCACTATCTTATCCGGAAGATTAACTCCCACTTGATTCAAGCGATTGTAGTACCTGACAATCTGAGCACATGCTCACTAGTTGAGCGATTCTCCTCCATCTTTTAGCTATAGAACTTGTTGGAGACTTCATATCTCTCAACTCGGGTATTTGCTTGAAATATTAACTTCAACTCTGGAACATCTCATATGGTCCATGATGTTCAAAACATCTTTGAAGTCCCGATTCTAAGCCATAAAGCATGGTGCACAAAACTATCAAGTAGTCATCATATTGAGCTAGCCAAACGTTCATAACGTCGCGTGACGCTCTCCCGCAATAGGTCCATCACCTAGCGGTGCATCAAGGACATAATTCTTACGTGCAGCAATGAGGATAAACCTCGGATCACGGATCAAATCCGCATCATTGCTACTAACATTTTTCAACATAATTTTCTCTAGGAACATATCAAAATAAACATATGAAAGCAACAACGCAAGCTATTGATCTTACAACATAATTTGCAAAATACTACCAGGACTAAGTTCATGATAAATTTAAGTTCAATTAATCATATTACTTAAGAACTCCCACTTAGATAGACATCTCTAGTCATCTAAGTGATCACGTGATCCAAATCAACTAAACCATAACCGATCATCACGTGAGATGGAGTAGTTTTCAATGGTGAACATCTTATGTTGATCATATCTACTATATGATTCACGCTCGACCTTTCGGTCTCCGTGTTCCGAGGCCATATCTGCATATGCTAGGCTCGTCAAGTATAACCCGAGTATTCTGCGTGTGCAAAACTGGCTTGCACCCGTTGTAGATGGACGTAGAGCTTATCACACCCGATCATCACGTGGTGTCTGGGCACGACGAACTTTGGCAACGGTGCATACTCGGGGAGAACACTTCTTGATAATTTAGTGAGAGATCATCTTATAATGCTACCACCGTCAATCAAAGCAAGATAAGATGCATAAATGATAAACATCACATGCAAATCAATATAAGTGATATGATATGGTCATCATCATCTTGTGCTTCGTGATCTCCATCTCTGCAGCACCATCATGATCACCATCGTCACCGGCGCGACACCTTGATCTCCATCGTAGCATCGTTGTCGTCTCGCCAATCTTATGCTTCTACGACTATCGCTACCGCTTAGTGATAAAGTAAAGCATTACAGTAGCGATGCATTTCATACAATAAAGCGACAACCATATGGCTCCTGCCGATTGCCGATAACCGGTTACAAAACATGATCATCTCATACAATAAAATATAGCATCATGTCTTGACCATATCACATCACAACATGCCCTGCAAAAACAAGTTAGACGTTCTCTACTTTGTTGTTGCAAATTTTACGTGTCTGCTACGGGCTTTAGCAAGAACCGTTCTTACCTACGCATCAAAACCACAACGATAGTTTGTCAAATAGACTCGTTTTAACCTTCACAAGGACGGGCGTAGCACTTTTCAGTTCAACTAAAGTGAGAGAGACAGCACCCACGGTCACCTTTAAGCAACGAGTGCTCGTGGCGGTGAAACCAGTCTCGCGTAAGCGTCGCGTAATGTCGGTCAGGCCGCTTCATCTCACAATACCGCTGAACCAAAGTATGACATGCTGGTAGGTAGTATGACTTGTATCGCCCACAACTCACTTGTGTTCTACTCGTGCAAAACATCAAACCATAGAAAAACCTAGGCTCGGATGCCCTGCTGGGGAACGTAGTAATTTCAAAAATTTCCTACGCACACGCAAGATCATGGTGATGTATAGCAACGAGAGGGGAGAGTGTTGTCTACGCACCCTCGTAGACCCCGGCGAAGCGATCACAACGTAGAGGAAGTAGTCGACGTTCTCCTCGCGATCCGACCGATCCGGCGCCGTCACTCCGGCGCCCGAGTTCTTGGCACACGTACAACTCGATGGCGCCCTCGTACTCGATCCAGCCGAGTGTCGAGGAGAGTTCGTCGACAAGATGACGTGCAGGACGATCTTGATGTTTCACCGGCGCAGGCTTCGCCTAAGTTTGTGACGGTATGACCGAGGTGGAATATGGTGGAGGGGCACGCGACACGGCTAAGGAACGATCCGTAGATCAAACTTGTGTGTTCTAGGGTGCCCCTGCCCCGTATATAAGGAGGGAGGGGAGGTGCGGCCGGCCTAGAGGGGCGGCGGAGGAGTCCTACTCCCACCGAGTAGGACTCCCCTTCCTAGTTGGAGTAGGATTGGGGAGGGAAGAGAGGAAGGGCGCCGCCTCTCCTGTCCTATTCGGACTGGGGGAGGGAGGCGCCCCCTGGCCGGCCCTCCTCTTCTCACTCGAGGCCCACTAAGGCCCATTTACCTCCCGGGGTTCCGTAACCTCCGGTACTCGATAAATTCTGTTTTCACGGAACCATTCGAACTCCAAATATAGGCTTCCAATATATCAATCTTTATGTCTCGACCATTTCGAGACTCCTCGTCATGTCCGTGATCACATCCGGGACTCCGAACTTCTTCGGTACATCAAAATACATAAACTCATAATAACTGTCATCGAAACCTTAAGCGTGCGGACCCTACGGTTCGAGAACAATGTAGACATGACCTAGAACTATTCTCGGTCAATAACCAATAGCGGGACCTGGATGCCCATATTGGCTCCTACATATTCTACGAAGATCTTTGTCGGTCAGACCGCATAACAACATACGTTGTTCCCTTTGTCATCGGTATGTTACTTGCCCGAGATTCGATCGTCGGTATCCAATACCTAGTTCAATCTCGTTACCGGCAAGTCTCTTTACTCGTTCCGTAATACATCATCTTGCAACTAACTCATTAGTTGTAATGCTTGCAAGGCTTAAGTGATGTGCATTACCGAGAGGGCCAGAGATACCTCTCCGGCAATCGGAGTGACAAAACCTAATCTCAAATACGCCAACCCAACATCGCCTTTGGAGACACTGTAGTACTCCTTTATAATCACCCGATTACGTTGTGACGTTTGATAGCACCAAAGTGTTCCTCCGTAAGCGGAGTTGCATAATCTCATAGTTACGGAACATGTATATGTCATGGATAAAAGCAGTAGCAACATACTAAACGATCGTGTGCTAAGCCAATGGAATGGGTCATGTCAATCAGATCATTCTACTAATGATGTGACCTTGTTAATCAAATAACAACTCTTTGTTTATGGTTAGGAAACATAACCATCTTTGATTAACAAGCTAGTCTAGTAGAGGCATACTAGTGACACTCTGTTTGTCTATGTATTCACACATGTATTATGTTTCCGGTTAATACAATTCTAGCATGAATAATAAACATTTATCATGATATAAGGAAATAAATAATAACTTTATTATTGCCTCTAGGGCATATTTCCTTCAGCGACTGCACATGAGATGGATAAAAAAAAGGACCCATATTTACTACAAAGGTTCATAATAAAAACTACATAGCACCCAAAACATAATAAAAATACACTAAGGATCCTGCACCACAGACCAACCACCACGGTTGCCGAACGAGCCGCCGATGTGTCGTTGTCGTGCTCCCCTATTGGAGCCTGCGTAACCTTATCTGAGCCTGCTTCCCTATCTTTGTTGAAAAGGAAGACAAGAGTTAGGATTATAAGATGGACTTAATCAAACTAGCTAATTGACCATGCATTTACAAAAGAGGATGCATATTTTAGTGGTTCAACACCAATAGTGACATATTCCTCACATCCACCACATCCTAGGGTTGGTAAATTCGATTTGATTTGGGTATAGATAGGAACGCGAGGAAAGTTTTAATTTATTCGAAGTTTTGGTAACATCTAATTTTATTTGGTTGATTTAGTGCAAGAGGTAGGAGGTGGCGTATGTGCGGGAGGGACAAAACCAAACGGGGGAGGAACAGGGATGACGACGAACGTATAGCGACCAACATTCTCATAATTAATCAAAATTTACTGGTTTTTTTGGAGCGAGATCAGATGGCCATTTTTAGCTGGGACGAAACAATGGGAGCAGATTTGTGGCATGCGGGTGTGGATGCATCAACCCCATTTTTCTTTTCTCTTTAATTATAAAACCTTTTGAACCAAACTTCGAATTAATTTTTGTTTGTATATTTGTGTTCCTCGTGACGAGCGCTTTGAAATAAGACCACTCTTGAATATGTTTTAACAACCACATCCAGTTTCAACTGTGAAAACTTGATACGGAAGAATGACAAAATCATCAAGTTTCAAAAACTAAAACCTAAACTTTTTGGAGGGGTAAAAGAAAGTTTTATTTCAACATTATAGAGTTACTTTTTTTTTTGCGGGGGAACATTATAGAGTTACAACCTAGAGCCAAGAGTTCCTCGATACATGGGGCAGCTCTGTAGCTAAACAATTGTTTTACACTCAGTATGGCTATACGTAGGCAAAGAATCTTCTACTCTAATTTTCCGAGGAATAAACTCTCGATCTACCAGAAAAATTTTGATCTCCAAAGTCAAGCGTCCGTACGCAGAACAGTTCAGTGAATCCCCGACAACTGTAGATAGAGCCGCCAACAAATGGCCAAGTCTCACAAGCTAAAACTTAAAACTTGATGTCTCCTCATGCCAAACCATCGATTTTGCGGATCACGAAGCAATCGTGTGACACGGGATGACTGAACATGTACATGCCTCCGCATCTGCTGCTTGCTCCTGCGAATTTCCGCGCAATCACTGTTGCATCTAGAATGTTAGCCGCAGGGAAACTCTCTGCTGCGCTTTTGTGTACCTGTATAAGGTTGTCTGTCCCCTGGCTACCACGTAGGCACGGACGGACGGACGGGACCTTAGCTGCCGGCATTCATGGCTAGCGCCACGCCACACGAGCCCTGTGAGCCACGGCAAACGAGCACAAAACTAACTAAACCACCCACTTATCCAGCCAGCCGGCCGACCGGCCTGTGCACTCATCGTATCATCACGTGACACGGCATCGTGGATGTGTCTTTAACCATATCGGCCGGTGCAACCAAAGCCATCCAGCTCGCTCGTCCATGTACTTCATTAGCTACTCCAGCGACATGTATTTCGATACTGAGGGAGTATAATATCCTGCTTTTGCGCCACGCGTCCATGTATGAACTCAGCATTCGCTCCTTAATCTGTCCAACAATTGATCGAAGGATAGTCACACATGCGTCTGCGTATGGACGGTGCCAGGAATGTTGCTCCAGAGAGTGAAGTCGGAGCCTGATGGTGATAGTCGTGGCTCCTTTTTCTCCTGCAAAAGCTCGTCATCAAAGTCGGGGCTGCCTGGTCCTCAACGCGTTGTTGCCATTTGTTTGGCATATATAGGCTCTCAGGATTCCCATGCTTCGTTCTGTCTAAGGGTTCTTGATTGGTCGTCCGTCCACGGTGAAATCGGATCGAGTCACTTCTCTAGGAGTAGTGACGACGATGGCGCTTTGCAGACATCCTCCACACATTGTTCCTCTTTAGGCCATGTTCGGTTAATCCCCTTGCCACAGGGATTGAAGGGGATTGGGGAGGTTTGAGAAGGATTTTGACTTGCAAGGGATTTAATCCCCTTCAATCCCTTTCAAACCTCTTCAAACCCTCCCAAACCGAACAAGGCCTTAGGGCGACGCGTGCGCGTCATGTGGGTAGCCGGGTTGACCGAGTGCACCGTCTTGTGAGCGTGTCATAAAGATTTTCGTGTGATTTTCCATTATTTAACCAACCAACTCTCTTAGTATTTCTTAATAAAAACGACATCCTTTGAGGCCGGCTTTAAAATAATCTATTCATGTTCGAAAATCATGCGTTGATGCATGGGAGATTTGTCGTCGGTCGGCTCGCAGCAGCAGAAAGATGGAAATGAATGAGGATCATATTTGCGGTGGCGTGGTGCGCTGTCCCGTTGTGATCCAACAGGCCGTACCCTCTGCTCCCTAAGTCTTCTCCCTATCATATATAAAACACAGTCCCCAACTTTGATAACCCTTTTTAAATTTCGAACCCAACTTACTGACACACGGACACACGGACGGACGTCGGCGTCGCGCGGATCCTCACACTGCAGATACAGACCTGCTTTTGTCGTCTGTAAATCTTATTGCTAATCACTAGTAGAAGACCCCTTTAATTGGCAGCTTCTTTTGACGAATGAACCAACTGAAACGCACCGACACACAAGATATGTATGCCTCTTGGCGGCTGTAAATTTTATTTGATGCCAGATCAAACAACCCGATGTCGCTTTTAAGCTGGAAAAAAATGTGTCGAGAGAATTGAAGAAGCTTCCCCAAAACACACTTGCTTGTTCGATACCTGCATCTTGCTAATCTCACCGCCAAACGAATGATGGGCCAGCACTGATGAGACGTACTACTAGTACTAGTAGTGTCTCCTTTGTACCCCTGGGAGAAAACAAAAATTAATACGATCAAGGGAATGTATGTGTGTGTGTGTGTGTGTGTTTCTTGGACCTCCATCATTTTTCAACAAAGCGGAATGATGCCCTGGGTTGGGCTTTATTGTGATGTCGATCTATGAGGAGCACTGCCAGATGGGTGCGCCATGCTTAATTGTTGGCAAGTGGCCGGATCATGACAAGAGTGCTACTACCTTCGTCCCATATTAAGTGCCGCTCTGTATCTAGATGTATTTCAGTGCTACTCCCTCCGTTCCGAATTACTTGTCTTGGATTTGTCTAGATACAGATGTATCTAGACTCATTTTAGTGCTAAATACATCCATATCTAGACAAATCTAAGACAAGTAATTTGGAACGGAGGGAGTACATGCATTCGTTCAAGCCACACTTAATATGAGAAGGGGCGGAGGGAGTATGTCCTTATTGATGTGTATATTAAGTAGAATTTTTTACTTTAGCTTTCAAAAAGTAATATAAAAACGCGAGCAACTGTCTAGACCTTACCCTTACTTGATTATTGTCAATCAGTTGCGAGTAAAGTACATAAAAAACTTAGTGACCTGTGTACTACTCCCTCCGCCTGAAAATATTTGTCGGAGAAATGAATAACGACCTGGTAACAACAAAATAATCCCAGGAACCATACATTGCTTCATGTCAAAAAGTTTCTTTAAAGAGGAGTACCCCGGATGTCAAAAAGAATATAGACTTACAAAATATGTCCAAAAGAAGCCCCTCAACTCGTGGAAGATGTATGCAAGCAGTACCCGAAAAAGAGACGCTTGATGAACTATCGTTGCTCCCAGACAATCGCTGTAGAAGCAAATGATCAGAAGTAATAATAATAATAATAATAATAATAATAATAATAATAATAATAATAATAATAATAATAATAATAATAATAATAATAATAATAATAATAATAATAATAATAATAATAATAATAATGGAAAGTGGCCTGATTGTGATTAGTCATGTATACTCTCTGTCTTGGGAAAATAAACTAAATGGAAAGAGGGCTTGTGTACATGTTGATACACCACAATACCCTCCATTTTTATTTTATTTATTTTTATTTTTTGCGGGAAGCCCTCCAGCTTTCTTTTGCAACAAAGTGGGATGATGTCCTGGACTTTATTATTGTAGATGACCATCTATCTATCCATGAAAAGCAATGCTAGATTATGATGCACCGTGATTGATTGGCAAGTGGCAGGGTCATGACAAGAGTGATATATCCTTCTAATCTCACTGTCCGTACTGTACTAGTTCATTTTATTGTGTGTGTGTGTGTGTGTGTGTGTGTGTGTGTGTGTGTGTGTGTGTGTGTGTGTGTGTGTGTGTGTGTGTGTGTGTGTGTGTGTGTGTGTGTGTGTTTGCGGTGAAATGCGCCTGTGCTACGTAGCCCTGCATTGACTTGATTATTATCAATTATTCCCTTTGTTTACACATATAAGATATTATGGATATTCCAATATAAGCTGCATACAAACTAAAATGAGTGAATAAACACGTTAATATGTGTTCATATACACTCGATTCGGAAAATGTTACTTCCGATCCGAATTAATTGACGCAGTATACTGCAACGTAGTACATTTTTTAACATCATACTCCGGCTTTTGGTACATACACACTGTACATGAGTACAAAAAGTCGATCGAGGCAGATTATTTGGTGGCTGAAAGGAAGGCTGGTAGCTGTTTTAATTAATTGTTGAAGAGAAGAGAGTACGTGGATGCAAAGTCGACCAAATTGGAGTCTAAAGTGCGTACAGTATGCATGTACGTAGCGTAGATGGAGAGAAGTCAATGGCGTATAAAGGAGCAAAGCGCGATTTCCGTAACAGTCAAGTGACAGCGGCCGTGAACCATATGTGCGTGTATGATCTGTGAGCAACGATGAACAGTGATGCCGCATCCGATGGATCAGAGGAATTAGTAGCGAATATGTGTTTATTATTATTATTTTTCTGTTTTGTTAGAAACGATGCTCGTATGCTTTCTGCGAGAGCTGCACGGATCTCAAAGCGCCTCGAGGTAACCGGGTACTGATGTGCTTGTGTTGTATTTAGTGCTTTTTCCGTTTCTTGTTTACTCCGCATATACGCTTTGTCTTCGGTCTAATTTCATAAAGTTTGACTAAGATTCTAGAAAAAATATGTATCAACAATCATATTTTTGAATCAATAAGATTAGATGCATCATGAAATTAATTATTGCAAATGCTGATATTTTTCAATATAAATTTGGCCAAAATTCATGATTTTTTTCTAATGCATCGTGGAACTAATTTCCGTGTAGTAATATTAGTTATTGCATTTGTTGATATTTTTTAGTGTAAATTTGACCAAAATTCATGAAGTTTGACTGAATCAAATCTAATGTGGGGAATAAAAAAGAAGCAGATTATAATAGGGTGAGTATTTCCTTTTGTTTTTCTTGTTAGAGGCAGGCATGGCATGAGAGGCACAATTGTTTGATTTGACCTAGGAGATTAGTTAAGGGACAAAACACAAAATGATGGGAGGCAATGCATGCGGTGATGATGCTTGGAAATTAAAATGATGGGAGGGTTGGAGAGGACAAAGCATGTGGCCGTGCAATCACGCACAGGAGACAATCTGCATGCTAAAGGAAAGACACTACAAGACACCCAGATTAGTTCGCCTGGCTAGGGAGAAAGTGTACGTAGTCCTCTTCTATTTCCAGCCGGTTCCTGCACAATCCATGTGGAATCAGTCTCTCGTGTTGGACCCCCAAGACTCTGAGAGATTCAGTTGGATAGTCACCTCCAGCCAGGTACAACCTGAGGAAATTGTTTTATTTTTTCTTGCTTATAAACTTGAGAATTATGTCTGTTGGGTTTAGTCCCACATCGGTTGTGGGGAAAGACATAACATGACTTATAAGGGCGGGGGTGTCCCCTCCTAACAGACTAGTCTTTTGGGGGGAGAAGGCTCAAGGCTTGTCATAAGTCGGTGTTGCTCTCCGGTTGGGCCTGGTTGACGCATGTGGGTCGGAAAAGCTGGTGATAGCGGACATGGGATTGCGTAACAATGTGGACTTTTTTAAAGAGAAGTGCATATTTATACCTGAACTCTAGGGGGTGGGGGGGTGTTAATCTACAACCCTGAACTATAGAACCGGTTAAACCGCACTCTCAAACTTTTGATGCCGGTTAAATCACCCCCCCCCCCGATGGATTTTGAAGGTGGTTTGGCGTGATGTGGCATCTTGGTGGATTATTCAACGCTAATGTGGCATCTGGGTTGAAAAAACAGTATTATCGGTCCGACATGTCATACAACGATATTCCCCCCCCCCTTCTCACGTTCGATCCTACAGGAGCACAAGCGCCTACCACGTCACTCCCGACTCTCTTGCCTCTGTCTTTGGCTGATGCTGGTAATGGCCCTGTTGTGCAAAGGAGGTTAGCTAGCCCTAACTTAACTCTTTCTTTTCATAATCCGTCAAAGGAATGAAAAAAAGAAACTTTATGTGAGATAAGTTGGGCCTTATACTTTGGCTCGACCAACAATAGCAGCAGTAGCCATGGTGGTGAGCTTTGCGCAAAGGAGGCCCAAAATCGACGTCGGTATAATATTGTTACCCTCTTTGTATCGTTTCAATTTCAGTTGCATATTTGCATACCTAAATATAAAGACCCTAATATCCGATGACCGTCGGCTCCCAAATAGCCCTCATCTGGTACACTGAGCGAAAAAAGAAGTCTTCCCTCGCAAGTTTGCTCCATTTGGGTTCCACTTCTAGCACGACCTCATCTGGCCCAGGAAAAAGAAACATCGGCGTACCCAATGGAACAAACAAAATTAACGGGCCGCAAAAAACTAGGTCAATCGCTCATTAGAGTTTGCCTAGATTTGGACATAGGATGCTCGACAAAGGTACGCCATGTGGCAACCACCGTCTTCGTCCAGTGGCTGTCAAGTCACTTTATTTTGTTGACAACCTGCCTTTGGTTCTCTCCAAACTGTATGCCGAGTGCCCGACAGATGACCCTCGGAAAAATTTGTTTGCCTGAGAGGTGTATGTCGTATGCCTTTTGCCGAGAAGGCGTTGCCGAGTTTTTTCGTCCTTTGCCGAGTTTCCTGAGCACTCAAAAAGAAGACGATTTCAGTAGTGCATGCTCACCGAGAAAACTTGAAGAAGATGAGTGGCCTAGCCGTCGCAGACACGAGAAGAACAGGGAAAACATGTTGATCTATCCATGCATCTTGTAGTAGTACTAGTACTATTTTTTGCGGGTAGTAGTATTATCTTTTTTAGATATTCGTTGATGCATCTTGTTTCTTTTCTTTTGAGAGTGTGTATCCAGGGCATCTTTGCTGAAAAGGAAGACAAGAATTAGGAGTAGAAGATGGACTTAACTGAAACTAGCAACTTGATCGTGCCATATTTCTCGCATCCACTATATTCTAGATTTTGGTAAGCTTTGATTTGATTTGAGTATAGATAGGGGAAGACAAGAAAGTTTTGATATAGTTGAGGTTTCGCTGAGATTTGATTTGATTTGAGTACGCGTAGGTAAACACAAGCAAAATTTTGATTTCATTGAGGTTTTGATAAGATTTGATTGATTGAGATAATGCAGGTTGTGGGGAATGGCGCGCAGGAGGGACAAAATCAAACGGCTGAGGAACAGAGACGAATGCGAACGTACACCGACCAACTTCCTTATGAGGTCAGACGACCATTTTCAGCTCGAACACAACCACATGACGGGAGTTATGGCACGCAGGTGCTGGGCACCGACCCTTTTTTTTCTTTTGGCTTTCAATTTTGGATCTTTTTATATCATTTGAACCAAAAGTCTATATTAAGTTTCGTCTGCACATTCATGTTCCTCATGACAAAGACTTTGAAATACGACCATTTTGAATGCATTTCAACGACTTCAGTTTTAACCGCTGAAACTTAATATGAATGCAGGGCAAAATCACCAAATTTTAGAAACCAGAATTAAAACTTGATGAACCCCCAAGCGAAGTCCACCAGTTTTACGAATCACAAAGCAATCGTGTGCGAACCAACCTGTGATTGGATGGTTAGAGGGACTGTGGTATCCCCAGCCCACCAGGGTTCAAATCCTGGTGCTTGCATTTATTTCAGGATTTCCGGCGATGCGCTCAGTCTTTCGAAGATGCTCATAGGGGTAGGATGTGCGTGTGTGCGTTCATAGAATTGAGTGTATGCGCGTGTATATAAGCGTTTGTGTCTGTACATGTTAAAAAAAAAATCAATAGTGTGACATGGCATGGCTGGACAGATACGTGCCTCCGCACCTGCATTCAGTCATAACCTTACGAAATTTTGTGCAATCATTGTTGCATCTAGAATGCTAGCCGCAGAAGAAACTCTCTTCCGCTCTTTTGTGTATTGTATAAGGTTGTCACACAAAACACACACACACACACAAGGTTGTCAGTCCCCTGGCTACCACGTAGGCACGGACCGATGGGACCTAGCTGCCGGCATTCATGGCTAGCGCCACACCACACGAGCCCTGTGAGCCACGGCAAACGAGCACAAAACTAACTAAACCACCCACTTATCCAGCCAGCCGGCCCGGCCCGTGCAATCACATTGACCGGTGCAACCAAAGCCATCCAGCTCAGTCGTCATATAAAATATCCGGCTTTTGCACCACCTGTCCATGTATTAGTTACTTAGCATCCGCTCGTTAATCTGTAAGTTCCGTACAACAATTGATTGCCAGATAGTCACGCATGTACTACGTTACATGTATTTCAGACAATTCACATTATCATTGCAATCTAATTTTAATTTATACTCCCTCCGTCCTATAATATAAGATCATTTTGCAAACTAAACCAACTTGCAAAATGTTCTTATATTGTGGGACGGAGGGAGTACTTTTTAGTTACCTTACTTCTCCCCAATAGAATTTATTGATTGATTGCATCCTTAATCATTTCACTTTTTTTAACCGAGAATCTACTCGCCATGGATCAATTAACGGTTGCTGCTGCTTTATTATTGCTGGATTGACAGTAGGGCTTGCTTCTATTGGATCCGGAGTTGGTCAAGGTACTGCTGCTGGACAAGCTATAGAAGGTATATCGAGATAGGGAGGAAGGCAGAAATAATGTATATGGGGCAATAGAACGAAAGGCCTCTTCTACCCGTGAGCTCAAATGAGGTCGCGATGACCAATAAAATTCAAAAGTAATTCATTTTTTTTCTTTTTTTGTGGCAAATTTAAACAAATGTTTTGAGTAATTGCAAAGTTTTATCATGTAATGACATTCATGAAAGTCATGGCAAAGACAACACTCCAAGATGCTTTCGAAATAACATTTTTTGAGCATCGGTTTTTTATCACGACTTCCACGAATGTCATTCCATAATGAAACTTTGCAAGCGCTCAAAAATATTTGACCATGTTTGGCACAGAAAAAAGTCAGAATTTTAAAAATTTTGCCTCATATTTTGGATTTTTTTATTGTTCACATGAGCCCATTTAGCTCAAGCTAAGAAACATTGTGTCTGCAATAGAAGAGGGTCAAACATAAAAATTTAGAGCATTTTGAGCTGGCGATGCAAGGATGTTTTATAAGAAATTACCATGGAGGGAGCCATGGCCTCATCTTGCCCGCTCTTGGTTCTATCCCTAGGTAAGTAAAGAAGGCCTCCTAGGGGTAAGAGACATAGGGTTAACGAGAGAGCCAAAACAAAAATGATCTGTGTTGTATAATCTTGCATAATCTCGAATGTAGAGGGTGTGCGATCATATTTTCATGCGAAGATTGTTATCCATACGGTGTAGATTTCTCTATATTGATGATAAATAACTTCATCGTTGACCGTCTGGATTGCTCCTCAATGTGAAGTTGGAGCTGCTGCGACACCATGCGACACAGCGGCAACAATGACACGTCATGGGCAGTTCAGACTGTTGGTGTTAGGCATGCTCCTTTTCTCCTCCAAGGCTCGTCGTTGAAGTCGGGTCATTTGGTCCTCAATGTTGGGCATAGGCCGACAGGATTCCCATGCTTCGTTCGGTCTGATGGTTCTTAATTGGTCGTCCGCGGTGAAGTCGGAGTCACTTCCCAGGGAGCAGCGGAGACGATGATGCTTTGCAGACATCCTCGACAGTGTTCCTCTTTGCGGCGACGTATGTCAGTCATGTGGGTAGTCAGATCGACCAAGTGCCCCGTCTTGCTGGCGCGCTGTAACAATTTTCGTCTTATTTTTCATTAATTAATCAAGCAATTAGTTTTATTTCTTAATAAAATCGAGATCCTTTGTTATTATATGAACACTCATTTTATTCATGTTCGAAATCATGCATTGATGCATGGGAGATTTTGTCGTCGGCCGCAGCGGCAGAAATGAATGAGGATTATATTTGCGGTGCCGTGGTGCGTTGTCCCGTTGTGATCCAACAGGCCGTACCCGCTGCTCCCAAGTCTTCTCCCTATCATAAACAGAGTCCCCAACTTTAATAACCCTTTTAAAATTCGAACAACTTATAAATATACTCATACACGGGCGGACGTCGGCGTCGACCAGATCCTCGCACTGCACATACAGGCATGCTTTTGTCATCTTAACCTTAATTATAATTAGCAGCTTCTTTTGACGAACCAACTGAAACTCACCGACAGACATGATACCTTTGCGGCTCTAATTTTTACCAAGTATATCTAGATCCAGCTGCTTGATTAATTTAGTAATGCTGCTCCCTCCGATCCAAATTAATTTAGATAAAGTCGGAGGGAGTACAAAATGTGTCTAAAGAACCCAAGAAACTTCCACAAAAGTCAGGCACTTGTTGGATGCCTGCTTCTGGGTTAATCTCACTGCCAAGCGTATGACGAGCTACTAGCAAAATTGATGAAAAGTAACCTGGCTAATTAGGCTTGTACTAGTACGTAGCAGTATCTTCTTTGTCGTGGGATAATAAAATACATAATAAAATAAAGGGAATGTGTGTGTGTGTGTGTGTGTTTCTTGGACCTCCATCATTTTTCAGCAAAGTGGAATGATGCCCTGGACTTTATTGTGATGTCGATCTATGAGAAAAGCACAGCTAGATCGATAATGCGCCGCGCTTAATTGTTGGC
The DNA here is from genome assembly GCA_021437245.1 of Aegilops speltoides. Classification (NCBI taxonomy): domain Eukaryota; kingdom Viridiplantae; phylum Streptophyta; class Magnoliopsida; order Poales; family Poaceae; genus Aegilops; species Aegilops speltoides. The sequence goes on from CM038146.1 coordinate 498,046,567, forward strand.
AAGTGGCACGATCATGACAAGAGTGCTATATCCTTCTTATTCCTGTCTATGCTAACTAGTTTCTCCCTTTGCAAGGAAGTGCCTAAACCTTGCACTGACTTGATTATTGTCAATTAGTTGTGAGTAAATTATATCAAGAACTTATTGACCAATGTACCTTTTTTTTTTACGAAAATGCCCTAGATCTATTATAAAAGTTCATCAATAGTACAAAGCACGTCAAACATATACAAATTTTAAAACAAACATAATAAAAAACACATCGAGGTCTCTCGACCACCGAACTGTCACAACCGCCGCCAGAATCAGACATATAAATTTAATTTGAAGTAGTATTTTCTACTCCCTCCGTTCCTAAATATAAGTCTTTGTAGAGATTTCACTATAGACTACATACGGAGCAAAATGAGTGAATCTACACTCTAAAATGCATCTACATACATCCGTATGTGGTTCATAGTGAAATCTCTCCAAAGACTTATATTTAGGAACGGAGGGAGTAGATCCGAGGAACCATACATACATTGCTTCATGTCAGAAAAAATAGACCTACAAAATATGTCCACAAGAGGCTCCTCCTCTTCCCGTGGAAGATAGATGTATGTAAGCAGTGCCTGAAAAAGAGACGCATGATCAACTCTCGTTGCTCCCTCCCCAAACAATCACTAGAAACAAGGAGGAGTGGCCTACTGGTAAAATAATAGTAGTGGAAAGTGGCCTGATAGTGATTAGTCATGTAAGAGAACACACTAAACAAATTAAGGGGGTCTGTGCACAATGTTCTTGGACCACAATGCCCGCCAGCTTCTCTTTCTGCAACAGAGTGGAGTGATGCCCTGGACTTTATTGTGGTAGATGACCGTCTATCTATGAAAAGCACTGCTAGCTAGATATGATGCACCGTGCTTGATTGGCAAGTGGCAGGGTCGTGACAAGACTGCTATATCCTTTTAATCTCACTGTCCGTACTGTACTGGTTCATCTTATTTATTTCATTTTGCTTGAAATGCATGTACGTGCTAGCTTGCATTGACTTGGTAATTATCATCAATTTGTTGCAAGTAAGACATGTTAGAAACTTGTTTTATCTATGTACTGCAACATGCTAGTACATTCGACTGAAAAATAAGGCACATATATAAATTTGATCAAATTTTATAACATTAAACTTGAGACAAAAATTTTAAATTCCCTCTTCTCAAGCGCGGAGGAAGTACTACATCATACCTTGAGACTAGCCATAGTGGGAGTAACTTCGGTAGTAACATCAAGTCCAACTCAGCAAATTTGCTTATGTGGCAATGAGTTAATGAGGAGAGATGTAGTACTAGTAACTTAGCTAGTTACTGTAACATCACATGTCCCAATGCAATATGAGTCTATAACCTAATAAATGAAGCTTTGCATGTTACCACACTTATGTTACTACCCACTATAGAGGTAGTAACATAGAGTAGTAACATGAGCATGTTACTACTCTATGTTACTACCCATTGTGGCTAGTCTGACATATAGCAAGCCTTGGGTACAGACATGCAGTACAGGCCTACTGCACACGAGTACTCAATCGAAACAAAAAAGTTGGTCGATGCAGATCATTTGGTGGCTGAAATGAAGGCTACCACTAACTAAATCAATTGATTAAAGAGAGGGGAGTACGTGCCAAGTCAATCGGAGTCTGAAGTACGTACAGTACGCACGTACGTAGATGTAGAGAAGTCAATGGCGTATGAAGGAGTAAAGTAAAGTCGCGTTTTCCGTGACAGCGCCCGTGAACCATGCAAGCGTGTTGAGTAGCATTAGCATGTGAGCAGCGATGATGAACAGTGATGCCGCATCCGATCGATCAGAGGAGCTAGTAGCACCTACAAGTAATACCTCACACCTTTATTGTGTTGCTTGTTGTTCTTATTCTGATTTTCTTTAGGTCTGATGCTCATATGCTCTGCATGGATCTCAAAGCGCTTCGATATAATACGTGCTCCCTCTGCCTCTGAAAAAGGCTTCTAATTTTGTTTGAAGTTTGGTCTTCGGAGGTGGTGCGTCGACAAGAGAAGCTCTACGGAAGTTTGGTCTTCGGAGCTGGTGCGTCGACAAGAGAAGCTCTGTGGAGGTTGGGTCTTCGGAGGTGTCCGGTGTCGTTCGTGATGCGGTGCTGTGTTTCAACTTAGGATAGGCGCTTTTGTTTGTGGCTTGCTTTGCGGTGGTGGTTGTCAGTGGTCTTACCCGGGTGTGAGGTGTGTGCTACACTCGTTGTTTGCCGCAACGAGTGTTAGCTTTCTTGTAGGTAACATTATGTCTTCTATAAAACTATGATACGCCTAGGCGCACTCTTAAAAAGAATTGTTTGAAGTCAAACGGTGCAAGGTTTGACAAAGTTCGTAACAAAAACTATCGGAGGAGTTAGTAGCACCTACAAGTAACACCTCACACCTTTATTGTGTTACTTGTTCTTATTCTTTTTTTAGATCTGATGCCCCTATGCTCTCTGCCAGAGCTGCACGGATCTCAAAACGCTTCGATATACTCCCTCCGTCCTAAAATTTTTGTCTTAGATTTGTCTAAATACGGATGTACCTAATACTAAAACGTGACTTGATACATCCGTATTTAGACAAATCTAAGGCAAGAATTTTGGGACGGAGGGAGTAATACGCACTCCCTCCGTCTTTGAAAAAAATGCTTCTAATTTTTGTTTAAAGTTCGCAGCAAAAACTATCATGAAATACGGCACCTATTTTATATCATTTGATACACAAGTAGATTAGTTTCATACGATATCTATTTAGTACTCCCTTCGTAAAGAAATATAAAACCTTTTAGATCACTAACTTAGTGATTAAAAGGTCTTATATTTCTTTAGAGAGGGAGTACTATTGTAGTTGCTGATAGTTTGACTCACAAACAAGGTCAAACTATGCATCATTTGACTTCAAACAATATTCATACGCCATCTTTTTAGAGAAGGAGGGGGTATGTGCTTGTGCTTGCGTAGCTGTGTGTATGTATTATGTATATATATAGAGAGAGGATTCCATTTCGTTCGTTTCTAGCTAGAGGCGGCCGGAATGCAATGAGAGGCATAATGGTTGATTTGACGGAGGAAATTGTTAATTAGGTAATGAAAAGAGATGAAATGATGGGAGGCGATGCATGCAGTGATCATAGAAATTAAAAATGATGGGAGTGGACAAAGCATGTGGCCGCGCAATCAACGGAGGCAATCTGCTTGCTAAAGGATGGACACTACAAGACACCCAGATTAATCTGACGCATGGATAAAGTGTCGTCTTCTTTTCCTTCTGGCCGGTTCTTCCTAGGCACAACGTGGAACCTCTCGTGCTGGACACGTGTAGATCGTGCCCTCAGACCCAGCTGGATGCCCAATTTCAGCCAGTCTATTGGTATAGATCGAGGCCTTCTTTAGTTTCGCAGGTCCTATATAAAAAAAAAATCCTTAGAGCTCTTTAGTTCGTAAAAGGGAATCATATTTCTATTTATTATGATTGATTTCTGTCCTCCATATTTCAAAGAAAAAAAATACTAACTCAGACTTAGTGGAGAAATTCTCATCCTGTGAATCAAACACCATCTCTTTTTCTTTAGAAACCGAGATACACGCCACCTCAATTCCTATGACTTACTTATTCCTATCCTAGGAGCCAAAGGAGGCATAAGAAATGATGTTACAATTGTAAAGCTAACTAAAGCTTACGTTCAAATTTTCCATTTTGAATTGGTAGGGGCACCGAGCACGTGCACCTCTTTTACCACGTCTTCTTTAAACCAAAAGGGTAATAATTTCAATTTGGATTTGGAATATTGTGAGATACTAAACTCGTTTGGTCCACATTCACCCCACTTTCGCTCCATGTGCGTATGAGGACTGGCCTTCTGAATGAGATCATTTTTCAAGATCGCCGCAATGAGAGGAAAGTGATTTTTTTTTCTCTGCTCAGGATCAACCTTGTTTCCTGGCGAGACCACGAGCCCCCTCTTCCTCTGTCTGATGCTCTAGCGATGGAAGAGGACAGAGACTCCATGGCTTTCGTGTTAGAAATAAATTCAGAATCTGTCTTCGATCGTCGATGGCAACACGATGGTGTTGTCATCGGCGTGGAATATGTTATCCCTACCTCTCCCTCCTTCTGGTGACGTTTCTTCCTATCATCAGGAGGTGTGTGAAGGATTGTGTGTCCCTAGATCTGGTAATTTGTGTCTGGGTTTTTCTTTTGCAGGTTTGGCTCGGCAGCACTGTCCGGCGGAGTAGACAACATGGTTGCATGTTTTAGTTCTCCAACTCCAGTTTAAACCGATGATGGTTGGCCAGTCTCGGTCTCGTCGGGGAGCGTGTGTGATCTGTCTTCCCCAACTCTATCTGGACAGATCTAGGGCGTTCTAAAGGCCCTCTTCGACGATTTCTTCTCCATACGATGATTTGCTACGTAGATCGTGGCCTCCAGCTTGTTATGTTATACATCGACGACTTTTCAACCATTGCTTGTACAAACTTTTAGCTTTCGACAAGTTTGATCCGCTATGACCGAGGCCTAGAGGTGACAACGACCTCTGCACATGACGCGCTGTCAGATGGAAGTAGGAGGAAGAAGACTCTGGCATCCCTGAGAACTTGGATGTAGTTTTTAAGTATGGGGTTAGTGTAATGATTAGTGCTACTTAATAGTATATTATATGATCGTTAACCTTTTCGCAAAGAATCCCCTTATGAGATCACTCCCTAAATGCTCATGGTCTAACGACGGATCCTGCACATGAATCCTGAAGTGATCGCTGCCACGCACCCTTCTGAGCGAACTGGCAGCTGATGGTATTAAACGATTCAGTCGGGATGGCAATCTAAGCGAACACATTTGAGATGGCAAATTTCTAATTTTAGAGCATTGAAATTTTCATCCCTTTCTCCGTTGATGTAGCATGGCAATTCTCTTCAGCGAGCATGGCATATCCCAAGAATGGCAATTTTCACCATTTTTTTTAGGATGAAAATTCTACACGTTGCGATCATGGAAAGTACATGAAAACGCATGCCCATTACTCTGCTCCAGCGTGACAATTTTCTGACAATCTATTTATACAACATCACAACTTTTACTTTAGAACAAGACAAACCCTTATACAACAGTATGTCAGATGTATATGTTTTCGCATGACAATTTTGAAGCGTTTGTTGCGATTGGTTTTTTTAGCGAACAAAAACGTTTGTTTGTTCCTACCTGGTTCGGGCAACGATAGTTGCTCGGGTAGCCATCCTGAGAGAAAAACTACACATTATTGGGTTTTTATTTTACTTTTTAGGATTTGTTTTCTTTGAGTGGTGATCTCCAAATGAGATGAACCATGGAGTTCGGGTGTGACTCTTTTCTAGCGCCATTATACTTGTGCTCGGACCACGGTAGATGGTGGTGGGCTATATGGAGCGAAGCCTGCTAATATCAGTAGTTGTAGTTCGCTTTTGTTGCATTAAAATTTGCGCAGCTATGTCATGCTTATTGCAAGACGTATGTTCCTCTCGCCTTTGGCGCTTTTGTTAGTGGCCGGCGCATTAACTTGCATTTGAAAACTTCTTCGCAATGATATTAGAAAACTTATATGGAACGATACAGGACCGGTTTTGGAAGCTTCCATGCGGGCTTTTTGTGTTTTCTTTATAGGATTCCAGCGTTTTTTTTCTTTTTCTTTCTTTGTTTTTTTCAAACACATGTTGATTTCTTTCAAAAATATTATTTTCTAGATACAGGTTGTACGTTTTTTTAATTTATACTCCCTCCGTTCCTAAATACTTGTCTTTCTAGAGGTTTCAAATGGTGACTACATACGAAACAAAATGATTGAATCTACACTCTAAAATATGTCTATATACATACGTATGTGGTGACCATTTAAAATCTCTAGAAAGACAAGTATTTAGGAACGGAGGGAGTATTCAACAATTGTCCAAATACATTCTGATCATTTGTAAAATGTACATTGAACATTTTTTAAATACATAGACAAGATTTTTTAACCCACATTGAACATTTTGAAAAATGTCACGCATCATATTTTTAAGCGCGCAAACATTTCTCATGTCATGAACAATTTTTTTTGAATGGTACGAATATTTTGAAAAAATATCCATCAAATTTATTTTTTCATGAATATTTTTGAAAAGTATTATGGACATTTTTTAAATGTCACGTTAATTTTATAATGACACTGACATTCTTCAGAGTTTGTGCGACAAAGTTTTACACTGCATTAACAGTTTTTTAATGCGTTGTGTAAATTAATTGCTGAAATATTGAGGGGAGGCGCTATTGCAGTAACAAAACGAACGTCTGTAAAACTACTGGGCCGGCCCACTATCTTCAATCTTGAGGGGAGGCGCTATTGCAGTAACCTCTAAAAAAAATCTGTTTCGCAATACCTAAAAACTCTCTCTCTCTCTCTCTCTCTCTCTCTCTCTCTCTCTCTCTCTTCCGGTTGGTCAGGTTGCTTCAGCCTTGAGACGAATTTTCTGGACCTCTAAACATTTCTTACATGAATTAAGCCGGTGACTTGATCCAAAAAAAGTAGGCGGAGAATTATTTGTTTTGAGATTTAGGCCAAGAACTAAAAATCAGTAAAATTAAGGGAATGTGTGCTTGGGCCTTGGGTACAGACATAATTTTTTCTTACTGTATAGTATCTTTTATTCACATAATTTTTATTTTGTACCTCGGATTTATCCTAATACATATCCATGCTCCATTTTACATTACATACATCAATCAACATCTTAATTCAGCAGAATTTTTCCTTTAGTAAAACTACAATGAGTAGCAGCAAAATGATCCATGAAATAACCGTACATTGCTTCATTTAAAAAATAATATAGACCTACAAAATATGTCCACGAAAGGTGCCTCCGCTTCCTGTGGATAATATATGTAAGCAGTGCCCGAAAAGGAAACGCTTGATCGTCTCTTGTTGCTCCTCAAACAATCACTAGGAACAATGAGGAGTGGCCTACTGGCAAAATAATACTAATAATAGTGGAAAGTTGCCTGATTATGATTAGTCATGTACTACCTCACTAGCCTTGGGAAAAATAAATAGAAAAAGGGCTTGTGCACATGTTCTTCTTGGACCATAATGCCCTCCTATTTCTTGCAACAAAGTGGAGTGATACCCTCGACTTTATTGTGGTAGATGACCATTTATCTATCCTGAAAGGCAGTGCTAGATATGATGCACCATGCTTGATTGGCAAGTGGCAGGGTCATGACAAGAGAGCTATGTCCCTCCAATCTCACTGTCCGCACTGGTTAATCTTATTTCTTCATTTTGCTTGAAATGTCTGTACGTGCTAGCTCGCATTGACTTGATTATCATCATCAATTAGTTGGGAGTAGGACATGTTGGGCACTTGTTTTATCCGCGCACTACTGCAACATGCTAGTACATGCGACTCAAAAAGAGGGCATATGAATTTTATATGAAGTAAATGGGTGTAAGGTTTTGCCCGGCTCCAGCGAGGGAGGGACGATGACGGCGGCGTGCTTTCGTCTCACTTCAGCGCTTATAGTTGTCGCTATGTGGTCTACGGATCCGGTTGTAATTTTTATTATTTCTAGTGTTAGTTGTACCGTCATAACTAAAGATGAATAGATCGGATGTTTTCCGCTAAAAGAAATGGGTGCACGGTTACGATAATTTCTCTTCAAATTTTGATCAAACTTCATAACATTAGACTTCATGAAAAAATTACAGGCCCCACATCGTACCCTGACATATAGCAAGGCTCGGGCCTTGGGTACAGACATGCATGCAGTACATGTACATGCATACTGTACACGAGTACTCGATGGAAACAAAAAGTTGGTGGATGCAAATCATTTGGGGCCGGTAGCTGATTTCATTGATTGATTATTAAAAGAAGAGAAGAGAGTACGTGCAAAGTCAATGGAGTCTGTCTGTCTAAAGATCGAGTACGTACGGTGTGCATGTACGTGGCGGTACGTTACGTACGTAGATGGATTAGAGAAAAGTCAATGGAGTCCGAAGGCGTAAAGCCGCGATTTCCGTAACAGTGAAGCGATAACACCCGTGATTGGCCGTGAACCATGCAAGCAAAGCGTGTTTGAGTTTGGGAGCAGCGATGATGAACAGTGATGTTGCATCCGATCGATCAGAGGAGCTAGCAATGTGTTTCTTCCTCTTCTTTGCTGGAGCTGCACGAATCTCGAAGCGCCTCAAGATAACCGTGCCATGAGAGGCATAGATGGTTTTGATTTGACCGAGGAGATTACTTAAGGGACGAAACACAAAATGATGGGAGGCAATGCACGCGGTGATCATGCTTCAGAATTAAAATGATAAATAGAGGGGGAGGGAGGACAAATTAAGCATGTGGCCGTGCAAATCACAGGAGACAAATCTGCGGGCTGAGGGCAACACTGGGCGCCGGTGCGCCGGCCGAATGTTTCGGCCGGTCTACTCCCAGCCGCCCGATCTGCTGTATGACACCATCAGATCGGAGCTCTTCTGCTGTTTTTTTACCTTGTCCTTGTCTCCCCGAGCACTCGCCGCGCCGACCGCCCGTCGGGGCCGCCCCACGCTCCAGCACTTAGCTCGCCCCGACCGCTCGCTGCCCGGCCACGGTTGAGCTGACCGCTCGTCGCCTCGGCCGCCGGTCGGAGCGCCATGGATGCAGCTTCGCGACTCAGCTCGTCCAGACCGCTCGCCGCCCCGGCCGCCCATCGGGGCCGCCCCGTGCTCCGGGACTCAGCTCGCCCGGACCGCTGCCCCTGCCGCTCGTCGGAGTGCCATGGATGCAGCTCCGCCTCACCGATGATTGGTTCCAGCAAAAACAGAGATGCCCCGTGGTAGCATTTTTCCGTGTCAGTCGTAGCAAATGAAGACAACGGTTGCAGCAAGAAAAATCCATCGTCGTCGCCATTGTAGCAAAAATGTTAGTCGTATGTAGCTTCCATGGTTGTCGGTTGCAGCAAAAAATGACGTGTTTGTAGCAAAGAAAACACATCATCGTCGCTGTCAGGCCGCATCATCATCATGTGGTTGCAATTACAACGAGCAAAAAGGCTACAACCGCTGACATGAAGCTTCAACCGGCTATGAAAAAAGTTTTAACTCATGTACGAAAAAAACTATGACAACCAAAAAGAAAGGTTACAACCGCTGACAGAAAACCTTCATCTGGCGACGAAAAAAGCTTCATACGGCCATGAAAAAAGTTTCAACCATGGAGCCAGAAGCCATGGACGACGGACGAAAAGTTGCGACCAGCGGTTACAAAAGCTACAACCGGAATTGAAAAAAGCTTCAAACTTATTGTCTTAGCTGTGGCCATGGACGACGGCGAGGAGCTGAGGCGGTGACGCGGGGAGATCTGCGGCCATGGTGGCCATGAAGCTGGAACCGGCTGGCGGGTGAGCTGCAGTCTTATGACAGAAGCATGGGGCGGCCGAGGGATGAGCGTGGTCTGCACGGGTGGCCGGCGAGCAGGAGCCATGGAACGGCAGCGACGACGGCGGCCGGCGGCGTGAGGAGCTTGCACTGGAGTCCCGGTTGAAGGTAGAAAAAAAGATAAGTGTTAAGGATAGAAGAGGGAAAGTTGTGCAGGGCCCACTGCGTACACACGTTTTGCTTTCAGGGGTGTTTTCGTGGACGCTGGGCCAGCGTGGTGTGCGATCCGGCCGAACGATTCGGCCGGCGCACCGGCCTCAAACGATTCCCGCGGGCTAAAGGATGGACACTGCGAGACACCCAGATTACGTTAATTTACAAGAGATGCAGTTGTATATGTTGATACTTAATTAGCACATCTAATTAAGGACACGATTTGATCTGACCTTACAGTGTTTGGCCAAAAGGAGTGACAACCGTTGGATTAACCATCGAACAAGTATTGTGCTAGGAAATGTTGTGTGTGCAGTAATCCCGTAAGGGATAATCAACGTTTGAAACTGAAATGCGGTTTCCCGCACATGCCCTCTCCTATCCTCTGGGCAATGGACGCTCCATCCATTTGGTACAAACTAAGAAGAATGCCCTTTTAATGCCCTTTTTTGACGAATAAACTGAGAATACACCCTTTTTGCAGAGTTGATGACACTCTGCGTTCAAATTGTTAGATTTATCCGGACCTCCAGCGGAGTGCGTTAGGGGGATCCAATGCCCCCCTTCCTATTTAACCTAGTAGTGGAAGCTCCCGTGGCTATCCTTGACGGGCCAAGGCGGTCGAACATATTCGCGCCGTATGTCCTCACCTCATCGGTGACGGTGGGATTACGCACCCCCAGTACGCTGATGATACCTTCCTGATGATGCGAGGCTCGGATGAGGACATTCAACACCTGAAGTTTCTCCTACTTTGCTTTCAGAAGATGTCCGGTCTAACTATCAACTTTGCTAAAAGTGAAGTCGTGATTATGGGATACTCAGATGAGGAGAAACTGCGGATTGTGAATGGCCTTAATTGTCGTTTGGGCTCCTTCCCCACTACCTACCTGGGGTGCCCACTAGCGACTCGTCTTCAGAAAAAGGATCTCCGCCCTACCGTAACCAAGGTCCAACACTGGGTGGAGACTTTGCACGGGAGGTGGCTCGCGGCCAGGGTAGTCCTGATCAATTCTTCCATGACCAGCCTCCTGATGTATTTGATGGGATTCTATAGCTTTCATGAATCCATTCACCACGACATTGCCAAATAGTAGTCCTGCTTCTTTTGGGCCGGCAAAGGCGACAAACAAAAGTACCACATGGTCAAATGGGAAATCTTCAAGCTCAAGGATCAAGGTAGCTTGGGAGTTATTTCGTCCAAGCGGATGAACATCGCCCTTCTTTCCAAATGGCTTTGGAGAATAGCCATGGGAGAAGGCGGGATGTGGCTGAACATCCTCCGCGCAAAATATCTGTGCGGTCAACCATTGGCATTTGCGTCGGGGACAGGTGGCTCCCAGTTCTGGCAAGCAATAATACAACTCCTTCCTATTCTCCATATCGGCTCTTCCATCTCGGAGGGATCTGGAGTTAGTACCCTATTTTGGCTTGACCGTTGGTCGGGCTTGAAGACATTCACGGAACGCTTCCCATTGATATTCAGCATATGTGCGATACCCCACATCTCGGTGGAGGAGGCTCTTGGCAACCTTGGCAACCTTGACTTTAGGCACACCTTTGGTCCCGCGGAGTGGGAACAACGGGAGGAGCTCCTCGATTGCGTGGTGCTTCATACTCCCTCTCTCGAGAATGATTCCATTGCATGGCATGTAGAGCCGAATGGGTTATTTTTGTCTAAATCTCTATAGAAGGCCATTGCGGCCACCCCAGCTCCGTACGAACTTAATCTCCTTTAGGATATGGAAGTGCATATGAAGATTAGGGTCTTCCTTCGGCAATTGGTCCGAGGCCGACTACCCTCGAGTGTTGAGGTTCGCAAACGCAACGGGCCTGATAATGGAAAATGCCCACTTTGCGACATTCTGGAAGATTCCAACCACATATTCTTCATGTGCCCGGCTGCAGTTTTCCTATGGTGCTGCCCTCACGAGGGGATAGGTGGCGGTTGGTGCCATGGAAACCTCCCGGATATGTTTCGAGAAGTTCTCAATATACCACCCAGCTAGTGGCCCACCATGTGGGTGGTAGTTAGTGCCTTGACCTGGACATTATGGAACGTCTGCAAGAAGCTAGTGATTGAACATGTGATTCCGTGCCGTGTGACTGGTGCTATCTACAAATTGTGTGGCTTCTTACAGCTATGGAGATCGCTGAGTAAGCGGTGCGCTCGAGACAACATCGGCAGGATCATCACCGACCTCCCTCACGCCGTACGGGGCTTTCTCCGACTCCGCCTCCGCCGCCCAAGCCAGATTAGCGTGTTTTCTTCCTTTGTAGGGGTTGTTGTGATGTGCCCCAGCCTATCTTTTCTTCTAGATTTGGACCTCTTGCATTTACTTTGCTACTTTCGTCTTTAAATTTGTGGGTGGGTGAGGGTGGGGCACGTGCCCCATTTACTACCTTTTTAAGGGGGCGCTCCTTTTATTAACGCAATTTTGAATTTGGAGTACTGTGAGAAAGACCTATATAAGGGTGAGGACCCACAAGTATAGGGTATATACCGTAGTCCTTTCGATAAGTAAGAGTACCGAACCCAACGAGGAGCAGAAAAAAATGACAAGCGGTTTTCAGCAAGGTATTCTCTGCAAGCACTGAAATTATCGGTAACAGATAGTTTTGTGATAAGATAATTCGTAACAAGTAACAAGTAACAAAAGTAACTAAGGTACAGCAAGGTGGCCCAATCCTTTTTGTAACAAAGGATAAGCCTGGACAAACTCTTATATAAAGCAAAGCGCTCCCGAGGACACATGAGAATTATTGTCAAGTTAGTTTTCATCATGCTCATATGATTCACGTTCGTTACTTTGATAATTTGATATGTGGGTGGACTGGTGCTTGGGTGCTGTCCTTCCTTGGACAAGCATCCCACTTATGATTAACTCCTCTTGCAAGCATCCACAACTACAAAATAAGAATTAAGATAAATCTAACCATAGTATTAAACATGTGGATCCAAATCAGCCCCTTATGAAGCAACGCATAAACTAGGGTTTAAGCTTCTGTCACTCTAGCAACCCGTCATCTACTTATTACTTCTCAATGCCTTCCCCTAGGCCCAAATCATGGTGAAGTGTCATGTAGTCTACGTTCACATAACACCACTCGAGGAAAGACAACATACATCTCATCAAAATGTTGAACAAATACCAAATGCACATGACACTTATAACAAGACTTCTCCCATCCTCGGGAACAAAAGTAACTACTCACAAAGCATATTCATATTTATAATCAGAGGAGTATTGATTATCATTAAGGATATAAACATATGATCTTCCACCGAATAAACCAACTAGCATCAACTACAAGGAGTAATCAACACTACTAGCAACCCACAGGTACCAATCTGAGGTTTTGAGACAAAGATCGGATACAAAAGATGAACTAGGGTTTCAGTGGAGATAGTGCTGGTGAAGATGTTGATGGAGATTGACCCCCTCTCAATGAGAGGATTGATGGTGATGACGATGGCGATGATTTCCCCCTCCCGGAGGGATGTTTCCCTGGCAGAACAGCTCCGCCGGAGCCCTAGATTGGTTCTGCCCATGTTCCGCCTCAAGACGGCGGTGCTTCGTCCTGAAAGCTTCCTTCTTATTATTTTTTTTCAGGTTAAAACACACCATATAGCATAAGATGGGCATCGGGGGCCTGCCAGGGGGGGCACAAGGACGGAGGGCGCACCCATGCCCTCCATCCTTGTGGACTGTAGGTGGTCCCCCTCTCGTGCTTTCTTCGCCCAATACTTTTTATATTTTTCAAATATATTCTCCGTGAAGTTTCAGGACTGTTGGAGTCGTGCAAAATAGGTCTCTAATATTTGCTCCTTTTCCAGTCCAGAATTCCAGCTGGTGGCATTCTTCCTCTTCATATAAACCTTATAAAATAAGAGAGAAAAGGCATAAGTATTGTGATACAATGTATAATAATAGCCCATAATGCAATAAATATCAATATAAAGCATGATGCAAAATGGACGTATCAACTCCCCCTAGCTTAGACCTCGCTTGTCCTCAAGCGAAAGCCAATATCAAAAAATATGTTCACACATTTAGAGATAGAGGTGTCGATAAAATAAAATACGGACATGAGGGCAGCATGATCATCTTTAGAACAGCAACATATATTGTCATATAATTTCTTATGCTAAAGTAACAATTCATTCACAAGGTAAAGTATGAACCAAAAACTTCATTGAAAATTAACAAACTATGATCTCAGTCATTGAAGAAATTGCAATTTATCATAACATCGAAAAGAGTCAATATAAGAGCTTTTCAGCAAGTCCACATACTCAACTATCATTTAGCCTTTCACAATTGCTAACACTCATGCGATACTTATGGGTACAAAGTTTCAATCGGACACAGAGAAAGATAGGGGCTTATAGTTTCGCCTCCCAACCTTTTACCTCAAGGGTAATGTCAACAATAATACTTTATGAAAGCCTACATACGAGTGGATATATATATCTAGATCTCTCCAACACATAGTGCTTGGAAAAAGTGTAAAAAGGAAAGGTGAAGATCACCATGACTCTTGTATAAGGGTAGAAGGTAAAAATAAAAGATAGGCCCTTCGTAGAGGGACAGAGGTTGTCATGCACTTTTATGGTTGGACGCACAAAATCTTAATGCAAAAGTACGTCACTTTATATTGCCGCTTGTGATAAAGAACTTTATTATGCAGTCTGTCGCTTTTATTTCTTCCATATCACAAGTTCGTATAAAGCTTATTTTCTTCACACTTATAAATCATACATATTTAGAGAGCAATTTTTATTGCTTGCACCGATGACAACTTACTTGAAGGATCTTACTCAATCCATAGGTAGGTATGGTGGACTCTCATGGCAAAAATGGGTTTAGGGATGTTTGGAAACACAAGTTATCTCTACTTGATGTAAAGAATTTGGCTAGCATGAGAGGGAAAGGCAAGCTCAACATGTTGGATGATCCATGACAATATAACTTCTATTCGGATATAAGAAAACATAACCCATTATGTTGTCTTCCTTCTTGTCCAACATCAACTTTTTAGCATGTCATATTTTAATGAGTGCTCACAATCACAAAAGATGTCCAAGATAGTATATTTACATGTGAAGCCTCTCTTTCTTTATTACTTCCTATTAATTGCAACAATGACCAAAACTATGTTTGTCAACTCTCAACATTTATTCATCATACTCTTTATATGTAAAGTCATTACTCTCCATAAGATCAATATATGATATTTTTATTTCTTTTTATTCTTTCTTTTATTTTTATCAAGATCATAGCAAGATAGCAAAGCCCTCAACTCAAAACTACTCTTTATTATATATAACTCACATACTCGATTACATAGATAGAGATCAAAACAAAACTCTACTAGATCATACTAAAAACTTTATTCTACTAGATCAAGAAATAACCAAAAGGATCGAACTAATAAAAATGATAAAGATAGAGGTGTGATGGTGATACGATCCCTGGGCACCTCCCCCAAGCTTGGCAGATGCCAAGGGGTGATAAAGATAGAGGGGTATTTATGTCTCTTTATTCAGAGGTGGTGATGATGGAGTTTTTCATGATGTAGGCTTGTCGTCCATCTTCAAGGGCATAACCATTGTAAAAGGATGAATGAGTCTCCGGGATCCTCAAATCTGCAGCCAAACTCATTCTCTTGAATCTATATTCATACTCACCGTTTTGGTTTTGCAGGTCATAGATCTGGGCTTGGAGATGCTCGATTTTCTCATGAAGCTTGAACATGGCCTCCCCGATGTTCTTGGCATCCAGCTTGTGATTGTATGTGAACTCCGCGATCATCATGTGATTAGCGTTGAGTGCATGTTCCACCATCCCTTGGCACTTGGAAACTTGTTACTCCATTGCTTCGAGTCTTATCTCCATGCTTTTGGTCTTCTTCGGACACTCAACATCGTGGATGTGCAGCACCCCTCATGCATCTCAATACTTTGAGGGTGTTGCAGCACCTCTGTGAGGTAAGGGTTGATGACCTTCTCGAAAAACTTGTCCTTGGGGGCGCTTGGAGACGTCATGGCGATCTAGATCTGTCAAAAAAAATAGCTCGAAACAAAAATAGAGGATTTTTTCGTGGTACGATGGTCAAAACCTTCAGGAGATTATATAATGAATTTTTACCGACCAAAAGAAGTATTGTGCAAGAAAACGGAGTCCGGGGGATACACGAGGTGGCCAAAAGGTAGGTGGCTTGCCCAGGGGTAGGGCGCGCCCTCCACCCTTGTGGTCTCCTCGTGTCTCTTTCGGACTACTTTTAATTTTTCCTAATTTTTTAAATATTCCAAAATGGAGAAAAAATGCTATTAGAACAGTATTGAAGCTGGTTTACTTACCGTACCATATACCTATTCTTTTTCGGAGTCTGAAACATTCTGAAAAGTGTCCCTTATGTACTCCTTCGGTGTTACGGTGTCAATTATATTGGTCTCAACATTTATGGGATTACCTGAGATAAAATGTTTGATTCTTTGATCGTTTACCACCTTCGAATTTATGCCTTCGACATTGTTGATTTTTATTGCACCGGAACGATAGAACTCCTTGATAATGTAAGGATCTTCCCATTTAGAGAGAAGTTTTCCTGGAAAAAGTCTTAAACGAGAGTTGTATAGCAAAACATGATCACCACTACTGGAATCAGGAACTTTGCCGTCAGCCGGTTCTTTGCCGTCGGCTAGCTGATGGCAAAGAGGGTCTTTGCCATCAGCTTGAAGAAAACTGACGGCAAAGAAGCAGTTGATGGCAAAGAATCTTTACCGTCCACTAGCAGACAGCAAGGAAAGTGGCCGAACTAACGTCCGTTAGCTGGGATCTTTGCCGTCTGCTAGCGGACGGCAAAGAGCTATGCCCTATCTAAGAATACGCCCTCGCCCTACCCCTCTCTCTCCCTCCCCTAATCCCAACCCCGCGTAGCCGCCCCGGGCCGCCGGGCTGGTACTGGGAGGTTCTACCTTCCGGGGGGCGCAGCTTGATGAGGAGCCAGCCCGTCGTTGATCCGAACCTTGTTTGGTGGCGGTCGCGTGGGCCAGTGATAGTGCCGAAGCTGTCAGACACCACGGAGGTGGTACGTCCCGTGTCAGCAAGGAGGACGAGCACGTGCGTCGCTACATAGTTGCGTTGGAGGGCAGGTTCGACAATACCTGGCAGGTTCAGGGATCTCACTGGAGCTATGATCCTGTGATGGTTCCTTCTCTTTGGGTGTCCACTGCCTGCACCGATACCCGTCGTTTGCTACGGTTCTAGTTGTATTAGCAATGCTATATGTATGATACTATTCGAGATGTATTAGTGATAATATTCGACGATGTACAGACGCAAGAGATGATGTAGTTTTGCTTATTGAATGCATGCTAATTTAGTTTACCCGGGAACGAGCGAGTTAGGGGGTTCCTCAGTGTCGATGGTGCCCTAAATAGCAAGTATCATCAGTGCGAGAAACATGTGGCCGTCGGTGTCGAATACTACATCCATGTCCCATAAGTGACACAAGGGTCCTGCGTCCCGCAGCAACAGTTCTCGGCGTCGATGGCGGTCGATCACCATCGCGAATTTGTCTGGCAGCCTCTGAGATGACGATTAAAAGATAAGTGTTGAAACTTGAAACACCCGAACCGACTCAACTTGGTTTGGTTGTTTGAACTTTCAAAACTTGGCTTAAATCCTCATTGCAAAGGCTGCCGGACAAATTTGCCAAGGTGTTCGACCGTCATCGGCCATCAAAACTATTGGTGCGGGACGCCGGGCGCCGGCGTCACTGTTGGGACGTGGATCTAGTGTTCAACGCCGAGCGCCATGTATCTTGCACTGATGATACTTGCTATTTAGGGTTCTATCGATGCCGAGGAACCCCTAACCCGCTCGTCCTGTTGTAAATATTTAGTTAGGTATGAAACTCACCTTTCGATTTAAATGTGCAGTTTTTTCGGCACTGCGAGGGTCTAGTGTTCGACAAGCTCCGCCCCTGTGTTTGTGGGTTAGCACAAATGACATCTCCTCCCCTCCCCCTTGATTTGCTCTATTTCGATCTTCGTGTCGATGAAACTTGCTAGCTATAGGTGTCTTCAATCATCAGTATGCATGACCACTGTGTGTCTTTCGTTTGAAAGGGTTACATCTATAAATATGCATGCATTTGCATATTTGTTATCGTGATTCTTTCAAATTGTCCAACGTTATCAATGGACAGCCCGAGTATGTGTAGATTGGATTCGTTTTCCCATATGCTCTACTCCGGATCCGATGCAGAATTTCGTCAGTGCCTCCCTGTTGTTCTCCGGGTACACATCCTCTCTCCTTATTACCGAGACGTGTATCAGGAGAACAGCGGGGAGGTGCTGGCAAAATTTTGCGTCGGATCCGGAGCAGAGCATGGGAAAACGAACCCAATCTACACATACTCGGGTGGGATTAGGACCTATCTTTACCTATTAGCGTCTAGGTTGCATGGACGTAATAAAAGTGACAAACTCCATTAACTGATGAATATATACATGTTGATTAATTTATATATATATATATATATATATATATATATATATATATATGTTTCTTATGTGTCCAGTAGCTAGGCAAGATGAGGGATCGTGCGTGGATGTACACCAGTCACACTAGTCAGAAAAACATAACCACTTAATGGTTAACAAAAACCAAGGGCTTTCTGATATCCGCATTTGCAAATGGCCGAGGACAACCTGGTGCCCCTGTGCAGGGTGCAACAATTGGCACAAGAGGACAGAGAATGAAATGGGCAAACACTTGCAGAAGAGGGGTTTTACGCAAGATTATACGGTGTGGACATTTCATGGCGATTCTAGCCAACGCGCCAGAGCTGAGGTGCTTCGTCGTCGCACCGACGAGCATGGTACCGGGATGCAATACATGATGTAAGACTTTCATGATGCTCGGGACTCGGACGATGAGATGGAGGAATCTACAAAGGCCTTTAATGAAATGTTGGAGTCTTCAAAATGTCCTCTCCACGAGCACACTGAGCTTTGTCAGCTGGATGCCATCTTAGAAATAATGGCTCTAAAGGCTCAATTCAACTTGGGCAAAGAATGCTACAACGTGAAGATGACAGTATTTGGACGTTTTCTACCCAAAGGCCACGTACTACCTGCAAACCTGTACCAGTCAGACAAAATCCTCCGTGGTCTTAAGATGCCCTATGAGAAGATACATGCCTGTGAGAATGGATGTGCCTTATTTAGGCTTCAGTATGCGGACTTGAACTATTGTCCCATTTGCAAGTCATCCAGGTATGTTGTGGTAGACAACGGTATGGGTGAGAAGACGCAGACCAAAATCCCCGTTAATGTTCTTCGATATATGCCAATCGTACCAAGACTTCAACATCTTTTCATGGTCAAAGAGACGGCAAGACAGATGACATGGCACAAAACGGGCAAAAGAACCCAACTAGATGCAGATGGGAAGCTGATGATGGTGCACACATCAGACGGTGAAGCGTGGAAGCGCTTCGATGCATTACATGATGACAAAGCGACAGATCCGAGGCATCCTCGAGTCGCCATCAGCACGGATGGGTTCAGTGTGTTTGGTCTGACGGCAATCCAATATAGTTGTTGGCCCGTATTTGTCATTCCACTCAATCTCCCCGGGACAGATTATGCAAAGAACATTTTCCTGATGTTGATAATTCCAGGGCCGAACTATCCGGGGAAGAATATGAATGTGTACATGCAGCCGCTGAAGGACGAATTGCAAGAAGCCTGGGATAATGGGTTCAAGACATACGACGCCTTTAGCAAAAACAACCTCATAATGCGTGTGTGGTACATGTACTCGATGCATGACTTTCTGACGTATGCGCTATTCATTGGCTGGTGTGTGCATTCCCATGCCCCACATGCAAGGGAGCTCTTCAGTTTCATTGGCTTGAGGCCAGTAGCAAGTTTTCTTGCTTCGACATGCATAGACCATGAAGGAAATATGCCCTAGAGGCAATAATAAAGTTATTATTTATTTCCTTATTTCATGATAAATGTTTATCATTCATGCTAGAATTGTATTAACCGGAAACATGATACATGTGTGAATGTATAGACAAACAAGATGTCACTAGTATGCCTCTACTAGACTAGCTTGTTAGTCAAAGATGGTTATGTTTCCTGACCATGAACAAGGAGTTGTTATTTGATTAACAAGGTCACATCATTAGTAGAATGATCTGATTGACATGACCCATTCCATTAGCTTAGCACACGATCGTATAGTATGTTGCTACTGCTTTTATCCATGACATATACATGTTCCTGTAACTATGAGATTATGCAACTCCGTTTACGGAGGAACACTTTGGTGCTACCAAACGTCACAACGTAATCGGGTGATTATAAAGGAGTACTACAGTGTCTCCAAAGGCGATGTTGGGTTGGCGTATTTGAGATTAGGTTTTGTCACTCCGATTGTCGGAGAGGTATCTCTGGGCCCTCTCGGTAATACACATCACTGAAGCCTTGCAAGCATTACAACTAATGAGTTAGCTGTGAGATGATGTATTATGGAACGAGTAAAGAGACTTGTCGGTAACGAGATTGAACTAGGTATTGGATACCGACGATCGAATCTCGGGCAAGTAACATACCGATGACAAAGGGAACAACGTATGTTGTTATGCGGTCTCGACCGATAAAGATCTTCAGTAGAATATGTAGGAACCAATATGGGCATCCAGGTCCCGCTATTGGTTATTGACGGAGACGTGTCTCGGTCATGTCTACATTGTTCTCGAACCGTAGGGTCCGCACGCTTAAGGTTTCGATGACAGTTATTATGAGTTTATGTATTTTGATGTACCGAAGAAGTTCGAGTCCGGATGTGATCACGGACATGACGAGGAGTCTCGAAATGGTCGAGACATAAAGATTGATATATTGGAAGCCTATATTTGGAGTTCGGAATGGTTCGGGTGAAAACAGAATTTGCAGAGTACCGGAGGTTACGGAACCCCCGGAAGTAAATGGGCCTTAGTGGGCCTCGAGGAGAAGAGGAGGGCCGGCCAGGGTGGCGCGCCCTCTCCCCCAGTCCGAATAGGACAAGGAGGGGCGGCCCCTTTCTCTCTTCCCCTCCCCAATCCTACTCCAACTAGGAAGGGGGAGTCCTACTCGGTGGGAGTAGGACTCCTCCAGCGCCTCCTCTAGGCCGGCCGCACCCCCTTGCTCCTTTATATCTGAGGCAGGGGGCACCCTAGAACACACAAGTTTGATCTACGGATCGTTCCTTAGCCGCAGCGGTGCCCCTCCACCATATTCCACCTCGGTCATATCGTCATGAAGCTTAGGCGAAGCCCTGCGCCGATAGAACATCAAGATCATCACCACGCCGTCGTCTTGACAGAACTCTCCCTCGACACTCGGCTGGATCGAGTACGAGGGACGCCATCGAGCTGTACGTGTGTCAAGAACTCGGGGCGCCGAAGTGGCGCCGGGATCGGTCGGATCGCGAGGAGAACGTCGACTACTTCCTCTACGTTGTGATCGCTTCGCCGGGTCTCACGAGGGTACGAGACAACACTCTCCCTCTCGTTGCTATTCATCACCATGATCTTGCGTGTGCGTAGGAAATTTTTGAAATTACTACGTTCCCCAACAAATGGCATCCGAACCTAGGTTTTTATGGTTTGATGTTTTGCACGAGTAGAACACAAGTGAGTTGTGGGCGATACAAGTCATACTACCTACCAGCATGTCATACTTTGGTTCAGCGGTATTGTGAGATGAAGCGGCCGGACCGACATTACGCTTACGCTTACGCGAGACTGGTTTCACCGCCACGAGCACTCGTTGCTTAAAGGTGATGGCGGGTGTCTGCTCTCTCACTTTAGTTGAATCGAGTGTGGCTACGCCCGGTCCTTGAGAAGGTTAAACGGAGTCTATTTGACGAAGTATCGTTGTGGTTTTGATGCGTAGGTGAGATTGGTTCTTGCTTAAGCCCGTAGCAGCCACGTAAAATTTGCAACAACAAAGTAGAGGACGTCTAACTTGTTTTTGCAGGGCATGTTGTGATGTGATATGGTCAAGACGTGATGCTATATTTTATTGTATGAGATGATCATGTTTTGTAACGAAGTTATCGGCAATGGCAGGAGCCATATGGTTGTCGCTTTATTGTATGAAATGCAATCGCCTCGTAATGCTTTACTTTATCACTAAGCGGTAGCGATAGTCGTAGAAGCATAAGATTGGCGAGACGACAACGATGCTACGATGGAGATCAAGGTGTCGCGCCGGTGACGATGGTGATCATGGTGGTGCTGCAGAGATGGAGATCACGAAGCACAAGATGATGATGACCATATCATATCACTTATATTGATTTGCATGTGATGTTTATCTTTTATGCATCTTATCTTGCTTTGATTGACGGTAGCATTTTAAGATGATCTCTCACTAATAATTATCAAGAAGTGTTCTCCCTGAGTATGCACCGTTGCCAAAGTTCGTCGTGCCCAGACACCACGTGATGATCGGGTGTGATAAGCTCTACGTCCATCTACAACGGGTGCAAGCCAGTTTTGCACACGCGGAATACTCAGGTTAAACTTGATGAGCCTAGCATATGCAGATATGGCCTCGGAACACGGAGATCGAAAGGTCGAGCGTGAATCATATAGTAGATATGAACAACATAAGATGTTCACCATTGAAAACTACTCCATCTCACGTGATGATCGGTTATGGTTTAGTTGATTTGGGTCACGTGATCACTTAGATGACTAGAGAGATGTCTATCTAAGTGGGAGTTCTTAAGTAATATGATTAATTGAACTTAAATTTATCATGAACTTAGTCCTGGTAGTATTTTGCAAATTATGTTGTAAGATCAATAGCTTGCGTTGTTGCTTTCATATGTTTATTTTGATATGTTCCTAGAGAAAATTGTGTTGAAAAATGTTAGTAGCAATGATGCGGATTTGATCCGTGATCCGAGGTTTATCCTCATTGCTGCACGTAAGAATTATGTCCTTAATGCACCGCTAGGTGATGGACCTATTGCAGGAGCAGATGCGCACGTTATGAACGTTTGGCTAGCTCAATATGATGACTACTTGATAGTTTTGTGCACCATGCTTTATGGCTTAGAATCGGGACTTCAAAGATGTTTTGAACATCATGGACCATATGAGATGTTCCAGAATTGAAGTTAATATTTCAAGCAAATACCGAGTTGAGAGATATGAAGTCTCCAACAAGTTCTATAGCTAAAAGATGGAGGAGAATCGCTCAACTAGTGAGCATGTGCTCAGATTGTGCGGGTACTTCAATCGCTTGAATCAAGTGGGGTTAATCTTCGGATAAGATAGTGATTGATGAATTCTCTAGTCACCATCACCAAGTTAGTAGAACTTCGTGATGAACTATAGTATGCAAGGGATGATGAAAAATGATTCTCGAGCTCTTCGTGATGTTGAAATCGACGAAGGAAGAAATCAAGAAAGAGCATCAAGTGTTGATGGTTGACAAGATCACTAGTTTCAAGAAAAGGGCAAAGGGAAAGAAAGGGAACTTCAAGTAGATTGACAAGCAAGTTGTCACTCCCACGAAGAAGCCCAAAGCTGAACCAAAGCACAAACCGAGTGCTTTAATCGCAAAGGAAATGGTCTTTGGAAGCGGAACTGCCCTAAATATTTGGTGGATAAGAAGGATGGCAAAGTGAAAAAGGGTATATTTGATATACGGTGTTTGATGTGTGCTTTACTAGTGTTTATAGCAACCCCTCGGTATTTGGTACTGGTTCGGTTGCTAAGAGTAGTAACTCAAACGGAGTTGCAGAATAAACAGAAACTAGTTAAGGGTGAAGTGATGATGTGTGTTGAAAATAGTTTCAAGATTGATATGATCATCATCGCACACTCCCTATACTTTCGGGATTAGTGTTGAACCTAAATAAATGTTATTTGGTGTTTGCGTTGAGCATGAATATGATTTGATCGTATTTATTGCAATACGGTTATTCATTTAAGTAAGAGAATAAACTGTTGTTCTATTTACATGAATAAAACCTTATATGGTTACACGCCCAATGAAAATGGTTCATTGGATCTCGATCGTAGTGATACACATATTCATAATATTGAAACCAAAAGATGCAAAGTTAATAATGATAGTGCAACTTATTTGTGGCACTGCCGTTTAGGTCATATTGGTGTAAAGCGCATGAAGAAACTCCATGCTGATGGGATTTTGGAATCACTTGATTATGAATCACTTGATGCTTGCGAACCATGCCTCATGGGCAAGATGACTAAGACTCCGTTCTCCGAACAATGGAGCGAGCAACCGACTTATTGGAAATAATACATCGATGTATGCGATCCAATGAGTGTAAAGGCTCATGGTGGGTATCGTTATTTTCGACCTTCACAGATGATTTGAGCAGATATGGGTATATCTACTTGATGAAACATAAGTCTGAAATAGTTGAAAGGTTCAAAGAATTTCAGAGTGAAGTGGAAAAATCATCGTGACAAGAAAATAAGGTTTCTACGATCGATCGCGGAGACAAATATTTGAGTTACGAGTTTGGTCTTCAATTAAAACAATGTGGAATAGTTTCACAAATTCATGCCACCTGGAACACCACATCATAATGGTCTGTCCGAACGTCATAACCATACTTTATTGGATATAGTACAATCTATGATGTTTCTTACCGATTTACCAATATCGTTTTGGGATCATGCATTAGAGACAGCTGCATTCACGTTAAATAGGGCACCATCTAAATCTGTTGAGACGACACTATATGAGCTGTGGTTTAGCAAGAAACCAAAGTTGTCGTTTCTTAAAGTTTGGGGCTGCGATGCTTATGTGAAAAAGTTTCATCCTGATAAGCTCAAACCCAAATCGGAGAAGTGCGTCTTCATAGAATACCCAAAGGAAATTGTTGGGTACACCTTCTATCACAGATCCGAAGGCAAAGTATTCGTTGCTAATAAATGGATCCTTTCTAGAGAAGGAGTTTCTCTCGAAAGAAGTGAGTGGGAGGAAAGTAGAACTTGATAAGGTAATCTGTACTGCTCCCTTATTGGAAAGTAGTTCATCACGTAAATCAGTTCTCGTGACAAATACACCAATTAGTGAGGAAGCTAATGATATTGATCATGAAACTTGAGATCAAGTTACTACAGAACCTCGTAGGTCTTCCGAGTAAGATCCGCACGAGTGGTGTAGTAATCATGTTCGGAAGTCATGTTACTAGACCATGATGAACCTACGAACTATGAGGAAGCGATGATGAGCCCAGATCCATGAAATGGCTTGAGGCCATGAAATCGAGATATGATCCATGTATGAGAACAAAGTATGGACTTTGATGGATTTGCCCGATGATCGGCAAACCATAGAAAATAAATGGATCTTCAAGAGGAAGACGGACGATAGTAGTGTTACTATCTACAAAGCTCGACTTGTCGCAAAAAGGTTTTGACAAGTTCAAGGTGTTGACTACAATGAGATTTTCTCAAGCTGTAGCGATGCTTAAGTCTGTCCGAATCATGTTAGCAATTGCCACAATTTATGAAATTTGGCAAATGGATATAAAACTGCATTCTGAATGGGTTTCAGGAGGAAGAGTTGTATATGATGCAACCGAAGGTTTTATCGATCCAAAGGAGCTAACAAAGTGTGCAAGCTCCAATGATCCATCTATGGACTGGTGCAAGCATCTCGGAGTTGGAATATACGCTTTGATGAGTTGATCAAAGCATATAGTTTTATCTGAGACTTACGGTGAAGCCTGTATTTACTAAAAAGTGAGTGGCAGCACTACAAGATTTCGATAAGTATATGTGAATGACATATTGTAGATCGGAAATAATGTAGAATTATTCGCAAAGCATAAAGAAGTGTTTGAAAGGAGTTTTTCAAAGAAAGACCTCGGTAAAGCTACTTACATATTGAGCATCAAGATCTATAGAGATAGATCAAGACGCTTGATAAGTTTTTCAATGAGTACATACCTTGACAAGATTTTGAAGTAGTTCAAAATGGAGCAGTCAAAGAAAGAGTTCTTGCTGTGTTACAAGGTGTGAAATTGAGTAAGACTCAAAACCCGACCACGGCAGAAGATAGAAAGAGAATGAAAGTCATTCCTATGCTTGGCCATAGGTTCTATAAAGTATGCCATGTTGTGTACCAGATCTATTGTATACCCTGACTGATTTTGGCAAGGAGTACAATAGTGATCTAGGAGTAGATCATCGGACAACGGTCAAAATTATCCTTAGTGGAATAAGGATATGTTTCTCGATTATGGAAGTGACAAAAGGTTCGTCGTAAAGGGTTACGTCGATGCAAGTTTTGACACCGATCCGGATGACTCTAAGTCTCGATCTAGATACATATTGAAAGTGGGAGCAATTAGCTAGAGTAGCCGTGCGAGCATTGTAGACATAGAAAAATTGCAAAATACATAACGGATCTGAATGTGAAAGACCCGTTGACTAAGACTCTCTCACAAGCAAAACATGATCACACCTTAGTACTCTTTGGGTGTTAATCACATAGCGATGTGAACTAGATTACTGAATCTAGTAAACCCTTTGGGTGTTGGTCACATGGCGATATGAACTATGGGTGTTAATCACATGATGATGAGAACTATCAATGTTAATCACATGGTGATGTGATCTAGATTATTGACTCTAGTGCAAGTGGGAGACTGAAGGAAATATGCCCTAGAGGCAATAATAAAGTTATTATTTATTTCCTTATTTCATGATAAATGTTTATCATTCATGCTAGAATTGTATTAACCGGAAACATGATACATGTGTGAATGTATAGACAAACAAGATGTCACTAGTATGCCTCTACTAGACTAGCTTGTTAATCAAAGATGGTTATGTTTCCGACCATGAACAAGGAGTTGTTATTTGATTAACAAGGTCACATCATTAGTAGAATGATCGATTGACATGACCCATTCCATTAGCTTAGCACACGATCGTATAGTATGTTGCTACTGCTTTTATCCATGACATATACATGTTCCTATAACTATGAGATTATGCAACTCCGTTTACGGAGGAACACTTTGGTGCTACCAAACGTCACAACGAATCGGGTGATTATAAAGGAGTACTACAGTGTCTCCAAAGGCGATGTTGGGTTGGCGATTTCGAGATTAGGTTTTGTCACTCCGATTGTCGGAGAGGTATCTCTGGGCCCTCTCTGTAATACACATCACTGAAGCCTTGCAAGCATTACAACTAATGAGTTAGCTGTGAGATGATGTATTACGGAACGAGTAAAGAGACTTGTCGGTAACGAGATTGAACTAGGTATTGGATACCGACGATCGAATCTCGGGCAAGTAACATACCGATGACAAAGGGAACAACATATGTTGTTATGCGGTCTGACCGATAAAGATCTTCGTAGAATATGTAGGAACCAATATGGGCATCCAGGTCCCGCTATTGGTTATTGACCGGAGACGTGTCTCGGTCATGTCTACATTGTTCTCGAACCGTAGGGTCCACACGCTTAAGGTTTCGATGACAGTTATTATGAGTTTATGTATTTTGATGTACCGAAGAAGTTCGGAGTCCCGGATGTGATCACGGACATGACGAGGAGTCTCGAAATGGTCGAGACATAAAGATTGATATATTGGAAGCCTATATTTGGAGTTCGGAATGGTTCCGGGTGAAAACAGGAATTTACCGGAGTACCGGGAGGTTACCGGAACCCCCCGGGAAGTAAATGGGCCTTAGTGGGCCTCGAGGGAGAAGAGGAGGGGCCGGCCAGGGGTGGCGCGCCCCTCCCCCCAG
This sequence comes from Aegilops speltoides, assembly GCA_021437245.1. Classification (NCBI taxonomy): domain Eukaryota; kingdom Viridiplantae; phylum Streptophyta; class Magnoliopsida; order Poales; family Poaceae; genus Aegilops; species Aegilops speltoides. Next base: position 498,074,017 of record CM038146.1, read on the forward strand.
TCCGAATAGGACAAGGAGGGGGGGCGGCGCCCCCCTTTCCTCTTCCCTCCCCAATCCTACTCCAACTAGGAGGGGGAGTCCTACTCCCGGTGGGAGTAGGACTCCTCCAGCGCCTCCTCTAGGCCGGCCGCACCCCTTGCTCCTTTATATACGGGGGCAGGGGGCACCCTAGAACACACAAGTTTGATCTACGGATCGTTCCTTAGCCGTGTGCGGTGCCCCCCTCCACCATATTCCACCTCGGTCATATCGTCGCGAAGCTTAGGCGAAGCCTGCGCCGTAGAACATCAAGATCGCCACCACGCCGTCGTCTTGACAGAACTCTCCTCGACACTCGGCTGGATCGAGTACGAGGGACGCCATCGAGCTGTACGTGTGTCAAGAACTCGGGCGCCGGAGTAACGGCGCCGGATCGGTCGGATCGCGAGGAGAACGTACGACTACTTCCTCTATGTTGTGATCGCTTCCGCTTCGGGTCTACGAGGGTACGTAGACAACACTCTCCCCTCTCGTTGCTATTCATCACCATGATCTTGCGTGTGCGTAGGAAATTTTTTGAAATTACTACGTTCCCCAACAGACCATTCCTGCATCCTCGCCATAAGTTCAGGAAAGACAATTAGAACTTCATCAAAGGTAGAGTTGTGAAAGACTCTGCACCACCTCCGTTGACAGGCCAAGACATCCTGATCAGTTAAACGCTCTTGAGCCAGATCCAGAGCATCCAGGGTATTTCAAGGGGTATAATTCACAACATGCCTGGACTCACAAGACATGCTTGTGGGATCTGCCTTACTTCAAAGACCTCCTTTGCCCACACAACATCGACGTGATGCACACTGAGAAGAATATTGCCGAGGCACTTTTTGGTACATTGTTTGGCATAGATAGGAAGTCAAAGGATGATCCTAAGGCAAGAGTCGATTAGGAGGCGCTATGTCATGGACCGTTACAAAACATGCAACCACCGAAAGGAAAGAAGAATTGGACAAATACAAAGGCATGGTTCAATCTTGGAAGGCCAAGTATGAGGGAAATTATCTTATGGGTGAAAATGAAGTTGATGTTCCCTGATGGGTATGCAGCGAATCTAAAGAGGGAGCGAGTCTTGAAAAATTGAAGATATTTGGTCTCAAGAGTCATGATTGGCACATATGGATTGAGCGGATAATGCCTATGATGTTGCGAGGATTCATCCCCGAGGATGAATGGCTAGTACTGGCAGAGCTGAGCTATTTCTTCTGTGTTCTTTGTGCTAAAGAACTATCGCCTGACCTGGTAGAAGAAATGGAAGAGTTGGCGCCGGAGTTGATCTGCAAGTTAGAGAAGATATTTCTGCCGGGCTTTTTTAATCCAATGCAGCACTTGATTTTGCATCTCCCAGCCGAGGCAAGATTGGGGGCCTATGCAGAATCGTTTGTGCTACGCAACTGAGAGGATGCAGAAGACGCTTCGAGCAAAATGTAAAAATAAACGTAAAATTGAAGCATCGATGGCCGAGGCATTCATTACTGAGGAGGCGGGAAACTTCATGACAGCACACTACGAAGCCAAAAATCGTCATTTGCATAATCCCAAGCCTCGGTACAATGCCGGCGACCCTAAAAAGGGTCGATCCAACCTCAGCCTATTCAAAGGTGATCTGGCACCAGCTGGTGCTTTTAACTCCTTAACGTTGGATTTCGAAGAATGGCAGACCATTTCGTTGTATATCTTCAACAACCTAACAGAAGTGTGGCTGTACATCGAGTAAGTTCTCGGTACATTGTTTCGCAACTTCTAATTCCTTTGAACTGCTCTTATTTCCGGATAAACTTGGTACAGTTGATATGTCGCCAAACTCTCGTATGGAGCGGTGATCCAAAAGGATTTCATCAAAGAGTATGAGCTTCTGGCAAAGCATGGAGGCAGTTATCCCGGTTTCATCTCTTGGTTCAAACAAACGGTAATTTTCATTAGACCATTTCATTTATTCGTCTAATTTGTGGCTAATGCAACAATCCCTTTCATATTAAACTTGTAGGCTAATTCAGAGCTTATGGACGCCGGATTGAGACAAGTCGCTAATGGTTTTGACTATAAGGTCCGTTCATTTGACAAATACGACATCAACGGGTATCGCTTTCGTACTTATGGCAAAGAGCTATCTATGGCCAACCGAAAGTCTACAAATTGTTATGTCTCTTGTATCGGCGAAGTAGATACCGAGTATTATGGAAGAGTTGAAGCAATTTATGAACTTCAATTCTATGGTGCAAACCCACCAAACCTCGTAGTCTTCAAATGTTATTAGTTCCAGCCGAAGGAGACTAGAAGGACTCATGAACAAATAGGGCTAGTGGAAATCAATCCCGATGCCTATATTATGGCTCAACAGGCAACCCAAGTTTTCTATCTACCGTGGGCCTGTCAAAGTGATCCTAATCTCAATGGTTGGGATGTCGTTTATGAAGTGCCGCCACGTGTTATACCACCTCCCCCCAATGAAGATGATTATGGACCTCACATTAACCCAGACACATATGAAGGAGAATTCTTCCAAGAAACATGTCTTTCCAAAAAACGTTTCAAGAACCGCTCTACTTCACCCCAGAGCATTTAAGTAGACAGTGACAGTGAACCCGACTTCATCCCTCATCCAGAACAAGAAGAGCCTGAACTAGAAGAGGCTACTGTTGCAGATGATCTTTCAATGCTTGACAGATTACGTAGAGGTGGCCTTCCACATGATGATGCATTTATTAATGATGATGATGAGCACGTCATTACTGCTAGTGATGATGATGATGCATTTATTGATCCTGAAGCATTTATTGAACCAGATTATTACTAGGTATTAATTTTTTTATGTTGTACTTAATTTATATAGTTACTTGTATGATTGTATGATTTATATAGTTACTTGTATAATTTTCTTACTTTGTATGATTGTTTGTCATACATAGTGCCATGGTCTTGATATCCGTCCCCATCGGTCCTCGCTCGCTTTATGATTTAGATGTGGTAAATCCTCTTTTATAACTATTTGTTGCATTTCGCATTTATGACAATTATGGCCATCAAGTTGACATAGAGATATTTTAATCTAGGAGGTATGTGAACCGGAATTTGCAATCGACCCTCTTATCGATAAGTTAAATTTAGGTGAAAAGGAAATTAGTATTTGAAAGAAAAAATTAAAAGAATTGAAGAAGAGAAGATGACATTCGAGTTGTATGTTGCCGATGTGGTCGATGATCACAAGATGAAGACGAATGCAATGCGCTTGAATATGAATGCAATGCGCTTGAAGATTAAGAAGATTAGAAAATACGCCATTGATAATAAGTCTTGGTATCATTATGTCGTTGGATCAATTGTTACCTTAGTTGCGATCTTCATCGCATTTGTTGTGATGGGGGTAAGTTTTCTCCAGTGTTTTGCTTAAAAAATGCATACTTAGCTTACTTTCCACCTAAATGGCATAACTACCTAAGTTAGACAAAAAATGAGCTTTATTTCCTAAAAAATGTCATGATAATCTTTGTTACCTCCAAAATGATATAGACTTACCTTACTTTCCTCGAAAATGACATAATAACCTTAGTAAGCTCCAAAATGACCTATTTACCTAGCTTAGCTCTAAAATGACCTACACTTAGCATTTATACCTAGCTTAGCAATAAAAAGAAGAAGAAGATAAAAAAGTGGGGAGAGGAGAAAAAGAAAGAGAAGAAAAAAAAATCTTATTCTTCTTCTTCCTTTTCTTCCTCCTCCTCTTCTTCTTCTTCTTCTTCTACTACTTTTTCTAGCTAGTCTTCTTCTTCTTCTAACTTGCTTCTTTCCCAATTTGCAGATTTGCTTTAGATGAGGAAGCTTGCGTTGATGGAGTCTACTCTTCTCTTTATGCTTCCTTCTTGTTTTGATTTGTAGGATGAACAATGTCAAACTTGCTACCTATATATGTATGTATGGATGAAACCGTTGTATGCTTGTTGTTGGATATGTTGGCTATGTATATGTGTTGGATGAAACCATTTGCTATGTATATGTGTTGGATTCCATATGGCAGGAATATGATTTGGTATGTATATGTGTTGGTATGCTTTGTCAAAAGTATTTTCATATATATATATATATGTGTGTGTGTGTGTATATGTGTGTGTGTGTATATATATGTATATATATATGTATGTATATATATGTGTGTGTGTGTGTGTGTGTGTGTGTGTGTGTGTGTGTGTGAAATTCTGTCAAATTGAATGAATTTAAGAAAAAAAAACAGAAAAAACAGGGGCTATATAGGCTCTTTGCCTTCTGCTGGCAGACGGCAAAGAGCTTTGCCATCAGCTAGCAGATGGCAAACATGCCACGTGTCAGCTACCTGTGCAACCTAGGGCAGTAGGCTGGCTAATGCTTTGCCGTCTGCCAGCGGACGGCAAAGAACATTGAATATTTGTCGTCAGCCAGCTGACGACAAAGCTACCAAATAGACCAACCCCCCAGGTGCTGCCACATGGCATGCTATGCTGTCGGCTGGCGGACGGCAACGATTCAATGTTCTTTGCTGTCCACTGGCAGTCGACAAATATGCGAAGGTCTTTGTCATCCGCTGGCGGACGGCAAAGCACGCCTTTAACCCCTTAACGGACCTAAGCTGACATGTATGCCGTCCAGGCTCTTTGCCGTCGGCTGGCGGATGGCAAATACCTTTGCATCTTTTGCTGTCCGCCAGCAGACGGCAAAGAAGCCTTTGTCGTAGCCTGTTCAGTCGGATGTGTTGCTGTTTGCTGGCTGACGGCAAAGCTCTTTGCCGTCCGCCATGCGTGCCTTTGCCATCAGCTATGGATGACGGCAAAGTTCCTGATTCCTGTAGTGCACCTACATTAAACTCGCGCTTTTGTATCCTCTTTTCATGCCATCTTTTAACCTTTTCTTTAAACAACTTGGCATTCTCATAGGCTTGGGTTCTCCATTCATCAAGCGAGCTAATGTCAAATAACCGCTTCTCACCGACAAGTTTGAAATTATAATTGAGCTCTTTAATAGCCCAATAGGCCTTATGTTCTAGTTCGAGAGGTAAGTGACAAGCCTTTCCATAAACCATTTTATACGGAGACATACCCATAGGATTTTTATAAGCAGTTCTATAAGCCCATAATGCAGCATCAAGTTTATTTGACCAATTATTTCTAGGTCTATTAACAGTCTTTTGCAAAATCAATTTAATCTTACTCAATTCTACTTAACCACTAGACTGAGGATGATATGGAGATGCAATTCTATGGTTAACATCATACTTAGCAAGCATTTTACGGAAAGCACCATGAATAAAATGTGAACCACCATCAGACATTAAATATCTAGGGACTCCAAACCTCAGAAAAATAACTTCTTTAAGCATCTTAATAGAAGTGTTATGATCAGCACTACTAATTGGGATAGCTTCTACCCTCTTAGTAACATAATCAAAAGCAAACAGAATATGTGTATACCATTAGAGGAAGGAAAAGGTCCCATATAATCAAAGCCCCAAACATCAAATGGTTCAATACCAAGTGAATAATTGAAGGCATTTCTTGACGTCTACTAATATTACCAATTCTTTGGCATTCATCACAAGGCAAGACAAACTTACGAGCATCCTTGAAGAGAGTAGGTCAATAAAAACCGGATTGCAATACCTTATGTGCAGTTCTATCTCCAGCGTGGTGTCCTCCGTCAGCCTCGGAGTGACACTTGCATAGGATCTGTTCCTATTCATGCTTAGGCATGCAATGTCTAATAACACCATCTACTCCTTCTTTATAAAGGTGTGGGTCATCCCAAAAGTAATGTCTTAAATCATAGGAAAACTTTTTCTTTTGCTGGTATGTGAAACTAGGTGGTATAAATTTAGCAATGATATAATTAGCATAATTAGCATACCAAGGAGTATTACAAGAAGCATTTATGACAGCTAATTGTTCATCAGGAACGCTATCATCAATAGGCAGTGGGTCATCAAGAACATTTTCTAACCTAGACAAGTTGTCTGCAACGGGGTTCTCGGCTCCCTTTATATCAATAATATGCAAATCAAATTCTTGTAACAAGAGAACCCATCTAATAAGCCTAGGTTTAGCATCTTTCTTTTCCATAAGATATTTAATAGCAGCATGATCAGTGTGAACAGTTACTTTGCAATCAACAATATAAGATCTAAACTTATCACAAGCGAAAACAACTGCTAAAAATTCCTTTTCAGTAGTAGCATAATTTCTCTGGGCACTGTCTAGAGTTTTACTAGCATAATGAATAACATTCAATTTCTTATCAACTCTTTGCCCTAGGACAACACAAATAGCATAATCACTAGCATCACACATAATTTCAAAGGGTAAATTCCAATCAGGTGGCTGAACAATAGGTGCAGAAATCAAGGCTTTCTTAAGTATTTCAAATGCTTCTACACAATCATCATCAAAAACAAAAGGAACATCTTTTTGCAAGAGATTAGTGAGAGTCCTAGAAATTTTAGAGAAGTCTTTAATAAACCTCCTATGGAAACCAGCATGACCAAGGAAACTTCTTATACCTTTGATATATTTAGGACACATCATCTTTTCAATAGTATCTACTTTAGCTTTATCAACTTCAATACCTCTTTCAGAAATTTTATGCCCCAAGACAATACCTTCATTAACCATAAAGTGGCACTTCTCCCAATTCAAGACAAGATTAGTTTCTTCACATCTCTGCAAAACACGATCAAGGTTGCTAAAGCAATCATCAAAAGAAGTTCCATAAACGGAGAAATCATCCATGAAATCCTAAACAATATTTTCACAAAAGTCAGAGAATATAGCAGGCATACATCTTTGAAATGTAGCAGGTGCATTGCATAAACCAAAAGGCATACGTCTATAAGCAAAAGTACCGAAAGGGCAAGTAAAAGTGGTTTTTTCCTGATTATCTTTTAACATGGGTATTTGAGAGAAACTAGAATAACCATCTAGAAAGCAAAAATGTGTATGTTTGGATAATCTTTCTAGCATCTGATCAATAAAAGGTAAAGGGTAATGATCTTTTCTAGTAGATTTATTTAATTTGCAGAAAATACCATTCTATAAATTCATTCTTATCATTAGGAACAACAGTAATACCTCCCTTCTTAGGGACACAATGAACAGGACTTACCCACTTACTAATAGCAATAGGATAAATTATACCTGCCTCCAGAAGCTTTAGTATTTCATTTCTTACCACTTCTTTCATTTTAGGATTTAACTTTCGTTGGTGATCAACAACTGGTTTAGCATCAGGCTCCAAATTGATTTTGTGTTGTCATAAAGTGGGACTAATGCCCTTAAGATTGTATATACGGCACGGTGCTTCTTCGGAGTTTTCAATACTTCTTTTCTTCATGCTCTGAAGGGTTAGCACTAATAATAATAGGATATAACTTCTTTTCATCAAGATAAGCATATTTCAAAGTATCAAGTAATTGTTTAAGCTCAAAGACGGGATCACCCTTGGGTGGAGGAGGATCCCCAAGGATTTCAACAGGAAAATTGTGTTTCAAAATAGGTTCTTGATTAAAGAATATTTCATCTATTTTCCTTCTTTTATTCATAAACATATAACTTTCATGGTCTAGCAAATATTGTTCTAAAGGATCAGTAGGAGGCACGACAATAGAAGCAAGACCAATAATTTCATCCTTACTAGGCAATTCTTTATCATGGGGTTGTCTACGGAATTTAGAGAA